>CM064430.1:0-658948 GCA_032690845.1 Eleusine coracana subsp. coracana
CTTTCAACCCTTTTCCTCGCCAAGCAATCACAAATATCGTGCTCAGATTTCTTTCTCCACCTGATTCTTTTCCTCCGGAAGTGAATCATACATTCACAAACGTCCCCGTCTTACCACAACAAGTTGGGAGCTCAAGGGCGATGCCTAGCCATCTAGGAGACCAAGTCTCCAAGAGTAACAAGCAAATCAAATCTTGGTGGGGAGGGAAAGATGTGCTCAAGCTTTTGAGTGGATGGATTCAATCTTTTTATGGTTGGATCTCTCTCACTTTGTATGGAATGTCAAGAACAAGTCTAGAAGTGAGAGAGGAGAGCTCTAGCTGAAGAATGAGTGAAATGCACAAGTGTCCAACCCTTCCCACGGGGGAAGGGGGAAGCTATTTATAGAGGCTCACCAAAAACTAGCTGCTATACAACTTTTCTGTGTCTGATGGAACTTCCATGGTTACCCACAAAACTTCCATTAGTTCAAAAAGAGCCATTGCATAGTTAGATTTCAACTGAGTCAGAGATGACAGAACTTTCGTGATGGTCATCACGAAACTTTCGTCGCTCTCGGGTTTGCAACATAGAGAAACCAGAGGACGACAGAACTTTCATGGAGGAGCCCACGGAACTTCCGTAACTCTCGGGTTGGCTGAGGTTAAAAGCTTGGCAATGATGGAACTTCCGTGGATTGAACCACGGAACTTCCATGACTCTCTAATTAGCTCAAAATGGATTGGTTCTTTTTGGTATTGGTTGGCTAAACTCTCATAAAAAATTTTGGTAGGCTTGAGCACATAAATTTCCCTTTTTAGCAAGATTGGTTTAACCCCCCCCCCCCCTTTTATAGTTTGGCATGCATATGACTCAATTTAAGTAAAAACTACTCTTTGAAGTGCTTTGAGTCCATTTCCCTTTTCTTCTTTTTGGGAGTAATAGCCTTCTTGCAAATGTGGGTTTAGACAATAATTTTGATTATCTGCACATTTACTTCATGAACTTTTTAGCATAATTTTAATCTTTCATCATCGTACACCAAAACCCACTAGGGGATCCTAGATGCATCTTTAATCTCCCCCTTTTTGGTGATTGATGATAATAGATTAAAAAGGATATAAAGTAGATAATCAAACTAGACAAAGAGCAACATGTAGCGGAGCCCCCCCTAAAGATATGCATGAATCACACAAACATGTGAAGGAGATCCCCCTATATTTTGCAATGAGTGGGGTGCCTAAAGGTGTTTCAAGTGTGCAACATAGTGATAAAGCAATAAGCAATCAACACACTAGACATAAACAATCAACAAAGATCAATAAAGCAGGCACCACACATGGCATAAAATGATAAGAGTTATTACAATAAGGTTCACAAATAGTTTTCACACACATAGCAAATAGAAAGGTACTTGTCCATAGGTTCATCACTATCCTATTACAAGCGAGATAGGCACACAAGGTTCATCCTTTTTCATCGCTTCTCTCCCCCTTTGGCATCAATGCACCAAAAAGAAGGAAAGAGGGAGAGAAGAAATGAAATCACTCATCGTCTTCTTCAGACCCCTCGTCCTCGTCTTCATCTTCCTCTGGCGCTTCATGAGGCGGAGGAGCTGCAGATGGTCCGACAAATAGGTCATTCCAATCATAGCCTTCAAGAGGGTCAGCAAAGACCGGTGGCTCTCCATCAGGCTCACACTCGGAGCCATCGGGAGACACCTCGTGTCCTTGAGCCCGCTGGTCCCTCTTGTAGCGCCTTACTTGCTTCTTGATTCTCTTCTTGTTCTCCCAGTTCTCTTTAGCATTGAAGCAACAGATATTGAGGATGCCTTTGAGGAAGGCAAGAACTGGAGAAGATGGACAGCGCTACCAGTCTTGGACTGAGGAAGAGGTCCCTGCTGCTACTGCAGCATCTTGCTCTGCGGCTTGCTTAGCATAGAACCGATTGATGTCGGCTCTCTCAGAAGATGACACACCTTTGGGAGGAGCGAACATGGGTTGGACCTCGGACTGCACTCTCGGCCTCAGTGGAAGGTGCTCACACTCCTTCTCAAAGATCATCCTGGTCTCATGAGATAGGGAGCATAAGGAAGACTCCTTCTAGTGTCAATGGAAGCTAGATGGATCTCATTTGTGATGAAGTACATGACACAGAACGGGTTTGCTTGAGGATTGAACCTAGCAAGAATGTTCCTTGAGCTCTCTACTATAGCAGTAGCATATCCTCCCTTGGGTGCGATGGTCACTCTAAGCATCCGGTTGAGCGTGAAGTAGTAGTTGTGGAGACCATTTGTTGAGCCAAAGTATCTCTTGCATGGCTCATAGTACATGAAGGCCATGTCCGAATCCTTCACCACAGGCTCATTTGAGATGAGCTCCCTTGAACGATCAGCACTACCTTGGAAGAAGTAGCTAGCAAACCTCGAGGCAGAAACTGAGTATCCCTGACCTTGAGTACTCCAATGAAAAACACCTTTGCCATCAAGGTAGAGAGTCACATAGAACTGACAAATCACTTCCTCTTTCCATCTATAGTTGAATCCCATCAACTCATACAATACCTCTGTCTTTGCAGGTCTAAATAATGTCAGCAAACACCTGGTTTTCCTCGGACTCCATGTAAGACCAGTTGATCCATTGGTGGGACGCTAGTCTATTCTTCCGGTTCTTGTCAATGAACATCGACATGTAGTACTCCTACTGAAACCAAGTGTGGAATCTAGGATCAGTGGCCTCTTGTTCATCAAGCAACATAGGGTTGTGCTTTCTTTCTTATATGAGTGCATCCAGATCTTTCTTGTAGTCCTTGTAGATGTAGTCTTCGGGATAAACGGGTGCGTGGATCTTGAGTCCCGTAACCACAGCTGCATGGTCTGTCCTTGCTGCTCTTGAGGGTGTCTTTGTTTTTGCAGGCCTTTTCTCCTTCATTGGCTTCTTGCCTTTATCGAGAGACCTTCTTGGAGGGAGAGATCCTCCCGGCTGTACATGCACTGTTTGGGCATCCCCGCTGGATCCTTGACCACTCGCCCCATGATCTCGAACTGCAACGGCCTTCCTCCTCTTGGAGACAGGCGCAAGTTCCTCACTTGAAGAGGAGGACGAAGAGGAGTCTTCGCTTCTCTCAAACTGAACAGTTGCCCCTTGCTTGACTCTCGTCATCTTGAGCTAACACTGGCATAAGAATTGACCAAGGTGAGTCACATGTCAAGGCATAGATTTAAGAGACGATCGAAATTAGTGCACTAAACTGCATACAACAGAAGTTCCATGACTCCACGGAAGTTCCGTCATGACAGAAGTTCTGACGGAACTTCCGTCACTTATAGTTTGCAATGAAATCAATACTACTCCTAGATCCTACCACAAAACATGGCAAATGCTTCTAATAGAGGGTAGACTATCCCTTGAGGAGTCAATCTATCCAAGCAGAGTGAAGGCATTTGAACTATTGACCTAAAAACGAAATTTAGGTCAAAGACTCATACCTAGGTCAAAAACCAAAGAAAAATGATGGAGGTTGCGGAACTTCCGTGGGGGAGGAGCCAAATCTCCACCTTTTTCATCAACTTCATCGGTGGAACCTTCAAATAACCAGGAATCACCGCCTAGGGTTTGAGTAGAGGAGAGAGAAAGAGAAATAGAGGAGTGACCAGTTGACTTGGAAGAAGAAGGGTGTCGGGCCCTTTAACCTGAGAGTGACGGAAGTTCTGTCATTGGGCGACGGAAGTTTTGTCGCTCTCGGGTTTGGGCAGACAGCCCGATTGAGAAGTCACGGAAGTTTCCACAGAACTTCCGTGGACGACGGAAATTCCGTCGTTCTCTATTTGACAAAGAGAAATCCTCTACTAGTTTAAACTTTTGGACAAGATAGGTAGGGAATATAGGACTTGTTTCAACTTATGAATAGCAGCAATCAACCAGGTAAAACTATATTCACAGGTTTCAACAATATGATCTACTGATCAAAACATTTTTTTTGAAAAAACAAAGACATTAGGAAATCTTTGAAGAATTTTATTTTCAAGGCATTTTGCATGAGCACAATATCAAACAAAGTGCAAGACTCTACTCCAAGTTGGATAAGTCAAGAATATTTAGTTCACAAAACCGCTTCTCATCTAGGGGTTTGGTAAATATGTCCACTAGTTGTTTATTGGCTCTAACATAGCTAATCTCAATATCCCCCTTTATAGAATGATCTCTCAAGAAGTGGTGCCGGATATCTATATGCTTAGTCCTATTATGATCAATGGGGTTATATGCAATCATGATGGCACTCTCATTGTCACATAGGAGTGGAACTTTGGTCATAGTGTAACCGAAGTCCTTTAGAGTTTGTCGCATCCAAAGTAGTTGAGCACAACAACTTCCGGCTGCGACATACTCTGCTTCGGCTGTGGATAGGGCAACGGAATTCTGTTTCTTGGATGACCATGACACAAGGGACCTACCCAAGAATTAGCACGTCCCGGAGTTACTCTTCCTATCCACCTTACATCCGGCGTAGTCAGCATCGGAATAACTGACAAGCTTCAACTTGGAGCTCTTTGGATACCAGAATTCTAGGTTTGGTGTGTGAACCAAATATCTCAAGACTCTTTTTACAGCCACTAAGTGACTTTCCTTAAGAGCACTTTAAAATCTTGCATACATGCACACACTAAGCATGATATCGGGCCTAGATGCACAAAGATAAAGCAAAGAGCCAATCATGGATCGATATACCTTTTGATCCACAGTCTTACCATTTACATCTAGCCCGAGGTGTCTATTTGTCTCCATGGGAGTCTTGTTTGGTTTTGCTTTCTCCATGTCAAACCTCATGAGTATGTCTTGCGTGTACTTGGTTTGACTTATGAATGTTCCTTTTTCAAGTTGCTTGACTTGAAAATCTAGAAAGAACTTCAACTCCCCCATCATGGACATCTCAAATTTCTTAGTCATAATCTTGGCAAACTCATCACAAAAAGATTGATTAGTAGAACCAAATATAATGTCATCGACATATATTTGGCACATAAATAAATCATTATCAACTTTTCTTGTGAAGAATGTAGGATCGGCCTTACCAATTGTGAAGCCCTTGGTGATCAAGTATCCCTTGAGGTGTTCATACCAAGCTCGAGGAGCTTGCTTGAGGCCGTAGAGAGCTTTGTGAAGTTTGTACATGTGATTTGGTTTCTTTGGGTCTTCAAACCCCTGAGGTTGTTGCACATACACCTTTTCTTGAATGGGGCCATTAAGAAATGTACTTTTCATATCCATTTGAAAAAGCTTAAAGCCATGGTGAGTAGCATAGGCAAGTAAAGTACGAATCGACTCAAGCCTAGCTACGGGTGCATAAGTTTCACCAAAGTCCAAACCTTCTACTTGTGAGTAGCCTTTTGCAACAAGTCTTGCCTTGTTTCTCACCACCACACCATACTCATCTTATTTATTGCGGAAGACCCATTTTGTACCTACAACATTTTGCTTGGGTCTTTCCGCCAATGACCACACCTTGTTTCTTTCAAAGTTGTTTAACTCTTCTTGCATGGCCATCACCCAATCCGAGTCTTGAAGTGCTTGTTCCACCCTTAGAGGTTCCATAGAGGAAACAAACGAGTAATGATGACAAAATGTAGCCATTCGGGATCTAGTAGTTACCCCCTTTTGGATGTCACCAAGAATATTGTCCACGGGGTGATCTTTTTGAATGCTTTCTCGGACTCATGGATGAATTGGTCTAGATGCATCTTCTTCTTCTTGATTGTTGTCATCTTGAGTGTCTCTATCTCCACCATCTTGTGCTTGATCTTGGTTGTTGCCTTGACCATGATCATCACCATGATCTTGTTTACTTCCTTGATCTTGTTCATCTTGTGGCTCTTGTGGAGATGAGTCTTCTTGTCTTGAAGAAGATGGTTCATCTTGACTTGAGTTTGGGTCTTGTGGTCTTATCTCACCTATTGCCATGTTCCTTACTGCATCACAAGGAGCTTCATCACCTACATCACTTGGATTAACTTGCTCTACTTGAGAGCCATTAGATTCATCAAATTGCATATCCCGGGTGACTTCAACAACATCGGTGTCTTTGTTAAAGACTCGATATGCATAGACGTTAGTTCCATAACCAAGGAGGAAACTTTCATGAGTCTTGGGAGCAAACTTAGAGGATTTGAGTTTCTTATTAAGAATAAAACATTTGCTCCCAAAAACCCAAAAATATAAAACATTGGAAGGTTACCGATGAGGAGCTCATAAGGTGTCTTCTTCAAAATCTTGTGAAGATATAATCTATTTGTTGCATGGCACGCGGTGTTGATGGCTTCGGCCCAAAAGGTGTCCGGTGTCTTGTACTCATCAAGCATTGTTCTTGCCATCTCTATGAGTGTGCGGTTCTTCCTTTCGGCTACTCTATTTTGTTATGGAGTGTATGGAGCTAAGAATTCATGCTTGATGCCTTCTTCATCAAGATATTCTTCAATATGTGTGTTCTTGAACTCGGTTCCATTATCACTTCTTATCTTCTTAATCTTCAGTTCATACTCATTTTGGGCTCTCCTTAAGAACTTCTTTAGGATTCCTAGTGTTTCACTTTTGTCCTTCAAAAAGAATACCCAAGTGAAACGAGAATAATCATCAACAATTACAATGCCATATTTGTTACCGCCAATACTTAAGTAGGTGACCGGTCCAAAAAGGTCCATGTGGAGCATTTCCAACAGTCTTGTCGTTTTCATCATTGTCTTGTATGGATGTGCCGCTCCTACTTGCCTTCCAGCTTGACATGCGCTACATATTTTGTCCTTTTCAAAAGCAACATCCGTAGTCCAACGACGTGACCACCTTTTAGGAGTTTAGAAAGATTTCTCATCCCAACATGAGCCAGCCGGCGGTGCTATAGCCAACCCAAAGTGGTTTTAGCAACCAAACAAGTATTTAGGTTAGATTCCTCTTTGTTGGTGAAATCAACAAGATAGATCTTGTCCTCTAAATACCCTTTGAAAGCTATAGAGGAATCCTTTTTCCTAAAGACGGTCACACCATCATCGTCAAAGAGACAACTATAGCCTATCTCACAAAGTTGTGATACGGACATCAAGTTGTATCCTAGACCATTCACAAGGTAAGCATTACTGATTGAAGGGTCATAGGTGACGTCAATCCGTCCATGACCGATTACCTTTCCTTTGTTATCATTCCCAAATGATATGCCTCCACTTGGTAGATTGTCATGATCAAGTGTGGAGAACATTGATCTCTCTCCGGTCATATGATTTGATCACCCACTATCAAGTACCCATATTGCACCACCGGAGGAGTATTCCTACAAAGGAAATCAAGCACGTGTTTTAGACACCCAAGTTGGTTTGGGTCCCTTAACACAAGATACAAGAACTTTGGACACCCACACACAAGGCTTCCACCTTGCATCATGTGACCCAATAAACTTGGCAACTACTCTACCATAAGCATTACGGGTTAGCACATAAGAGGCATCAAAATCATCAAAGGATATGGTAGAGTTCTTGATGTTCTTGTTGACTTGGGAAGCATTCTTGGGCTTGATAGTGTTTTCTTGTGCCACTTGCTTTCCCTCGTTCTCGCGCACAAAGTTGATTCTTTTGTTGTGCCTTCTTTTTGGTATATTCTTGTTATACCCCAATCCTGTTTTGTCATGAGAGGCTCTTGGTTCACCAACTATTTTTGTTGTGGTCTCCACTTGAGCCTTCTTCATGAGCTCATTGACTTGGTTGGTTAGCTTCTCAATGATTGCATCTTACTTGGCAATCATATCAATATCAATGTTGTGGCACCTTCCACAACCCTTGCTTGTTGAAGCTTGAGAGGATTCAAGATTCTTCAACAATGAGCAAGAGTTTATCTTGAGATCTTCAATGGCCCTTACCAAGGCCTTGTTCTCCTCTAGCAAGGAGTTGCACCTTTCTTGATACTTCTTGCTTGTTGAGGTGCTTGATTCACTTGACTCATTGAACTTTGCAAGTTCCTTAGTTAAGGTCTTGTTCTTCTCCTTCTCTTGCTCAAGTTGCTTAGTGAGCTCAAGGTTCTTGCTTCTTTCTTCATCAAGCAACCCTTCTTTCTATCAATAATTCTTTCTTGATTGTCCAACTCCTCTTTATCACTATAATAGGAAGGATTGAAATCGGTGTGAGAAGCTACCTTGCTTTCCTTGGCTATGAAGTATCGGGGAGCATCATCCTCATCATCGATGAGGTTGTTAAAGAGTGACTTCTTGGCCGGAGGTAGACCTATGGCAATGTTGGCAATGCCACCCTCATCATCTTCATCATCATCATCATCGGAAATGTATTATTGGCCAATGTGAGCTTGCCCCTTGTTGTATGGCTTCTTGTTGGGCTTGGTCTTGTTGTTGTACTTTTCATTTTTCTTGTCCTTGCCATTTAGTCTTGGACAATCGGCAATCATGTGTCCTTGTTTATGACACTCATAGCATCTTCTACTTGCTCTTCTAGCTTTTGCCTTGTCAAAGCTTCTTTTGGTGAAACCGTTCTTAATCATGTATTTGCCAAATTTCTTGACAAATAAGGCAAACTCTTCATTGTCTTCTTCTTCATCATCAATGTCATCATCTTCATCATCATTGTCATTTAGAGTCTTTTTGGCTTTGAGTGCCAAATCTTTCTTGCTTGTGCTCTCATCACCAATGAGCACATTCACTCTTTTCTCTCATCATCACGACTCTTGTGGCCATTGATTCTTCCAATGACTTCATCCGTCGTGAAGGTTTCAAAACCATCTTTCTCTTCAATGATGGTGCAAAGAGTAGGATTCCACATCCTAAGAGCCATAAGAAGCTTGTAGTTGACCTCTTCATCTTTTATATTGTCTCCATAAGATCTTCTCTCATTGACAATATCCATGAGCCTATCATGAGTTTGTTGAGGCTCTTCTCCCTTGTTCATCATGAAAAAGTTGAATTGATTTTTGAGAACTTGAAGTCTTGACTTCTTCACAACGTCCACTCCTTCATGAGCCCATACAAGTTTCTTCCATAGTCTCCGGGCATTCTCAATTCTGGCTACTCTTGAATATTCCTTGGGATTCAAGGAAGAGAGAATGGTCGACATCGCTTGAGCATTGCGATGTATGTTGAGTTGGTCCACGGTTGTAGGATTATCCTTGTCCTCCAAGGTGAACCCTTTTTCCACTAATCTCCCAAATTAGTGGACCAATGGACATGAGGTACATCTTCATCCGGTGCTTGTACCAACTAAAATCTTTGCCTTCAAAATAAGGCAATCTTCCACTTCCACTACCATGAATATTTGTCACATCGGCATAGTTGAATGGCATGGTCGTGTGCAAATCACTTCCTTTGCTTACCGAAGCAAGATCTTCAGGCTTTCGTCTTCCCCCGTCTTTGACATTGTTTAACTTTCAAGCTTTTAAGCCTTGTAGAAGATTTTGGCTCTGATACCAATTGAAAGTTGCCTAGAGGGGAGGGGGTGAATAGGCAATCTAAAAATAATCCTGAAAAAGCACTAAGTTTTGATCAAATGCCAGAGAACGACGGAACTTCTGTCAGGTATGACAAAACTTTCGTCACCACGGAAAATCTGTCAAATGACAGAATTTCACCAAACCTTTCTCTAAAACTTATTTAAATGCGGATAACTAAGAGAAAGAAATATAATACTTGATAGTAGTGAAGCTATAGCAATGCACACCTAAGGTTCTTCGATAAATAGCTAGCAACACAATTAACAAGTGAATCTAGCACAATAATAGGAATGAAATACACAAGCACAAAGATAAAAACGGGAATGTATAGAGAGACAAAAGGAATTAACCCGAGGTTCGGCAACCACACTCAGTAGTTCCTACATCCTCGTTGAGGAGCCATGCAAAGTGGTCGGGTCTCTCTCAACCCTTTTTCCCGCCAAGCAATCAGAAAGATCATGCTCGGATTTCTTTCTCCACTTGATTCTTTTCCTCCAGAGGTGAATCACACCTTCACAAATGTCCCCGTCTCACCACAATAAGTTGAAAGCTCAAGGGCGACGCCTAGCCATCTAGGAGACCAAGTATCCAAGAGTAACAAGCAAATCAAATCTTGATGGGGAGGGAAAGATGTGCTCAAGCTTTTGAGTGGATGGATTCAATCTTTTTGTGGTTGGATCTCTCTCACTTTGTTTGGAATCTCAAGAACAAGTCTAGAAGTGAGAAGGGGGAGCTCTAGCTGAAGAATGAGTGAAATACCAAAGTGTTCAACCCTTCCCACGGGGGAAGGGGGAAGCTATTTATAGAGGCTCACCAAAAACTATCGTTACACAGCTTTTCTGTGTCTGACGGAACTTCCGTCAGTTCAAAAAGAGTCGTTGCGTGGTTAGATTTCAACTGAGTCAGAGACGACAAAACTTCCATGATGGTCATCACGGAACTTCCGTTGCTCTTGGGTTTGAAACATAGAGAAACCAGAGGACGACGAAACATCCGTGGAGGAGCCCACGGAACTTCCGTAACTCTGAGGTTGGCCGAGGTTAGAAGCTTGGCAATGACGGAACTTCCGTGGATTGAACCACGGAACTTCCATGACTCTCTGATTAGCTCAAAATGAATTGGTTCTTTTTGGTATTGGTTGGCTAAACTCTCACAAAATTTTTTGGTAGGCTTGAGCACATAAATTTCCCTTCTTAGCAAGATTGGTTTACCCCCTTTATAGTTCAGCATGCCTATGACTCAATTTAAGTAAAAACTACTCTTTGAAGTGCTTTGAGTCCATTTTTCTTTTCTTCTTTTTGGGAGTAATAGCCATCTTGCAAATGTGGATTTAGACAATAATTTTGATTATTAGCATATTTACTTTATGAACTTGTTAGCACAATTTTAATCTTTATCATCGTACACCAAAACCCACCAGGGGATCCTAGATGCATCTTCACACATGATTTTACATCGGTGTTAGTGAACGCTGAAGAAGTCTCGTCCTGATGAACGTAATCTCGGAGTAGGTGTGTATAGCTCGAGCTATGACGATCTGCCACATCCTCTGGCCTTGTATGCTTGTCGACCGATCCTGAAGAAGTAGATTGAGGCCATCAAACTCGACATGCCGATCGCCACGCTGAATCCTAACGGACGGCGCCAAATGTCGAGACTTATTCTCGGCATCAGACATAGGGTAGTTCACCTATGAGGATTTATAAGTAGAATAGGGGTATGCGCGAGATTGAGAGACGATGGTAACACAGGATGCCGGTTTATACAGGTTCAAGCCTCTCGGAGGATAATAACCCTACGTCCTATGTTCTGTGGTATTTATACTGATACGTCTAGATCATAGATCTAGATGAGGAGGGTAGACCTAGACAATGATATCTAGTTGTGGGATCTGTCTAATTGAGCTTGTCGTGGGATTTCTAGTTGAGGGCTTGTCTCCTGAGGAAGACCCTTGCCCCGCCTTATATATCCGGGAGTACAGGGTTACATGGCGAAGTCCTAGTCGGTCTACTATATATATCATAGTAGGAGTCTATCTCCTTTCCTTTTATATAAGGTACCCCGAGTATATGTCATCGACAGTAGGAACTCCATTCCTCTGAATTACTGATGTCACGACGCATTTGGAATGAAGGAATGACGCTTTCCTTTCATTCGAAAAGGATCCAATTCCTCCACAATACGTAGGAATATTAACATCCACTCGAATCAAAGGTTTTACGAAGTTCAAGATGAGTGCCTGCTTTAGGTGAGAGTAAGAGAGAGAAAATAATTGCCATGGTCGCTACCATGAAGATCATGATTCTGTTGTGCTCGTTGCACGAATGAGATGCTGGAGAATCAAGCATGACTTTGTTAGGTGGGCAGTGGGCGGACCATCTAGTAGTAAATGGATAATTCACGGTGGAACCAGTTGGCTCATTTGATTTATATATATCAAGTAATGATAATTAATTTTGTGTTTAGTTGAATTTACATTTTATTCATGTGTTTATATTTCTGTATTCCAAACACCCTAAGTTCATCGTTCCTCTGTATTAGATTTCTATAGTTTTTTGCTTTCTCAATTCCTGTGTTTTCTTCGTTCCTGTGTTTTTCTTGTTCCTCTGTTTTTTATTTTTTCATTCCATACACACCCTAAGTATAGGAAATATTCCTTTGGAATGGATTCCTTTGAATTTTCTTTATTCCAAATGAAGCCAAAAGTAGGACTTCTTCCTATGGAAAATGCCGTTGGTTTGAGCCTGAAAGGCTGATTGGGCTTGGGCCGAAGCAGGTCCATCCAATTAAAGCTCCAACCAAAAAGGCATGAAAAGTTATTGATGTTGTATGGGCTTTTAGCTTCTAGGCGATTTGTTTTTGGAAGAAGTCCGATTTTGGTCCCTTAACTGTTGCGGTTGTGCGGTTTTAGTTTCTCATTTATAAAACCGGCCACTCAGAGTCCCTGAACTCGTAAATCAGTTCGGTTTTCGTCTCTCGATGGTTTTGAAGGTGGTTTCGGCTGACGTGGCATGTGGGAGCCCACCTGTCTGGGTGTCTGTCTGGGTGTCACGTCACCCTTTTTAAATTTTTTTCTTTTTTTTTCTTTTTCCTCCTCTCTCTTCTCCTCTCTGCACGCCGCTGTCATCACCTACCCGCGCGCTGCCGCAGTGGCGGCGTGGCCAGGGCGGGGTCGACAAGGCTTCCTCCGATATAGGCGGAGGCAGAGGAGTCCGGTGGAGGCGCGACGCGTCGAGGTGGCAGGCCGCGGCGGCAGCTGAGGCGGGCCACAACGGAGCAGACAGGGATGATGATGCCTCCTATCGGCACAGGAGACAGAAGGGTGCCCTGACAGATGCACGGCGTGCGGAGAAGAGCGAGCACGTGGTCTGAGACGCGGCGCGATGCGGAGACGACTCGTGGCGGCAGGCCGAGTCGGAGTCGGGCGGACACAACGGTGAAGCTCTGCGTTCCGACGTGACGGCTGCATGGACCGGGGACGAGGCGGGTCATTTGGATGCGCCTGGGGCTAGGGAGCACGCCGGCGACAACAATTAAAGTAGTGTGCACCGCGGCGGCAAAAATCGGAGGAAAGGCGACGACGCTGGCTTTGGGAGAGAAGCTTTGATTCGCGGCGATGTCGGTGAGAGGGAGGGAGCTAGCTCGCAGGGAGGGAGAGGAGGTGTGGGCGATGTTGTGGGTGGGTCGCGACGATGAGGCGGACGGGCGGCGGCGTCATGCAGGTGTGCAGGGAGGAGAAGGAGAGAGAGGAAAAAATAAAAAAAATAAAAAGGATGACGTGTCCCCAGACAAATGGACCCCACATGCCACGTCAGCCAAAACCGTCTTCAAAACTGTCGAGGGATGAAAACCGAACGGATTCAAGTTCAGTGCTAAATGACCGGTTTTATAATTGAGGAACAAAAATCGCACAACCACAATTATAGAGAGATCAAAATCGGACTTCTTGCTTTGTTTTTTACACGTTCCAGTTCCAGGCGAAGAGTTTATTTTACATCTGAGTGAGACGTGGGTCCACAAGTCAGTGTTTACTATTGCCCCTGCGAGTACTCTGCCCCCTGGAGGGATCCCTAGTCCTCTCCGGCTGGACTCAGATCCTAAGGCAGCACTACAGCGGCGCCGGCGCGGCGCGGCAAGCACGGCGGCTCGGTCTCGTGCGACCGACGCACCCCAGCAAGAACGGGACAAAAAGTCTGCCACTCCTCCTCCTCCAGGTAAGAGCTGAGCTCTCCTCCCCAATCCTCTAATCCTCCTCCGTCCTTTTTCTTGTGGACATTTAGGCTGGATGTATCGGGATGGGTCGGATCCCTGCGCAGGGGCGGGGACGTGGACGATGATGGGGAGATTTCATGCCAATCGGGGATGGGGAGGGGAATTTTCATCTATTGTTTCTTCCTGGACTCAAAAGCGGCAGGCAGCGACGCCACCAATGCCGGGCAGCTGTGTCTGGCGACCTGGGGGGACCGGAGCTTTCGGAGGAGAGGCGAGGAAGGGTTTCCTCCGCTGTCATTAGGTAGGGCGGCTACCTCGCCCTATTAGTCGGTCCGCCTCCAAATCAACAGCAATCAATATCGGCAAGTTGTTGATCAGAATCAATAGTAACCAATGGAGCCTGGTGGAAATCCGTTAATTGTCATTGAATCCAACTGTCAAACTTAGGTCTTTATTCGTTAATTTCTATGCTTGTGAGTCATCATATTTTCTAGTATTCTGTTCAGTTAGGATGGGGGAATCAATAGGATGGTAATGTTATAGTATATAGCATCGCCATTTGTTTTGAATCTAATTCAAAGTTGAAACTTCTTTGTTTCAAACGAAGGAACAATGGGCTTCAACTCTCAGGAAAGTTCTGCACCATTGCATACGATATGTAAAAGGAAGGTCTTGCAGGCTGCTGATCAAAAGAACAATAAAGACCCATTGGCCACAGATAAAAGAGGAGACCCATGGAATCCTCCACATGATCCTTGCCCTCCTTGCAAAACTTGGGAAGAGGGGAATGAGGTATCATAACAACTCATCTCATCTTGTCTCTTTTGTTTTCTTGTGTAGCACTGACTGTTAACATTTCTCTTTCAGTGGTTCCGCAAAACTGCTACTTTTGTTGCTTACTCCAGAGCAACCAATATAATCACCCCAGACCGTACACCCCAGGTTTTTGTTATTCTCTTTTACTCCACTCGTCAAATTCTGTTTGTTCTTTTATGCTTTACTCACTATTAGCTGAAGCAATTATTTGCATCTTGGCATGAGTTCGTTTCTATCCCCTTTAACCCTTTGCAATTCTGTGTGGTTTAATACAGTGGGTGAGTGATGCTTTGTGGCACGAAGTTCCAGAATTAGTTTCCATCCTCGAAAAGGATAACGTCCGCCTCTTCCTCCAATTTTTCAGTAATAACAAGAGGTGCATGGCTTGGGGTTTTGTCATCACCCCAGAAACCTTCAACTACATTATTAGTGAAAATGCCCTGCGATGTGCCAAAGTTGTGTTGGAGGGAAAGGCACCTGAACTCAGGGGGCACCGTGCCAATCCGAATTACATGAATCCATATGGATACTTTCCACTTCATGAAGCTGCTGAAAGGTTCTCCGTTGACATGATCAACTTGCTCTTCAAGTATGGTGCATCAGCTAATGTACGCACAGCTGGCAATGAGATAATTGAGAATCTACTTCCACTTCATGTTGCAGTTGAAAATACCTGCCTCCATAAGTATCTGGAGGACAATTTATTTCCCTTCCAGGATTATCCGGATCATAGAGATTATATCTACAAGCTCATCCAACTCCTTTGCCTACCTGAAATGGTTATTTACTTCTCTCTTAAACATGTAGTACTTCTGCAGCATGGAAAAAAATAGCAGTTATGGACATGTCATTATCACAGACCACTTGTTCATACATATAAACTGAGCATATGTTCCGTTTTATTTTTTTTGTATCTGTTCATGTGGCGGGGCGCATTTTTATTTCAATCTGGAGGAAAGGGATCATTAACCTTGACTTTCTGTTAAAATGGGATGTATGCAGCATATGCATGGATATGCTAAAATTCACTCGGTTCTTTTCCTTGGTTGTCATTTTACAGAAGATTTTCTTGGATACAACTAGATTGCTTGCGAAAAAGACTAATAATCTGCTTGACGAGCTCTGGAGTTATGTGAAGAATGGTAAGATTGTCCAGACTGCAGTTTTACTCCTGGCTGGTCAAGAGCAGATTCGTGTGGGAACTTCCTCTAAGAAGAGAGAAGGATTTTCTAAGACCGATGGGTTTGAGACAATCATGACTCGTACAATGAAGTATACAGTTGCCTTCAAAGAAAACAGAAATGAACAGAATGTGCTGGAGACGGGTTTAGCTCTTGAGTGCATCACTTTTCTTTTTAATATAATTTCGAATGCCGGTGAAGACCTTGACGCATACATTCAGACACATTCAGAGGTCAGCCTCTTAAGTTTATACTCTGATACCAATGATCTGTATGACAAAGTACAACTTATGTATTAAAAAATAATTTGTGGAAGTTTGTATGATAGCCTCTACTAATATATTTTGTTGGGCCAGCATAAATTGATTTCTTGTTCTATTTGACAAAGCATCAAGTTCAACTTAAAAATGTCTAGTCAAAACTGTTGTGGCCTCTTTGGCTTCTCAGTCAAGTTACCTGTTGTATAAATTAGGTTTGGTATTAATAATTTGGTGTTTGTAGTTTGTGTAATCCGTGTTACAAGAAAGAAATTTGAGTTCCTAGGACAGTTCCATTTAGTTTAATATACACTCTTTGATGCAATCATTGGCAGTTTGGCACTCACCTATGGAATTGTCTAGATTATAAGTTTTGCTTAGAAAGCCTGAAAAACCAACAGACTTTGTTTTAAAACAATGACAGTCATTGAATATGTGTATACACGATGTCATTTTGTACCGGTATATCTATGCATTCTCGCTTTTCTTTTGCCTTTCAATTCATGTCGTATTAGTCATGGTTTTTGTGGCGTTGCCTAGTCATCGCCTAGGCTTTGTGAGGGTGGTGGGTCACAGGACGCCATAGTTTTAGTTACGCCGCAACGCCTAGTCGTCGCCTAGGCGCTGTGAGGGGGTTGATCGCCACAAAAGCCATGGTATATTAGTTATATTTTATTCCAGACAATTTGTTTCATAATCTCTAAACCTATATGTTATATCCATAATCTATTTTTAATATTTCATAACTTTTTTCTCAATCTTATATAAAGTTTTTGAACATCATGTAGGTGCCTAATGTGGAGGTCCTTCAACGGGTGTCTTCTATTCTTAATGACCATGGATTTTTCACTAACGGAGAAGGAATCAACGTTGGAAACCTGTAATACTCATTTTGCATTGCTTGGATATAATAGTTTCTATACAAATATCCAATTGTATTGTTGATTATTTGTTTATTGCTTCCGACTTGTTTTTGAAGGTCCCCATTTGACTGTAAGATGTTTACTAAACCTAGAAAGCAAGGTCAGTTTGTGTGTGCCTGTATGTGCTTGAGTTATACTTTCCAATTTTTACAAAATGGGCACTAATTACTTTTGTTACACGGATAACAGGGCATCTGGATACAACCAAGGTTGATACAGAAATAGCTTCTCCACATTCTTCAGCAAAAAAGGTGAGAATATTCCAACAGTACTGGAGCATTCTTTGAGTTTTTGTTTTTGCCCCTGAAGTGCCACTTTTTTGTATGTTTGCATGTTTGAAAATATCTAATATTTGGAGCTAGGCAATGCTTTTTACTGTGGGGTCATCCAACTTAATACACATCAACAAATCTGAAAGTAGATAGACAGCTAGAGAAATAAAGATAAAATGTTTTTGCTTTACGTCGGATTTATGATGTATTCTGATGTCTTTCGTTTATGCATTACCTTTTTCTTTTAGTGCTACCTTGTGCTAAGTAGTATTGTGCACATTCTTGTTTTATTGGTTTTTTTATCATAATGTTACAGGACTGCTGTTAAAATCGTTCAGTATGACTAATGTTTCAGTAACCATAAAAGAAACACGTAATAGTCTTGTAGTGTTCCCTGTTTATTATTAGATATGTAACTAAAAATTTGTAGTTCAATATTCTATTTTCTTCACACGGATGCACATGGAGTCTTGCTCGGTTCATATTTGTAATTGAGTGATATAAGGCTGCAAGCATATTCCGGCCATTCTAGCTATTGCCATGGTTTAGTGTTTCATCCCACAACCAAACCGGGGTAGAAATTGTCCCCTGTCTCTCAATACTGGTGCATTTTTCGTCCTAGCTCTGGTTTTGGAGGGAGCTTCCAGACGACGCAACCATGCCAACTTTCGGTCACATCGTTCTCTCTGTCATCATTCACTAGTTAGGGGAGAGTATAAATAGATTCACAGTAGCTAACTACCTCTTCTGCATCAAGCCGTCTGCTTTCGTTGATAGCATGGTTCCGTCTGCATGCCTGTGATGGCATCAGGACACAACTCTGTTATCCTTCCTCCTGCTGCATGAAGGGAGCGCTTGCTGTGCATGTTGACATAGATGGTCTTGCAGCAGTAATTGCCTATCAAAATCTTAACTCCATGTCTCCATCAAGAAGCAATCACACATAAAAAGGTAGATTTGGAGCAATTATATCTGTGACATGTGTCCAAGCAAGAAGCTTCTTAAACAAATTTATTCTAACCAAGCAGGCAGCACTGCCCACTCCGAGCTAACAAATTCCACACAAGTCTTGGTTGATCCACAGCCAGATGATCCCCAATTCATGAGCAGGGCAGTGCTTCAGCAATGTGGTGGGTGGTCACTGGCCAGGGGCTTGCTGTTCATCAATGACGGTGTGCTACCAGTGCAGACCATCTATGGTAGTGGCTCTCGATGGGGAGAATGAACAAGGACCTGGGGAGTGGGGGTGGACTGGTGTACTGTACAAGGTGTTGTGGTGGAAAGTTTTGCGTGGGCACGATCTGCTAGCGATGGGCTTTGCGTGAGGCAATGATGATTGATCATCATGAAGTATTTCTGTTTTCTATAACAGGACAGTGGGAGAACTAGCAGGGGGAAGAGTGTGTGCTGGAGGGGAGCGATTAACACTGGAGCCTTGAGTCAGTGAGCACAACATATCCAAATTCTCTTGGTTACAAGGGGCACCGCTAAATAAACCACCACAAGTCTCCCATAATAATCAAATTAAACTACATTGCAGGGAAATAGCATCGCAAAATAAACTGGTAAGTAGCACCCGTTTCAAGACATCAAGTTGAGCCTCTGGCCACTTCGATGGATCTATTTCCAACCCCAGCTTGTAAGCTTTTGCCTCTATTGTTAACTGAATAATCTGTGCTGCACTTACTTGGTTTACTAGGATAGACCCAGTGCTGTGAGCTCCCACACTAGCTTTATATTACTTGGTTTACTTTGTAGATTAATTTATTTTGTGTAGATTCTGACTGGAAATCATTTCATAGTACCTTTTAAGTTGTGTTAACAAAAATGTGCCACACTTGCTTTGTTTCTGCGACGCAAACTTGGTATTTCTTCAGCTTTCCTTGTCTCTTAAACATGCTACTAAACTAATATCCGTCTCAAAACATTATTATATCATCGTTTGCATTCGAAGTGCAAGTAACATGCCATCTCAAGTGCTTCTGGCTGGCAGTGGCTATGCTTAATAAAGATGTTTTTTGGTTTTATGACATTTGTATTTTGTGTTGACTTTATGGGACAGGCTTACAGAAATGAACTTCCTGGAGGATGGAATGTCGAGTACATAAGGAACTGCTTCTTTCCGTACTGGAGATCAGTGTTACTATCCCGTATTCATGTGATATGTTATCCAGACTATGCGGCAGCTGATCCAAAGTGTAGGCTTAATCATAATAAACAGTGTCGTAACTCAGCTGACAAAGGAGCGTCCCCAACTGTTCCAAATCATATTCTTAGTTTGGTGGGAAGAAATACGCAAATTACAAGTTATCCTACATCAGCATATCCTACATCAGCAAGGCCATTTGGCACTGCTGCCTTGGAAATAGCGCCACAAATCACAATTAATCTTGCATTGAGAAGGCTGTTTGGCACAGCAGCATTGACACTGTTGAAAGTGTTAAAGCAAACATGACTAGAAAGGTAACTGTGAGTTTGTTTTCCCAGTTCATCGGTTTGCGTGCTCTACCTTTTTATTGCAACTGTGATCGATGTTCACAACTGTCGGAAGTAATGTTTTTTTTTTTGTGTGTGTGTGTGTGTCTGTGTGCAGGTGTCAGGAGTAGCTCTGTAGCTGGGTGTCATCTGTCATTTTAAGCATGAAATTCTCAAGGCTCCAAAGCTCGCTCGCTGCCTCATGAAGTACAATCTACAAAACAACTGATGTCAAAAAAAAAAAAAAAGCAGCTTGGTAGTCTAGGGAAATTTATTTTCTTACCAGTGTTATTATTCAGAACATTTGGATGTTGACAAATCCAGTCTTATTTGTTTGACGGGATCTCCAGGGGACTGCGAGAGCTTGCGTTGCATGGCACATCTGGGTTTCACAAACTCATCAACATTCACCTGGTCTTACTGTTTTCAGTCTCCATTCGAGCAA
Source organism: Eleusine coracana subsp. coracana (assembly GCA_032690845.1). Taxonomy (NCBI): domain Eukaryota; kingdom Viridiplantae; phylum Streptophyta; class Magnoliopsida; order Poales; family Poaceae; genus Eleusine; species Eleusine coracana. The sequence goes on from CM064430.1 coordinate 20,030, forward strand.
ATCTTACAAGAAGTTTTTTTAAAGGATAATGGAAAAGAGTACTCCTTCAGACATAATAAAAATTACTACCTGGTCCATGAGGATCTGAGGTTATGACCAAATGTTACATGAATACAACTCAATCATCTAGCTGCACAACTTACAATAAAAGTAATAACACATAGCATATAAACTGAAGTTTGTATCATAAGATACACCAAAGACAAATCCTATTGGTAAATATCCTCATGGCATGTGAAAACCTGCATTGTCAACACTTCAACATTAGCATGCCTCCTTGCTTCCAAGGTTTCATCCTTCCTCTGTAGTTGAGCCCCAAAGTGAAGCGATGTGGATAAGGATTCTTGATCTTTTGAAATGTTTTGATAAACTTAATTAAGATGGAGACTCACAAATTGATCCGGCTTTTAAATGACGTGTTTTGAACCCTGCAATCGTAGCACAATGTCTTTTCGGGTTATCAACCAGTATTGCATGGTTGATATTGTCAAGAAGACTTGTCCTTGTCTGTAAATCAAGAACACAAGCAATAATAAAGAAGAATGTAATCAAATTTATATGTATATAATAAATCTCTCGAGTTGGTGTCTCACAAGCCGATGAAACGGTAAAAGTGTTCTTAATAGAATAATCTAAGTAAAATCTAAACCCAGTGAAGAGGCGACGGCTGGATATGGGGACCCTAGGGTCGTGTATGACCCATGAAAGCATCCCTAAGTGTGCTCAACTCGATACATTGTCCAAAGTCCGATTACGTTGTCGTGGCACCAGGATAGATTCTAGACGTCGACTTGTTTCGACAATTCCCGACTACTCCGGATGATTTTTGAAATGACGGCACCATTGGAAAAGTATTCTCGTTATTTTTTCAGACATGTATAGAACGTTTCAACTGATCCCGTATGCATTCTAAGTTAATATCGTATGGGCCTTTATCATGGCTTGGATGTCCTTACTGACCCATCACGTTTCTAATAACCTCTTCAGCTATTTTATTATTATCTTCATGGTTTTTAATAATAATTAATTTATTAGATAGCAATATTATTATTATCTTATCATTCGGTCGGTTTGCACGTCGTCGATGTGAATTAGTGGACCGGCGGATGGCTGCTGCTATCTCTCTTTGCGCCTCTTTTTTTTTTTTCCTTCTTATTTTGTTCTCGACTCCGTGTACCGGTCTACCAGTCAGTGTTGGTGGAGGATTGTTGGCGCTGGAGTGGGCCTTGACCTTCTGTTCAGGCCAGGGGCGCCAGAAATGGCCCAAAATACAGCCCAACTGCTCAGACCAGCCGATCCGAGTCCGAGCAGAGAGCAGTGGAGCTTTATAACGGAAGCGGACCCATCCATTGGGTTTTCGTCTCCGCCGCGGCGCCTTCTCCCAGAAGCGGAAATGTCCAACCCCGCCGCAGCCGCCGACGAGATCGCCGTGCGATAGCCTGGCGGAGACCCCGCGTAAACTGGTCATCGTCCTAGGTAGGTAACTCGCGCCGCTCGTGCCTTTGTTCGTACCTACATTGCACGCAATTTCTGACGATCCTCATCGCTTCGTTCATTGTAGCTGTGGTTTCCAACCTAACGCCGACGAGCCGTACGGTCGGAAGGAGCGTGGGGGTTGCTGAGAACCTCTGGTTCAATCCTTATTCTCTGGTGAGTCATGGAACCCCGCGTTTTGGTGCCTGGTGACCTAAGCGCCCGTGTTTAGTTACATGCCGCTGTTGTTGATTGATGTTCGGATTGACTGCATCTCCATCTGCCAAGGGGGCCCGGTGCACCGCCGCCGTTCGTGTTTCAGAAGTTGTTCATGTGGAAAACTGCACCCCCTCTCCGTTTGATTTAGACGTTGGTCTTAAATCCATAAGGCCTTTTGATCTGTGATTTTGGCATGTTCCGTTCCATGCATTAATGTTCAGAGATGTTCCTCTTGCATTCTAAGTTGGGGTATAAAATAATCTGATGGAGTAGTATTTTTCTGCAGTTTGCCCATGTTATTAACAGCCAATTTACTAATGTGATTGTGCTCTGTTTTGATTACCAGAACCACAATTTCAGAGACTTATATAATTATTGTGAACTGTAGGATACACTATGAGCTGTGGTGGGTTTTTTTTTTCTCTCTCTTGGGTTCTATAGATTATCAGTTCCTCTGATGGAACAAAAACATCTCTGTTCATCTTTAGTGAATGTGCACATTGACTTCTGAGCTGTAGCTTTTGGATTCAGAATTTCATTTCTCGTTTTGTCTTCAGGCCTCTTTTATAATTTGTTGATACCTATACCAACTTGATGGGAGGTAGAAACTGTAGATTGCATTTGCCTGCTGTATGGAATTTGGTTTTTGATCTTACTATTAACTATTATTATGTTGTTTCCAGAGGACCAGATCTTCTAAAAGCCATAATGATGTTGCGGCAACTTGTGAAGGTGGCTTCTCGGCACAACTCCAATCAACGCTTATCCTCTTGCCTCTTGTGTGCTTTGTCAACCTTGCAGTCCCCGCCTACTCTGACTAGAGTTCAAGACTGGCCCCTCAACCAGAGATCATTATCAACCGAAAGTTACCCAGACGACCTCCTTTGCTCAAAAAAGGCAATGCTTCAAATCGAGAGCCTTCCTTTGGAGACTCAAGACTTTGGTCACAGATTTGTTGAATCCAACTTGCTGAGTGCTGAACTTGAAAAGGCTATGAATGCTGTCGAGATGGATTTTGATTTGGAAAAACTGAAGGAGTTGTACTACAGATTTGTAAGGCCTGAGCTACTATCGAGACTGCTGATCCATAATCGCAAGTTTGAAGATGGTAACACTCACTGGTTAAACTATCAAACTCATGCCCGAATGGGTGACAGACCTAGGTTTACCACTTGCTATGACATTATGGTCTTTTTGGCTGGACTGCACAAAGAATTTTGGGTATTTTATCTGGATTACCTCGCCAGGGAAAGGATTGCTGTTATAGAAGAATGGACATCAATTTCTACTACTCAGCATTTGTTCTACAATCTTGGCTTAAAAGATCTTGCTGGCATCACGTTCTATAAAGGAGAAGCTGATGCCTCATGGCATCAACACACTGCCACTGCTGATTTGTCAAACCTGATCTGGGAGGGAAATCAAGTCTTAAGCTCAATCACATATTTGGATGTTACTGATTGTAAATCAAGTGCCCAAAGTGAGGGAAAATCTGCGTTTGCAATCTTAAAGAAAGCGAAGGAACTTGGCATTGAAAACTTCATTGTCTGGACTGACAGCAAAGAAATCTGTGGTGTACTTGATGGAACCAAGCACATTTCTCCGGATGATAAGAATTGGAAGCTTTACATGGCTATTAGGTCTCTCAGACCTTCTTTCAAAAGGCTGATAGCAATCTGGGTTCCCAGGGAATTGATGTCGCCAGCTGATGGAATGCTGCGGCAGGGTATCAAGAATCCAAGATACCTTACACAGTCTGCAGCAGGATGGAAGTACATTCTAAGTGGATTGCCAATTTTTAAGTTGTCGCTGATCGATTCTGCAAAGAAGACTGTGAACACCTTTGGTACGTTCTGTTTTATTCTTTATTTCCCATTCACCATAGAGTTTATGGGCTAAATATTTGGTAAATATTGAACATAATCAACAATACTTATGTCAAATATCTTTCACTGTTAATTGTAGTTTGTTAAATGTTTTGTATGACTATCAAGGAACCTACCAATAGGTTGTACGGATTTCAGTATTTTGGTAATCCTTAGCCACAGGTCTTCTCATTCGATTGTTGGACCTAGTGATCATCGAGGATTGCCGGTTAACCTTTTTTCTTTATAGATAGATGATGTTAACATTATAGTGAATCTTCCAAGCACTTTTCAGTTTGTCCATATTTTTAGCGAGTATATTTGCTTCCTTTTTTCTTTGACTTTTACTGTTTTGCAATCTTAATATGATAACAACCTGTTACTTTTTACCCCCATTATTATGCCAATCCCCTAATCCTGGTTTATTTGTGAATCCATGTTAATCCTCTTTTGCAAGCTAGATTGCTAATGGAAATTAGTGGGTTTGTCCGTTCTAGTGAAGTAAGCAGCAAAGGGACAGCAGACCAACTAATCACAACACAAGCAGTCATCAGCTAATGGTACTGTCTTGCCCACGTCATGGGCATAGATCACAGCATAGTAGTGGTTCCCAGGATCAATATTGCAATAACTGAAGCACAAAATAAGACCAACTGTAGTTCCTGACCAACTAAAACTGACAAAGCAACAGGCACCTGAGTTCTGTGACATATTTATTTGCAGCATCCTCTACTGCTAGCAAAATTAATTCTAATGGAACTACTCATTTTGAACTACATTTTCTTACTCCTGATTTTCACTAGTTATAGTTGTATGGTGTCTTGCAGTTAACCTTCCATATACTTATCAATTCATCCATATTCACATTTTGTTTCCTCGACACCTGTTGTTAGATGCATTTTCTTTTCTTATTTTCTACCTGTTTGTTGTTTATAATTTGGACGTGGTTGGATGATGGAGAAAATCAGATAGAGTTTCATTGACTTCTGCATTATGATTAAAACCCACTACTTATTATAAACTGGTGCCATTAATCAGATTGCTAAGCCAATGCCCTTAACCTGTGTTTATTTGTCCATCCATGGTGCTGTTTGCCCAGATGCCTTCCGGCATTCTAGAGCTCTATTTTGTGCTTTGTACAGCTCGTGTTTCATTTTTTCATGATAAGCTTGTGATGGGAGATAAATATTTGCAACTCTTGATGGGTATTGCCCATTTGACGATCATGGCTACCAAGTTCTTGGACCTTATATTTCCTATTATTGTTTCAGGCAAACCATGTGATGGAGAAACTAAAAATCAAAGTGTATACATTGAAATAGAATCAGACATAAAGAAGGTCAGCGCAATATACAACCTTATCAAGGTCCTCAAACCTCAAAAGGTATATATTGTTGTCAAGAATGCTGAGGGGAAATCTGAAGAAGTAAAAAAAGGCTTGCTAGACTTGGTGGGGAATTCATTACCACGGAAGTTACAAGAGTGGTGCATTTTCTATGATGAGCCCTCAGAAGGTGATACTAATGGATCACTCATGATCATGTTTGATGGCATCTGTGATGAGAGCTCCCTCCCTCCACTCCCTCCAGTCAATTTCACAGTGATCATGTCAGTACCTCAAGACCAAGAATTGCTTAGAAGAATGGGCGTGGGCGAGATAAGTGCCTCATCTTTCATCTACTTTCATGGAGGTAAGTAAATCACCTTTTTTTTCTTTGCTTCCACTGCTTCATCTACCTCTAATCGGGAATTGGTTGTGATTGACGTGATATGTTAACTTTTGCAGCTTGCTCGCCAACTTCCCCCGGGAAGAAAAAGGCTACCTGATCTGAAGAAATTGTGATGCTGATAGTGGATCGGCGCTGTCGCACTACTACTGTGAAATGACTGGTGGTTGCTAACTTCAGGATATGTACTTCTTTGTTGTTGTTATTGTTCGACGGAGTATGGCTGTCCATGTAACGCCATTTTCTTTAGAGTTCAAGTGGAGGCAAGCTCCACGTCTCTTGGACACCTTTGATGCCATTGCCTTTGCACTCGGGGGAGTAGTCAAGGTGTCAGCTGAATTACGTGAAATGATGCTGAGTGCAGCATAATCATACTATTAGTTATAGATTAGTGTCCTACGCACGTATGAAGCAAATACGCTTCTACTACTCTGTTTCCTGTATTTGCTTCTCTGAGCTTGCAGTTAGTATTGTGCAAGCAAAGCGATATCAGTTGATATCTGAAGCCTGCACTTCGCTGAAAAAACAATAGTGCAAAACACATGTAAATGTTTCGAAAAGTTCTGAACCGCAACGAATCGAAGGTCTGTTTACTTATATATTCAGGACTCCAAATCCCAATCAGTTTTTTCCCCCTGTTCACAACCAATTGAAGGTGGTGAGCTACTGCTGTTTTGTGCCCTTTGGTGATCTCCACTCTTACAGTTGACAACATTGGCCTAGCTTTGCTCTGTAGCCGCAGCAGTTCTGCATTTGCTTCCACTGAAATACTTACTGAATAAGCTCACTACCTGATGCCAAGATGAAAAACTGACCTGCAAAATACTCGGCCTTTTTTGACCAAGGAAAAGAAATTACTCTGCCGTGGTAGTGCTATCTAATTCCATGGAGAAGCCTGATCCTGAATCCTCCTGACGTCTTATCACTTAGCCGTCCCATCTCTCCTTCATTTCCTCTGATTCATTTTGCTTTTGTTGAGATGACATTTCTCTATTGGTAGATTAATCTTTCCCTACCTTCTCTTCAGATGATTTTTTTCCTTCATGGTGCAGCTTATCTGAATTCCATCATCTGCAAACTGAATTCCGTTATCTGCAAACATGTTCAAGGTCAAGATTAAAAGGTGCAACTCAAGTGCTACTCCTACTCAGGCACTACAAAAAAAACTAATATGCCCATCAGTGATGAAAACTAATATCACAAATTTTGTCGTTAATGAGTATTAGTGACAGAAAAAACTCTTTAGTAACAATAAACATTGATCGTGCATCTTTTGTGTAAAACGCAACATCATTTTGAAACAGTTATGCACTGGTGTGTTGTGCCATGAACCAAATTCAGAAAAAAAAGGAGTTCTAGCAAAATTTAAATAGTTAAACTTCCTATCACAGGGATCCACATCAGTTAGCTACTACAAAATTTCTTGAAAACTTTTATTTACCAGATAGAATAGTGCAAAGATATATGATCGTAGTGCGAGAAGGAGAAATGAAATTAGATGGAATTTGTGCAATCTGTCCATGAAGTACAGTATGAGATTGTTAATGAAACTACCTAAAATAACTCAGTCGTTGTAGTATAGTGGTGAGTATTCCCGTCAATTTGGCAATTTGTTGCCTTACTCCCAGAGCAGCCATACAAAAGTTATGACAAGGAGCAAACCATATCTTATGTCCTTGTGCATTGGGATTTTGACCCAGCAACACGGTAGGTCTGATGTGAATTGCAGCACTCATGTGCAGGCCATGAACAACGCCATTCGGGTCTTTCAGACAAATAATTAGCATGATCCTAAATAAGTAACAGCACGATGGTAATGGACACAAGGCAAACTCTGGACTGACTAGGTTTGGCTGCATGTCCAAATGTACAATAGAACATTTTTCATATGGATAGTTCATAACCAGAAAATAGCGCTTGTCAGAAAAAAAAAATCTAGAATCCACCAATTTGCCTTACTCTAAAACAGCCGTACAAAATTCTGAGTAAGAGAAATGACCGAATCATGTGACGTCCTTATGCATTGTGAACTGAAATATAAATGAGTAATGTGCCTCTCTCTTAATTTTTTGTTGTTGTTTTCAGTTCACTTCTCATGTTGTTTCCAGAACATAACACTTCTTTGTAACTCCTCGCTCTGTGTGTCCACTCCTGGTTAGTCTTGAGCTTCGGCAGTTGGTCATTTGACACAAATGAACAGTATTTCTTTGCCTGGTCTTTGGTAGGTATAACTAAAAAGAGTCACAAAACTAAACCAAAACGCTACTAAAACGAAGACGAATTTGGTGATTGAGAACTGTAAAGACTAGATAATCCTATTATCATCGCACGAAAATACACCCTCCCAACCGTGAATACCATTGAGAGTACCTATTATCAGTGTCCTCTAAAATCTCAACTCATTTTGTTATACATGTAGAGCTGGTTTGTTTTTGACAAAAACAGATCAAATAGTTGTTGCGGTTGCATGGCATCTCTTGATGGAAGTAAAAGAGGCTATGCACACACAAACATTGAGAACGTTAGGGGTTATATATAACAAGCCAAAGAGGAAAACTTCCGCGGCCTTGCGAGTGTGTGTTATTCGTGAACAATATAGTGCATGAACAATGTGATCGACTAGCATGAACAAGGAAAAAAAAAAGCATGACTTTTTTTCACAGAAAAGAAGTGTGAAGAGAAGTGAATCATAGACCGAAATTTCAGTTGAGCCAGCGGCACGATGTAGCTCTGATGACTGTAGTGAGTAGCATCGGTTCATCACTTATGTGCAGGCCGAAATGCCAATATGAGGGTACGTAATGGACAGAAGACATGCATAAGCAAAACTAAAGACTTGATCTGTTTGTCTGGGCATCATTTATGTGTTCCGTCAGCTGGAGACTAGCAAAGGAACCAAAAATTTCAGCAAATCTACAGACCTGATACTTGAGTCTCTCAGATATGCTTCCGGCCATAGCTTGTGCATGCAAGATCCAGAGATCCCTGGACGCTATCGGCAATGGCGGGAAAGTGTGAGAGGGAGAAATGAAATGAGATGGAAAGTGTTTAATATGCTCAAATGTAGTCTAAACAAAATTTGTAAATAAAGTTTTGAAATAACTCAGTTGTTGTAGTATAGTGGTGAGTATTCCCGCCTGTCACATGGGTGACCCGGGTTCGATCCCCGGCAACGGCGTAATAATTTTTTATTTGAACTTTATGCTGTTCTGCTTGGCCGTGGGCTTGAACGACGGTCTCTGCAAACGCTTTTACAAGCTCTTCAAGTCTGCATGCTGAAGCAACAAGAACATTCAGAACACACAAGTGACAACTGACGAGACTGCGATCTTGTACGTATGGTAAATTTTTCATGTGGTTAAGAGTTTCAGATCAACGCGGCATGTTCTAGAGAAAACAGTAGTTTTGTCATGATTGTCTGACTCGTAAATTTGGAAGGACTGAAGCCGACGTGATGTTTTTATCGAGAAGCAAATTTCAGGAAACAGTTTTATGCTTCATCAGATGGGTCCGCAGTGCACATATGGTCCGATCAGAGCAGCGCGCGCGACTCAGCCGGGATGCAGTTGTTGCGGCTGCGTGCCAATCTGAACAGGGGTGGCGAATTCATGAAAAAGGACAGCCACGAATACGGTGCGTAATCCCGTAATTAACAGAGCTGCAAAAGCGTGGTGAGCTTTGACTTGAGGCCTTGGGGCTGCAATGTTGGCAACATATCAGCACAAGACGGAGTTTCAGACTTAACACAGTTGTTTGCTTTTGCCATCTTCTTTTAAAAAAAAGATCCTGGTTCGTAATTCAGGGAACCTCTAGTTACTAGTTTATTGGCTGCACATCCACATGTTCTTCAGAGCACTTCTCATTCTCACAGGTTCATTACCTGATAACAAGAATACGAAAAGCAAATATGAAGAGAGCAAAGAGGAGACACGGGCGCTTGTTGAGAAAGACATAGGGAGGAGAAGGCCCTCAAGCGGAAGAACCCACAGGGAGAAGGCCCTCGAGAGGAAGAATCCACCAATTTGCCTTACTGTAAAACAGCCGTACAAATTTCTAAGCAAGAGAAAGGACCAGATCATGTGATGTCCTTGTGCATTGTGAATTGCGAGGACCTTCATCTTCACGTGCCTTTAAAAATTAGATGCTTTGAAACACGTTGATTGACAAAAAAAAAGTTACTAGAACAAACAATCTGAGGAACGATTGGCGTGCTGACAACTGTTTGGCCTTTGTGCTGTCTTTGATAGACTAAATAATCCTATTATCACTGCATGCAAATATTCCCTACCCAGCGACCATCTAGATGTTTGACGGCATCTATTATCAGTGTCCTCTAAAATCTCAAAGTCAAAGCCTCATAGGCGTACAAGTACAACTTGTTTGTTTGGACAAGAGAAGGAAATAGTTGTTGCAGTTCCATGGCGTGTCCTTGACAGAGGTAAACAGAGACTGAACGCACAAAAGACGCTAACAATGTTTGGGATTATATAATGAGCCAGAGAACAAAGCATCAACAGACTAAGGAGTGATATGACTTAGTGCATGAACAATGTGGTCGATTAGCATGAACATGGAGCAAAGTAACATGATCTTTTTCTTCATAAAAAGAGACAAGTGTGACGAGCAGTGAATCAACGACCGGGATTTCAGTTGAGACAGCAGCAGGGTTGCTAGGTCTGGTGACTGATGTGAATGGCATCACTCATGTGCAGGGCATGATCTTAAAGCAGTAGCGATATGAGGATAATGGACGACCAGCCTCCGCTACAGTAAGGAAGTGCATAAGCAAGGGTGTGAGCCTTGGACCAACCAGCGGAAGTAGTGCACGCCGTGGTACACGCACGGCGAAACGGCATCATCATGCCATCATCGACAGTGTCCGTGACAAGAAGCTCATCGGCAGTGGCGCGGCTCTGAGCACGTGTGCCGCTTCATGATCGACGGCACTGGAGCACTCGGCGCGGTCAAGCACATCACCCGAGGGTCGACGGTAAATGAAATGCCGTTACTGATATTGTGCAAGTGTGCTATTCGTGAATGATACAGTGCGAGAATAATGTGGCTCATTAACATGAACACGGATTAAAATAGCTTGATCTTTTTTTAACAAAAAAATAAGTGTCAAGCAGACTGAAATACTGAATCAGGACGGGCATCACTCATCTGCTGGCCGTGAACAACACCATCACATAGCATGATTTGGGTCTGTCAGAAAAACAATTAGCATGACCCTAAAGAAGTAATAGCATGATGATTATTGAACCATAAGTGAATTGTTCACTCTTCCTCATCAGCTTAGATTTTTAGGTGCAACTGATCGGTGCATAGTAACTTAACAATATGATAATGGACACAAGGTAAACTCATGAGTGACCAGATTTGCTTGCATGTCCAAATGTACTGTAGAAAATTTTCAGGATGATATTTCATAACCAGAAAATAGCTCTTGTCAGAAATTGTTTCCTAGAATCCACCGACTTTCCTTACTCTAAAACAGCCGTACAAAATTATGGGTAAGAGAATAAACCAAATCATGTGATGTCCTTGTGCTGTTGTGCACTGTGAACAGAAAGGACCTCTTGTAAAGTAGTAATGCGCCTTCATCCTATAATTTCGTTGTTGTTTTCAGTTCACTTCTCGTGTTGTTTTCAGAATAGAACGCTTCTTATTAACTCTTCAGTCTGTTGCCCGTTCCTGGTTAGTCTTCAGCTTGAGCAGTTGATCATTGAAAGTGCATTGACAGAAATGCGAAGTATTTCTCTGCCTGATCTTTGGTAGGTATAGAACGAAAAGAGTCATAAATCTCAACAAAGGGTTACTAAAACGCAGAGCAAATCAATGTCGTGAAAACTGTTTGGCCTCCCTGCTGTCTTTCAAAGACTAGATAGTGGTATTACCATCGAACAAAAATATACCTTCCCAGCTAACCATGAAAATGTTCGACAGTACCTATTATCAGTTTTCTCTAAAGTCTCAAACTCATAGCCTCATGCATGTAGAATTGGTTTGTTTTTGACAAAAACAGATCAAAATATTAGTTGCAATTGTGTGGCATGTCCTGATAGAAGTAACAGAGACTGAGACTGAACACACAGAAACATTGAGAACATTAGGGGTTATATAAGGATCCAAAGAGCAAAACTTCAGCAGCCCTGAGAATGTGATATGCATGAATGATATAGTGCATGGACAATGTGATCGAGTAGCATGCATGAACACGGAGTAAGAAAGCATGAACATCCAGAATATGTTCTTCCAGGTTTAGTTCAACACCTTTTTTTTTTTTTTTTTGCGAACGAGTTCGACACCCCCTTTGATGCATTCCTAGCTCCGCCACTGACATCTCCTGCCTTTCCTCTAATTTATTTTGCTTCTGTTTTAAGATGGCATTTCTCTGCCGATAAATTGATCTTCTTTCTCTACCTTCTATTAAGGTTTTGTTTCCTCTATTGTATATCTACAAACTTGTCCAAGGTGGAAAGGTGCAACTCAATTGCTACTCCTACTCGCGATAGTTAACAATCTGCACTGATCGACACTTTTTATATAAAACAGAGCAGCATCTTGGAACAGTTAAGCACTAGAGTGTTGTGCCAACTGCCAGGAACCAAATTCAGAGAAGAAAAATGAGTTCTCGTTTAATTTAAATAGTTAAACATCCTATCACTGCGGTGCACCTCAGACTGAGGTCCGCAGTCCTCAATTAGCTACTACAAAATTACATGCAAAACTTCTAGTTACTTGATACAGTAGTGCTAAGATATATGATCGTAGTGCGAGAGGGAGAAGTGAACTGAGATCGAAATCCTTTAATATACCCATGAGCTACTGATTAGTACTATATAAATTAAATCAACAAACAAAAACTAATTCAGTTGTTGTAGTATATTGGTGAGTATTCCCGCCTGTCACACGGGTGACCCGGGTTTGATCCCCGGCAACGGCGTTTTTTTTTTCTATTCTTCTTTTTTTTGGCGAATATTTTCTATTCTTTTGGCCGTAGGCTTGAATAACTTTCAAGGGCCTAACTGCGGTACGTATTTTGCCTTGGACGCTTTTACAGGCTCTTTATGTTTGCGCGCTCAAGCAACAAGAATACACACAGCAGTAGACTGCGAATTTTACAAGTGAAGATGACCAGATTTGAATTCGTGTTCGGCAGTGCAATATGTCGCCTGGATGTCTATGCTTTTGTTGAAATGGAAGTTAAGTATCAGCTGTTGACCAGTTTTGCAATGATTAGCGGACCCGTGACTTGGGAAGAACTGAAGCCAACATGATGTCTTGTTATCTGACGGGTAAAAACCCTATTAGGGAATGGGGATAGGTCAAAATTTTACTCCGCGGGAAGGATAACGAGAAAAATCATTCCCCTATCCCCGTTTCCCCGCACACCCGCCAGCCGTCGTCTTCCCAAACCAAATCCTCAGCTGTCCCCACTCTCAATCACCCGCTGCCGTCCTAGCTCAGACTCCCAGATTGAGAGGCGCGCAACTGCGGCCAGCACGACGGGCAGCGACTCGCAGCGGGCAACAAGCAGCACACGGCATGCATCGATCAACGAGGAGCACGGTGGGCCTGAGGAGGTCGCGAGCGTGGTAGGCGACGAGCAGCGTCGCGAGCGCGGCAGACGACGAGGAGCAGCACAGCTGCAACATCATGTGGACTCCAGGGACGACGGGGAACGAGGACGGGAGTCTCCTACCCGCGGGGATTTTCGCCGTTGACATCCCTATTCGGGAATACTAATATCCTAGTTTCATGACGTCCTCTGATTAGTAGCGGTAACAAGAGATTCAGGGGACTTGAGGAGTTTCATGGCTGACAGATCGGGGCCAGCACGCTGCGGCAGTCTGAATCTTCCAACTGTTTCCTGAAATTTAGATCCGCGCACTGCACAACAAGCTTCTCCGCTGCGGCCATGCGTGCCAATCTGAACAGGGGTGGCGAATTCATGGAAAAAGGATGCCTAGTCCACTGCCTAGAATACCTACGGTGCTTAATCCCGTGATCAAAAGACCCGAAAAGAGGTTGTCAGCCTTGGGGCCGTAATGTCGGTAGCATCTGGTGTTGTTTCCAGGACAGAACGTGTCCTTTTCAACTCTTCATTCCGCTCTGTTCCGTTTCTGGCTTTATTCTTCAGCAGACAGTGCCTCAGTGGGTTATTCAAACAGTACAGCGAGAACTGAAATCAAATTCTTCACCTCATCTTTGGCAGGTCACTCAGATATAGCATGAATGATCATAAAGCAGTAATTAAAGAGTATGACATGATCCACACAAGGCTGATCAGGACAAGGTGTGAAAGGAGCAAATATTGCAGGACCCAAAATTGCGATGTATTGATCGGTGGTGCCACCGGAAGGCAAAAGCTGAAAGAGACTACATGCCGTGATTTTAGAAACAAATACGGGAACGAATCCTTCTTCACCTACGTGAGTCCTGTATCCAGCTGATCCTGTGGCGTAACGGGCAACATATGTTGTGTAACACCTTCATCTTCATGTGCGGCTATTTTAGAGGACCAAAGATTAAATGTTTTCTGTTCACGTCTCTTGTTGTTCCAAAACATAGGGGAAACACATCGGTTGAAAAAAGATTACTATAACAAACAATCTAGCTGTCTTTGATAGACTAGGTAATCCTATTATCATCAAACACATGTATGCCCTATCACCGGAGCGCGTGGACATCTGACGACATCTATTATCAGTCTCCTCTAAAATCTCAAATCCCTCATATATATATGTGAACTTGTTTGTTTGTATAAGAGAAGTAAATATTAGCTGCAGTTCCATGGCGTCTCCTGATGGCGGTAACATTGAATGAACAGAAGAGACGCTAAGAACGTTTTGGGATTTATAGAGTCACAGAGGCAAATTAAAGCTTCAACGGACCAGCGAGTGTGGTATTCATGAATGACATAGTGCGTGAACAAGCTGGTCGATTAGCATGAACATGCAGCGAAATAACATGACGTTTTTTCAAAAACACAGACACACACAGACCAGACAAGTGTGACGAGCAGTGGATCAAAGACCAGAATTTCATTTGAGACAGCGGCAGGCGGTAGCTAGTGTCTGATGACCGATGTGACTGGCATCACTAATTTATTATTATTATTATTTTCTTTTTGAGGAATCAACGGTGAGGAAAACCCCCCACCTGAACTTTTTCATTGCAAAATTGATACTGTCTTACAAGTGCCGCTCAAGGCACAAATGGTTACAAGCGAAAGAAAAAAGGGTAACTCAATCTACTATCTGATTACATCAACTTTCGCACTGCACCAGTCCTCCAGGGGCTGAGTAGTGGCATCACTCATGTGTAGAGCATGATCAAAAAGCAAGAGCGGCATGACGAGGTTAATGGATCAGCCTCTGCTCGAGCCTCCAAGGACGTGCATAGGCAACAGGGTGTCCAGAACTACATTTTTACAAGCGGCCTTGGACAATAGGTCACTTTAGAAACTGAATTTCGAACAGCATCGGCCGCCGCAGTTCGAAATTCAGTTGCTGGCTTGCCGCCGCCCATGGAACCGTCGTGGAGTCACAATCCTGGCGTTTGACGAGCACGACTTCATCGACGGCGACGAGAACGTCATAGGCAACGTGTACCGGCGTCATGCTCGGCACCGGCGCCGTCGTCGCGGAAAAGCACATCACACGAAATTGCCTCGGTGGCGAGCTGCACCAACGCGTCGTGGTGCGACCGTGCGAGTTCCATGGTCAATCGTTGCGAGTCATATATAGGTGGGCACGCAGCCCACAGAAGTGGTTGTCATTACTGCCAGTTGTTGCAGCTGTGGGCTGTGGTGGCCATGCATACAGCCCATTACTACAAGGAAAGAGGAAAGGGTGGCGCGAATTGATGAACGACAATACTAGTCCACCATCCATCCGCCTTCATTACGATGCTTAATCCCGTGATCAACAGAGCTGCAAACGATGTTGACAACACATCAACAGAGAACACGGTGTATTTGTTGTCTTTGTCGTCTGTTTTTTTTTTTTACTTCAATCTTGAGCAACGATTGTAATAAAATCAAAACGGGAAATGAGTGGCAGTTTGGTTGCATGTCCAAATGTACAGCACAACATTTTTTTCTTCGAAGCTTGATATTTTATAACCAGAAAACAGATCTTGTTCAAAACTATTTTTCTAGAATCCACTAATTTGCCCTACACGCTACACTAGAGCAGCCACAAAGAAAAAGGACCGGGTCATGTGATGCGCATTGCCAACTGAGACTCAGAGTACGTGGTGTAAATTAGTTATATGTTTTCCTATTATCATCACATGAAAATATAACCTCCTTCCACAGTATCTATCATCAGTATCCTCTAAAATCTCAGCTCATAGTGTCATATCTGTAGAACTGGTTTGTTTTTCACAAAATAGTTGAAAAATACAAGTAGGTTCGATTTTTTTTAAAAAAAAACAGCACTTGAACAGTCTAGGAGTGATCGGCTAGCATGAACATGAAGTAAATAACATGCATGACCTTTTCTACAAAGAAAAGAGAAGTACGAAGAGCAGTGAATCAGGGACCAAAATTGCAGTTGAGTCTTAGGTGGTGATGGCTCGAGTGAATCGCATCACTCATGTGCACGCTGTGAACGATAGAGCATGATCATAAAGCAGTAACAGCATAACAAAATTTCTGAGCAGGAACAAACCGCATGCACAGTTTTCCTTGGGCACTGTGAACAGCATGACATATGATCCACACAAGATGTGAGCTTCATTTGTTATAAGCCTTGGACAGCATGACATGATCCACCAACTTTGCCTTACTCTAAAACAGCCGTACAAAATTCCGAGTAAGAAAAAAGACAAGATCATGTGCTGTCCTTGTGCATTGTGAACTGAGAGGACCATCATCTTCATGTGCCTTCAAAATTAGTAGATGCTTTCTGTTTCACGTCTCTTGTTGTATCCAACAAAAAATGTAATGAAATCAATTAACAAAAAGGTTACTAAAACAAACAATGGGACGAGGAATTATAGTTCCGATAAATGCTTGGCCTATGAGCTTTCTTTGATAGACTAGATACTCCTATCATCATGGCACGCAAATTTTCCCTGTCCCCTGAGCATCTACATTTTTTACGGCATCTATTATCAGTGTCCTCTAAAATCTCAAGTCAGACTCGTAGTATTTATTTTGACAAGGAAAGTAGTAGCTGCAGTTCCATGGCGTGTCCTGATGGAGGTAATAGAGACTGAACGCACACAGACACTAAGAAGGTTTGGGGGTTATATATAATGAGCCACAGAGCAAAACTTCAACAGAGCACTTAGTGTGATATGACACATAGTGCATGAATAATGCGTTCGATTAGCATGAACATGGAGCAAAATAACATGGCCTTAATTTCTTCACAAAAGAAAAAAAAAAGAAGACACGTGTGACGGGCAGTGAATCAATGACCGGAATTTTGGTTAAGACAGCGGCACAGTCGTCTCTAGGTCAGGCAGATCTTAGGTGGCTGATGTGAATGGCATCATCACTCAGGGGATGTGCAGGGCATGATCATAAAGCAGTAACTGCATGAGGAGGATAGTGGACCGAACTCTAAACTAGTGACTAAATATGTCTCTATCTATCTTTTTAGTCACTTGGAGTAAGAAAACTGCTCCAACCCACCCTCTATCCGGGCCTCTATTTTTGATAGGCCACCAAATTTTGGTCTAGACCCCTCAAATTTGCTTCCCCACTATCCTCTCCTCCAAACATGGGCCCCACTCAAATTTTCCCTTTCTCTCTCTTCCCTCTCCTCTGCGTCGGACACCCACACGACGCCTTCGTCGGCCGATGCGGTCGTCGGTCACTGGAGCGCCTCCCACTGCCGGTAGACGATGCAGCGGCACGAGCAGGGAAGGGAGGGAGGCGGTGGCGGCAGAGCGTGGGGAAGGGAGGGAGATGGCCGCGGCACGAGCAGGGAAGAGAGGGTGGGGGGCAGCGACAGCGCGCGCGGGGAAGAGTGGGTGGCGGCAGCTCGCGCACGGGGAAGAGTGGGTGGCAGTGGCGCGCATGGGGGGAAGTGAGGGGGGGGGGGGGGAGGGGGCAGCGGCACTGAGCATAGGGGAGAGAGGGAGGTGGCGCGGGGTAGAGAGAGGAGTCGGGTAGGAGAGAGAGGTGGGGCAGTGGGGCCCACTATCAAAGGGATAAAAAGGTCATTTTACTCAATTGGGCTGGAGTGTAAAATGGTTTTAACCCTCTAAAAAATGAAAGTTGATCCTCAAAATAAAATATAGAGACCTGAATTTGGTGTGTGGGATGGATTTGCTCTAAGAACATAGAGGCAGCTGCACTACAAAGGAGGAGCCTGGCAACGGTGAGCGGTTGCCAGTTGTCGTGGGCTCAAGAACCAAAAGGGAAAAGGGACATATAGATGGAATTCATGAACAACAAGAACTAGCGACTAATCCACTGCCATGAATACGGTGCTTAACCCCGGCCCGTAATAATCAAAAGACCTGCAAAGGGGTTTTAGAGCCTCGAAACTTTTACAGGAACTGCATCATGCTAGGCAAATTAGAAATCAACAGAATCTGGAAAAGTAGTGTAGGAAACCTCTAGTATTTTGGTTGCAGGTCCACATGCTCTTCTCTCAGGTTGAAACTTGATGATGACAAGAAAACGAAAAAAGAAACAAGAAGCAGAGGATCTTGTCAATGTAAATAAATTCTAGAACCCATCATTTTTTTAAAGGAATACCCCAAGCGAGACCCCTGAGGTGCAGGTGTCGCACCCAGGGTTCGAACCCTGGGTGGGAGCACTCCAGCCATTGGCCTTTGCCACTGCGCTGTGAGCCCCTTTGCAACCCACCAATTTTTCTTTTCACTTGTGGCAATTTTTTTAGGACACGTTTACTAGCAGTGAATCAAAGTTTGAAACTTCAGTTGACCCAGCAACACCGTAGACTGATGACTGACGTAAATGACATCGTTCTCATATAGCATGATCATGAAGCAGAAATATATAGCACGACGTTAATGGACAATGTGATCTGCCCTTAGAACGTGCATAAGCAAGGGTGTCACACTGTGACCTACATTGTTACAAGAAGCTTTGAACAATGTTATAGGCCTTTCTTTTTTCTAGAATCCACCAATTTGCCTTACTCTGAAACAACCGTACAAATTTCTGTGTAATTAAGACCAAGGTTCAAATCATTTAACAAAAAGGTTACTAAAGCAAACAAACGTAGGAAGAATCCCAGCTCTGGGAACTGTTTGGGCTCCGTTCTGTCTTTGATAAACAAGATAATCCTATTATCAACAGACGCAAATATTCCATGTCCACTAAGCCTGCAGACATTTGACGGCATCCATTATCAGTGTCCTCTAAAATCTCAAGTCATGGCCTCATATGCGTATAACTTGTTTGTTTTGACAAGAGAAGGAAATACTAGCTGCAGCTCCATGGCGTGTTCTGATATAATGGAGGTAAAAGAGACTGAAAACACATAGACTCTAGTTAAGAACGTTCGGGATTATATAATGGGCCACAGAGCAAAGCTCAACGACCGACTAGTGAGTGTGATACTCGTGAATGACATATAGTGCATGAACAATGTGGTCGGTTACCATGAACATGGAGAAAAATAACGTGACATTTCTCGTCACACACACAAGAAAAAGAGAGACAAGCGTGACGAGTAGTGAATGGCCGGAGTTTCAGTTGAGACAGCAGCACGGCAGCTAGGTCTGTGACTGATGCGGATGGCATTGTAAAGAATGATCGAAGCGTGGTACCTCGTCCGTACCTGCCTGCATGCTTATATAGATGAGAAGAGCCCTCATCGTGGCACATACAACAGATTGAATCGATCACGGTGATCCAAACCGACTAACTTAACTTGTATTCCAAGTATACAACAGATAAGATTCTATTCTATCTATAACTTAAACTAGTTACCATCTTATACATAGTACACGAGAGAAGATAATTCTAACAGGCATCACACATGTGCAGGGCATGATCATATAAAGGTACGTATGAGAAGGATAATGGACCGAAGGCAAGCTCCAGACTTGACCAGCCTCTGCTGTAAGGACGTGCACAAGCAAGGGTGTGAGCCTTGGACAAGCCAGCGGAAAGTAGTGTCGCAGCTGCGGCATCTACACGCACGGTCAGGACGACATCATAATTCATAGACATCGTCCATGGTGCAAGAGAGAATAGATTGTCTATAATAGTTGATATGTATTGCATTAAGTCTCTCGGTCGATATACTATATAAGATTTGGAATGTAAGACACTTTCACCGGATACATATGAAAGTCCTATAAATACTCTAACACATGGAATGAAACGGATGAGCGCGACATGAGCGACGAGAATCTCATTTGGCAGAAACGGCTCCGGGGAATGTGAGCAGTCCTCGCGGTCAAGCACATGACACGCCGTCATGTCTCTGCATCCCCCATGCCATGCTGCGAGTTCCATGGTCAACGCACGTGTTCAATGGAGCGGCTGCCTGGCACGTGTTCTTCTTCACGGGGCGCTTGCTCCCCTGTCCGACGCACAAGCTTCTCCGCTACAGAAGTGAAGTGGTCATGAGTTCATGACAAGTGACACTGGACTACTGCAGGAGCTCGGCAACGGTGGTCACCAGTTTGTTGCGGCTGTGGCCATGCATACGGCCAGCGTGGCCTCTCAACTGACATGCAAAGCGGTCGTCAGCTTCACTTGAGCTGGACCCAGTGTCCATTCACTTGATTTGAACTGCAAAGTTGGCAAAAAAAAAAAAAAAAAAAAACGAAACGGGAAACCTTACTAGTATTTTGGTTGCACGTCCAAAGTTTCTTCAGAGAACTACTCGAGTTGATTGATAGTAACAAGAAAACGAAAAAAAAAAAAAGAAACAAGAAGTAGAGGATCTTTTCCTTTTTTTTAAAAAAAAAAAAGAGAAGCAGAGGATCTTGTCAAAACAAATAAATCCTAGAACCCATCAGTTTTCCTTACTCAGTACACTGTACAGCAGCCAAACACAATTCCTGAACAACTACTTTCCATGCCTCCTCCACCTGTAAAAACGTAGATCTGGAGCCCTCTCCTCCTCCACCTCCTCCCACAAACGGCTCCTTCCCAAACTGCCCCCATGAGCAGATCGATGAGCTCGCGTTTGGCCATCGTCATCGCGGCAACCATCCTTTCTCCTCTGGAGCCCCGTCATTGCCATATTGTTGGACGCCGTCGAGGTCGGGGTCGCCTGCCGGCGTCGCGGGCTGCCTTTCGTCCTCTGCCGAAGCGGTCCTCTGAAGCCGAGGCTCCTCGACACAAAGGTCGCCCGCGGTCGTCGCTGCAGCCGTTGAAGGCTGTGGGTGCTCGCCCACCGCCGTCGCCATGGCAACCCCGTCATCACCGAGACATGGGTGGCCGTCGTCGCCGTCGCGGGCTTCCCTCCGTCCGCAGCTGAAGCATCCGAGGCAGCCGGCCGCCAGCAGGGGATCGGGCGGTCAGGCCCATGCCCGCCACCTGGAGGCCGAGCACCACCGCAGTAGCATGGCGGGTGTCCGGACCACCGACCCTCTGGATCCGGATGCCCAGGAGCCCCAGTACCACCCTCCCATGGTGAGGTGCAGTGTTGGCTGTGGGAACTCCGGTGACCTTGCTATGGCTGCGGCTACTTCATGTGGTTGTGCTTCCTACAAGGACGTCCTGCTTCGGTCCCTGCAGGAAGAATCGGAGGTTGGCTGGTAAGTTGTGTGCAGGAGGCGTGCAAGGCACACCTCTGGCACGAGGCATGAGGTGCCGCAGTCGCAGGCAAGCATCAAGGATGTTCCCTCACCGACAAGAATGGCCTACTTGCAAAGGATGAGAGGCAAGTGTTTCAACTGTCTTGCGCATGGTCACTTTGTTGCTCAATGCCGGGATTCAGCAAGATGTTGGTTATGCCAAGGCTCGGGCCACATTTCCACAAGGTGTCCGGAGAGGAAGACGATGAGTGGTTTTGCCACCACCAATTCTCTCTCAGTGACACAGGCAAAACAGAGGCACCAGAAGGGTAATTGTGACACTCCGAGTGTCATTAGGGTCCCTAGGATAATACTTAGTCAGCATGGGACCTAACACTAGGAATTTGAAATTTAAATTTTCAATTCAAATCGAATTCAAACCAAATTGAATGACCCTTGTACTACAAGTCCCAAATTTTCAGTGAGAGTCACCACTGCAAACATTATATGTTCATGGTCATGGTCAATTAGAATTTTAAGAATTTTCTCAGATTTTTAGTCCATCAATAAAAGGCCCCAAATAAATGCTAGAATGGGTAAAAACCAGCTCTATTCACAAAATTCCTAATCCAATTTTAGTGGGAATTGACAGTAGTTAGTATTTTTTTATAAAAACCACCATATTATGGGGAGCCTATCCTATTTTTGGTCTGATTTTAGAAGCTCTGGATTAATTCTAACAAAAATAACAAATGCAGTCGGCTGATAGGAATGGAAAAAGAAATGAAAAAGAAAAACTCCCCGCGGACCCCACCTGTCAGCGACTCTGAGAAAACACACCCGACCGCTGCCGCTCTGCCCGACTCAGTGCGCGCCGCGTGGTCGCCGGCGTACGGCCAACGACCGAAGCCGCGGATCGACGCCCCCATCGTTCCGACATCCCTTCTGTCCCCCCCCCCCCCCCCCCCCCCCCCCCCGCCCCCCCGCGGTCCGAACACCTCCCTGCCCATTCTCTCTCTCACACTCGCGACTCCTTCCCTCTGCTCTCTTCCGCCGAGGCGCTTGCCAGCACCGTCGCGCGAGCTCCCGGTGCCCGACCGCTGCCCCGCCTCCCCGCCCGTGGCGTGAGCACCACCAGCCTCGTGCCAACGCTCTGGTGCTCCCCGCGGAGCTGCCGTCGTCGTTCCCCTCCGAGCCGCCATGAATCGGCTATGCCTCCCCCGCCTCCGACCGCCGCCCCTCCGCGTCGCCAGACCCCCCACGGTGAGCTCCTGGTCGATTTCTTGCACGGGCACGCGTGAAAGCCCCTCCTTTTTCTTTTCGACCTCACTCGGCTCTCCCCCGTGCAGCCATTCATCCGGAACACCGCCGCCGACCGTCGGAGCTCCGCCTCGTCATCGCCGAGCTAACCCGGTGAGCCACCCTTCCTCTTTTCGCGCGCCGCGTGTTCCTCGGAGCCCGCTGCTTGCTATTCCGGCAATGCTGCTGCTGCCGCCTCCCCTGCCGGCCGTCGTGGCCGCGCGCGCTCTCGGCTCAGGCCGAGCAGGCCAGCGGCCGGGATGGCCGCTGGGCCGCAAAGGCCTTTGGGCCTGGCCTCGCTCTCAGGCCGCGTCAGGCCCGAGAATGCCCCGCGCGTGCGCCCGGCCGCTGGGCTGCGCGAGTCCCAGCCCACTGGGCTGCCTGGTTACGGCCCGCATGGTAAAAATCGAGTTTTTTTTCAATTTAATCATTTTCAGAAAAGGGTTAAACTTGTAAAATGCATAGTAAAATGATTAATAGAAATTTGGAGGCAAGGTAAATTTTGTTAGTCTTGTATGGATTAGTACTAATAAGGAAAAATGCTAAGTTACAGTGCATGTCAGTTTTACTTGTAGGATTTAATTATATGATAAAACACTCATAAATTCATAATTAATTACAGAGAGCTGATAAATCTTGAAATTTGGTCACCAAGTAGGATTGTCAATTTTAGTCTCCCTGAAAAAATGCCATAGGGTAAGTCTCTGTATATTAGCTAAAATTAATTTAATGCCCTTTTTCTTATAATAATTAATAGAAATTATTGACTTGGTGCATGAAGGTGAAACTTGGCAAATAAATCACTCCTGGTATAACCTAATTGTAATAAATCACTTCTGCCCATTTGAAGATCAGAACCATGTCAACTTAATAAATTATGTCCAAGTACAATTTTTCCCGTTAATAAAAATGGTTCCTCTTCAGGGCTGTTTCACGGGTACTTAGTACCTTACGAGGGTTTTGCTCAACACACTAAAATACTAATTAGTTAGCACCTACTGGTCATGGACATCACTTACGTAAATTCACCCCGGCACACACCAACCCACCATACTTTGGTGCGACGTCATCGCGAGTAGGTACTGGAGTCCATGAAGGAAATACACGAAACGACCTCACCCTGTGCTTCCGCTGAATACGCTATATTGCTGCACTAATCAACACACCCTGCCCACCTCCATGAGAATCAATGTACATTAACGTATTTATTAGGAAGTACCATGAATCTTCTCTTATAAGCAGACTCTTTTGCATCATATAGATCACGTCGTGAACCACGTGTAGACGGGACCGGAGCGGGAACCCGAAGGAGCCGGAAGTGCCGTTGCTGAGCAAGAGCAGAACCAAGGCAAGCCCCGATGCATTATCCCCGTTTTAAATTTTTATTCTATCACTAGCTAGGGATGTAAGCTTGCCTGTGCATTAGGTGATAGGAGTTGATTGAAACCCTAGCGTGCAGTAGGTCCCTCTTTCCCGATTATTAGCCTCAGGACGGTAGTCGCTCTGCTTAAATTAGGATGACTACTCATCGAGTGGTATGGAGACCACTCGTAGATAGGAAATATTATCACTGGGGAATGATATTGGATGAAGGAAAGGGTGGATGGAATCACAATGAAGACCGGACGAGCAACTAGGTGGAAAGGGAATGACAGTTTGTTTTCAAGGAGGTAGCCCCGTCCGAGTCACCTAAGGCTACGCCTCGTGTCCGGCCCATGGGATCAAGTTTGAACGTACTGTTTGCATGCTGGAGATATGGGGCTAGTAAACAGACGTAGCTACGACTACCGCCTGGTCCGAAGATAGCCTTCTCCCTTCTTTGATGGAACTGGGGTTGAGAGGAGGGAACAATCCACCCACGGATGGCGACACGGGGTGCATCGCGATGGGGGACTCTTCTCGGGGGAGTCTGGACCCGGAAGACCCTGCGGTACCGTGAGCGAAAGGTTGCTCCATGCGGCTTCCCGGAAGCGCGTATGGGTCGTGCAAGCAGGTTTCTCCTGCAGGATGTAAATCAATTCGAGTCGTTGCCCCTCGCAGTAACGAGTACCACTTGATCGTTGCTCCAGAACAGTGTCAGAAGCCATTAAGATGATGAGTGGGTTTAATACTGTTGTTTGGAATTTTTAAGATTGTGTTGCAACCATGATTGTTATAGCTTTAGTGCAAACTAAATTTATTATTCCGCATGACAACTTAACGTGACGTTAAAACTTGAAAATAAGGATCTACTCCTAGGCTGGTTTTCTGGCAATATAAACCCTATCCCTAGCCTTTGCATGTCTAGGTGTCGGTTGTAGTTGGACATTTTGATGGGTCAGTCTTGCTGAGTAAATTAGTTACTCAGGGCGTAGCTCTATGTGGTTTTCAGATGACCAGGACGGAGACTGCCACTACGGTGGAAGATTCCATTGGGAGGGCCAGCGCCCCGATTGCTGGAACATCGAATGGGAGCTATGCACGAATGAAGAGGAGGATTAGATCTTTGCTTGTCGGTACGGTGCTTTGGCAAGGCACCTATTATGGCCGGATGTTCTCTGTGTGTCGCCGTGAGAGGGCGATTGTATCTTAGCTATCTCGTCGGCTGGTGAGCCAATGTTGAACAATTCGCTTCCGCAATTTATTTTCGACAAAACTCTAGTTTGTAATATAACTTCGGATTTATGTAAAACTCTGTTCCCCACCTATACTCTGTTACAATTATTTTTCTCTGTCATGTGTTGTACTATTCGGCGCCATGACGCGTGTCGCCACCCGAGGGAGATCCTGGAACGGAGCCGTCTCCGTGGTAAGGCGGGTCCGTGACAGTAATAGCCTGCGGGATGCTCTGCCACTGACCCACAAAATCGGAGGCCCCATCGTTACTGTTGATGATAGTTTGCTGCACCTGGGGAACCATTCGCCGCCGGCAGCCTGTAAGAAGTCACTAGATCCGATGGTGCTTGAGGCCCTCATCATGAGTCAGATGCACAACACCGGATGTGGCGCTACCTCGCCATCTTTATCGGCTTTTCCCTCATGCGCTGTCAATGACATTCCCAAAGGAGAAGGAAAGAGACAGAGCGAGCCCGACGAACTTTGTAAGTCGCTACCCCCCACCCTATATGTTCCAATGTCGGTCTTGCCTAGTTCTCAGAGTTTGGATGATATTCAGTCTCCTTTGATAACTAGAAATGAGACAGAGCAATTGACAGGCCATGAGCTGATCAAAGCCTCGAGTAGTCTTAAGCATGATGAGGTAGTTCCGGTTCCTCCCTGTATGGAAAACAATTCAACCGATAAGGATGTAATTGTAAGTCTGGAGGATAATCAACACTGCATCCAAAAGTCGAAGTTCAAAATGGAATCTCATAAACCAGTTTTCAGAATGGTTCGAGATATGCTCACAAAGAAATGGATCTTCGTTAGGAAGGTTCGACAGTTGGGCGATTGGACTTTGCAGTGATTCCTACGAGCCTGCAACAAGCCTTTGAAGGCGAGCAGATTTGAGGCAATCAGAAACCGAGTTGAGATGGCTATGCTCAGGAAGGCAGTCATAAATCTATCACAAGAATCAGATAAAAGGAAGAAGAAAAAGAAGACAATCCAGTCGGGCAACTAAAATACATGCGCTTCTTCTTTCTAGTTGGTCCGTTATCTTCAGAGTGGTCTCCACAATGCTCATAGCTCAAATCACAGAGCACTACTTTGCCTTTTGTTGTCTGTTGTGTCACTTTCGTATCTTTTTCTTTCCCCTTTTCTTGGACTTGGCTATGGCCTAAGTCTGAGCCTAGCATGCTTGCTGGGTTAGTTTATGTAACATTAGGATGTAATCTTATTCTCTTCCTTAATGAATGGCAGTGCTCCTGCCTTATTTCAAAAAAAAAAATCTGCCCTAAGGACGTGCGGCCTCCGCTACTCCTCGTCGCCCTCCGCGGCTACGGTGTGAGTCTGTGACTGGGTTCAGCTGCACCCAGGTGAACTGCGCTCTGAATGGATTACCGACTTTTAAGTTCTTACTGGCTGACACTGCAAAGAAAACAACTAACGTGTTTGCATTGGTATGTTATTTTCACATGTCAGTTTATCTCTTTTATTATTATTGTCTGTCAACGTTTGACACAGATTTGGGTGTCCCATTCAGGACAGTTTATAAACCGGGACTGAGATTTTGTAGAATATCACTTGAGGTATCAATTTTCTTGTATTAATATTAAATAATACATGTGTCACAATTAATGTTAGCAGGTCACAGAAGATTGTACAAAGTTCTTTTGCCAAGTATGTCCTAGTTGTAGCCTATGTATATGACCTATGGAAAATAACTCCGGAAGCAAACCATCAGTCGAAACATCTACCTAATCTTGACTTTCTTGTTATTGGAATAGGAAAAATGTGTGAATGGGGATCCCTAGAATCAGAAGTTGTATATTGAAACAGAGTCAGATATGTAGAAGATGACCTTTGTGGATATAATAACTTAATGTAAGTTGTGTGGATGACAAACAATTGGAAGAAGATTTTGTCCTCTGCAAATTGCTTGGCCTCCATGTTGTCTTTGATAGACTACAATCTTATCGTCATCCCACAAAAAGATACCATCCCACCAGACAGGTCCTGCATTTGACAATATCTACTATCAGTGTCCTCTAACATCTCAAACTCATAGCCTCATGTGCGTAGAACTGGTCTGTGTTGTCAGCGGAAGAAAATAGTCGCTACGGTTGCATGGCATGTGCCCTACTGAAAGTAAGAGGGACTTGCCACACACAACAAACACCGAGAAAGTTTGGAGTTATATAATGGTTGTATTTGTGAAGGAACAATATCATGGAGTAGCATGAACATGGAGTGAAATAGGATGACCTTAATTTCAGAAAAAAAAAGGACAGAGTGTAAAAGATCTAGTAATGAATCAGGGAGCACACAATTTCGATCGGTTGAGGCAGCATCACGGTACAAGGTCAGATGATTTGAATGGCTGAATGGCATCGCTCATGTGGAGACCATGAACAACGCCATCATATAGCATGATCATAAAGCAGATACGGCATGGCCGTGACGGAAATACGGCATGCTCTAAACGACTAAACGACTAACTAGCTTCTGCTGTCTGCTCTAAGGGCGTGCATAAGAAAAAGCAAGGCTGTGAGCTATACATTGTTACAGAAAGGGTTGGACAATATGTCACGTTACAAACTCAAGGTTTTTTTTTTTAAGACAAAAGACCTTGCCGAGGTTTTATTGAAAGCATCACCATTACAGCGTTTTGGTCGCACTGGGATCAAACCAGTTTGTACAGAGACGGAAACACGAACTGAAAAGTTTCAAGACATGAAAAACACCGAAGTCGAAAATATAACATTATACCAGCAATCGAGAATGAATTATCCTCCACGTTACTTTTTAAAAAATGCATTTTTTATGCCACATTCATCTCAAAATCAAGGCGTTCGAGATGGGTGCACGATCCTCGTCGTCTGCCTTTGCTACTCCTTGTCGTCGGGCTGGGCCTCGTCATCGTAGGACATACTTTTCCCAAGTATGTCCTAGTTGTAGCCTATGCGTATGACCTATATATGGCAAATATCTCCGGAAGCAAACCATCAGTCGAAACATCTATCTAATCTTGACATTCTTGTTATTGGAGTAGAAAACCTGTGAATGGAGATCCATAGAATCAGAAGTTCTATATTGAAATAGAGTCAGATATGTAGAAGATGAGCTTTGTGGATAATAACTTAATATAGGTTGTGTGATTAACGAACAACTGGAAGAAGATTTTGTCCTCTGCAAATTACTTGTCCTCCATGTTGTCTTTGATAGACTAGAACCTTATTATCATCCCACACAAAGATACCTTCCCAACTGACCGCAGTTCCATTTGATAGTATCTATTATCTGTGTCCTCTAACACCTCGACTCACAACCTTATATGATGCGTAGAACAGGTTTGTTTCAACAACAGAGGAAAAACAGTAGTTGGGATAGCATGCATGTCGACCACGTCCTAATGTGAAAAGTCAGATTTACCGTCGGTGGTACATGCCGTTGCGCATGCAACTACCGGATGCAATACTTAGAGATCTGTGCGCAGCCACTATTTTAGCATTATCAAGGCGGACACCGGATGGAAATATCCGCCTCGTATTCTATACGATGTACAATACAATTGAGCGGGCCCCACAACTAAACTTCGCTGCCCCCGTGTTAGGTTGTTGGGCTCCTATCATTGAGGTTGTGCCTAAAACAGTGGCAGAGACAGGGGGGGGGGGGGGGGGGGGCCGAGCAGGGGCCTGGCCCCTCTAACCTCCTGGTTTCTCATTTGAGTGGTGTAACATCTCATTGTGAACATAGCTGTTACTATACACAAATAATAACATATTTCTCCTTGTTCATGGTATTCTACCAGTGAAGACGAAATAGGGGATGACGAGTATTCAGGTGATGAGTCTAATGCATCACTAAATCGCTCTGGGCGCTGCTGAAACCGAATGGAAAATGAAACATCTTTAAAAGGAGAGTTAAACTAACAATAGTAAACCGAATGGTAATAATGTTTGCATCACTACAATGATTTTCGTCTGGGACGATAACATCAAAAAAATGTGTGATAAATATTACCTAAACAGTTCCTCATGCGCTAGATGTAGTTTTGACCCATTCACTATCCGAGATATAGGAAACCGGAGAGAAAGTGCCAAAACGATGTTCATGTGTATTAAGTCTTACCAGGAAAGGTAGTGCATTGTATCTAAGTTGGGACCAGGTGAATTTCTTTCCTTCACACTGCTACATTGAGAGCTGTAGCAAAAAAAAAAAAAAAAACAATCAACTCATACAACCAGATGGTAAGCAATGTGATGTGAATGATTGGAAAGCACTAATGAAGCATGCACTAATTGTATCTCAAAGCGTTCACTGTAGGAATACTGATGAGTAGAAGGACCACATGTCCCTTCAGTGGGCGCACAGGTGTAACAGTGTTCTGCTTACCTAAAATGGCATTGTGATGTGAGCTGTAGGATGGTTGGGATGTCTGCTGCTTACATAAAGCACTACCTGTCTTAAATAATGCTATTGCTATATAATGCATATTTTGCCACAAAATAGCTTTCAACAAACAACTGAATTTACAACTCTTTGTTTGCCTAGATTGGTGACCAATGCTAATTGGAACCATTCGGTAGACAAATAGCTAACATAAATGGGTTTGCATATATAGTTTTGTAACTGAACCAAACGGTCTACTGGGGATGGATACTGGTAACTCTGCCAGTCCTTTTGGCAAAGTGGTCCCTATGGCTGTAACACTTTTTTTAGTTCAAATGAGGTAAAAGTGGATGCAAACTAAACATGTTTTTTTGGTTAGTTTTGAAATTGTTTCCACATCAATGAAACGTGCATCCTCATGTGCACAAACAATAGACATGGAGAAACATTTTGTGCTACTTCAAGATCAGTAACGGTTCCTTTCAAAAAAAAAAAAAGATCAGTAACGGTTGTCTTCATCAGGGCAAGCGGAATTAAATTACTTGGGATGTTAGGTATTAAACTTGTAAATAAAATGATTGTCTTAATCATTATGATTGGGACATTACAGCATCAACTGTTTGGAGTACCAAATTAATAAGCACTACGTCTAAACAGTCAAAAGCTGTAGAAACTTTGTGATTACCTAAATTAAGTGAAGTTAATTGCCATTCAACCAAAAATAGGTACACCATAATTGTTACATGTAATGCGCCCTTCAATCTGAGTGTTGCTAATCTCCGTGTTTCCTGATCCTTCGCTTCTAAATCTTCGTCTTCTGGATTCTAATATCCTTCTTACCCCTGGGCCTACCAATTGAACTTCTGATCACTGGAGGTTTTATGGAATTGATGTGAGATTGATGTGCTGGTGTTGCTATCAATAACACATTGTGTGAGTAATATTGGCAACGTGATGACCTCCCTGTGCTTCTGGATGTGAAATAATCCTCCCAAACCAAATGACTGATCCGAGTCGGCTGGTAGTTATTTGCATCCTGATCCGATGGCTGATCCGGGGAGTCCATCTGATATGCTCGGAGGAAGAAGAGAATCTATTTTACTGAGGTAAACAAAACGAGCTCGAATGAACAACATAACAAGATGGATTGTAACAAAGTTTATCCAACTCACCGCCCCGGTGGATCAGCAGCAGTGGAACCAGCGCGATCTGGTTTTTCGGCGAGCGAGCTGTTCTGAAGTGCGAATGAAGGAAGCGGGGAGAAATAATTGAGCACGCTCTGCTCTGCGGCAGGAGGAGGAGGACGACTACACCCGCGAGTACGCGGGCCCCACTAGTACAGCACCCACCGCCCACCCCCGATATACAGTTGGTTGGAAAAACATTACCAGAAATTGAGCGCTGGGCATACGCGGTCCCCTCCAAGTTGTTGCTCTCCATCCGGGACACCATGATCCAGATCCAATGGTTGCATGCGCGAGGGCATACGTCACTGACTGTAGAAATTCCGCTTTCCGTCCTGATGAAAGTAATAAGAGAGACTGGACAAACCCAAACGCTGAGAAAGTTTGTGGTTATATCATGAGTCAGGGATATTTGTGAATGAACCAGCATATATAATACGATGGACTAGCATGAACATAGAGTGAAAATAGCATGATCTTAGTTATTGTAACACTCCTGGTGTCATAAAGGTCCCAAGAATAACACTTAGTCATCACAAGACCCTATCATAAAATTCCTAATTAAATTTTAATGGGGACTGATGGTAGTTAGTATTTTTATAAAAACCAGCACATTATGAGTAGTCTGCCTTATTTTTGGACTGATTTTAGCAACTCTAGATTAATTCAATCAAAAATAACAAATGCAGTCGACTGTTAGGATTGAAAAAAGAAAAGAAAAAGAAAACTCCCTGTGGGACCCGCCTGTTAGCGACTCAAAAGAAGCACACCCGGCTGCCGCCCGCTCCGCCCGACTCGACGCCGCCACGTGGACGTCGGCGTACGGGCAGCGGCCATTGCCACGGATTGATGGCCCCACTCGGCCTTCCAACATCCTCTTGGTCCCCTGCCGAGTCGGAAGCGCCTTCAATTCCTTCTCCCCCATTCTCTCTACTCTCTTCATCCGAGCCGCCCCATCATCGCCCGGACCTGCCCCGCGCCACCGGCGCCTCGCCGTCGTCACCAGGTGCTTGTCGACGTCCACGACATTGCCTTGACGTCCGCAAGCTTCGCGTGAAGCCACCTTTTCCCTCCCGCACCGAGCCGCCGTGAATCGGTCTCTTCTCCCCCGCCTCCGACCGCCGCTCAACCTCGACGTCCGACCCCCACGGTGAGCTCCTGGGTGATTCCTCGCTCTGGCCCGCGTGAGTGCCCCTCCT
This sequence comes from Eleusine coracana subsp. coracana, assembly GCA_032690845.1. Taxonomy (NCBI): domain Eukaryota; kingdom Viridiplantae; phylum Streptophyta; class Magnoliopsida; order Poales; family Poaceae; genus Eleusine; species Eleusine coracana. The sequence continues at coordinate 51,658 of CM064430.1, forward strand.
TTTCCTCCCCGACATCACTCGGCTTCCACCCGTGCAGCCACTCGTCCGGAACACCGCCGCCGGCCGCCGGAGCTCCGCCTCGTCATCATCGAGCTAACCCCGGTGAGCCACCTTCCCACTTTTCACACGCCGCGTGTCTCTCGGAACCCTATGTTTACTATCTCGGCAATGCTGCCGCCGTCGCCACCCCTGCCGGCCGCCGTGCCCGCGCCACCGCGTGCGCGCTCGGCTCAGGCCGAGCTGGTCAGCGGCCGGGATGGCCGCTGGGCCGCAATGTCCTTTGGGCCTGGCCTCGCTCTCGGGCCACGCGAGTTTCAGCTCGTCGGGCTGGCTGGATGCGGCCCACGTGATTAAAATCGAATTTCTCATTTAAATCCATTTCTAGAAAAGTGATAAACTTGTAAAATCCATAGTAAAATAATTAATACGAATTTGGAGGCAAGATAAATTTTATTAGCCTTGTCTGCACTATTACTAATAGGGAAAAATGCTAAATCATAGTGCATGTTAGTTTTACTTTAGGATTTAATTATATGATAAAAAACTCTCATAAATTCATAATTAATTATAGAAAGCTGATAAAATCTTGAAAGTAGGTTTATCAGTTTCTAGTCTCCCTGAAAAATGTCATAGGGTAAGTCCCTGTATATTAGCTAAAATTAATTTAATACCTTTTTCCTTATAATAATTAATTGAAATTATTGGCTTTGTGCACGAGAGTGAAACTTGGCCAGTAAATCACTCCTACTGTAATCTAACTATAGTAAATCACCCCTGCTCATTTGATGATGAGAACCATGTCAACTTAATAAATTATGTCTCGAGTGCAAGGCTACCCGTTAATAATTATGGTTCCGTTTTAGGGCTGTTTCACGGGAACTTAGTACCTTGCGAGGGTTACGCTCGACACTGTAAAACATTAATTAATTAACACCTACTGATCGGGGGCACCACTTACGTAGCTTCACCCCGGCACCCACAAATACACGGTACTTTGGTGCGACGTCATCGCGAGTAAATACTGGAGTCCATGAAGGAAATACACGAAACGCCCTCACCCTGTGCCCCACTCAATACGTTATATTACTGAACTCATCATCCCACCCCGCTTACTTCCACGAGTAGCAGTGTACATTAACGTATTTATTGAGGAAGTGTCATGAATCTTCTCTCATAAGCAGCATCTTGCATCATATAGATCACGTAGCGGACCATGTGGAGACGGGACCGGACCGGGAACCCGAAGGAGCCGGAGGTGCCGTTGCTGAGCAAGAGCAGACCCAAGGCAAGCCCCGGTGCATTATCCCTGTTTTAAATTTTTATTCTATCACTAGCTAGGGATGTAGACGTGCCTGTGTATTAAGTGATAGGAGTTGATTGAAACCCTAGCGTGCAGTAGGTTCCTCTTTCCCGATTATTAGCCTCAGGACGGTAGTCGCTCTGCTTAAATTAGGACGGCTACTCATCGAGTGGTATGGAGACCACTCATAGATAGGGAATATTATCACTGAGAAAAGGATATCAGATGAAGGAAAGGGGTGGATGGAATCATAATGAAGACCGGACGGGCAACTAGGTGGAAAGGGAAGCACAGCTTGTCTTCAAAGAGGTAGCCCCGTCCGAGTCACCTAAGGCTACGCCTCGTGTCCGACCCATGGGATCAAGTTTGAACGTACTTTTTGCATGCTGGAGATATGGGTCGAGTAAACCGACGTAGCTACGACTACCACTTGGTTTGAAGATAGCCTTCTTCCTTCTTTGGTGGAACTGGGACTGAGAGGAGGGAGCAATCCACCCACGGATGACGGCACGGGGCGCATCATGATGGGGGATCCTTCTCGGGGGAGTCTAGACCCGGAAGACACTCCGGTACCGTGAGCGAAAGGTTGCTCCATGCGGCTTCCCGAAAACACGTATGGGTCATGCAAGCAGGTTTCTCCTGCAGGATGTAAATCGATTCGAGTCGCTGCTCCGGAACAGTGCCGGAAGCCATTAAGATGATGGGTGGAGTTTAATACTGTTGTTTGGAATTAGTAAGATTGTATTACAACAATGATTGTTATAGCTTAGTGCAAACTAATTTTTATTATTCCGCACGATAACTTAACTTGATGCTAAAACTTGAAAAACAAGGATCCATTCCTAGGCTGGCTTGGGCAAGGTACTTATTATGGCCGGGATGTTCCCTGTGTGTCGTCGTGAGAGGGGCGATTGTATCTTAGCTATTTCGTTGAACTGGTGAACCAATATTGAATAATTCACTTCCGCAATTTACTTCTGACAAAACCCTGGTTTGTAATATAACTTCGGTTTTATGTAAAACTCTGTTCTCCACCTATGCTCTTATTGTAATTATATTTCTCTGTCATGTATTGTACTATTGGGCGCCACAGCGCGTGTCGCCACCCAAGGGAGATCCTGGAACGGAGCCGTCTCCATGGTAAGGCGGTTCCGTAACAGTTATTTCACAAGAAAAAGTATAAAGGAGCAATGAATGAGTGAGGTCGGTTGAGCGGCGTCATTCAAGGTACAGGGGGCAGATGGTGTGAATGGCTGAATGGCATGGCTGATGTTGAAGCCGTGAAGAACGGCATCGTATAGCACGATCATGAAGCAGTTGGAGGGGCACATGAAGAGGAACGGGAACGGCGCGTACACCTGGACCGCGAGCCGCAGCGGGTCGCCGCACAAGTCGCACGCCGGCCTTGTTCGGGAGGGAACCGCTCTCGCCGCAGCTCCTCCGGCCCCTCGGGTGACTCCAAGAAGGCCAGGGCGTCCTCCTCCTCCTTCTTGAGGCTTAGGCCCCACAGCTCGTCGGCGGTGGACTCCATCGTCGTCGTCGCACAGCAGTACGGCGGCGGCGTCCCTGCCTGGCCAACCCAATGCTATGAGTTCTTCAAGGCTGCGACGTGGGCTGAAACGACTGGGCTAAAGCAACCTAAATGAGATCTCGATCGCCAAGTCAACAACTTGGACCTCATATTCCTAGTTGGACGGTCTCTGCTCTGCTCTCGTGTACAGTTGATCTAGCCCAAACAAATCTTTTATGGGCTACTCTCGGCCCATCAAGTGCACCGGCCGGAGCCGCAGCCGGCAGCACAAGAGCAACAGATAGACGCGCGAAGCAACTTTTTTTTTTTTTTGAGGGAAACGCGCAAAGCAATATTTTTTTTGGAGGGGGGGGGGGTGGGGGGGGGGAACGCGCCAAGCAACTGAGACACAGCCTCACACATGACCATGAGGGATAGTACATTTGACAGCCCAGAACAAACTAGGGCCGTTCTCAAAAAAAAAAAAAAAACTAGGGCCCGGGCCATGACCTCCCCTCTTCGGCGCCTTCTAACTCCCCTGGGTCAGGCTCAAAAAAAAAAAAAAAAACTCATTCCGCCGGCCGCCGCTACCGTCACCCCACCACCCGCCGGAGGGTGGTGTCCAGCAGTCCAGGTCCGGCGACCGCGCGGCGCGTCCGGTGGTGGGACCACATGATGGGCTTCCTGTCCTCCGTCGTGTCCAAGGCGCTGCGGCAGGGGCAGGCCGTCCACGTGGTGCGCTGCGAGGAGGTGGCCGTCGCCGGCGGCCTGGCGCGCCACAAGACCCCAGGTTCGCGCGCAAGCGGACCAACACCAGGCCGCTCCACCGCCGCGCCGTCCACGGCATGGTCCCGCGCAAGACGGCCCGCGGGGGAGGCCGCGCTCGGAAGGCTCAGGGCGTTCGACGGCTCCCTCAGTTCTTCTGGATCGGGCCATCGAGAAAATTGCTGAATGCTCTTAGTTCTGTGTTGCTCAGGGTCCTGCGGCTGCTACAGCCGGGGCACAAGTACTGCCGCATCCGTGATCTCGCAAAGGAGGTCGGATGGAACCGCCAAGAAACCATTAGGGTAGGCTGCCTTCATCCATGGATTCTGTCTCTACAAATGGAATTAGTACATTCTGTAAATGGAGCAAACTTATGTCACCAATTCAGGTACTAGAATGTGGGAAGCCACGCTACGAATACGTCATGCTTGTTTCTTGCTGAATTAACCCGTAATTTCCTATTGTTTGTCACCAAATCATATGTCTGTTCCTACATTTGGGTAAATAAATGTTGATCCTGCTATTCCCCTGTACCAGTAGACTCAATCTGATTATAATCAACTACTACTAGGATAACCTTCTGAAGGGCAAATAATGTTTATCCTCCTATTCACCACTACCAATAGACTCATGTCAAATGTCTTGTAGGATAACCTTTTGGCTAAATAAATGCTTGGTATGAGTAACGAGGATCCTATTGATAAAGGTTATATGGATTTTAGTACGTCACTACTCCTTGACCCGAGTTGCCCTCTCATCTGATGGCTTGTTGGATCTATTCATCATATTATAGCCTTGTAGGTTAGCCATTTATAGATGATGTTAACATAAATCTGTGTTTCACCAGTTGTGCGATGTCTTACTAATCTTCCATGTAGTTTCCAATTTTACCCTGTATTCGCACTGAATGTATTTGCCTCCTCTTTTCTTTCACTTGTTGTCAGACACATTTTGTTTGCCTCTTCTGTACCTGTTTGTTGCTTATAGTTTTGATGCATTTGTATGATGAAGAAAACCAGGGGGATTCCCATGGACCTTTTCAAGCTTATGATATCAACCCACTACTTTTTAGTTTTTATCCCATGCCAATGGCCTTATCCTGGTTTATTTGTCAACCCATGGTGCTTTCTGGCTTGATTGTAAATGTCTTTTGCAATCATCTATTTTACTAATGGAAATAGATGGATTTGTGATATATCCAGCACCAGTTATATCCTTGGTCTTTCTTGGTATCCTTTTTATTATATCACTTTATTTTGTGCTCTTTACAGCTCTGCACTTTTTTCATCCTTTCATAATAAGCCTGTTATGTGAGATAAAATATTTGCTACTCTTGATGGGTATTCCCCATTTGATGATCATAACCACCAAGATCTTTGAGGCTTATTGTAAAATTGTCTTTTTTAGCCAACAAGTCCAAGTCAATGCAATGTTAGTTGCTAGTTCACCTCAGTGCTTATTTTCGTTGTGATGCCAATTCATGTGATGGAGTATCTTTGTAGCTCCTATAAGTGCCTTGGATGTTCTGTTCTGTCTTCCAAAGACACTAGGACATTATTTGTACTCAGATTTATCCATACTTACTTCAGGCTATTAAGCAGAAAAAATTATCCATATTTACTTACATTAAGTACATATTGTAAATGGAGCAAACTTATGTTAGGCTATTAAGCACTAGAATGTGGGTAGCGAGGCTACAAATTCATCATGCTCATTTGTTGCTGAACCAACCCTTAATATATAATTTGTTTGCCAGTATCAGATGATGATCAGCATTATTCATGTTTAATGTCCTTGACTGTTAGTTGCAGTTGCAGTTTGTTAAATGCTTGATATGAGTACCACGGGACCTATTGATAGGCTAGGCCCCAGTTGTCCTCTCATCTGATGGTTGGTTGGACCAGATCATCATAGCCTTGTAGGTTAACCTTTTTTTTTTCTTTATAGATTGATGATGTTAACAGTCACCTACTTTTCGCTAGTTGTGGAGTTAATCTTCCGAGTACTTTTCAGTTTGTCTGTATTCACATTGGATATATTTGCCTTCTGTTTTCTCTACACTCTTTGTTAGACACGTCTTCTTATCCTCTTCTGTACCTGTTTCTTGTTTATAATTTGGACATGCTTGGATTATAAAGACGGATTCTCATTGACTTTTGCAAGTTTATTTAGCAACCTGCTACTTTACCAATTGTGCTATTTATAAGATTAGTATGCCAATGGTCTTGTTCTAGTTTATTTATGAATTTCTTTTTCTTTTTGGTTGGAATTTAAATGCCTTTTTCAACCATCTAGATTGCTAATGAAAATATATGTATTTGTGCTCATGATATATCCACCAACAGATGCATTCCTGGATCTTTTTTGGTAGTTTCCTTGTCATTTCACTTTATTTGGTGCTCTCTACAGCTCTGTGTTTTTAATTCTTTCAGAATAAGCCTGTGTTAGATCATAACCACCAAGATCTCTGTGGCTTATCTATCATATAGTTGCCTTTTTTTAGTCAGAAATTAATGTGATGTTAGTCTCTAGTTCACCTCAGTACATGTTTTTGTTGCGATACCAATTTATGTAATGGTGTATCTCTGTAGCTCCTATTACAAGCCTTGAATGGCCTATCTTTATATGACGTCTAGGACATTATCTATAGACATATTTTTGCATACTTGCTTCAGACATAGTTCATATGTTTTAATGCTTTAATAGATGACTGAACCACCTTATGTTTTCCACTCCCAGGAACTGGAGAAGAAGGAGAAGGCAAAGGTCACGTATGACAGGAGGAAGCAGCTGATAAAGCTGCGTGTTGAGACAGAGAAGGCTGCTGAGGACAAGCTGGGGTCTCAGCTGGATATCCTGGTGCCAATCAAGTACTAGAGTGCCTCAAAACCATAGTAGCTTGAGGGTGACTGATGTCCAAAGGTACAAGTTATCTAAATTAGGATTGAGTTCATTTCAATTAGCTAATAGATTTTAATACATAAATTGAGTGTTTGTTATCTTGAACCTTTCATATAATATATGAGACCTGGTATGGTGGCTATTAATTAGTATGATAAATCTAAGAAGATTGAGTTATCCACCTGTGATTTGAATTTTCCTTTCCCAGGAACCATGATTTGTTATCAGCAGCATCTGGTTGATCATCTGGTTGCCTTTGTGGTCGCACAGTTCTTTGTTTTTTTAGGCTTTAGGAATGCTGATAGATCGACTGAATAATCTTTGTTGTAAACAGTTAAATTCAGTCAGATAACATGGCATAGATTTAGGCTATATACTGCATCTACCTCAGGAATGTTTTCAAGCCACAATCTGGAAGATGGCAATCTGTAAAATGTCTAATAACCTGAAAGTAGATTCTGCAAGTCGTGGTACAAATGCTGCAAGTTACTTTAGATAAAAATGTCTAACCTGAAAGTAGATTCTACAAGTTACTTTTTCGTCCTGTGCGCTGTAGTTCTTGGATTGAGGCATGAGGAGACTGCTGATCTCTTGAGTTTTTGTTGGGTAGGGTTTTGTGACTGCAGCTGGGATACAAGTACTGCCGCCTCAGCGATCTCGTCAAAGAGGTCGGCTAGAACCACCAAGAAACCATCAGGGTACGTTGCCTTCATCCATGAACTGTCTATAAATGTGGAATTTGTACATTTTGTTAATGGCGTAAACTTATGTCAGTATATTAAGTACTACTAGAATGTGGGTAGCGAGGCTACTAATTCATGTTGGTTTAGTGCTGAATGCACAAACTTGTTTGTAGCTGAAATTTCATGTCTTCTTGTACATTTTGGTAAACAAACGCTGAATTTGCTAACCTTAGGTAGCAGTAGATTAAACCTGAAGATGATAAACATTATCCATGCCAAATGTCTTGACTGTTAAAAGCTTTGTTATGCAGTGTCTTTACAATTAGTTAAATGCATGGTATGAGAAACAAGGAACATATAAATAGGTTGTATGGAATTCAGTACTCCGGTGCTCCTTGGCCCCAGTTCTCTCATGTGATGATTTCTTGGACCTTTTGATCGTATTATAGACTTGGGGAAATTGTAGACTAGGCCGTTTTTTTTGTTTATAGATATCGATGATGTTAACAGCTACATAACTATCACTGGTTGTACGGTGCCTTACAGTAACCTTCCATGTACTCTCCAATTCGTCTGTATTCACGTCCTGTTTTCGTGACACCCATTGTTAGACGCATTTTCTTTTCATATTTTCTACCTCTTTGTTGTTTATAATTTGGACGTGGTTGGGAAAATCAGACGATGCCCTTATCCTGGTTTATGTGTCCATCCATGGTGCTTTTTGGCCAGATGCCTTCCTGCAATCTCCTGATTAAAACCTGCTAGTTATTACAAACTGTGCCATTAATAAGATTGCTATGTCGATGCCCTTATCCTGGTTTATTTGTCCATCCATGGTGCTTTTTGGCCAGATGCCTTCCTGCAATCTACAGCTATTTAGTGCTTTCTACAGCTCTGTGTTTCAATCTTTCATGCAAGATAAATATTTGCTACTCTTGATGGATACTTTAGCTTACCCCAACTTGCTTGGGATTAAAGGCTTAGTTGTTGTTTGTGATGGGTGCTGCCCAATTGATGATCATAACCACCAAGATCCCTAAGGCTTATTGTATCTTTGAGTTAGAAGTCAATGTGATATCAGTAGCTAGTTCACTTAAGTGCATGTTTTTGTGGGCTGTGGTTCCTATACGTAGCCTTTGATGTTCCGTCCTTGTATTTAGGACAAAAAAAAATTGGCTTCTAATTCAAAGATACAATAAGCCTTTGATGTTCCGTCCTTGTATTTAGGACATATCTCTGTACTCTAGGAGACATTTATGGAAACTTGCTTCAGAAATAGCTCATTTGTTTAATTCATGACTGACCGCTGTGATGTTTTTCATTCTCAGGAACTGGAGGGGAGGAAGGAGAAGGCCAATGTCGCATATGACAGGAGGAAGCAGCTACCAAGCTGCTTGAGAGTCTGAGAAGGCTTCCGAGGAGAATATGGGGTCGTAGTTGGGTATCCTGGCTCTGATCAAGTACTAGAGTGCTAGAAAACAGTAGTAGCTTGAGGGTGATTGGTGTCCAAAGGGAAAAGTTATCTAAATTTGGATTTGAGTTCCTTTCAATTAGTTAATAGATTTTAATTCATAAATCAAGTGTTAGTTATTTCTTGAGCCTTTCATGTACACATATACGAGAACTCTAGTTGGTGGTTTTGATTGATATGATAAATCAAGGAAGAATTAGTTAATTCGATGCTACAGTTTTGGTCTAATTTCCCTTTCCGAGGAGCCCGTGATTAATTTATTATTATCTTCATGCCCAGCTTTCTAAGAAAGCTGATGATCAATTGAACTTGTTGCAAAACAGCTTTATTCAGGCAGATAAGATAGCGTTACATAAGCTATATACTGCATCTAGCTCGGAAATGTGCTCGAGCCACAAGCAGGAACATGGCAATCTGTAAAATGGAACTCGTAGTGCAAGTTACTTTAAGTAAAAATGTCTAATATGAACGAGGATATTACAACCAGTACAATTAATCAGATGGAATCGCTTTTTGCGTATCGAGCTGACAACACAGTGCGTTGAAGATCTCCACAGAAATCTTAACAAATGTACTCAGTAGTTGCAGCATGCCACTCTCCAGGTTCTACAAATTCACACTAAACCTGAACAAGGACAGATGTATCGCCATTCAGCAGCACCTGGATTCTTGAATTCGCAAGGCGCAACAGCATCTGTAATTGGCAGCTATCAACGTCTTTGTTTAGCAGCGGCAACAACAGAGCAGCTATTATATTCTCAGTCACAACATTAATTCACAACGCTCAAAATGCAATTCAAGCCATGCATGAGTATCAATCGGTTAAACATGCTATAACAAATTATCAGCCCAAAGTATCTATCATGTTGCAAACCCAAACTATCAGCTTAACTCATATATTACTTAAAACTAAATGCTTCAACCATTAATGGTATCCTCAGCGGCCTCATCGCCACTAAGTTTTTAGCAGTGTCAAAATTGACGTTACTGAAAACCTAGTAGAAATGAGGCTGCCGAGGATATCATTCACAGCATCCCAAGCATTAGTATGTCAGTGCTTCTTAGATCTATCATATTCAGTATGCAGGTGTTCAGGTGACACCGTTTTTCTGCTTCTCCTAGTAAGAAGGTGGGCGAAGTTCCCTCAGACATCGAACCACATTCTTCATTGTAGGCCTCGAAGAAACAGACTCGGCTGTGCACTGGACCGCCAGGTTTAAGAACTGAATCAGATCATCATGTGGTGCCTTTTCCCACAAGCCCTCAATAAAGAATTCGCGAACTCTGCCTCTCTGGATAAGCTTGACAGCCCATGTAACAATGTTGAAACCATTCCCATATGGAGAAAATGACGGATCCAGTGCTTTCTTATCTGAAATCAATTCAAGAAGCACCACCCCGAAGCTATACACATCTGCCTTATCAGACACCCGGCATGTCATTGCATACTCGGGTGCCACATAGCCAAAGGTGCCAGCGACATCAGTAGTTGCATGCGTTTCTGAGTTCCGAAGAAGCCTTGCTAAGCCGAAATCAGAGAGATAAGCATTGCATTCATTGTCGAGTAGGATGTTGTTTGGCTTGACATCCCGGTGCAGAATACGGGGGACACACTCGTCATGCATGTATGCAAGAGCACGAGCAACATCCATAGCAATTTTGTGAAGCTTTCTCCAGCTGACCGGCCTCTTACTTCTCTCTTGTATGAACCTTTCCAAGTTTCCACCCGACAAATAGTTGTATATCAAAAACATCTCTGAATCACTGAGATGGTACCCCAAAAGAGTGACAAGATTAGGATGACGGCACTGCCCAAGGATCTTCACCTCTGCTTGGAACTCCTTGTCGCCATGCTGCTTCCCGATAGCAAGCCTCTTTATTGCCACAAGAACTCCAGGTGCAATCTCTGCTCTGTACGTGGCACCAAAGCCACCGGTACCAATGCAGTTGCTGGCAGTAAAATTCCCAGTGGCGCGAACAACTGTCTCGTAAGTAAGGGGAGCTCCAATATCAACATTGTCAAAAACCTTGACTTCCCTTCTACTGAAAGAAGGACTTGATGGCCTCAGCTTACATTTCCTTAAGCAGATGCACAGAGTGATAGCAACCAAGAGAATCACGATAACGGCTGATGCTGAAGCTATGGCAGCAATCTCTGTGGTTCCCAAACCACCACTACCACTGCTCGAATTCTCCTCTTCTAGCACTCGCTTACTTATCATTGTGCCAGAAACTGTAAACAGTTCAGCGTGCTCGGCAAACGGATTTACATCTATAGTAACTTCTGTCACTAAGGAAATATTACCATCTAGAACTGATGACACAGGAGGAGAAGTAGCAGCTGGTGTCTCCTCATAGAACTTGTTGTTGTCCAGCAGCAGAGCTGTTTGATTTTGCAGTGCTGCAAGATCAATGGGAACATCCCCTGATAGAGAATTACCAGACAAATCAAGAAACTTCAGTGACCTCAGCTGGCCCAAACCGGAAGGTACCTCACCACTGAAGTTGTTCCCAGATAACGAGAGGAATTCCATGTTCTTGAGCTCCGAGAGATAGGATGGCACCTGCCCACGAAGGAAATTTCTGCTGAGGTCCATCTTCACCAGGCTCCTACAATGACGAAGCTCCGGAGGGACGACGCCGATTAATTTGTTCCCGGACAGCTCCAGAACCTGCAGGTTTGCAAGCTTCCCAATCTGCGGTGGGATGGCGCCACCAAACAAATTGGAGGACAGTCGCAGCCGCCGGAGCGCCGCGCAACTCCCCAGCGCCGGCGGGATTCCCCCGGAAAACTGGTTCCCGGAGAGGTCCAAGGTTTTCAACCCCTTCGGGAAAGTGGCCGGCAGCGAACCGCGAAGGTAGTTGCCGGCGAGGTTGAGCACCTCGAGGTGCTGCAGCCGCCAGAGCTCTTGAGGTAGTTGCCCGCCGATCCAACCGGAAGGGAAGGAGAGGACTTTGAGCTCGGTGAGGCGACTCACCGCCGGTGACAGCTCCCCGGGGAGGCGCCGGCTGGGCCGTGACGAGAGCGAGAGGGCGACGACGCGGCCGGACCGCGCGTCGCAGGTGACCCCCGGCCAGGAGCAGTGGTTGATACCTGATTCCGGGGACCAGTTGTGGAGGAGCTCGCCGGAGGCAGAGGTGAGGCCGTTCTTGAGCTCGAGGAGCACCGATTTGTCCTGCTCTTGGGTTGACGAGTTGACGGTGAGTAGGTGGAGAAAAAATAGGATGGCGGTGGTGGTGGTATGAGGTGTGCTACGGCGGCGGGCGGCCATCTCCGGCTAGCCGCCGACGAGGACCTCAAGGCTTGTGGAGGAGCTTGGAAGAGTCAGTCTGTCGATGGGGTGGGGTCCTCCGGTGGGGGCCAGGCCGGAGTTTTGTAGAAGAAGGAAGCGAAGGACCGGAACGCAATTTATGGGACAAAAAACAGGGGCTGCAACGCGACTGAAATTTTGTTGTTCATTTTCTGCGATGCCGGCTTTCCTGGCTCCTGCTGCCGTCGCTCTCTGCCTAATGGCCGTATTACTCAACTTACTATAGCTGTTTTACTTTTCAATCATTGGCTACTAATTTGAAAATCCTGTTTTTGGGTAGCTACTCATAATTAACTTTCAAATAACATTCTTGTTAATCACCTATTCATTCATAGAAACCATTTTATATGTCAATGTATCGACAAATCCATATTTTATGAGAATGACATGTTTTATAGGTATTTTTAAGTGACAGATTTTGGCGCGAAAATGGTAATATTTCAGCGATTCAAATATAGTACTCTATAGTCTATATTTTTTCACGTAAACATTGCACCTGAATAGGCTACAAACTCAAGAGCCCAAACTAGGGTGGTAGGGCCGACGGTTATGCACATCCTTGTAACCGAATAGCCCACAATCCTCAACTTCATATGTCAAGCTACATCCAACTCCACTATAAACCTAACTGATCGGATTCAAGACTGTAACCTATGGACGGTCCATTGATTCTTGATATCAAACCCGATATTATAGGCTTATTAGAATGTTCTAATAAACTACTTTTTTTCCTTGTTCGCTCTCTTCCACCTCTTCTTTTAATAAAATGTGTTGCTTTTTTTTGAATTCGTATACATGCTTTGCTTGTTTTCTGAAAAGACTCGATAGAGTGACATATGGTGATGGTCAACATTTATGTTGTTTGATTTTTTTCTTTCATATCAGGATATGTTGTTCGGCGAAAGTTTCTTCTTTTTCTTCTTGAATATCGAGACACAACATTAACTTTTAAAATATGATCTATGTTAGTTCTTTCCTTATTTAGTTGGGGCAAGAAGGTACTCTCCAACCTCTATTATGGTTATAAATTATCTATTTTCTATCTATATTCTAATGTTTCCAGCAATATTTGGTACAATACATTGGTAACTTTAGGGAAATTGTTCAAACCTTATGTCATAAGCCAAGTTTGAGTAAGTAATTGGAACAGGTACGCATCTTGATAAGTAATTGGAACAGTAAAATTTAGCATCTTATAAATTTAACAGTTTAATTAATGATGTGTAGTGCATTTATGAATTATCAAATAAATGCGATGATATCCATCTCTTTATATCAAGTATAGTAGCTATTTACTCCCCTTTAGTCCGCTAGCGGTGAGGAAGAAAAAAACCATGACCATGGTTGTCATGTAGACCCCTTTAGTCCCATATGTCACACGTAAGATGCATGCATAGTCCTAGGATAGCAAAGTAGAGTAGAGATTAGTTGTACATGCCGTCCATCCGCCTCATCAAGCGATGGCTCCAGGAACCTATTTTATTCCAACAACATTTTAGTCATGTTTTTTTTTCTTTAAGTATTTATTTGCTTTGTCTCGTCCCTTGCATTTATCATACTAAAACAATTTATTCTTGTAGCCAAGTTTTTTTTCAACACATCCCTTGAAAAAAGAGAATCAACAAACGCGTTGTTTTGATTTATAAGAAACCTAGAAAACAATGGACAAATTTCGTGTCCCTTTTTCATTAAATAAAAGATGCTATGGACACTTATTTGAAATGTACACGGTGGTTGATGATCTGTGTCAAACCAGAAGCTTTCACATTCAATTGTAGCAAAGCCTTCTTGGTGTTTCACAGTCTAACTCTAGAGAGCACGTGATCGCACTCTCCGAGCGAGCGCTTATATATTCTTTTCTTTTCTTTTTTTTTCCCGAGCGAGTGCTTATTTGGCGACACTGTGTTGATCTTTTCTTCTTTAGAAAAAGAAAGGTCAAACATGAGAAGGAAGAGGACGGCGGTGGACGAGGAGGTCGTGTCACGGCGTTTGTTGATTTCTCTCTCTCTCTCTCTCTCTCTCTCGGTTTTTTTTTTTTTTTTTTTTTTGAGAATTGTTGGTTGCTTTCTTTCTTGATGAGCGGAACGGAAAGAGCGGTGGATGAGCAACTGACGCCCCTGCAAACTGAAAGCCTTTCTATACTTGGAAGTTGGAACTTCCTTCGTCCGTCCTCGTATGGCCCCACACGGAAGCCTCGTGCTGTCTATCCTGTGGGTCCAGCGGCATCCGGTGCAGTCCCAAAAGAGCCGCTGCCATCTGGACCCCAGGTGTCAGTTTAGGTACCCACGCGTACAGGTTGGTGGGGTTCTACGCGTACATGATCGACGTCAGCTCACACCTCGCCTGCGTCGAGACCCGAGCAGCAGTGACACGTCACTATGGGTGTGACAAGTGTGTCCTGCTGACGTGGACTTCGCCAGGCGAGCGTGTCGGCGACGACGCGGTCTCTGGTCGCGTTCTCGTTGAACGGAGACAGATTCCGTCTATCACCATTCAAACCGTCTCATCCCAGTGTGAATGAATTAAAAAGGAATACACAAATCTGCAACTCCGTTTTTGAAACGTTTCTCAAACGACTAGGCTATGTTTTATAGGACACATTAGTTTACACACGACACAAGCTGGAGAAACAGCACGGGTAATTCGGTGGCATATCGACCATTTTTTTTAAAAAAAATTATATTTCATAATCAGAATAGCAATCAACAACATGGTCCCAAAAAAAAAAAAACATTCTCAAACATATATTGAAACAGAGTCAGTAAAGAACAATGTTACAGGCTGTTTCCCCTGTTTACTCGTCGTCATCGCTGTCAAAAACGACTGCTTTTCTACGATGCTGCACAGCCTGCTGCTTCCTTGGTGGAGAGTCGTCGTCGTCATCAGAGCCCAGGTCCTCGCGCCTGTGGCTGCCACCCCCTGATTCTCTCCTCCGTTTTGGTGCTTGCTGCAGCAATAACATTTTATTATAGTGATTTATATAGAAAAGGGCTCACAATGTTCTCGTTCCACTTTTTATGTTACGATCCCACAGAAGCTCCCAAGTCAAGAAAGTTAAAGGTCACTGGAGAACAAAACTTGGGGGAAAAAATCGAACCATTTGCTTATGGAACAAGGAAATGGTTACCTCTTTCCTATAATGAAGATGATAGGTTTTATGATCAGCTGGACTATGGAACGACACTATCCAGTTCTTGACCAGGAATACTAAATCTAAAAGTCTAAATTTGTCCTAACAATTACGCTCTCTCTGACTTCCTAAAGAAACCACATTACAGATACTTCACTTTATATCCCATTACCATTTCACGTCAAATAAGAACAGCAGTACTGAGAAGCCTGCCCACACTGATCTTAAAAAACGACATCAACCTTATATCCTTATACCCAGAATAAAATTCCCTTCAGGATTCCACCCTTTCAAACTGAAATTCAAATAAATTCTGATCCTACTACCAGAATTAAAATATATTTTTGTTGAACCTCTGAAAAATCATAAATATGGTATGAGGCCAAGCAATCTGACCTCCATTTCTTCATCTGACGGTGGTGCTTCTTCAACATCTTCCTCATAATCATCCTCATCCAACTCGTCTCCCCTTCCACGAGGTGGTGAATGTTCAATATCTTCTCCTTCAGTTTCATATTCTGACTCCTCCCTCTCACTCTCTGAGTATTCATCCACTTGCCGTCTCGGAGGACGAGCAAGAGGAAAGGATGGTTTGCGAGGAACACTCCTGCTCATATTTGACTGAAATGTACAAAATTTAAAGTACAAATATTAATATATTCATTTTAAAATGGGAAAGCTTCAGTGTTCAAAATCTCACCTTTGCGTTAATGATACGCCTCTCAGCTCGTGCTTCAGCCTCAAACTCATCCTCAAATTGTCTACGAGGTGGCATACGCCAAGAACTATAGTGGTTGTCAGGCTCTTCTTCCTGCAGAAGTTAGAACCTCAAATAAATACTAGGGAGATAATGCTATAGCCAGGGGGGGGGGGGGGGGGGTACTGAAATAACAGGTGGATGCAGAATAGCATTAATGTCCAACTGGTCACAAGAACACTGTTTGTGGTCATCTCCAATGCAAGAACATATTATCAAGCAGTTTGCAAACCAGCACATCTCATACTATCTGCAGAGCAACTCTTCAAATATGTATCTAATCCTATAAAACATCAGCCACAACACCAGAATAGGATTAGCATCCATCCCAAGCCTTCATGTATCCATTTGCTCTAACCAGAATTAAGCTAGCAAAGCATGGAATGAATCTCAGCAACAATTCAACTGCAAGCATAATGTGACACATATCTCTGCATCACTTAAGGCACAGGTGGAGTAACTCTCAATAAGTTCACACTGATATAAGCTAATACCTTGACTTGCTAATTACTCATGGCTGCAACTAATGATACAGGGACCTTCTAATTGGTCAAAACAAAAGTACCAAAAAAAAAAAGAACAAACCTCATCTAATGCATCTTCCAAAAACCCAGGGGAAAGGTGCCTCCTTGGACGGGTAGGTTGTGTGTACTTGCGGGTCACCTTTTCTCTTTTACGTTGAAGAATTGAATGGGCTCGAATATTTTGTCCCGCAGCCTGCATAATTACTATATCAGTATAGAAAGGATAACTAACCCAAACTAAAGAAAAATGAGGTCACCAATAAAACAAGACTGATGCGTGCATGGAAATGGCAAATATATATTTTGTGCCTTGATAATAACTTGGAGAATCTATACCAACCTGCTACGCACTAAAGGCTTCATTTTTGTTGTCAACAAAGGATGATTTTTCTCATTAAAAAAAGGATGATTTTGCATGATGTAAACTTTTTTCACGAGTGTTGATTGGAGTATCAAGCATGACACATTAAATTTTATGTGCCAACCTAGAAAACCTTATATTTCTCATATCAAATACAATGCCTTGAGAAAATAAAAAGCCCTATGATTATCACTAAAAGACACAAACGGGCAACCAAATGTAACACAGCATATACCAATGAGTCATGCATGTTGACCTAGAGATATTGATTTGAACAAGAGTCAAGCACATGTAAGTGGAGTGTTTCTTAAACATCAACTGAATAAATAAATGGATCTTTAGTTACCCTTTCATTTTCCTGCTTCACTTTCTCAGGATCCTTAGTTTCAAACCATTTTTGCATCTTAACTGTTTTCTTATTCTGAGAATCAACAAGAGCTGTTAACAAGCGATGTGACTTTGAAGACAAGGAAGATGGCATGAATCTCATCTTCTTCAAAAGCCTTCCTTGTGACTGCAGAATTCCCTGTGTTACAGTTCAAAATCCATCATGCCAGAAAAAGTTAATATAGGATAATGGTGAGTAATAACACAGTCAGTATGAAACAGTGTAGGCAAGAAATAATTTACCTTCCCAGTCCTCAGAAACAGATGGGACTGGTCATGATGTGCCTCCTGGACAGATATATCAAGAACTTCATTGCCAATCAGCAGCTGCATACTTCCATCTTTCCATTTTACAATTCGCGCATTGCTTTCACACTATAATAAATAAAACCTCCAGGTTTCAGCAACCAGTAAAGAAGAAACAGAACGTCCATAAAGCATTATGTAATATGCATAAGCACATAACCACCATTGAATCCTTACAAAGTCATACGTAAGAAGAAAATACCCCCCAAAAACTGATAATTTGATGGGCATCTTATGTTAGGGACAGAAAAAGGCAGCGAAACAGGACCATAAAATTAATAGCTTCCAGAGCAATGTAATTCCAGTTCCCAAACAGAAAAGAGAAACTGATAAGTTAAAAGAAATTAAAATTAAAAGAATGCAGAAAACCAGTGCATCATCATCAATAATGTAGTGAAGTCACAGCCTAGATACAGAGAGAAAATATTATAAAGCTCCTTAAAAGATACAGAATGGAAGGTGGTGAGCTAGATAGCTGAGTTTAAACTAATGGGTTCGATAATGCTATCATTGAACTACATTATACTTACAGATTTAGTGCCATCAGCATTCTTAACAGTTCTCCACCGCACAATATTGTCCTCCAACCGTATCCTTTTCTTTGTTCCAGATTCATCTGTGACAAAAGAATCTTCTTCCACATATGTTTTTGGATCAAAGGGTTTAGGGTCAATCCCCATAATGTTTGATACCTTGATCACATTCATCTTTAAAAAATTAAAATAAAATAAACCATCAGTAACAAACCATTATGTGATTATCTGTGAAAATACAAACTGCTAACAACGGATCATTACAGATTCTTGGGGCATATAAAGACAAACAAACAAATGAACTTATTGAACTGGGTTCCCACTTCCCAGAGAATGGTAACTTCAAGTAAGTTGCAATTAAAACATACGAGATATACAGAATAATTTTGGTCCTCTTACAGAGTATGACATTACAGCCTCAGTGGAACCACCAAGTCGAGTGGTGGAGCAACAGATTTTTCTTTTGATAAGTGCAGATATACAGAATAATTTGGTCCTCTTAACAGATTTACGAGTTTACGACGTTACGGCTTAAAATGTGTCTGTAACATAGCTACAACTCACATTGTCAGGTATCGCTGGAGGTTGCTTCAGTGGAACCACCAAGTCGAGTGGTGGACCAACAGGTTTTTCTTTTGGCTTGAGTTCATGATTGTCATCAGATTCATATCGCATATCTTCATCTCCTACTACATCCTCTGGTTGCATGTCCTTATCATAGTGCCCTTCATCCTCCATAGGCGATCTCTACAGAAATTAAGATAAATAATAAACTTTAATGAGCACAAACAGCACCTGAAAAAAGGCTATTGAAAAAGATAGCAGGAAACAGAAGTGACTAAGCTCTCATTGCATATGAATCACCTGAAGAGAGCAATATGAATACAGTTCAGAGCTCACAGAAATTAAGCAGACACAATGTGTTCCTTAAAACACTTATAATATGTCTGATTTATTTGGGTAAGGCTACAATTACAGAAGTTGACGGAAGAAAGGAATCACTGAGTTTATGCTTTACATGCTGAATTTACATCGATGCTGGTGTTCATATTCAGTTCAATGAGTATGGTACCATTATATCATTTTTGCATTCAACATTAACATTAACCAGGTACCAGCGAATTATTGCTACCTATTAGACCACAAATCCTGGTGCAGGATGTCTACAAACTTTCCTCTAGGGCTAATTCTTATGAAAAATAGCGAACCAATTAATCATAAACATTTTGCTACAATTCTTTAATGTCAAAGAAAAGAATATCAATTTTATACCTACAACTGGCACCAAAAGAAAAAGGAACTTAAATCTCACATGGGAGTCTTCATCAATTTCATGACGGGGCCGATATGAAGCAGGTTCTTCTTCATCGCTATCACCAAACACATCGCGGACTACTTCATGATCTCCTTCCTCATCCACTGGTGACCTGCACAGTAAGATTATGATTTTCACAACCTACTACATCATTAGTAAGGATCTACATAAGAGAAGATTTCATATAATTAAGTCACTGCCAAAATAATAGAATATTTAGTAAACTACAGAATGGACTGCTTGGTGCTGTCAGGCCTATAAAGTCAAGCATACTAATGCATATATTATGATGGGGAGGACTCTGTCTTTTCTTTAACCTTGGCTTCCTTGCTTCATGAACTTCCTCATCATCGCGAGCCTGACCATCATAATAATTATCTTCAGAACCCTCTGATTCAGAGGCAACAACGCCCCTTCGGCTAACTACCTTCCTCTGCTGGTAGCCTTCATCTTCACTGTCTGTGCCTCTTGCATCATTTTGCATCCTTTGCTCATTGAGTTCTCTTTCTGGAGAGCTCTGAACCTTGTCCCCATCACTTTCTCCTTGATCAAGATCAGCCTGGTGAACTTCACCTTCGCTTTCCTCTTCCATTCCAACTTGCCCCTCACTTTCACCTTCACCTTCACCTTCCCCCCCATTCTCTGCATCACCATCCACCTCTTCCTAAAAAAATGCATCAATAATCCATGGTTAGAAGAAGTACATCTTTCCTTAAAGTATGGAAGCATAGAGAACAGTATGTATGGTTCATGAATCAGCCAGTGGGGAAGAAGGAAATCAAAAAGAGCTAATCTTTGACTCTGTAGTAAATTCACACGCAAGAAAGGTTCATCTTTGTTCAAAACCAAGAAGTAAACTGGTATTAGTCAGCAATGTGCATACTGGTGCCCTGAATGTAGAAACCAACTAAAATGTTGTTTCTCTGCACCCGAACGCTTGGAAATCCAACTCCAGGCAAAACATTAAACACGTGCAATACTGTCATAAATACGACTAAACGCATGTCTTCACTAATACAATAGGCTTCACTAGATTCCCTTGTGTGCCTACAATTGCCAGATTTCTATACCACTAGAGTTAGTTCAGGTTGAATTGACCTACCCTTGCTTGAATTGGATCAACATTGCAAAAATGAGGCAGGCTTAAATCCTGATTTATCTGAATCTAGTGGTACTCCAACAACCCAATTTGATTCTGTAAAATTCAAGCAAATCCACACCTTCCCCAACCCACAGCATCCCCAATCATGAGGCTCCCAACCAGAGCTAACGAATCCCGAAACCTAAACCCTAGCCCAGTAACAAGATGGACATAGCACGGCGCGTGGAGGAATCAGCACGAGATTTGGGGAAGCCAGGCTTACGGAGTGGTAGCCGGAGCCGCGGCTGTGGGCGTGGCTGCGCGCGTCTTCCTCCTCTTCGTCGACGTCGTCCTCGTCATCCACATCCTCCTGGAGGCGCTGCTGCTGCTGCGGCTGGTCGTCCTCGTCGACGACCTCGACGGCGCCGTCATCGTCGTCCGCGTCCTCGTCCTCCGACTGGTCGCCGAAGAGGTTCTGCATCATTTGGTTCCGCGTCTCCTCCTCGACATCCCGCTCCCGGTCGCCGCCCGCCATCGCAGCCGCCGGAGCTTCGGCGTTGGGCCTCGCCTTTTCCGAGAGGACCTTCCGAGCTTTAAGAGGGAATAAGGGCCCAGACGAAGTGCAAGAAGACAATTTCTACGTGTGTTTTAGAAATTTTGATTTGATTTTTTAAAAAAACTAATCTGCTTTGAATTTGAAAAGAAACAAAAGAGAGTAAACCCACTAACTGGTAATTGACCAAGTCTAAATTGTTTGGATAAAAAAAGTAGGTTACAGTTATGTTAATTTCAAAAAGACAAAATGAAAGCTACCGTTTTGTTAATGGTTGAAACAAAGTAATTATCTGTATATAACCAAAAAATGAAAAAAAAATCATGAATGAACTTTGTATAAGATAGATAAAGTGGGAACAGAATTTTCAGGACTTCAAACAGAATGGATAGTACCAAAGTTAGTTCAAATTGATCAAAGCTTCAACGTAGGTTCAATTACACAAAGCTCACTAGCTCGTCCAAAGGAATGATTGTATCTGTATAAGAAGTAACTATAGGACTATCTGACTGCCTTTAGACCCCCACCCTGCCTCATCATCCGCTACTGCTTTTGAAAGATTCTGGATGAACCGATCAATATATTCTCTTAGTTTTCCCTTATTGCATCGAAACGTATCCTTCAACCACTTTAAAACAGCTGCAACATCCCTGACGGCTTGTGAAGCTGAACTGTAGGCTAAGAGCTGGACAAAACCTCAAAAGAGTGGTCCACCTTATGGTGAGAATCCCATGCTCCTAAGGGAAGTGTCTAGCTTCTTCTGGCAGGGTGAAAATATCTCTCCATTATAAATCTGCAAAACTCATTCTCAGAGACCTTGGTCACAACAGGCTTTTTGTACAGTTGGTGCATCCAAGTCATAATGCCTAGGTTTACAACTACATCACCACCTCTAGATCCTAAATTAATAAAACAAATCTCATTGTTATGATCAAATAACATAATCATATATCCTAAATTTTATTGTAGTCAATATTTTTCAGCACAATGATATACAAAAAGTGAATAAGGAAGTTCATAAACATGAAAGTTAACCCATAACTAACACTATACACATGGTCAGCATAACGACATACTAGCCTAGCATGGTTAGCAAATCGATACTTTTTTTGTCAAACAGGATGTATTGATGTATTCAGAAAGACAAAAAATGCATCTGTGCATTTGCATTGCTATAAGTTTGCAATATTGTGTGTAACTGTTGTTGTTTGACTAACTTTTTTTTACAACTAAAAGCACAAAATATGGTTGTTTGTCTATAAAAAAAGTAGAATTCATACTAGTCATTTTTCATATCTTTTTACTATTTAGCAATTCTTGGTAGTACCACGTGTGTATGCTGCAGGGATTTTCTCAACTAATAGAATTTTAAATAGGCCTATATTTTTCTTCTTGCTTTATTATACATAATATTGGAAAAATTAATGTTTTTAGGCTAACATAACCTTCCGAGAAGAAATACCAAACTGTTATGATACCGCTTCTTCAGTGGACCCAAACCCAACATCTTCACTTTATAATGAGGACTCAGGAGACCTTCTTTATACTATATAACTTATTGGGAGACCACCTTTCTCCAAAAGAACTCAATCTTTATTCAAAACACCAACTTGATACACTACACTCTTTTGGATAGGTGGCTACTTATGACTCACCATGACACACATACACACTAGCACTATAGCAACCTTGTCATGCTACATAGAACTCAAATTACATACACTAAGTCATGTCATCTTAAAGGCGGGGAGGCACCCTTATTTATATTTGTATATGGTCACTAGGATGTTGCCACGTGGCAATATTTCACACTTTTCTAACCAAAATATCTTAACTTTAGAATATTCTTATCCTTATCTAATATGTAGATATTTTTTGCTATACATAAATATCTAGTTCTACACTCTTCTTTACTTTGCTATGAAGAAATAGTTCTAGACTCTTCTTTAGCAAATATCTTCTCTCTTGTGTTTTCCCAAATATTTTTGAATATTCCAAGTATGCATTCTAATAATTCACACATCTAATTTTGTTTTATCATCGTTTGTATATTGAATCCTAATTTATGATCTGAGTACATATAGAAAAAAAATTATAGGATTGCATGTCTCTGAAATGATCACTAGTTGAGCATTGATTTATCTTTTATTATGATTGCTGAATAAAAGCCATGTTTGTGATCCAAGAACTTAAACTGCAATGCTCATTATTCAGGAATGCCAAACTGAGAACACTCTTGTTGGATTTACTACTGCAACTATCTCATTGGCAAACCTTCTGAGTAAGTATTGAGCTATTGTAGCACTTAACACTACCATAAGAATGTTTAAACTTCACAAATTGTAGCTTCCATCAGTACTTCATGCGCTCCTTCCCTATTTCTTAAATGTACAGGTCATTTGTTGCTGGTTGTTCATTGGAAATTCATATCCTGTTTGGCTGATTGACATTTGTGATATTGCAGAAAAGTTTACTTATGGATTCAAGACTAATCAGAGAGAGTTTTTCAGCAAGAGTATTGAGGGTGTATTTGGGTTGACTATGGCTGTAAAAAAAACTGCTATGAGCTATAAAAAAGTTGTCATGAGATATGAGCTGTGAAAAAGTTAAAAGCCGTTTAGTGAAAACGAATGTGAAAAAGTGACTGTGAGCATAATGTGTTACTGTTTCAAATTTACATGCAATTTAAAAGCTCCATCTTAATTTGTTAAAAATTTTCATTCTACTACATATTTTCTAAATTTTAAAGGATTTTTTTAAAAAATTAAAGTTGTTTCAAAATTTAAAAAAAAAATAAAATTTAAAATGTTCCTTAAAAAATTAAATATTCAAAAAGTTATTTGAAAATAGAAAAATATTTTATTTTTAAAAAATAAAATTGTAAACTTTTTTAAAAATTTAAGGGCTGCCTATACTAGATTTGCAGGTTAGTAAACTACTGTATGAGCAGATTACCTGGACCCTTAGATGTGCAGCACTTGCGAGGGTGGAAGCTCCACCTTCATGGGAGCTACCACGACGGAGATCGTCTGCGAGTTTCCACCTATCACCTGTGTAGATGGGAGCTCCACCTTCGAGGGGGCCACCACCGCCCTAACATCTGGGGGGTCGCTGCTGGCGGTCGCCGACAGCCAGCGGAACATCGTATCCACTAAATTTAACTCAATTTTGTGCTCAACTATAATTGACACAATATTTTAAGTAAAACAAATTTAATGGTTACTACCATATAAAATGACTAAATAACAAATACAAATATTATTAATTTTCTTCATCCAATAAACATCACTTAATTTCATTCATCTCATCTAAATTTATTTCAAAAGTTTTTTTTTATCATCCTAACACAAGATCTTAAGTTATCTTCGAGCGGGGAAGGGGGCGATGTTAACTACATCAGTCACTGTTCTCTTAAAGATTACCAAAGTTTGATGTACTACAACAATTGAAAGAACAACGTAGTCCATTTACACAAGCATTGTAAGTTCAAGGGTACATATGGCACATACACACAAGCAGGCAGAGAGAGAGATTCATGGTAAGCAATGCACTTTATGTAGCCATTCACACCATTGGTTGTTGACTATATACCACCATTCTATTTTCACTATAGAAAATATCAAAGGATTAAAAATTCACGACATCCAAACATTATTGTCTCTTCATAAATTAGCATCTATGGCCCAGTGCAAGAGCTAGCAGTTGGTGAGGTGACTCGGATAGGAAAATATATAAGCTGATTTTGTCTGTAGGATACTAAAAAAAAAATACTTGTAGGATATTGCGTGCAGTTGAGAAAAACTTGACACTGGAAATGAACTGCAGGCTATGACCTATAGACACAGTTTTTTTTGTTTAGTGTCCTATAGATAATGATGGGGGATAAATATCCATTGTAACAATTTCTGTACTAAACTTTTCTATCCTCTAGTTAAATGAAAGAGTAGTGCTCCTGCTCATTTGTTCAAAAAAAAGTGTCTTATAGATAAAATAAACCAACATCTTCTATTGTCTTGTAAACAATGATGGAATTATATGGGCTAGGCCCATTTATGTTCTAATAATTCCTAGAAAAATCTCAAAGACTCATTCATGAGTAGTTTGAGTGCAAAGGTTTAGTTCCACATTGCTAGTAGAGGTCGATGGAGTTCAATTTATAAGTTAATTGCTCTAGTATCTCTTGCAATTGTGTCGATGGAAGAAGGGAAGAACACATGCGCGCTTGCTTCACCTCGCTGGCCGGGGGGGGGGGGGGGGGGGGGGGGGGGGGGTTGTGACACTCGGCAAAAGGACGGTTTACCGAGTGCCCGAAATATTACACTCGGCGAAATTTCGGGCACTCGGCAAACAACGTTTTTTTCGCGTAGTGACTGTTTTGAAGCAGTGAGAAGTGTTAGCATCATAAATTTATGTTATTTATGTCATACCATACTCATAAATTATCAATTATATTGTGGTTTCAAAAGGAATATTAGTTATTCCATAATTCCCACCAAACTATACTGATAAATGTTTCAAATCGATTCATTTTTAGATAATGGAATAGTAGTAGCCATAACTTTCAATACAAAATATGGCCCAGTTGTATAGGGATATCAGAACATCCATCTGCCTCACACTTGAAAGTAAAAACATTGACCACAACAAGTTCAGATGATAAGACTAATCACAAAAGGGCGTCTATTGCTAAATCTTAATCTATGGTCACTAAAAATTTGCATTATTGTCACCGTCTCTAAGTTCAGAGATACGGTCTTTATTGTCTCCCTATCTTCATCACGCTTCTCTAGTTGCCCCTTGAAGTGGGGGCAATGTGTTCCTTTGTATAGTACCTATATAAAAGTTTTCATATATGTCAAAAACAACATTATATTTACTAAGCCATATTAGCAGTTATGCAATTAAAGAATAGATCGATGTTGTATGGTTTCATTCGTGTTACTGAAACTACACTTCTCTTCCTATATATGTAGCATTTCAATTCCTTCTTACTAGATTGTCCTTTGTTAAGACCACCCCTTTAGAATAGATTCATATATATATAGTACACCGTATACATTTTTTTAAAAAAAATAAAATTGAATAGTATGACGTTCCAGTTATTAGCACTTTCAACTAGTGTATAATAAACTGCACACAGTAGCTTATTGAGATTTTTCTATGCAGCAAAAAGATTGGTTTTTTTGTAGCCTGAGGTTTCTGAATAGCCAATTAAATGAGATGCCAGCTTCTTCTAGTCTAGAATGTGAAAGGAATGAGGAAGGTTAGGCAGAATTGCCCACTAGCTAGCGGATGCCTAATAAAACAAATTAAAACAGGTCGTTCATTAAAAAAAAAATGAAAACAAACAGTTATATGCAACTTTTTATAGCTGACAATTAAAAATCATCATGTACCGATTACTTTTATATGCGAATAGATAAATATCATTTACATTCCAGATTCCACTAATTAAGCATCTCCAAACTAGCTAGTATACCGTAGTACCTGGAGTGTAGAAGCTCATGAAGGGGAAGATGTCCTAGTAGTTCCATGGATCGCCTACCTTCCTCTCCCGGCCTGACTTAAGGTTCACAGCGAATAGACCAAACTCTGTGGAAACGAAGATGATACCCCGTCCCTCTGCAGAACCAACCACAGATGCTTCGATATAGGGCAAAAACGGGATCCCTGTCCTGAGCTCGACACTCCCCCTGCGGACCCATCCTGCAATTCCCTCCGGATTGACAACTGTCGACCACAGGCAAAGCCTTGAACCCCTAATGGTGGTGAGTGTTGAAGATATGCCCAAGAGACAATACGGATTTGATCCGTATGTGAGGGTCATACGGATATTGATCCGTGTGAGGAATTAGTCCACTAATGAGCCAACTAGTCGAGGCCCATTAGAAGGGTCTATTTAAGTGAAGGAGGGGCTTAAGGCGCAGGTGATTCCACCAGTCCTTAACCCTAGCCGTTGTGCTCCTCTTTCTCGCCCACAAAACCCTAACCGTGTTGCCGGTGCTAGCACGTCGCGCACGGTGCTCCAACCCCGTACGTGTGGATACCGCGAGGAGGCGCTGCTGCTGCTGCGGTGCCGACGGCTGGACTAGAAGGAGACAATTGACGTGATCGACTACTTCCTCTACACCGACGCGCGACTACGTTGGATCGAGCTGCTCCAACATTCGCTTCCGCTCCGCCTGCGCGTCTAGTGGTAACGATCCATGATCCTCTCTTGCAAGGTTTCCTGGTTGAACGGTAGAAATTTTATATGCTATCGTAGCCTACCCGTTCCCCAACAGTGGTATCAGAGCCGACCTTGTGTAGTTTGTGATCTAGATCTTGTGCATATAGTCGATATGTTGATGTACTAGATGAGATCTATTACATGTTTTGTGTTCGGATTGATTAGATCAATGATGATAGGGAGGTTCACAAGGTAATGGGCGGATAGCAATACATGCATCATTGATTTATTTGTGTTCCTTCTCCGTGCGCGCGCGACTTGTCCCTACCGGCTGGAATCACCATCGGGACTAACTGCGTGCGTCAGTAGAGGAGCCAATAGTATCATAATCATGTACCGCAGTCTACTCATGAAAACCTAATGGAAAACTAAGCCATTGTGAATGACTTAAAAGCGGGACCGCCGTACGGACACGCCTAGATTGTTACAACCCTTTTTGGCCACATGTTAGCATTCGCTTCTCGCCTAACTCGTTTTTGCAGAGAATATTGTGAATGGTATGGCCCAAAAGATGCATGTGATGTATATATGTGATTTGCATGGCCTGCGTGCCATAATTAATTACAGCTAGGTTGAGGCTGTCATATTATTGTATAACGGCCTGCGTGTCGATCTGTGATGCTTGATATTCTCTGTAATTTATTACTAGCTATTAGTTGTAGTAGCTAACTGTTAGTTCATGGAGGCCTCAAGCATGATGGTTGAAGGAACGGGAGACATGGCGATGACAATGGAGATGGAGATCACCAATTGAAAGGGGCCATACTATTTCACAGTTAATATGATTGCCTGTGATGATGTTCCTATCATCCTATTCTTTTATGTGTTATTTATATTAGATATGATTAACATGCTAGAATAGGTTCCCTCAAGAAAAATTAAATTATATGCCCTTCCAATAGCTGCACCTATTAAAATTATGATCGTTGTATGGTAGGTCTGCCAAAGTAGAGTACCTCAACTATCTTAATTATTAGGATAAATGTCGGACATTTATATGCATAGTATTGGTTTAATTAACAAAGCTATCAAAACGGTTTTGGGCTTTGGGGCATGGTGTTGGCGCCGGGGCATGTGATGCCACCCAACAAACAAGAGTCACATAGGGATGTGATTAGCAAAGTGTTGCTTACCTATGTCACTAGATTTCTAGCGGTGATGCCAAAGCTCACTAGGATCTAAGTTGAATATGGATCTTGAACCACTATATGTCGTTTTGAGGGAAAACGATTCCAAGCATATAGTGAAATAATAAACTTTTGTTAAAATGTTTATAAGAGTTTTAAATTTACATAGTGCTTATATTTGCATATTTTCTGTTGTAGATCATGGCACCAACCGCTAGTAACACTTTCAATTTGCGCTCAATTCTTGAAAAAGAAAAGCTTAGTGGAACAAACTTTATTGATTGGTATCGCAACTTGAGAATTGTTCTCAAGCAAGAGAAAAAGGAATATGTTCTAGAGCTTCCCTATCCTGATGATCTGCCAGAAAATGCTACTGCCACTCAGAAAGGGAGTATGAGATGCAGTTGATGTTAGCTGTCTCATGCTTGCCACTATGTCCTCTGAGCTTCAGAAGCAATATGAGAATGCGGATGCCCACAATATGATGAGGGACTTCGTGGCATGTTTGAGAACCAAGCAAGGTCTGAGAGGTATAACATCTCAAAGTCCTTGTTGCGTGCAGGCTAGCTGAAAACGGTTCTGTCAGTCCTCATGTGATCAAGATGATTGGTTACATTGAGAATCTGGAGAAACTTGGTGCTGCTCTACACCCTGATTTGGCCACAGATGGGATTCTCCAGTCGCTTCCTGCAAGCTATGAGCCTTTCATTTTGAACTTTCAAATGAATAGCTTAGAGAAGACATTGGCTGAGTTGCATGGGATGCTTAAGACAGCTGAGGCAAGCATCAAAAAATCTGGTCCAAGTCAAGTTAACTTGGTTCAAAAGGATAGCAAGAAACGAAAGCGCAAGACTAAGGCTAAGGCTACAGATCAGATCTCTAGCACTAAGCCTAAGCCTGCAGCAGGTCCTAAGCCTAAACCGGCGGGTAGTGATCCTTGTTTTCACTGCAAGAAACCCGGTCATTGGAAGAGGAATTGCAAGCTTTATCTGGAAGAGCTGAAGAAGAAGGGTGGAGACACTTCTAATTCAGGTATCAATGTTATTGAAATTAATAATGTTGCTACATGTCCTTATGGTTCATGGGTATTTGATACCGGATCGATGATTCATACTTGCAAATCGTTGCAGGGGCTTAAAGAAGCAAGGAAATGTGCAAAAGGCGAGGTGGATGCTCGCGTCGGCAATGGTGCAAAGGTTGCTGCGTTGGCCGTCGGAACTTATCCACTCTCATTACCATCAGGATTAGTTTTGGAGTTAAATAATTGTTATTATATTCCCGCCTTAGGAAAAAACATTATTTCTTCAAAATGTTTGGAGGAAGATGATGGTTATGAGGTCATAATAAGGAACAAGTGTTGTTCCATTTATTTGAATAATATTCTCTATGGTAATTGCCCATTGGTGAATGGATTATATTACTTAGATCTTGAGAATAAGCCTATTTATAACATTGATGCGAAAAGGCTCAAGCCTAATGATTTGAATCCCACGTATACTTGGCATTGTCGTTTAGGTCATATAAATGAGAAGCGCATAAAGAAACTCCATACAGATGGTCTTCTAAGTTCTTTTGATTTTGAATCAATTGATACATGTGAATCTTGTTTACTTGGCAAAATGACTAAGTCGCCTTTCACAGGAAATAGTGAGAGGGCGAGTGAACTATTGGGACTTGTACATACGGATGTATGTGGACCAATTAGTTGCACGGCTAGAGGTGGTTTTCAGTACTTCATAACTTTTACCGACGACTTTAGTAGATATGGTTACATCTACTTAATGAGGCATAAGTCTGAATCCTTTGAAAAGTTCAAAGAATTTCAAAATGAAGTACAAAATCAATTGGGCAAGACTATTAAACGCCTACGATCTGATCGTGGTGAATATTTGAGCCATGAATTTGGTGAACATCTAAAGCAATGTGGAATTGTTCCACAATGGACTCCGCCAGGAACGCCCCAATGGAATGGAGTATCCGAACGGAAGAACCGAACCTTGTTAGACATGGTTAGGTCTATGATGAGCCAAAGTGATCTTCCATTGTCCTTCTGGGGATACGCTCTAGAAACTGCCGCTTTCACACTTAATAGGGTTCCATCTAAATCCGTGGAAAGGACACCATATGAGATATGGACTGGGAAGCGTCCCGGGTTGTCTTTTCTTAAGATTTGGGGATGTGAGGCTTATGTAAAACGTATGACGTCTGATAAGCTTTCTTCCAAGTCTGATAAATGCTTCTTTGTAGGATACCCTAGGGAAACCAAAGGTTATTATTTCTACAACCGGGAAGAGGGCAAAGTGTTTGTCGCTCGTAATGGTGTGTTTCTAGAGAAAGAGTTTCTCTCCAAAAGGGTAAGTGGGAGAACGGTGCAACTTGAAGAAGTTCAAGAAGCTCCAGAAAATGTTTCTTCTTCCGCTATACCACAATTGGATGAACAAATTGTTGTTGAACCAATTGTTGAAACACCAGCCCCGCGTAGGTCAGAAAGGGCACGTCGCGCTCCTGAAAAGTTCACGCTCCTAACCACGGGGCAGCGAGACATATTATTGTTAGACAATGATGAGCCTAAGACTTACAGTGAAGCAATGATGGGACCGGACTCTGAGAAATGGCTTGGAGCCATGAGATCCGAATTAGAATCCATGAGAGAAAATCAAGTTTGGAACTTGATAGATCCGCCTGATGGTGTAAAAACCATTGAGTGTAAATGGGTTTTTAAGAAAAAGATAGACATGGATGGAAATGTTCACATCTATAAGGCACGATTGGTGGCGAAAGGTTTTAAGCAAATTCAAGGGGTTGATTATGATGAGACCTTCTCGCCCGTCGCTATGCTAAAGTCTATACGGATCCTTCTAGCAATTGCCGCATTTTATGATTATGAGATATGGCAAATGGATGTCAAAACGGCTTTCCTTAATGGAAACCTAAGTGAGGATGTGTACATGACACAACCTGAAGGTTTTGTCGATCCACAAAATGCTAGGAAGATATGCAAGCTTCAAAGGTCCATTTATGGACTAAAGCAAGCATCTCAGAGTTGGAATCTTCGCTTTGATGAGGTAGTCAAAGGGTTTGGCTTCATTAAAAACGAAGAAGAGCCTTGTGTTTACAAAAGGGCTAGTGGGAGCGCGCTTGTCTTTCTGGTCCTTTATGTGGATGACATATTGCTGATCGGTAATGATATTCCAATGCTTGAAGCTGTTAAGACTTCTTTGAGAAAGAGTTTCTCAATGAAGGACTTAGGAGAGGCAGCTTACATTTTGGGCATTAAGATCTATAGAGATAGATCAAAGAGGCTAATTGGATTAAGCCAAGACACGTACATTGACAAGGTATTGAAACAGTTCAATATGCAGGATTCCAAGAAAGGTTTCTTGCCCATGTCACATGGGGTTTCTCTTAGCAAGACTCAGTGTCCCTCGACACCAGATGAGCAAGAGAAAATGAGAGCGATTCCATATGCTTCGGCTGTTGGGTCCATCATGTATGCCATGATAAGTACTCGCCCAGATGTAGCCTACGCTCTTAGTGCTGTGAGCAGATACCAGTCAAATCCAGGAGAAGCTCATTGGGGAGCTAATAAGAATATCCTAAAGTACTTAAGAAGGACTATGGGTATGTTCCTAGTCTATGGAGGTGAGGAAGAGCTCGTTGTAAATGGTTACACTGATGCTAGCTTCCAAACCGACAAAGACGATTCGAGATCGCAATCTGGATATGTGTTTTGCCTCAATGGAGGCGCGGTGAGCTGGAAGAGTTCCAAGCAAGATACGGTTGCTGACTCAACAACGGAGGCTGAGTACCTTGCCGCTTCAGAAGCTGCAAAGGAAGCTGTTTGGATCAGAAAATTTGTTTCTGAGTTGGGTGTGGTTCCTAGTGCATCCAGTCCAATGGACCTCTATTGTGATAATAGTGGTGCCATTGCGCAAGCCAAGGAGCCTAGAGCGCATCAAAAGAACAAACATGTACTACGGCGTTATCATCTTATTCGGGACATCGTCGCTCGAGGTGATGTAAAGATATGCAAGGTGCACACGGACTCAAACATCGCTGATCCGTTGACAAAACCTCTCTCTCAGCCCAAGCATGAGGCACATATGAGATCCATGGGTATTAGATATCTGCATGATTAATGTATGAGAGATTGTGTAATGTCTATGTTTATGTGTGATTGAATAAAGTGTTATTCTGTTCTATGGATAATAATTATTGCATTGATTGACAAGTGCGTGACTTGTTTGTGAAACTCATTGTTCTTTTATAATATTATCCTAAATGATCCCTAGTTCCTTATCATTGTGTTAGACAATAATGATTCATGGACTAGCACATGTATTGGTTGATGATCGTGTTTCACAGATCATTGATATGGAGATATCAAATCAATAATGTGGACATATGTTAAGAACATAGTGTTGGACTGACCCACTAATAGACTTTGCTGAGATGTTATTATTGTGCCATCAATTGTTGTCTTGTATGATATACCTTTGGGATCCTTAGACCTGAGATTGTCATTGATTCCCAGAATGTGTAATAGCATATTTAGGGATTACCAAACGCTATTCCGTAACTGGGTAGTTATAAAGGTAATTTTCGGGTATGCTATGAAACATGTCGTGGGGTGTGAGCGGTCAAGATGGAATTTGCCCCTCCTAATAACAGGAGAGATATCTCTGGGCCCCTCGAGTTAGATGGATTTAGAAGTGCATGGCCATGCCAATGTGATTAAAAGTTAATCATAATGACTAAAAGTTAGTCATGATAAATCCAGTAGACGTTCGAGTGAATGGTCGAGCTATTATAGGGATGGCACGTATCTTGCCTTAAGCTTGACTGATATCGTGAGGCAAAGGGATCGCTGACTGCGTATGTCAAAGGTTCAGCCGATATGATCTTTATGTGTACATGAGAATCAGTATGTGCTGCTAGGTGCCGCTATTGATTTATGATTTGAAAATGGTTTTCACATCATTGTCGTGTACATGTGAACCTAACGGGTCACACACTTAACGGGTTGGAACATCGCTTGCCTATGTGATTGTCTCTAGTGCAAGTGGGAGATTGTTGGAGATATGCCCAAGAGACAATACGGATTTGATCCGTATGTGAGGGTCATACGGATATTGATCCGTGTGAGGAATTAGTCCACTAATGGGCCAACTAGTCGAGGCCCATTAGAAGGGTCTATTTAAGTGGAGGAGGGGCTTAAGGCGCAGGTGATTCCACCAGTCCTTAACCCTAGCCGTCGTGCTCCTCTTTCTCGCCCACAAAACCCTAACCGTGTTGCCGGTGCTAGCACGCCGCGCACGGTGCTCCAACCCCGTACGTGTGGATACCGCGAGGAGGCGCTGCTGCTGCTGCGGTGCCGACGGCTGGACTAGAAGGAGACGATTGACGTGATCGACTACTTCCTCTACACCGACGCGCGACTACGTTGGATCGAGCTGCTCCAACATTCGCTTCCGCTCCGCCTGCGCGTCTAGTGGTAACGATCCATGATCCTCTCTTGCAAGGTTTCCTGGTTGAACGGTAGAAATTTTATATGCTATCGTAGCCTACCCGTTCCCCAACAGTGAGGCCCAGTGAACCATCCTCCATTGGCATCAGGACGATGCCCCCTTCTGTTGCATGCTCTGCTGGTGGGTCGATGGTGAACAAGCGGTTCCTTTTTATGTCGTACCTCAGGATTTTGTAACTCAGCACAAGTCGCCACTAAGCAAGAAATACCCACGTTAAAATCTATGCCGTGAGCTATACACGACATACCTCATACGGCAAAAAATTTATCGATAAAATCAACTTTGCCGTGTATCTTATATCGGATATACGGCAAAGTTTTTGCCGAGTGTCAAAAAATACTCGATAAATGTTTGCACTCGGCAAAATCTAAAATATGTAAAAAACCTAAAAAATAGCCAAAAAAAATTGTTTTCGCGCCGAGGAACCCCGCCCGCTTGTCGCCGTCCCAAGTCACAATATTTTTTCGCGCGCTACACGCAAAGTGCGCCCATCAAAATTCAAACCTGGAACCTCACCTTCGAGTGTAGAGCCCCCTACCACTGCACCACACATTGATTTGTGACTACACCATGTGTTTAGTCTTTTTATAGTTTATCTCTTTACCGTGTGGCTTATATCGGGCACACGGCCAAACCCTTGTTTACCGTGTGCAAAATATATTACACACGGCAAAGATCCATCTTTGTCGTGTGTTTTATTTTAGCACACGGTAAAATATAATGTAACTTTTTATATTTTCTTGATTAATTTTTATTTGAACAATCTTAATGACTTTTGCGGTGTGAATTGGTGTGCATGGAAAAATCATACATGTGAGAATATTTTTTGTTAAAATTTAAAAATAATTTATTTTTATTTAGATTCATTACCCATAGACTATGACTAATTGACTATATGTTTCCATAACATAATAGCTATATAGTCTCATTTCAATACATATTTTTTATAAAATTATAAAAAAAGAAATAAAAATAGAAATGGGTTAAAATTGTCATTAAATAGGTACATGACAAGTTTGAGTTCAAAATTCAATATATTGTTTAATTTAAAAATAATTAAAAATTGAAAAATGATCTTTGCCGAGTGTCATAAAAAAACACACGGCAAACATCCATCTTTGTCGTGTGTCATAATAAAATAGACGACAAACATCGAAACACATGACAAAGATTGATTAAGTGTAGTGTCGGAAGTAGATATCGTCACCAATAAGTGCACTAGGCTTATCCCAGACAGTTGAAGTAACATCATCAAGATGAGCAGAGGCGTTCTAGGCACATCAGCCTCTAATGAGTAGTGGTGTGCCTGCAGTAAACTCCCCGGTCGGTAGTTGGTGCCCGCCAAGATCACGTGGAACGGGCCGCTGCCATGGCACTCAAGGTAGATCCCTGAGGCAACCCCGGGGTCCGACAGAACCCAGTGGTCGCCGGCGACGGGTCCCACACGGTGATGAGATTGACCCGCTGCCCGAATGAGCCAAAGAGGACATGGCCATGGTGGCTGTCGACGAGCCACCTTCTGCCATAGTTGAACGCCCGCCGGGGGAAGTGAGAAGTTTCTGCCACACTGGGAAAGAAGCTTGCACCACCGTCGTTGTTGTTCAAGAAGAAGCCGAGGAGAGGAGGCGGTCGGTGGCAGTGGCGGAGCCAGCAATGAACTAAAGGAGGGGTCGGATAAACAGTAACTACGGCCTTGCTAAGATTCGATTGGAACAGCGTGAGGCAACAACGTGCGCTGAACAATCACAGCATTGGGCGAAAGGTGTCTAGTGGTCTGAGCGCTGGCAAAGCTGGTCGGAGCTTTGTTAGTTTGCTCTGTAATGCTTTTTGCAGGCCAGTCTATCTCGAACGAGTGAATCTCGCTTGCCTTGCTAGCTTGCATATGCATGTTCTTTCTTGACAGGCTATCAGCTGTAGGTTGTGGGCTAATCTATCTCCGATACTAGTATACTACCACTGAATCACTTGAAGTTTTCTTACAGCAAGGGGGGGGGGGGGGGGGGGGGGGGGGTCGGAGCCCAGGTTGGCTTGAACCTGGCTCTGCCCATGGTCGGTGGAACGTGTGGTAGCCACGGAGGAAGCCCGGGTGGGTGATGATCTGGTGCCAGCGCCTGTAGACCAAGGAAGCATGAACCAGGTGCACGGTCTCGTCTGGTGGGAGGCGAAGGAAGATCTCGGTGGCGGTGTCGGAGATCAGCTCAACCGCCATGGCTACTGGGAAGTGGGAATGGTAGAGGAAGGGGAGTCGATCGATCGAGAGCTACGAGAAGAAGGGGAACTGATCGAGAACGGCGAACTGCTGGTATGAATATGAATCCGATCGGCCGGGCAGGGGATCCTATGACTATGGGCCCCACCCCACACACTACGGTACAGTAGTACCAATGTTTGTTTCTTAATACTGATCCTCAAGTCACCAGTTCAAATAAATCAGGTTCTTGGTACATAAATCTTGAGTGAATTGATGTTCCCATGCATGCCGATAGCATGATCCGTGTGGGTGAGTTAGTCCTTGATGTTCCCTTACATACCACAATATTTAGAACCCAATAACACCGTGCAAAAATTTTGTTTTCATTCAAAACTATTCTCTTGCTTATCTTTCTTGATATAAATAAAAGAAAATAGTACTCCAGCTTATCCTGCATTTAGTTCCCTGGACTGAATCAAGAGCAAATTACTTATGTGTCCATATTTTGAAAACTTAAGCTTATTTATCCCTGCTAAAGCCCAAGTTTCCTTTCATGTCCAGATTTTGAAACTCAATCCATATTTCTCTAGATCCTCTAATACTAATAAGGGCAAATTCACACCTTAGGTACATTCAATTCATGATTTAATTACATCTTATACAATCTAAAGCTATATATATTTTTTATGTAACATTCAAATATACTGATGGAGTAAAAAAAAATCCGTGTGTCTTAGTCCTCGACAACACCTGATTTTTGTTCTCCGAGTGAGGACAAGTTTGTTGGTCAAGCCAATCATTAGTCCTAGTTTTCTCTAGTATTAAAAATTCACGTGTTAGCTATCCCTAAAACTATAGGAATTTGTTTGACAGCAGCGGTACAACTATAAATTTATTTGGCCCCAAGGAGCTGGTGAACCAGGAATATATACACAGCTTGGCAGCTATAATGATTGCCATTACGGTATAGTGGATGACACATGACAGAGTGTATAATAGAGAAAATTTGAGTTCTCAAGTATTCCAAAATATCTTAAAGTCAATGTTCAATATATTCGATGTCTTAGGGTGTATTCGTTTCTTTGGGTCTAAATTTTAGTGAGATCATATCAATTATTAAAATGCTATATATGATTATTAAATATATATTAAATATAAAACTAATTATAGAGTTGAATGCGCATCAGCTTGACAAATTCATTAAGCTTAATTAAATCATTATTAAGAGATATTTACTGTAATATCACATTATCTAATCATGACCTAATTGGTTTTAATAGATTTGTCTCGTCATTCAGAGGGAGGGTTATGGACTGGGTTTTGTCAGTAATCTATATTTAATACTCCTAATTAGTATCACAATATTCGATATGACAGGTCTAAAAATGAGAGGGGTGGAAACAAACACACCCTTAGTCATTAATAAAAGGTTGTGCTTGAGGGAAAAGATTACACGAAACTCTTGTCTCTTCCTCTCCCATTATCTTCAAGCTTGATCCCTTAATGCGTGAATAGAGCGCTCGAATACTTGTATGTCACAGGCATTTTCCAAGGCCCTAACTGGTAGAAATACACTAGTAGAACTGCATGGTGTATCTTTTTTTTTTTTGCTCCGTTTTCCTCAAGAGGGATGAAACATCATGCACGTAATATATGAAGACACTACACAATGGCTAAGATGTATTTGCCTAAACGGCTATGTAGTATGTAGCCACGAATATTGACTAAATGATGGTTGATTCTCTTTTACAGTAGAAACACTATTTTCATTATGCTTTCATTAAGAATAAAATGAGAAGGAATATAATGTAACATATAGGAAGACATTTAGTAATACACTAGTAATTAAATTAATTATAAGATATAAAAAATCAACAAGATTAGTTGATTATGTGAATTTAGATCTATAATAGGTTAAAATCATCTGTATTGCTAGAAAGTGAGTGACTAGCAATAAAAAAAAAAGAAGATTGTGAGGCAAATTAGTAATTGAAGAATCATATAGGTGACATCATGGCCGATTAGATAAAAAAATAAGTGTTATGATTTAGTGACATCATGGCCGATTAGATAAATAGGATCACTAAAGATACAAGATCAGTAAGAAAATGTACTATTATATACTTTTACAATCAGTAAGAAAATCTACTACTGCATCATTTTACATTGCATCATAAGGAGTTAATCGTTAACCTTATTGTTCGAAATAGTATAAGATATCAATGAACAAACACCTAAGGGTGGATTAAGTGAGATTTTAGGGTTCCAAGAGTCATCGATCCTTTTATGTACAAAGGGAAGGTAGAAACCCTTGGGAGTTGCTTATACCCGGAATATGGCAGCAAGAGTCATCGATCCTTTTATGTAAAATCTCAAGCAGTATATTTTTATACTAGGTGGTGTAATGCAAAAAGTAAGGAGGGATGTGAAATGTTAAACAACAACTTAACTCAATGCTAAAACAAAATAGGGGAATAAACTATATTGTATCAGGAGTGATACCAGAACAGTTTTGAAGATAGTGAACGGCCAACCGGACTCTGCTTGTTGCTTGAGATAAGAAGCATCCTGTCAAAAGTTACAAAGAAATGTTTAACAACAGCCATTGAGCTTGCACAAGAAACGGAAAGCTACTTTAGGGCTCCAGAACAAAGGACTATGACTCCAATCACCTGTACCATAACGAACCAGAGCGCACAGTATGATTGTCATCAGGTAAAAAAGATGCTACAAGACCTGCAATTCACATTAAACAACATACATGATATACAAACTTTATGAAACAACACCCTGACTGCAAAAATATGAACAATTATGCACCTGAGATGGAACAATCTGTACCTGGATGCGGTGGGAATCCCTCGATCAAAGATGCCAGTCGGCGTAAGTTCCAGCAGCTGCCCGTTCTGCTGTGCGAGGGCAACCAAATGCACAAGTTATGCATCAAAACACAGTGGCAACAAAATTATACCGTGTATCACGGAACGGACTAGAACGACAACAATGCTCCGGTGCCAAACCCCGCTCTGCTGGCCGCAGATCACCACCTCCAGGGTGGATCCGGCGGCGCGCCACCAGCTAGGCGCCGTGCCATGCCTGGTAATTAACCTCGATGGATTTTCGGATTCTACAGGCGGACTAAACTGGGCTGGGCTAAAATCTCTACAGGAAAACAATCGGTAAGGCCCATGAACTGATTCCGCTGATGCTGCACGTGCCGTGCGGGCGCGCGACACGCAGGAACGCCAAGGAAGCCCTCGTTTCAACTCGCCCGCTCGAATTCCCCGCTACTGGAGCAATCGTAGCAGCACTACTAACATCCCCTCCTCCAACAGAACCTACTTTGACCCAAGTTGGGGCATATGGTACGTGGAAAACTTTGCCTTAGAGATTCAAGGTCTTCCCAAGTAGCCAGTGACTCATCCATGTTAGAGATATGTTCAAGAAATATTATAAATTTGATTCGTATATGAGGGTCATGCGGATATTGATCCGTGAGAGATTAGTCCACTAATGAACCAACTTATCAAGACCCATTAAAAAGGTCTATGTAAGTGGAGACGAAGCAAGAGGTGCACGCGACCACCTCGTAGTCCATGAAAATATGGTCCCCGACGAGTACACCCACACCATGCGCGACGGCGGCGGCCATTCCGACCCCTCCTGCAACCCCTCCTGGTCCTGGACACGCTGCACGTAGACCACCTCGTAGTGCGGCAACACGGTCGGGTCGAAGGCGAAGTAAACGTCGCCATGGTAGTTGTACACGTCCCGACTCACCGGGCACGGCCGGGTTAGCCACCTGCCTGGTCGTCGAGAAAGAGGAGGTCGTTGCAGCCGCCGATGATCGTCGGGATGTCCCACGAGCTAGGCTTCTACACGGACGAAGCTCTCGATCGAGCTTCCCGCCGGTGATCTGGGTCGACCCCATCGTCGACGGGGAGAAGAGCAGCTCGTATACCAGGCTGATGAAGATGTCGTCCAGTGTCAGCGGGAGGAGGTCCCGCTGGTCCCGGTGCAACTTGCCACCCTCGTCGACGATGGCAAGCCATGGCTTGCACACGATTCGAGACACGACGAGCGCGTGGCGAGAGGTGGCCCGAGGATGATCGCGACCACGTCGGCCGGCAGGAAACGCGGCGGCGGACGGTCGTTGTTGTCCTCCTCCATATCCTACAACTCGTTCTTTGTTGTGGCGATTGATTGATGACGTTTTGCTTTTGCGCGCACGGCGTGTTGGTCTGTTGTTGTTTTTGTCTCAGGACACAGACAGGACTAGGGAATCTCGTTTGGTTTTACT
This sequence comes from Eleusine coracana subsp. coracana, assembly GCA_032690845.1. Classification (NCBI taxonomy): domain Eukaryota; kingdom Viridiplantae; phylum Streptophyta; class Magnoliopsida; order Poales; family Poaceae; genus Eleusine; species Eleusine coracana. The sequence goes on from CM064430.1 coordinate 91,921, forward strand.
ATTAATCACGGTATTTAGATCGAGCGAGTCCATGTTGGAGTAATGATAGCCAGGGATTGAAATCCCGGACTATAGCGGGATTTTTTTCCCGACAAAACCGGACCGGGATTCCGGACTTCTCGACCGAGATTCCGAATTGCTACAGTAAATAGGATCGGGATTAACCAGAATCCCGGTTTTCCGATAAAACCGGTCCGGACCGGGATTCCCGGAAACCGTGGAAACCGGCCGGGATCCGACCGGGATTTCAATCCCTGCTGATAGCTATAGCTAAGCCTGTTGGCAAGGCAAAACCATGAGAAATCTTTACGTGTTGTTATCTTGAATACGGACTTTTCTTTATTTACGTGTTTGTTGTTCTTGATTGAATACAGACAAGTGAAATGGTCGCTGACGATCTATTCATAATATGATCATATCCACTTTCATTTGCCTGATGCTCTCTTATAGTCTCTATGTTTCAGTGTTCAACTTGTGTGCATTATTGGTGCACCTGAACAAAAAAAAAAGCAATAGAGTTCAAGGGGAGAAGCCCGAACTCTAATTTGTGTTCAGCGTTTGTGTGCATGCATGTGGGGCACCTGAACTCTAATTTTCAATGTGAGTTCAAGGGAATGAAGGGAAAATAGCTCAACTCTAGTTCTTTTTGAAGGGGGGAAGCCTGGAAAGATTCTCAAGTCGATATCAAAGTATGACACCTGGTCAAGATTGAATGGGTATATGCATATAATGGATTAATGCGAGTATCTGTTGGAATCACTCCTCTAAGAGTTTATCGCAAACACGCTCAAGAGTTTCTTCGTTCTCTGGTGACCACAAACACAAGAACAATGTAATGGATGAATATAATCCGCGAACCTAGAACGTGTCAAGGGACATCTCTCCTTGTTCATCTTGCATATAATGATAAATAAAAGAGGGAGGGCAATGCAGAGTAGAGGTGTCAACAACTCTTCAAATTATCCAGAAACAGAAGCACACACACTAAGTGCATCCAGCATTTAAGTGGATAAGGAGCTCAAGTTGTCAAATGAAACATAAGGTCTTCTTTGAGCTCCTACTCTCTGACAGATTAAACACATGAGGGTTATTAAAGAGGAAAAACATGATTTTGGACTCTTATACATGTGAGTTATGCATTCTATAAAGAGAAGAAACTCTAATACACCTCTTTCTGAAGTGTAACTTTGCTAGAGCGTACTGGCAATCTATAGGTATATCCTACCCTCACACAATGGCACCAACAAGAGTGATTAGTCGCATTAAGAGAACACTTCAGGTCCCATTTTATATGGAGATCATAATCATCATGTCCTGGGCCATATGGAAGCAAAGAAATGTCTGGCTCTTTAGTAACCAAGACCCGTCGGTGCAAAGTTGCAACAAAATTTTCAAGCAAAAGTTCACCATGGTTATCCACAGAGCGAAAAACAAGTACTTGCCTCAAATTCAGGAATGGCTAGAACATTTACATTGATTCTTTTCTTTTTTATTTTCTGTCTCCTTGTCCTCTAATGTCCCCTGTACTCTTTGTTCCAGTTTTATCTTAATATATAACCAGTATAGGGGCTTTGCCCTTCCTGTTCCAATAAAAAAAATGAGTTCATTCATGAACAAAAAATGATAATATAAGGACATTGCATCAGAGTGAGCATCCTTGTGAGAAGATCACAACTAATATAATGGATGAATATTATCTGCAAGCCTGGAAGGCGTCATCAAGGGATATCTTTGTGATTATTTCCTGCATATTGACGAAAAAGGGAGGGCAATGCAAGGCGTAGAGGTGCCAACAACTCTTTAAATGAACCAGAAACAGAAGCACAAGCACTATACCACCAGAAAGTACCCAGCTTCCAAGGTTCTCTTTGCACTGACTTTGCATGGACCATCCTCATTTCGGTGCTTATTTGCATGGTACGTGATGATTGGGTCTCATAAATTGGCAAGATCTCCGTTGTGAGGTAGTACTCCTAGTACAAGTTTCCCTCTAAATTCTCAGAGTGCGGTGCCGGTGCGTGTATACTTGAATAGGGCCGACCAAAGCTGGATATGGATGCAGTTATGGCGAAGAATGTCTCATCACTCATCTCAGTGATCACTTAAAAGGCCAAAGAAAGGCTTAAACACTTGCTGGATGCTGGTACACTGTTATTTCTCCCCCTCAGAGGATCCTCCACCTTGATTTTGATTTAATAATGGAATCTGTGAATTTTATTACACTTTCAAAAAAGCACTGACACCATTTATCGTCTGAAGAAAGAAGAAGAAAATAAATGACACTAACCTTTTTCAGGCCCAGCCCAACGCACTGAGCGGCCCAGCCCAACGCGTACGAACGCACCCAACATTTTGAAACACACTCAAAATGAGAAGAAACCATTGGCATTGGGTAAAGTGAGTCCAGCGCAGCAAACCAACCATCATCTCTCACAAGTCACAACACTATTGCTCTTCTTCCTCCTCTGGGAAGACCCCCCTTCCTCCAAATCGAAATCAAAATTAGAACGGGGTGCAGTAAATAAATACTCACCTGCTTCGCGAAGCATTCCCCTTGCTGCTCCAAATCGAAATCGAAACCGAAATCAAATCATTCCTCTGCTCCTCTCAACCTCCTCCCAGCAGCAATCTCAATTCCACAACTCCCCCCCGCCCAATTCAGCGCTCCCCGCATCTAGGGTTTCGGCCGCCGGAGCACACCCCACATGGAGCCGGACCCCGCCGGCGCCGGCGCCGGCAGCGGAGCCGGGGGCCGCGGGTTCGAGCGCGCGTGCCGACTCCCCAACACGGTCCACTCCGATGTCGCGCCCGCGCTGGCGCTCCCTAAACTCCCGCCCTCGCTCGGCTTCGGCAGCCTCGACGACGACGAGCCCCTCGCCGAGCCCGACCGCCCCGACATGATCATGCAGGCCGCCGACATCGCCCGCATCCTCGCCGACACCGACATCTCCCACCTGTGAGTGAAGGCCACCATGGCCGTCCCCTTCCCTCCTCCACCCGTGCCGGCGCTGATTCCATTCTCTGCGATTCATCTGCTACAGGGGCTTCACCGATGCGGACAGCGTCGACGTCGACCCCAGCCAGTGCTCCTGGCTCTGGAGGGAAGTGCTCAAGCACAACCCCAACGCCTTCAAGGTTAAACGGGCGCCTGCGCCTGCTCCTGCCCCTTCGCAAGGTAAACGCTCTGCAAATTGTGCCTCCGTTAGCCAGCTGCCGCTTTGGGCTACCCTGGGCTCTAATGGAATTCCTAGCTGCTGTACCTGCTACTGCTGCTGTACCTGCTACTATTATTAGCTTATTACCAGAATGGTTGGACTGATGTGGAATGCCTGTATGAACAGTACTTCGAATGTTCTGTCATGGACTGTAAACTTCCTTAAGCTGATGTACCGTGCTACTGTTTACCACCACTTAACCGCTTTCATGGTGCCCAAGCGCACGTGTCACCCGTGGAATGGTTTGTTTCTTTGAGTAATTACAGTTTCATGTCATATAACCTGGTAGGAAAAAATAAAACTGCCATTCCTATGCCTGTTTGTCGAACTATAGTTTGTTTGTTGTATGGGAAGCAGTTGCGTGTACACCTGTGCTCTGTTTTGTCCAATTGCACTGGAATGCTTGTGTAGTCACAAAGTTTAGCGCGATGACAAGTGGCACAATATGACATTTTTGACATCTATTAGCATGGACTAAGCACCACTACGTAACTTGTGTCAAACCTGCGACGTTGTTTGACTTACAGGATGTGCTACCCCTGCCTTTTTCATTTGTTTGTGTCTGACTTATGTGTAGTGTGATTAAATGTTTCTAGTTCTGCGGACTTGTAACGGAAGACACAGCTGTGAATAAATGTGACACGTGGCTGCATTGTGGGTACACATGCACAACGGCCTCTACGTTAGCGCATTTAGTGGCTGTAAACGAACTTCACTGGTGTTAACTACATCATGAATGAGTGTCTATAATCAGTCCGGTCTGGGTTATCTGGATAACTCTTATCTGGCGCCTGATTTGATGAGTTCGGAGAAACAGGGTTTACTCCTCTCCCACATATGGAAATGTATAGCCTTAGGACAATCGATCAAAACCGAACCATCTTTCTTGTCATAATGTCGTATATTTGCATATGGAGGAAGTATAAATAGTTTCCGTGTGATCCTTAGCTAAGAGTTATAGGTATGTATACCATGGCCACCACCCTGCTATGGCAATTATTGCTTGAAACTTCTCCACTATGACAGTCAACGACTTATATTCTCTGATATCCTGGCCATGTTCAGAATCACGATGAAGTTGTGACATGTTCCCAATGTATAAATGAATGCATTTTAATTTTCTTATTATGTATTTTGATGCGTCTAAAAGGTGAATTCTAGTGCTTTAAACCTTTTCCTTTTTTTGGCCATACCTATATTTAGAATTATTGAGAAGGCCACATACCAAAAATGTGTACTCGAAGGTGCGTTACGATTTAAGCCTTGCTGCCATATAGAGCAGTGTTTTTTTTTTTTTTGTTGAACTACAGTTGCTTTATTTAATGGCATGGCCATGCTCCCGCTCCCTTGTACTTTGAACAAACATACCAAAAACTTTACCTTAGAGAGGGTAAGGTAAACTTTTTACGCAGACTATTATGTTGCAAAATTTCAACCAGTTCTGCTCCCTTCATTTTTGTTTCTCCTGTATTCACAAACCTTGTGTTTCTGTTATTCGACTACCACATTGCTCTTCCTTTTGCAGTTCTTTTGATCTATCTTCGATACACCTGTCTTTCAAATCTGCACATTCGTATACGATTTTACTTCCTAGCGCAGCCTAATAGGATGTTTTTCCCTCCGGAAGATCTTATGCCGTTCTGATGAGAACTAGAATGATTGGAAATCTCTTTTGATCGAAGTAACCCGTTTTCCAATTTCTGAGTCTGGCATGCGTTGTCTTTGTCCCTTCCATATGATCAGAAATAGGCCGCAAATTACCCATGGAGAGACTAACTTGAGCCACAATGGAGTTGTGGGGCCACTCTGACCTAAAGGGACCTAGTCTGGCATGCGTTGTCTTTGTTCCTTCCATATGATCAGAAATAGGCCGCAAATTACACATGGAGAGACTTACTTGTGCCACAATGGAGTTGTGGGGCCACTCTGACCTAAAGGGACCTAGTCTGGCATGCGTTGTCTTTGTCCCTTCCATATGATCAGAAATAGGCCGCAAATTACACATGGAGAGATTAACTTGCGCCACAATGGAGTTGTGGGGCCACTCTGACCTAAAGGGACCTAGTCTGCTAGTTTCCCCTTACTTGAATATATTCTATTTGAAAGGCAAACAACTTCTTTCCTTCCGTTACTGTCTGTGGGCGTAAACTGTATCTGTTATGTGACTTCGACCAAATCTTGGCTTTAGTGCATCATATGCGTACCATATATGCGAACATCGCAGGTTTTAGTTGGCAGCAGTCGTGGATTGAATGGAACAGGGCATTGTAATTGTAACCATGTTGGTTGTGCATGTAAACCACAAGCGTTAATGGGCATGCAAAATCAAAATTTATTGTTTACTTGATCTATCTTTCATGATGGTACCTTGTTTGGAAAACGACAAATTCATATCCGAGTAATATTCAGGTGTCCAATCTTTTGAAAAACGATAATATGTTAACTATTTTTCTGATGAGCTGAACACAAGTAGAGTGGTTGAAATGCAGATAGTTGCTATTGGTAACTTCTTTGAATTGTTTGTATCCACAACGAATTAGCATGGCCAAGATTTTGTAGTCCTTTATTTTTTATTTATCTATTCACAAGTATCGTGTTCTTTTCTTTGTTCTATACTTTCTTTTTTGGAGAAAAGAAAGTATTAGGTTACTTTTGAAGAGTACAAGTCACTACAACTTAATTAAATGTCAACAAAGTATTCTTAGGAGCATTAAATGTTTTCTAATATTAACTCTGTTGAGTTTTCTTATGATATGGAAATTTTGTGGTGGTCAAGTTTTCAGGTCCACTTGAGCACCCAGTACATCAAAATCAAGAGCGCGAGAAGCATTTTGAGCATCTTGCACCTAGTCTAAACAAAGAACGGAAGGAGTCTGTATTTCCTTCAGATGTCATCGACTCTCACAGAGAGCATTTTCGTGTAAGTGAGATACCTCTGGTTTCTTTTTAGTGTCAAGCTGCTTTAGCTGAGTGTTTTTTTTTTCTTTTGGTAGAATGAACTAACTCCAGATTCAGTTGCTTCAAAGAAGCCAAAAGTTAGGAAGAAAGGAACTGGCAATTCTGCTTCAAGTTCTGGCCCTAACATTCCTAACAGTCAAGGTTCATCTATCCTGTTGCAACTACCTTACTTTTTAATCTTAAAAAGACTACTAGCTGATTCTTGGTTGAATTATTTTTAGAACTCATTGTCAATTTTTGTGAGACGGTGGAAAATTTCTGTGGAAGAGCCGAAGTTCCTGATGATGCAGATGGCGGTGACTGGTTATCAATCCCACTTAATGATGTTAAGACTCTTGTGAACGAAATTCAATCTATTCAATCCAAAAATATATTGCATAAGGTCCCTGTGGATACAATTACAAGATTGTTACAAGTGATTGACCACCAGATCCGGTGTTCTCAAGGTTTATCAATAGACGCGAAGGAAAATGTAAGTTACTTATCATTATTACTTTTACGGTATTAATTCTGCCTGATTATTGATATAGGTGATAGACCATCAGATCTTGTTTTATTCTGCTCTAGAAATTGTTGAGCAAAGTTGCTGCATATTACAGTCTAACATGTGCTTGGTTGCTTCAGCCTGATGCCGCTGATGCTGAACCATTGGTTTTCTCTGCTTTGGAGTCCATTCATGCAGCTTTAGCTATTATGACCCACCATGATATGCCAAAGCAATTGTATCAAGAAGAAGTATGCACATGCTGAATTCTTTCCATGTTGTTATAAAATAGCCATGCTGAGGTTGCTGACAATATGCTTTTTCCTTTTTTCTTCTAAAAAACAGCTTATTGAACGGATTCTTGATTTCTCAAGGCATCAGATCACGGATTGTATGGCCGCAAGTAACCCAACCTTCCGAGCTTTCTACAAACCATCTGAAAATGTTGTAAATGATGGTAATGTCAATGAGCATAATTCCACGTGCTGATAAGTTTTTATATTCATGATTCTGTAGTAACATCTATATCTAAGATTGTATACTCCCTCCAAATTTGTATATATAATGCTTGTTAGTTCAATTTGAGGTATCAACGTCATATATAAAAGTGAGGTGGGAGTTTAATTCTTTGTTCTTTCTGCCTGTTGCACTATAGCATTTCCTGTGATACAAGGTATTGTAGTATGGCTTTCATTTTATTATGCGCAACTGACCTGTGTGCTGTAATTTTGTACTCTAGCCATGGTGACCTCCAGTGTTTACACTTTGCTCATAGTGGTTTGATTATCCATCACACATCAATGTATTTACATCTCTCTTCTGATGAAATTTAGGAGGTGATGATGAAGAGGACATGGAAAATGGACCTGTTAGCAAAAAGAGACGCACTGCTTCCAATCTAAACATGAGAAAATCATCTTCAAACAGGTACATATCAACTTGTACATTTCAAATATTTTCCCTTGTTCTAATCTTCAGTGTGTAATAGGGCACTAAATGAGTTCACTTGTCCTTTTCAATGTCAGAGTTTCTGCTTCTGTTTATGCTGCCGTGCAGAAATTATGTTTGATATTGGGCTTTCTTAAGGACCTGCTCACGACGTTGCGCTTGTCAGATAGCTGTATTATGCAGTTAGTAAAAACCTGCTTTACTACGTTCTTGGTGGACAACATGCAGCTTTTACAATTGAAGTCAATTGGGGTTATTTGCACGGTAGATATTTGATTTTTCTCAATCATTTGCTGCACATTGATTTTGAAGAATTTGCTCACTTACCTTTCAACTCCAAACAGGTTTTTTCATCATACACACAACACAAGAGCTATTTGATTGATGAAACACTTCATCTTCTTCGTAAGTTACAGTTTTCCAAAAATGCTGTTAGAACATATCATCTAGCAGATGAAGATCAGAAGCAAATCCAGATGATAACAGCACTATTAGTTCACTTGGTTCAGTTTAGTGCAGTTGTTCCGGATAGCTTAAAGGGAACGGTAGATTGGAGCACTATCACTGATGCCTCAGTTGATTCTAGTTATCTGAAAAAGTGTCATGAAGCTGTAACAGAGGCATGTTGTCTTTTCTGGAGTAATGTACTTCAACGTGTCACTGCGGCTAAATCTCAAGATATGTCAGAAGCCAAAGCAATTATAGATAACCTCGTTCAGGACTTGCTAACGATACTGAACTTGCCTGAGTATCCAGCTGCTGCTTCTATTCTTGAGGTAACCTTGGTCAATAGTGTTGTTAGCAAAGTTTGAGGTCTTAATAAATGTAGGCATGATCCCACCATTACTACTGATTCCAGTGGCTTTGCTAATCACAGTTAAATTTGCTAGTTATTTCCGTATTTACTTATTACCTTTTTGATGTTTGCATAGGTTCTCTGTGTATTACTGCTTCAGAATGCTGGACTGAAATCAAAGGACACTTCTGTTCGGTGCTTTGCTATTGATCTTCTTGGTGGTATTGCATCTAGATTGAAGCGTGATTCTGCTATTTGTAGCCGTGAGAAGCTTTGGATATTGCAAGATCTTACTGATTCAGGTAGTGATAGCTCAAAAATCTCAAAAAATAAATGTTGTGTCTGTCTCAGTGGAAAAGGTGTAGACATAGCCTGTGATGTCTGCGGAAGATGTTTCCATTCAGATTGTATGGGGTCTGGTAATCAGGATAACTTACAGCATGGTAGTGTGTGCCCCTTGTGTTTCTGCAAACAACAGCTCAGTGTGTTACAGTCATACTGCCAGTTACAAATTAAAGAAAATGGCAAAAGAACTGCCTCAGCTAGTAAAAAATCTGTTACGCCTGATGATGTGCCAGCACTGGAAATTGTTCAACAAATACTACTGAGTTATTTGCAGGAAGCTGGTCCACAAGATGATGGGAACTTGTTTACTCGATGGTATGTTTTGTGTTGTCTTATTCTTGTTTGTGCCCATGTTTTTGGTGATTGATGTCCATTTTGTGTGCAGGTTCTATCTATGCATGTGGTACAAAGATGACCCGCGTTGCAAGGAGAAGATATCATACTATCTTGCCAGATTAAAATCTAAGGAGATTCTGCGTGATTCTGGCAATAGTTTGGTAATATCAAAAGAGTGGGCTAAGAAAATTTGCTCGACACTTGGCCAGAAGAACTCATTTTCAAGGGGTTTTGATAAAATTCTTTGTCTTCTTTTGGTGAGTGGTTGCTTCCTGATATTTATTTTAGTTCAGATTGAGATGTTCTGTAGTTAATATTCAATACTTTTTCAGGCTAGCTTGAGAGAAAATTCTCCTGTGATAAGAGCGAAGGCCTTACGAGCAGTGAGTATAACATATGAATACTATACATTTTTCATCTTCTCAATTGGGGATGCCTGTATATAGCGCTTTAACTCCTGTGTAGGTCAGCAGTATAGTTGAAGCTGATCCGGAGGTCTTGGGTGACAAACGTGTCCAATCTGCTGTTGAAGGGAGGTTTTGTGACTCAGCTATTTCTGTTCGTGAAGCTGCCCTTGAGCTTGTTGGAAGACATATTGCTTCACATCCTGATGTGGGCCTGAAGGTCAGTAGAGATACGAAGTTACCTTATGATATTTTTGTTGGTATTGATATGATACATCCTCCCATCACAGTATATTGAAAAAGTTGCTGAGCGGATAAAAGACACAGGAGTAAGTGTGCGCAAACGTGCCATCAAAATTATAAGGGATCTTTGTGCTTCGAATCCAAACACAGACACGACTCATGCCTTTGTGGAGATCATTTCTCGTGTAAATGATGAGGAGTCCAGTGTACAGGTGAGATGATATAAGCAACCACTGACTGGCACCCATGCAATTAATTATTATAGCTGAGTTGCTATATTTCTTTCCAGTCATAACTTTTTTATGGCAGCAATATTGATTCTTGGTAAATGTTCATCCTTATATGGATGTAGATAATGGTAGTCACCTAAATATTTCTCGTGTATATTTCTTTCCCTTTTCTCCCCTTTTGCGGAGTTTAGATCATAGTTCACATAGAAGAATTTACATCAGTCTGATCAATTGTTTATTGTGGTCTTTGCTGTTAATACTGTATAAAGGATAAATATGAGGAATAAGTGTTTATGACAACATCTTTGTATTTACAATCTATATTGATTTTACTAATCCATATTAGCTTATTTAAGTGGATCTTCATTGTTTTGTAGGATCTTGTATGCAAAACATTTCATGAGCTATGGTTCGAAGAACCAACTGGGAGTCATAGGCACTTGGTTGCCGATGGTAGTTCAGTTCCAATGGAGATAGCAAAAAAAACTGAACAAATTGTTGATATGTTGAGAAAGATGCCCAATCACCAACCCCTGATTACCATTATAAAGCGCAACTTGACTCTTGATTTCCTTCCTCAATCAGCTAAAGCCGCAGGCGTTAACTCATCCACTATGTCATCTCTTCGGAAGCGCTGTGAATTAATATGTAAACGCTTACTAGAAAGAATATTGCAGGTAATTTCTGACCTAGGTCTTACACTATATATATGCGATTGTATTGATTCTTGCACATCTTTGTTCTCAAGGTTGAGGAGGGAGCAGCTAATGAGATGGAAGTTCATGCACTTCCTTACATTGTTGCCATGCAAGCATTTTGTATTGTTGACCCCACCCTATGCATTCCAGCAACTGATCCTTCTCAGTTTGTTGTGACACTGCAACCATACCTTAAGGTTCAGGTGAGCAAAGGTCTGCTTCAGTTGGACTTTAAACTGTTATGTCTTCCTACACCATTTTAGTAACTTGTATCTAACCTTTGATTGGCCAGCATTTAGATTAATCTTTAACTTGTATATATAACTTGAGCCAAGTTATTGCATTTAATGGATGAGCTGCTCACCCGGTAGTCCATTCATGGGCAGTGCATTGTTGGCCAGTTGTTGCATTTGTACAACGTTTCTGTTTATCTACATGATACTGTTCATGCTCCTCTGTTAGTAGTGCTGTATAATCCCTGGGGAGAAAGACCACCCCTGGGCATTGCATTAAAAAAAAATTGCCCTGTGGGGGGTGGGGGGGGTGGGGGTGGGGGGGGGGGGGGTGATGACGGCTCCCGGTCACTGCTATAAGAGAAGATCTCTCACACAGATCAAGAAAACCCCCGAACCTCCTTTCCTCCACCCTTACACGGTGGCCACGTTGCCCATGGGAGCATGGGCCGGGCCTTAAGCCTGCTTTGTTGTGGAGTCAGACGAGGGGATTTTTTCAACCAGGCCACGCAAATTCGCTCCCACTGGGAGTCCAACCTGGGTCACTGGAGTGCTACTCGGAAGCCTTAACCATTAAGCTAAGATCCCTTTTGTCTGGGCATTGCATTAAGAGAAGAAGCTTCTCACAGCAGGAGTGAGAACACCCTAAAGCCAGCATGCAGGCCTTGTATACCTCTGTAACTGCTGCACTGGCTGCAGTCCTAACATGAACGTGTCTATGTTGCCAAGCACTGAAAATAGAATTGCAGTTTTTTTTGTTATTTTTTTTATGTATCTAATTATCTATCATGATGCCATTGAGTAAAACTTTTGTGCAGCGTGTGAGTTTATCTGTTTTTTACAAGTTTACATGCTGCTACAAACAAATTACAATTGATATTTGTATTTTTTTTTAGTTTGTTTATTATGGCTATGGTTATCAACCAGGGTTTCTCATTCATTGCCCCCCCTCCTTCTGGCACTACAGGTTGACAGTAAATCAGCTGCCCGGATGCTGGAAAATATAATTTTTGTGATTGATGCTGTTCTTCCTCTCCTAAGGAAGCCACCACAAACTGTGGTTGTAGAACTTGAGCAGGACCTGAAGCACATGATAGTCCGGCATTCCTTTTTGACAGTTGTACATGCCTGTATCAAGTAATTACATTCCTCCCCTCTTAATTTTTTTTACGAGCATTATTTCTGTTTGTGTACTTTGTTTGTGTATCGAGAATTTATATGCCATATGTTGCTGTTATTGATGTGATATACTACCTACGGGCTTGGAACGTTGTCGTTCTAACAGCACAGTTGAACTAAAAATGACTTGAGGTTTGCTGTCAGACAACAATAACTAAGTCTGGAGGGAGTACATGGTATTTTTATTTTTCTTACTGATTCTTTGTGGTATTCATTTCAGTTTCCTTAGAATTGTTAAATACAGGATTGACAATTTTCTTGTAATATTTTCCGTTTATTGGTGTCTAAATTGATCTTAGAAAAAAATGCAGAAACATATCTCCTGTTTTTTTAATATATGTTGTTGATTATTGTCAGGATATATAATACAATGATGATATTTTTGTTTATCTATCTTGGCTATATCTTGACCATTTTGATAATAACTAGTAATTAGACATCTTTACTTATATATGAATCATCAGTTTACATGTTGTGGCGCCTTATTGAATTCCTATCATTTATTGGATGCATCAACATGCTCACATGGTTTTGTTTTGATCATGTTGCCAGACATTTGCTTGAAACTTATCTTGTTTCTTTACTTTTTTTTTTGTTCATTTTTATATACAGGTGCCTTTGTGCCCTTATCAAATCAGCCGGCAGAGGCCCAGGATTATTGGAGTACCTTGTTAACTTTTTCTACAAGCATCTGTCTGGAACTAATTCAGATAGTCAGGTACTGCACTTTCTTTTATTCATTGCATGAGCTGCAAGCTTATCCATATGGGTACAAACTGAAATTATTGTGCGAAGTAGTTCTTAGTTTATCAGTTTATCTAGTACCATATGGTGTTGTGAGGCTTAAATTTCTATCTGCTATGTGCAATTGGGATCAATTGTGGGAGTCCTTTGCCTTGACATGAAGGCCATTTTCTTCTTTTATATGTGTTTACATATGTTCAATTGAAACATGCACCTTTCCTTTATTTAGCTGACAGTTTTCTTTCTGATACACAGCTCTTGGGTCGGTCGCTATTTTGTCTTGGGCTGCTCCTTCGGTATGGTTATCAACTGATGCTAACATCTGAAAATCAACTCGATTTCCCAAAGATTATTGACTTGCTCAAGAAAAGGTATCTTCTCAGAGATGATTTCAGCTTGAAGGTTCGAGCTTTGCAGGTATGTATAGCTTGTAATTTTTTGGAGACATAAGACTAGAATAGAGATAGGATCATTTGAGAGTAGTTGTAGTCTTGCAGACTGTAGTTTACATTATGATTCTCTGTAGCTTGCTGATATGTGAATTTTATATGCAACTTCCAAAATTAAGGATAATTAACTGAGCATGATGAATTGCCAGGGTGCAAGATTTTTAGAACTTGTGAACTTGTTTGTTTTGAGACTCGTTACAACATATTAGCACTCAGTATATATGACAATGAATCACAACTCTCCTTTGTACTTGACTGTTTATTTGGTTGTTTCAGGGTCTTGCATATATTCTAACATGAACTGTTATAAACTGTCAATTTTCTTTTGTGCATGCAGACTTTGGGATACATACTTATTGCAAAGCCTGAATTTATGCTACAAAAGGAGATCTCAAATCTCATAGAGGCATCACTATCTTCTGGGGTCGATCATAGATTAAAGGTATGTTGGAACTTTTTGCAATTGCATTTAACCTGCATTGCTTATTTCTTTTAAGAAAAAAATTAATTCTGTTGTCTAGATTCAAGGACTGCAAAACCTCTATGAGTATCTCCGTGATGCTGAAAGCCAACTTACTGCTGAGTCTACTGGGAAGTCTTCTGTACAGCACGTAACAAATGGTGGAAGTGAAGTACCTGTTGCAGCTGGTGCAGGTGACACCAACATATGTGGTGGTATTATCCAATTGTACTGGAATTCTATTCTTGAAAGGTGCTTGGATATTAATGATCAAGTTCGCCAGAGCGCACTTAAGGTGATGAGGCGGACATTATGTTGTATTTCTTATCACAATTTATCTTTCCTTAAAGTACAATTGAAAACAATAAAATTCTTCTTGTAGATTGTTGAAGTTGTGCTTCGCCAGGGTTTAGTGCACCCTATTACCTGTGTCCCTCACCTTATAGCACTTGAAATGGATCTGATAGAGGGGAACTCAAAGTTGGCTCACCACCTACTGATGAATATGAATGAAAAGTATGTCATTCAGCTTCTCTTGCTTATGTTCCTTTCTTTTCAATAGAATTATCTGATATTTATTGGTAATTGTTTGCAGGTACCCTTCATTTTTCGAAAGCCGCTTAGGTGATGGTCTACAAATGTCATTTAGATTCTTCGAGAACACAGTCAGCAACCATAATATGGCAGCAAACATGAAGTCAAATCCGATTGCATTTGTCAAGCCTGGGATATCTAGAATTTACCGTCTTATCCGTGCAAATCGTAATTCAAGAAACAAATTTGTGCATTCCATAGTTCGGAAATTTGAATCTGATGGATGGACTCGCTGCACCATTAGCTTTCTTGTGTGAGTATTCCAAGTAAAACTACTAATGTGATCCTTCTATCATTTAGTGTGGTATCTGACTAAAGTTTTGTAAACATTGCAGATACTGTGCTGAAGTTCTTGCCTCCCTGCCATTCACATGTCCTGATGAACCACTTTACTTAATCTATGATATAAATCGAGTTATTCACCTTAGAGCTGGTGCAGTTGAGTCTAATTTGAAAAGGTGGGTTTCTATGGATCAGCCTCAAGATACGATGGGTGTTCCATCATTGTCAAGGGACAGTCATGTTGTCATGCATGAACCTGGAGGATATCCTGAACATAATTTAGGAGATGTTTCTGATAGGATGCTTAACAATCCTTGCAGCACATCAGATGTGGATATCACCAAACTTCAGGTGTGTTTGAGAAGCTATGTGGTTCTCATGGTTCATGGATGTTAACAACTCTTGCATATTTGCATTTAACCTGTCTTATGCTTTCAGGAAGACTGCCTTGACGCAATAGCTCTGCAGCTCCTCCTCAAATTGAAAAGGCATTTGAAATTTGTTTATAGCTTAACTGACGCTCGCTGTCAGGTATGACCCAACTCTTTTGGAGACTAGTACTATCATGGTGTGTACTTGCATGACACGCGGTCTGTTTCTGATTTGAAATGCAGGCATTTTCGCTAAAGGAACTACCAAAATCTGGTGAAACACTCTCCAAGCAGAATGTTCCTTTTAACATTGGCAATAATAATATCAACTTGCCAAGCTGCCTGCAGGATGTAGCGCCTGTATACCAGGTAGAAACTCTGAACTTGTAGATTTGTTGCAAAACGAAGGTGTATGGTTTATGGTTTGGTATGTGGCAGACACTAAAATTTGAAACAATCTTTATGGCTTGGACAGGATTTCAAGACTGTGCTGCGAGAAGATACCATGGACTTTGGAACATACAGTGCTACAGTCCGCGCTACAGTCCAGAGGAAGCGACCAACCCCAAGAAGCTTGTCAAGAGTAAGGAGAACCGCCCCTGCTGCGACTGTTACTAGAGTTCGTGGAGGTGGTGGCGGTGCTGACGACGATACTGATGACGAAGACTGGACTGGGGGGGGCAAGAGTGCTTGACTTCAGCGCTCAGGCAAGCAATGGTGGCCGTGTGACTAGGCAAAGGGTCCAAGTATGAGTGGTCTTGGTGCTCTGTACATGGTAGGAGATCTATAGCTGACAGGAGACTGGAGACTTAGAGGGATTTAGGTGAGGTCGCTTAAGGCCATTAGTACATAGAAGCAGAAATGAAAGGAAGATAGCTTTACCTAGATGCCATTAACTGGAGCACTCCTTTTCGTGCTCTGCCCTCTGTAATTTCTGCTGGGCCTTAGCCAAACTGACAACAGGTTGTGCTCCAAATTCAATGAGAATGAAATGGTTCCATTTGCTTTGTACTTGTATGTATATAATTGTTCAGCTTTCGCATGTGATTTATGATTGTTCAGTTTCGGATGTGTGGTATAATTATTTTGAGTGTGGAACTTGGCATGATGGAGTCGACTACTGGTTTTGGACTTGTAATATTCCGTCTAAAAAAAATGTAAATAGACATATTTTTCCTGTTTGCTCGTTTGTATAGTTTCTACTGTTTTTGACCGTTCACTTCCATCAATAACTTGTTTATCTGATGTTTCTATCCATTTGGCTTACGTTACATGTAAATACACTAGAGGTAGGAAACAATTCCGTTTTGACTTTTTATGCGTGGTACGTGCAAGGCTGTGCGCTCACTATTCACTATTTGCTTCCTGAGCTTGACCAGTTATGTTAAGAGTCCAATATACAGCTCATCATCTCTGTTCCTTGGAAAGTCTATTCGTTGTCTTGTACTCAACCCATCGAATCTTCTGCTTTCAATCTCTATTTAGAGCTGACACGTATAGTGGAAACCTTTCAGATTGATAGTGTATAGTAGGAGGGTTTTTTTTGTCTACTGCTGTCCCTTTACTCTGGTTCAGTAGTAATGTGTTTGATTGTGTGTTATGGACTTATGGTGGTGTATTGAAAGAGTCTGTATGCACCTTAAACTCTTGAGTAATACTACTTGTTGCTTCCTAGTAGTAGTTCGTCTTCAGTCCACTTCTGAATTTGGCAAGCTTCATCTAATTTCTTCAGGTGGAGACTGACAAGGTGTGCGACCCACGCGTGGGGGACAAGCAGTTCCTCGACGCCAGCTGAGGGACGTGCTGGCCCTGGTGCGAGCTCCGCGGGCTACTGGCGACAAGTGATCGCCATGGACGAGTTCCAGAAGGGGAGGTTCGTGCTCGGGCTCGCGTTCAAGAAGGGCGTGGGACTCGCCGGCGGTCGACGTGGTCAGTGGATTGGTGGGGGACGACGCGGTGATGAGAGAGAAGCAGATAAAAAAAAAGGTTGCTTTTTGGAGACTAAAAAAGTACCTTACAACTTTTGGAATTTTCTTATAGCAAAGTTCTGATTGATTCGTAAAGGGAGCACTAACATCGTCGGCTGTCGACACATACTGTACCGCTAGTTGTTTAGCAACACTGAACATTCCTTCCACAAAAAGATGAAACCTGAACCACACTACCGTTTGTACTTGCAAAATCCGGCAAAAGGGCCGAACGACGCAAAGTTGCATTCACATGACGAAGTCGTGCAACTGCTTTATCCACTGAAAGAAATCCTTTCTTGCTTACACTTACACACATAAGAGGAAGCTAGAAAAAAAGTGATGTTGCTCCATTCACATGCCTTTGCAAGTCCAAGCACAAAATTACCTGCTATATATCGTACCGCCACAACAGGAATATATATGAAACCATATAGAATTTCCTTGAACAACATTATTGGTAATTCAGAGCAGTGATTACAAATCGCAAAAATCAGAACTTGCATAATAAAACACATAGCTAGAACCCAAGTGTGTATTCTGAACTATATATTTGTAACAATATTTCTATGCCACGTTACTTTAACTGCATTACTAAATCAGTATTAGAGTTGGAACAGTAACCTTGTGCGACTAATACTGCATCCAAGGCTGCTCAATATCAACACTATATCTGTATAAATCACGCTCAGTTCGTCTCGCTGCTAAATCAGAAGCAACAACTGATCGATCGATCAAATCAAAGTGGCTATATGTTAATATCAACTAGTAGCATGCTTCATGATACTAACCAAGAAATTAATAATTCAATTTAGCTACGACGCATGCCTCATCGCCGGCGGCACCATGTCGTCGAGAAGCCCCTTGTCCACTGCCGCCGGAACCGGAACATTATTAGTAGCCGCCGCCGGCGGTGACATCGTCGTCGTTGACTGAGTTGACACTGCAGCTACCGCCGCCGTTATTGATGGCGTCGTTGTCGACAGCTGGCCGTACATGCTTGTTGCCGCCTGGAGCTCCTGGTTGCAGTGCAATAATGGCGGCAGCATCGACGACGACGACATTGCCGGCCAGCAGACGGCGAGAGGGTCCAGAGCGGCGGCGGCGGCGGCCGTAGGGAGGTGCAGCGGCGGCAGAAGATGATCGTTGTTGCCGCTGTAGAGGTGGTGGTAGCCGGAGAACGACGAGGCCATCATGTGGCCGGCGGCGAGGGCGGCGTGGAGGTGGGCCCGGGGGAAGGTGACGGTGTGGTGGCAGTGCTGTCCCTCGTAGGTTGTGATCACCACGGAGGGGTCGTTGCAGGAACGCTCCACGCGCTTCTTCACCGTGCATTTGCTGTTGGTGCAACGGTAGTAGCTCCTGCATTTTTTTTTTCCAAATTTTGCACATACATTCATTACTCAAGCAATGATCAGGATGAGATTCTTTCCAGATGCATGCATATGCATGTGTGATGAGCTATTCTTTTTTTTGGTTTAAAGTTTAAACAAGGATTAATCATCATTTGTTGATTTAGCGATATAGATGGATAAGATAAAGTACTAGTAGTACTTAAATCTTAGCCGTGCTTCCAAACACTTGCAAGCAGTAACCACCGTCCATATGCTCGGAGTCAAGGACATCATGCTCGCCACACCACATATAAGCTTGTATATACATTTGCCGGGAAACAATGGAAATTAACTGATCATTGTTGAAAAAATGAAGAAAACTGCCAGCTTGCCGCGCGTGACGTCGTCCGTGGTTTGTTTAAGTGGGGGAAATGTTCATAACCTTGTAGTACGTGTGTTGTACTACATATATTTCACCTAATTTCAGTCACTGTATATCTCTCTTCTTATATTATTTTGATTTTGAGTACAAACATTGAATGCACACAATTCACATCTAGTATGGTACAGAGGGAACGGAATGATCTCTCTCAACGTAGGTAATTTACAGATCCAAACGAAATTATGTTTCTAATAAGATGAACCGACATCATAATAGACTAACTGTTAGACTAAGAGCTCTGAGATGGAAATGAAAATCTTGGCAAAATTACCTTGGGTATGGGCTGTTCTTGACGGCCTTCTGCCCGTACTTCCTCCAGCGGTAACCATCCTCAAGGTGGTCGATCTCGCTCTTGGTCATGAACGCAAACCGCGGCTGCCGCGCACGCTTCTGCCCCTTCGTCTTCCCCGGCGCCGGCGGCTTGCTCCTGCAAGTTAATTTTT
Organism: Eleusine coracana subsp. coracana; assembly: GCA_032690845.1. NCBI lineage: Eukaryota > Viridiplantae > Streptophyta > Magnoliopsida > Poales > Poaceae > Eleusine > Eleusine coracana. Next base: position 111,073 of record CM064430.1, read on the forward strand.
TGCACATCATTAGCGGTTTAATTTGGCAGTCCATATGTACATGTACATTACCGACAAAGCGTATACTCGCTTAATTATTAATCGCCTTTATATTTTGCAAACCATTCTTATACGTACACGCGGATAGACGTATAGACGTAGGTACATAAACTGATGAGACAGCTACGTACCCATTGTTCGAAATGGATATACGAGGAGATCAGAATATAGGGAGGAAAAAACAAAGAGAAGAAACCGCGTGGCTGATGTTAATTTAGAACGGGAATCCCGGCGCAACGTCCGGTTCCATTCCATTTCCATGCACATTTACCAAATCGCCCCTCGATTCCGAAACACCGTGCAGCCACAAATTAAATCCACGTAGACGCGGAAAGGGCACTACATAATAACAAAAGAAAAGTAATAAATCCAAAGAAAATTCAAGAAATCTTGTCCTTCCTGAGCGAAAAAAAAGGCAAAGATCAGAGGCAGCAAAAAAATGGGGGAAATGTGCAACTTTGCTAAATCTAAACGTGATCACGTTTTTGCCGGAGATCAGAACTCAGAAGACCAAGAAGAGAGAAGAATTGAAGGAGCAGAGCAGACAGGCAGGTTCAGATACTTACGCTGCCTCGGTGGCGGCTGCCGGCTTCACGTCGGCGTCCTCCTGCGCCGCGCCGTCGTCGGTGGAGCTCGACGACGCGCCGCCGTCCACCGACGCAGATCCTGCCGGTGTAGCCACCGTACTTGAGGCCTGGAACGTCGGATCCAGCGGCGGAAGCATCTCTCCGTCGTCGAGCCCGGCGGCCCAGCACCCGAGCTCAGCGAATATCGCCGACGAGTCGGCGTACGCGTCAGCGGAGAAGGGCCACTCGCCGCCACCGACGACGCCTCCACCAGCGCCGGCCATGGCCAAACACTCCGCTGCTTGAATTCTTCAGCTAGCTGCTGCTAGTAATAGCTGAGATCTTGTCTGTGTGTGTTGCACCGTTGCTGCTTCAGCCACTCACTGCCAACAAGTTGTTGCTCTCTTCTTTCACCTTCGATCGATCGATCTCTCTCTTGCTGGGTCCCGGTGCTTTTTTCAGGGTGCGAGACGATGACAGTGAGAGCCCCTCGCCTCTCACGTCTCACCAAGATGATGTGTGGCTTTGCTTGCGATTGCGAGGGAGGGGGTTAGCTCTTGGCTGTATATTTATTTCACTCCCGTGTTAGCAGTACTAGTCCCAAATTAATTATGCGCTTCATTGCTTAATTTATTGTACTCACTTATTCCTCCTCTGTCTGGTCCAGACTATTGTTGTTTTGCAGTATTATTAGTCCAGTCTATCCTTGATTTTATTTCACACCTTTCAAGAGTGCAATATCAAATTTAGAGAGGTTTTGGTTTCAAGGATGAAATTATTTCTCTAAATGTATGGTTTCATCTCACTGCCGTTTCATAGGCAAGTCATAGCAATAAATTATTGTATTAAGATTGGTTGAAATATGTGGGATGAAACTTTTTTACTCTCAGTGGGAGTTTCAATTGCGTTTCATACATATGAAATAATCAAATGAGTTTTATCATAATATAATAAAACCCTAAATTATGATTCTATGTCACTCATATCACTCTTTTTACTAATGTGGCACCTCATTTAATGTGAATGAAACTTTTATTGAGAATGAACTTAGAGTTATGTCGTGTTTGGCAAGAAGAATCACTTCCGATTCAGCCTTGAATCGGCTGGAACGAACTGGAACCATTCCAAACGGCAAAAACCACAATCGTTTTAAGGTCAAATCCCAAATGAGTAGTTTTACACATAGTTTCAATCCCATTTTGATAAAATTTTAGAGACATGCGCTGTGTATCCCAAAAAATCATTTTCACATTTGATTTTCTCTACTTATCATATAATTTTAAATGAAGCTAATCAAATTGTAATAAAACACATGTTTAAAAAAAAGTATATTTCTAACGTGAATCATAATAGAGACAACATTGTTAGGGAGCCGTTATATGATCATAAGAAATAAAAATCTCACTGAACATTACTAGCTAGGAGGAGCAACAATATTACCTCTACTGCTCTACATATTTCCCAAAAAACAAAATTTACCTCCACACCCCCCCCCCCCCCCACACACACTATAATCCATTGGACTGACACCTGATTCAAATTTTGTTCGAGCTCTGTTGATATCAATAATGGTCATTAATCAAAAATCGGCTGCAAGAAAGTAAAGTGGAACCATCTAACTGATTTTTTTATCATGTTCTTTTAATTTATGGTTTGTGGAAGATATGACAGGAGTTCTACCTGTCCCCAATTACATTTTCCTTCTTCTACTTGCTGTTGCTGCCACTAATCATTTCTAGTTTCTACTGACTCTCTAGCAGTGCGCTTTCCCAGTTTCTTGCACTGCTGCTGCAAAGGAGAATAATCCTGTGGTGTCCTCGTTGTTGGCGTGCTCCGTGTGCTATCACCTACACTAGCTCTGATTTTATAAATCAGCTCTGGTCTGGGGAAAGTTAGGACAGGAGCAGGGTATACAAACATGCATGTCCCACTCGTGTCCAAGTCAACTCAAATCACTGTCACCATACACATCTATCTATCACATAATCCCACACTGGTTATCTTATCATCGGTTTAATTGTTCTCTTGATGTTTGTGATCAACACGCTCTCTAGTCTCTACACTTTGTGTGGATGCAAAATGGCCTTGTCTTTCTCTTTAGGGATTCTATGTCCGAACTAAACATGTGTATGTGCCTCCGTCCCAGAAAACTATTATCCCGTGATTGTTGAAACCCAGTCAATTCGCCTTTTACCTCCTATATTTCCTGGAGATACGTCTATATATATAGTGCACGGACTGACGTAGTAATTGTAGAATCAAAGTTAGGCTGGGATACAGTAAGTGATATGACAGCCAAGAATAATTAACCATTTGTTTTGGAGATATACTCTCATCTCAGCTGTCAATGGCATATAGTGTCACAAAATATTTTGCTTAGAAATGAATACAATATGGCATAGAATTGGAACCTAACAGATTATCATGTAAAATATAATGTTATTTCTAGCTAGATATATGGAATCTGTGGTTTCTTCCATATTACTATTTTACCCTTAATTACCGACCGGTGTGGTGGCTGTATGGACTATATGAACCAAGAAAACTCGGGAGCAATGATTGATCACATTAATTAAGCAATGTACTCCCTTCGTTCTATATTTTAATTGATACTTTGGAGTTCGACACAGGAATTAAGGAGAATTATAAAAAAAATGCACAAAAAATAAGGAGGAAAGAGATAGAGATATAAAGGTGTAATGGAAAAAGAGAAAATTGCATCAGGAAGTGAGAATGTCAAGAGGACTAAAGTGTCAATTATTTTAGGACGGGGTTAGTAGTAGTTATATATTGATACACATTTATTTCTTGACTCATCATCGATATGATGATCATATAGGTTGCAAATAAAGCAAGTGTATGACGTTAACCAAGTCTCAACTGTTCTTTTTTTGCTGACCAACATGATTCTATAATAATACTATTGTATCATGTTAATTAACAGGAAACTAGTTGACCTATGTCTTGAGATGGCTAGCTAGACGATGAATTGAAATTCGTTATAATGCAGAACTACCTTCCATGAGTTGGTAGTTGCATATTGTTTTCAACTCATTACGTACTGATCAATAGCTGCGGCGCAATCAGCATTAAGGGATGGTGTAAAAGAAATCTGGCACAGAAAGTAAATAGAGTAGTACCTAGCTATCTACTAGCAGAGTCATTGTATATTAGATAAATATTGATGGCATTAGCTGCCGAATACAAGAAATTCATCAATTTTGCTAACTAGCTAGGGAATGGACTATTAGTGCTGGTAATACTTGCAATACTTCAATTATATTCATATTTTTAGCTTTCAATCGATTGAAAGCTTTCAATCAATGGTTTGTTACTTTGTGTTTTGATTTTTTTTTATATGATTTTTTGTATAATTATAAACCACCGTTGGATCTAGATTCGATGGCTCAAAGTGGTGATTGAAAGTTACCCAAGCTTTCAGTCAGCTGAAAATTAGTAAGTCCCAATTATATTAGTAGAGACATTATCAATCTGGCTTAGCTTGGTTTCAAGTTTCATAATTTTTTGAAACGTTCATGCATGGAGAAAAAATAAATACACATTTTCTATCACTCCATCAGTCCATTTCAGTACCGTAGATATCTATGATACAGTACCGCTAGAGAGAGAGGGGCACATGGAGATATCGCGGCGTGATTAGTTTTCGATTGAATAAATTAATTAAATCGAATTTTCTTTGTGTAGATGATGAGGACGTGATTTGATGGGTGGGAGGGAAGATAAACAGAATCGAAGGGGACGGCGCCTGATTGACAGATGAGAGACGATAGTGGGGCCCAGCACGAATCTTTTGCCTACCTAACTTGCCCATCACGAAACCTCTCTCATGCCACATGCACTCTTTTCATGTTCTTTATTTATTTATGTTTAGAGGAGTTTTATTGTCTAAAATACTGAATTACTGGCCAATAGTTTGAGGGTAATTTCGTAATTATATTATTAATTAATAAATTTATATTTATTTTTATAATAGAATATTAACTCTATAAAATTATTAAATTATTAATTTATCTTATATATATATTAGTTATTAATAAGATTATTAATATAACTTTATTGATAATAATAAAACTAATTATTATAAATCTACAACTCTTATATTTCCCGATAATGCCCTTAAATTGAGAAACTATTGGCCAATAGTTATGATTTAAGATTATGAAATCTATACCATTAGATCAAACTACTAGCCAGTAGTTTCTTAAAACTACTGATCAATATTTTGGATAGTAAAAGTCCTCTATGTTTATCAAATAATATAAATTCCATGGCTACATTTTTTTCGTGATCGGTAAAATGTAGCATATGACCGGTGTATGTTAGCTACTACCATCGTCGTTGCTGAAATGAACACCTCTTCGACGTGGATCAATCCATAGAGCTAGGTATAGAAATATATTTTCTCTGGGTAAAACTCGGGGTGAAAACTACTTGAGTTCATTTGTTTGAAAGAGGTGAATGCGCAGTCCTGCGGATGTGACTCTAACTCTCTAAGGTTCACCAAATGACCAAATGACAGCCCTACGTAAAACAAAAGTTGAGACAAGAATCATCGCTACAAATTTTATCTACCAAGCGCAAACTGATGAAGCATGGTTCACAGTGTACGTGCTGGCAGTAGCAGCACACAAGAACAAGCCCAGCTGCTAGGGCATATAATTCTTTTTTTTTGTGAGAAGAATTAGTTGGTCATATTCTGGTCCGCATATAAAATGGTAACGTAATATGGTTGTTATGAAATTCTAGAAACTGAATAATATTACTTGCAATGATCAGATTTAGTTCGAGGATATATATGATATATAGGTCATGTATAATGCTTTCTTTAATTTCGAATCCATAGTTCACTGCAAAAAGAAAAAAAAAAATCTGAAGCCCTAGAACGCACGCATGCGCATCCGCCATTATCAGCTCTCTCTATCTCCTTCTCTCTCAGGTTGCTGTTATTGGTAAACTTCTTGATCCATATTCGATGTATTGTTAAGGAGTGAAGAGCGTGCTAGTGAGTAGCAACAAATACTCTCTACTGTTACCAAATTAACGTACGTCCATGTATCCGCATGCCTTCATGGTTTGTTTGTACAGTAAGGGAGTTAATTAATTACCATAAAAATATTACGTACGTGCATGTACGTATTATGTCGTTGCCCGTGTGATCAATGGCACGATGGATTTGGCAGCTCGTACCAAACTTCAGAATACAATGCAAGTACGGCAGCAATATGTACGGGGTGCCCCTACTTATTGCCAAATAAGGAATGCCAAGTACACACGGTGTGTCGGTAAAACTGACCCTGTAAATTGTGCTATCGTGTGGATATATCGATCATGGATGGGCCACGTTCAGTTGCCAGTTACTTCATATGAGCTGGCGAGTAACGATCAAGTGAGAGTACAAATATGGTCCGATTCTGCTTATCACGCTGCTTGTAGTAGCTTCGTAACAATTATTCCGTTACTGGCCCACTTTAAAGCAGTCTGATATTTTTTTCCTCCTCGAAAGGAATGTGACGAGAAACTTTGTAAAGGTTAGATGTGGAACAATATACTTCCTCCGTTCTAAAATTGTTGTTGTTATTGATTTTTTTTACTATTTTTGACTATTTATTTTATTCAAATAATTTTAAAAAATATTTTATATTTTTTTATGATTTGTTTTATTACTAGGTAAAATTGAAATATAACTTATAATTTTTTATATTTGAAAAAATATTTTGAATAAGATGAATGGTTAAAGAACACAAAAAAAGTCAATAACGACAATAATTTTGAAACAGAGGGAGTAATGTGTTAGCCAACGTTGGCATCATGAAAACTTTTTCTTTTTTTTAGGCCATGACGAAAACAGTTTTTGTTCTCACAATTTATTGGGTGGTGAAATAGCTAGATCGTGGATAAAATGTGAAGGTACAAAAACATATAAGTTGATGCGTGCTAGTTTATCTGGATTTAAGTTATTGCTAATTTGTAGCTTATTAGTCCCATGACATATTATTAAAATTGCAAGACAAAGGGATGAATTGTGGGAATTCACAATCTGCTGGGGCACTAGCTAGTTGTGAAAGCTGGGAGCAACTTATTTCATTTTAGCTCATTAAAAGCTGAAACAAAAAAAAAACGCATAGATCAAAATCAGAAAGATCACAACTGGCAAAATCCTGCCCCCTTCCTCCCCTCTTTAATTTATACTCCATACGTCCCATTGAAAGTGTCATCTTTTTACTTTTAGACATCATGTTTAATTTGACCATTTATCTTATTTAATTGTTTTTTTTTAAAAATAAAAAATATCTTATGATTAAAGTATCTGTAATAATAAAATTAATCATAGAAAATAAATATATTTTTAATAAGATAAATGATAAACATGATATTAAAAGTAAAAAATGACACTTTCAACGGGAGAGAATAATATGCTAGTACGGATGTATGCTATTATGGTTAGGTTGTATGCATATGGCCTGGATCTGATTCAAGGCCAATTCTGTTTTTTTTAATGCTACAGTGAACGCCATGTTAGTTGGCATGCTTAGCGTCTATATCTTATTTGGCTCAAATAAAAATAAAACTTATTCCAGATTTGGTCATTTAGTTTTGGAAGCTGCGAATCAACGCGACATCATCTAAAATGTTTTCAAGGATGAACTTAATTAGCATTTCCCCATCAACTGAAACATACTATCAGATAGTGATTCTTAACTAACAGCACTTGACAACCGACACACTATTCTCAATTTTTTTTTCTTTTTGGTAGTCGTCTAGGAGAGAGGTGCGAGTGGTGACCTATGGGTAGCTGCCTGTGGAAGTAAGCTCTCTGATTGGAGGAAAAAGAAAGTAGGGTTTAATTTGGAAGCTTCTGAGATATGCGAGTGCTAGGGGCGTAGAGAAAAGAAAGATTCGCCTTAGAGATTTTTTACCACCTGTTGCTGTCCCAACTAATTACGGATGATCCCAATTTGCTCTCTTTCTCCATCGACATTTACGTGTTGATTTGACCGCACATTTGTATCAAGTTCGTTCCATATATGTGGATATATGATCAGGCATTTTTTTATCCATAGGATGAGGCAATTGGCGTACGTGACAGGCAACTTATTACGGTTTTGTTTTTTTAGCGTGTGTTTAGGTGTGTACATAGGAGTAACTAAGAATTGTATTTATTATAAATTATCTGAAAATCGAGCAATATTCTGACCTCTGTAAAAGGTATTCATAAGCATGCATGCGAACACCAACATTCGCGGTTGATGCGTCGGCAGCGTATCCACATGAACATATATCGAAAGTTTGTTGGTTATCTATAAGTCTATAACGTTGATTTGTTTGCACGTCGGCTGTTAGGTTTGGTTAGCTAAGCATCATATAGTCACGTGATCCAGACGGCTCACAAAGCTGACGTAGAGGTGTTGATGGGCACGTGACGACATGAAAGGTACTCTACTAGTTCAAAACATGCATGGAATGGAAGAGAAGATAATGCCCATAAAAAAGAAAAAACTCTGACCGGTGGGGGATAGAAAACTTGATTGGGTCAAACGTGAGTTACTATTCACTATAGTGGAAAAAAAATCCCTCTCGCTATGCTCGCTGGCCTGTGGTTTGGACGTGCACAACCTAAGTATAGGCGCGCTAGTGGGCTGCTACCGACCTCTGTCTGTGCTACGTCAATCCAGGTTGGTTTGACCCGATTTCACCGAGTATGGGCCAGGGTTTAGGGGGTTTTCTCGGCCAGGAGTCGAGAATTCTTCTCCTTAAAAAAAATACCGTGAAAGATAATGCCTATAATTTTTATCAGCTTATCTTTGTGGTTAATTAATAATGAATTGTACGTTTCTGCATTCTTGCGGATGTTGAGAGTGTGTACGCCTACTACTGCTACTGCGATAATAGATGCAAATCGATATCGTGCATTATTAAGGATCTGGATCATCTGGACCAACCTATAGCACGCGTGCATGCAGACAAAGGAGGAGATCCAATCCAACGATTTAGAGACTAGAGACCATACGTAAGTACACACGGTGCATGTATAGGAGCAAGTATAGGACGGTGCCATATGTACAGCATAATGCGGAGTGTACTACTACTACTACCGAGTTATTACTGAGCCATATGTAAGACTCTTACATAAGAGAGTAAGACAGTATAACAACCATACAAATACAAAATACAGATCATATACTGTACATGGAGAGCGAGACGATCGGAGCGCGTGGACACAGGCATCATACCGTACCGTGTTACGTACCTACTATAATATATTTGCACATTTTGCACTGCTATGCGTGTCTATGTCTTACATGCATGACATACATAAGACACATATATATGCCTGACAGGTCGAGGGTAGTTAAGACTTGGCCAAGGAGACAAAAGTCGTATGCATCAACTTATTTCACGTCCTGTCCATCTCTCCAGGTTATAACGTTAAACATTCAAAATCAACCCTTCTCATACAGCATCCTCTCTCTGTCCAAACTACAAGTTGCGGAGAGCAAGGTGAATTTTCACATTATATATGGTCAAGAAATCTTCACTGAAGTGTAGTACTATATATTTTAGCGTGTCGATGCCTTTTGTGACACAGTGTCCCAACAATGGTTCAAATTGGAGGAGTACGTCCTTTACACGCTCGGGGAATTTGTCAGGAGGTGCCGGTTGATTTTGAGAGGACTTTTACGGTGCATTTTCTGAACAGTAATTACTGGTTATAAAAATAATTCAAGGGTTGAGATCGATTTGATACAATCAAAAATATTACCAGTAAATCGCAGCAGTATTTTTACTGGGGTATTTTCGGAAACAATCTGAATGGCATAGTCGTAATTCTTGTTATTGAACAGGTTTTGACGTTTAGACCATCTGAACAATCACAGACCTCATTCCTCATCAATCTTTCTCATTTCCGAACCAGTAATTACTATTTCACATTCGGTGACAGTATAATATAAATATAAATACAATAAGGCCAATGACATTACTACCCCTATTTTTACAACCAGTAATTTACTGGTTGTAAAATGCACCGTAAAAGTCCTCTGAAATAATGCAGGATTGAGATCATGATGATGTCGCAATAAGTTAGTGCTTGCATCAAGGTTTATATAAGCTTATTAAAGATTGGAGGCAGATAAGACACTGTCTGTTTCACTGTTTGTACTTACTCTGCAGGAAGGAAAAAACCTGCACAAATAAGAACGGATGCGGCCCAGTGAAAATCACACAGCACTGTGCTGATCTAGCACGGAGTGGATCTTTAGGGCCTTCAAGTTGGGCTGAGTATTTATGGTCCTGTTATTTTCAGTTAATGGAAGAAGCAGTGTCCCGTTTTGGGCAAGAAAGCTTACTGGCTAATCTGCAAAAAAAAAAAAAAACTCAAATTGTTTAGTAAGAAAAATAAACATGGTGTTGCAAGATTTCTATTTAACTTGTTTAAGAACTCGACGTGTTTATTTGAAATTGACTGTGAAACAAGTATGAATAGTAATAAGGCCTACAATTAAAGTTGTTTCAAAGCCGAGTAGTAACAGAACTTAAAATCGTTGAGAACCCTACCTATTTTCCACTCTACCTAGATCGTTCCAGCACCTCTTGTTAGGTCTCTGTTCGCTATCACGCCATCGATATCCTCTGAAGTGAATTAACATTCAGCAGGACGAGCTGAAACTTGATCACTCACCAAAATACCATGAGTCAAACTGCAACAAAGGTGTGCAGTGAAACGTATAACAAATTGATAGTAAATAGAACCACTCTCTACAAATAGGGAAATATGAGACCGACTGCTGGTCAAAAAGATATGTGACTGAGTGTGATCATTACTTTCTTTCTTTCTTCGGTTCTTCCTTTATTTTCTTGCTACAAATAAAAAGTGATCATTCAGATTTGAATGATTCAAGAAACTTCGAATCATTCAAGCAAAAAAAGTAGTAGACACCATTGGGATACTGGAAGAAAACAAAACAGTAGAGACATCAGTATTGAGTTCTCTAGCAGGTTTCTGATCCACCGGCTGTGTTGATTGAGTGCATGATAGCTTTTTGTGTTGGAAAATGACAGCTTGTCACCGCCTGGTTAGCTTATGCCGAGATTAAGGGAAGGTGAAAAGTTTCTGATAGCACTGAATGCAGAACTGGAGGAGCCAGTGGAAGCAGAGCTCCGTCGTTTAAAGTCCATTCAACCATCCAAGAACACTGTCCAGCAGAAACAAGCAAGAAGAATTTCGTCTCCTCAACCGTCTAGCCGGAGGACGAGCGGCAAAACCGAGTAACTCTTGACGCGCGCGTGGTGGTCTGGAACGGGGATGGAGAGATTGAGAGTGGTGGCGTTCCGCGGGAACCTGCGTGACGTTTGGCATCCCCTGCTGTTCTGTACTGTTCTGTTCTCCACTCTGCTCAAACCAATGAGTTTATTTTCTTTAATGTGTTGTTACACGCTGTCCCAAATCCCTGTTTGACATGATCTTCAATGTGCAAAACACTCAATTTTTTGCTGATTTTGTAGCAGCCCTTTTTTGCTTGAATACATATTTGCAGGTAAGATAGAAGTCGATATTCGTGTCTGCACTCTGCCGCGTGTCTGCACACATAATCAACAACATCATCCCAAAAGAGGTGGAAATGATGCTCAGAAAAGACACAGAACAAATGAACCCACGATATCCATGTTTTTGCACTCATAAAAGAGTGATGGCACTCATCACACAATTATGGTCGGTCAAAAGAAAATGGAGGTCATGTAAATGACATGATGTGTCCAGCAAAAAGGCCCCGCAAGATCATATGAACTACTGCCGATATAAAAAAGGTTGGATTTCATATGAGGGACAGGGGGACTGGGGACAATATGTTGTTTCAGTTTGATATAGGAATTTATTTGCGGTTATTGCTATAGAGTTGATCGGTCACACCACTAAAAAGAAGTATAGTTTGCCTTTCCCTTTTTTTTTTCTATATAAACATGTTGGGATAGTGGAAGAAACCAAAATAATATTAGAGTCAATACAAACTTCTCTTGCAAGTTCCCCAGGCAACAACACTCTTTGTTCACCTCATGTTGTTGCTTCTCAGTTCTCAAGTTCAATAGCGAGTTAGCACCAGGAGAGACTCTGTCAGGAACAATTGAGTGCCATACGCTATTCGCAACTCCGACGGACTGGGTACTGTAATCAATGGAAGTGGTCTGAAGTTTAGATCGATAAAACAGTAAACAAGGACCACCAAGATTGCGCATCACCTGTGGATGCGCATGGAACATAGGCAAAACCGACTGAAAATCACAAGGTTTTTGCTCTCATGAATCAAAAGAGGAGATACAGATGTCATGGTTGGATCACCAGGTAGTGATTAAACTCGTAGCGATGGTTGTCGATTTCGAAAGGGCAAATGTTAGCCCCACCGTTTTCTTCACCGCTTCATCTCGCTGCATATTATGTGTGGTTCCAAAATGGCAAATGTATATATAGTTGGTCGGCTCCAATGCTTACTGTAAAAACCTTGTGTAGCGACTTCTCAACGGTGCGCGCGTTGTAACATGGTCAGGGACCTTTACTTCTTCATACACAGCTCTCCTCTGCGTATTTTTGATAAAAGAACTGTTTTCTTCGAGCTTGTCTTTATGCATCTTGAATGTGGTTCCAAAATTTAGAGACATTGATATTTCCTAGTTTCCAAGCAATCATCATTTAGCTTGAGCCTCAGCCTGACGAGGCGCTTGTCCACAGGCGAAGCACAAGCCATCGTCAGAGAATACCAGCGGTGCAATACAGTGGATTTCTCTGAATCATATCTGCACTATCCTCGTCAGGTTTGCAACAGTCAGGCATATACTAATACGAGGCAACAACCAACAGAGAGATACGGTGATATGAAGCTCTGCTCTGCTATGCTCAGAGGTGTTGAGAATTCAGAGCTGGGTCAGGGTCGCCATGGCTTCGCTCACTGCACGCAGCAGGTATCAGAATCAAGCGATCGATCTCAACGAATTGAATGCAAGTACTCTCCCCACTGATGGCTGCCGTCGCCGTCGGTGAGGTGCAGCGCTGCCAAGCAGTACGCCGCTGCTCGGCAAGAACAAATCTCTCCCCTCCCCCAAGCTGCAGCGGTTTGTGGAGGACTGGCGTGCGGGCCCCCGCTCCGATTTCTAGCCATGAGTGCGCGTGGTAGAGTAGACCGGCGAGGTATGCGCGGCAGAACCGGGGGCGGAGCAGAGCGGCGGGAGCGGGACGACGACGATGACGCTTGGTTTGAACGGTCGGGCGACCTCCGTTGCTTAATCTCGGCCGCGAAATATCAATCGGACGACTCACACGTGGCTAAGGATGGTCGGGAAATGAAATACCGACCTCCCGGTCGGTAAATCAAACACCGACCACCCCTTTCCTTGGTCGTGTCTCGCGCGGCGCGTGGCGGCCCACGCCGGCGGCGGCGCATGGCGGAATCGAAGAAGATGAGATCACCATGTCCGGCAAACGGAGGCGCCATGATCAGTGACGCACGCCGCTGCCGCCCAAGCCGGCGAGCTGGCCTATATGGTCCGCGAGGGCGGCAACGCCGACGCCATCCGCGCCAGGCTCGACAAGGGTGGCGTCCTGCTCATCACCATGCCCATGCTCTCGCCAAGAGCAGAGATCGATCTCAAAGCTTATCAACGAATTGAAGGCGACTGATGCGCCCGCGGACTGATGGGGAACGAAACTTAACAAGAAGATGGCCTTGCTCATCCGCCTCTGCCGACGAGGTGTGTGGTCCGGCCCCGGCCAAGCAGGACGCCGCTGTTCGGCAACGGATTCAAGCTGCGGTGGTTGTGGCGGAGTTCTGAGCGGGCCGCGTTGATTCCGGGGCTCAAATAGGTATCGCTTCGTGGCAGGGAAGACGGCGGCGCGTAAGGCCGGGAGATGAATTGACAGAAATTAAATCCAACCACGGCCACCGCCGCCGCTGCCGGTTAGGTGCAGACCCGCCAAGCAGTACGCCGCTGTTCGGCACAACCGGCGGGAGCGGGACCTCCGCTGCCGAATCTCGATCGCAGGTTATGAATTGGACGGCCTACACGTGATCAAGGGGTGGTCGGGGAATGAAATACCGACCCCTCGGTCGGGAAATCAAATACCGACCGCCCCTCCCTTTGCTGATGTCTCGCGCGGCGTCACGCCGGCGCCGGAGATCCGGCGGGCGGCGGCGGAAGCGAAGAAGATCAGAAACACGATGTCCGCGACGGTGATAACGCTTAATAGTCTGGCAACGGAGGCGCCTTGATCAGTCTCGCGGCGGCGGCGCGCCATGGCCGCCGGGCGCGTCGCGGGCGGTACAGCTTCCTCGGCCGCCGCCCCCTTGCCCAGCGTATATGCCGTCGTGTGTTCCGATAAGTAGGTAGCTTCTTTCTGACGCGCTGTACCTGTACGTAGTGGTCGGAGACGGTGATGGAGGATTGGAGCATCGCGAAGCGTTCTGGGAGCGAGCCTGCATTCGTTGGCAGTTGCCCCATTCTGCTGCTCGTTTTTTTTTTTTTTTTTTTTTGCTCTGCTCTCTCGAGTGAAACCACTTCATTTCTTCCATACGTTGTTTACACGCTGTCCTGAATTGATCTCTGTTTCAAATCAAAACACTGCTCTTGCTCATCTGGCAACTGTGTTTGCTTGAGTTTATATCACCAGATGACTGCAGAAAGGTGAGGTTCATGTCTGAGGGAGCTAAGACACTGCCTGCAGCGCCTGATGAAACAACATGAGAAAACCAAAACAGATGTACTGTACTGTACGTACGTGGTTTCTGTGAGAGTTTGTGCTATATATAAGCAACGTAGTATCAAACTCATAAATCTACTTCTCTTCTTCCTCCCTTTAATAGATTAGCTACCAGAACAAAGCGCACTCAACATATTTTCTTATATTGATTTCGATTCTTGAAAGAGTTGGGAGATCATCAAGTTAATTTCCTCCGCTTCGTTTGTGCTCTCCCAATTGCTTTGCAGACCATGTAATGTATAGTCCAACAAGCAAGAACATGGACACCTATTATCTTCGCTTCTCCACCAAATGTGGTTTGAACAACTTTACTTGAGGGTTACGGTTACCTGTAAAAAAAAATGATCTGCTTCCTCGCAAAGAAAAAAAAAATGATCTGCTGACGGTCCCTTCAGTTTTTTTTTGGCCACTCCATCCCTCTATCACACTACGAGATATTTGGAAACGTGGTTGCTGGTCATCACGATGTTGTGACCATCAGGAAGATGCATGTGTGAAATAGATGATAAGATGATCTTGTCAAAAGTGCGAAACGAATGAACAAAATTGAGTACATATAAATAGAGATCGGTGGAAGAAAGTGATTGCACTTGGCACCACACCAGAGAGAATATTGTTAATATACATAACACAATCGAGTTCGTATCACTTCATTCTCTTCTTTCTCTCCTCATGTAAGCACCACTCAGTTGAGATGTTGGAGCAAAACAAAGCACTGTTAACAACTGTTGGGTGCATCATACTGAACCCGGTGCTGTACTTGTGTGGATGGTTCACTAATCAATTTCAAATGAGACTAGTTGTCAAACTCCAACAAACGAACGACGATGCAAGGCTCCATGAAGACCCTCGTGGCCCTCCTGGTCCCGCTGCTGCTGTTGGGAGTGTTCCTGACCTTCTTCCCCAAGCTGCGCAACACACCGGGTGTGTTTGGTCACCCGGTGCTGCCGCCCCAGGCCGCCACGGGAACTGCTGGTGCTGGACAGGGCGGACGGGTTAAGCAGTGCAAGTGGCTGATGCTAGCCGCAGAGATAATTGGCGACCACCATGGCATAGTCGCATTTGGCGACGCGAAGGCGTACCTTCTGACTATTGGCAACAGTACCGTTTACTATTAGTGTCTTATTGTCATGATTAATCTGTACTAGCAAAGTGCTCGTACGTTACTACGGACTTTAAAAATATATAATAGAAGTATCGTTTTGTTACATTATGTTTAATATACAATTAATAATAATATAGAAAGTACTTAATTCTTTAATATCATATAACAAATAATGACAAAGTAGTATTGTAATACTAAATTGCTGATTTTTGTGTCTATGCACTGCCTCAATATATATCCTAACCTACTCAGTTCCTTAAGCTTGAACACTAAAAGCTCGCTAGCTGCATCTCGCTTCATGGTGTGCTATTTTCATTCCTTTGAAAGTATGTATAAGCTTTGAGCAGCATGTCACTGATCAACCATGACACGATCCATAAAGTGCATTGGATCACAGTTGACCCCAACTGATTCTATTGCACGAATTTTTACTAAAACAAATTCTACTTCATTTCACAAACTATCATGTGACAGTAACTATGCAAATCAAATTCTACTTCATTGAAAGCGCAAATTCAAAACTCTAAAATCGGGTTTGAAGTTGGTTCGGAATTTATTGACAAAGAAATAAATTGCTATTAGGAAGGACACACAGTTGCTAGGCTTGGTTAGGCTCTTGGAGGCATTGAGGTCGCCTCTTTAGTTGTGATCAACTCCCTGCGGGTTTGATGTTTCTCGGCCGCTTCATGCATGGTTTTTTAATTTGTTACCATTACTTCATCTTTTGTTTTATTTTTCTCGAGCTTGGTGATGTCCATTGTTCGGCCATGGTATTTATACTAGGTCAGATTATGTAATCTTAGGATCTATCTTTTTCTCTTCTATCTATTTAAAAAAAACATAGGTCCCAAGTCATCAGTCAATCTAAACGTGAAGTCAAACGTATGAAAAAAAATAAAGCATGATGGTACATGGAGACATCGATCGCGTGGTGGTGTAAGAAAAAAAATAGGGCGTATCCTAGAACAAAACAATGCTGGATCCTAGAACATACGACATTGTTTTGTTCTAGGATACGCTCTCTCCAGTCAATAAGCCAACCTTATTTTAGTCATACGATTTCCTGAATCCCCGTGTTGATCAAAGCCACTAGCACTAGCAGTAACGTAAAGCAACTTCAGATTCTCCTGTACTCTGCTGCGTCTGAAACTCAATGGACATAACTGAAACTGAAGAAGATGGACATAACTGAAACTCTATAATTTCAAATACGTCCCGTTACTCCTGTGTCCTGCCTGCTTAATCTTCAATTCAACATCATGTGGATCAAGTTGTTTGGGGATAAGCCAAAACTGGTTGGTTTGTCATGACTTTGTAGTTAGTATTAAGATACGTGAAAATTGGGTCGAATGAAGATAACAAAAAAAAAAATAATCATATCTGATTATCGAGAACATGTGTTATAGCACACGGACATCTTGAACAGACTCAAAATTACATCGGAATAAGAAAGAGTCTAGAACATGAATATTGCTATTGTCTGTTGATAGGATGTGCTACAACTCATAAAAATAGTTTAGATAGGTGAATATTGGCTCAAATAAAAATAACAAAAAAATAGATAAATAATATCTGACCCTCGAGACCATATGCTATAGCCCACGGACACCTTAGACAGGCTCAAAATTACATCAGAAAAAAAATAAGCCTATGACAAGAATATTGCTATAATTTCTCGATAGAATATGCTACAGCCCACGAAAATGGCTCAGATGGATGAAAATTGGTTCGAATGAAAATAATAAAAAAAACACATCAATTATATTTGACCCTCAACGGTATGTGCCATAGCTCACATATATCTTAGACTGGCTCAAAATTACGTCGGAAAGAAGTCGAGTCTAGGACATGAATATTTCTATAGCCCATAAAAATGGCTTAGATAGGTGAAAATTAGCTCGAATAAAGATAAATAAAAAACAGATAAATAATATCTGACCCTTGAGTGTATGTGTTATAGCTCATTGACAGCTTAGACAAACTCAAAATTATATCGAAAGGAGGATGAGACTAGGACATGAATATTACTATAGTCTCTCGATAGGATGTGCTATAACCCATAAAATAGTTTAGATTGGTAAAAATTGGTTCGAATAAAAATAAAAAAAACACATAAATCATATCTAATCCTCGAGGGCACTTGCTACAGCCCACGCACACCATACATAGGCTCAAAATTACATAAAAAAAGACGAATCTAGAATATGAATATTGCTATACTATCTCGATAGAATGTGTTGCAGCCCATAAAAATGCCTTGGATGAAAAAATTGGCTCGAATAAAAATAACAAAAATAAAATATAAAAATCATATCTGACCCTCGAGAACATGTGCTATAGCTCACGGAAACCTTAGACAGGGTCAAAATTACATCAGAAAAAAGACGAGTCTAGGACATGAATATTTCAATAGTCTCTCGATAGGATGTGCTATAGCCCATGAAAATAATTTAGATGGGTGAAAATTGGCACGAATGAAGGTAATAAAAATAAACACATAAATGATATCTGACCCTCGAGGACATGTGCTACAGCCCACGGACACCATAGATAGGCTGAAAATTACATCAAAAAGAGGACGAGTCAAGTACATTAATATTACTATTATCTCTCGACAGGATGTGCTATAGCCCATGAAAATAACTTAGATGGGTGAAAATTGGCTCGAATGAAAATAACAAAAAAAACACATAAATCAAATCTGACCCTTGAGTGCATGTGCTACAGCCACAGACACCATAGATAGGCTCAAAACTACATCAAAAAGAGGACGAGTCTAGAACAAGAATATTGCTATAGTCTCTCGATAGGATGTGCTACAACCCATGAAAATGGCTTAGATGGGTAAAAATTGGCTCCAATGAAATAAATAAAAATAAAACACATGAATCATATCTGACCCTCGAGGGCATGTGCTATAGCTCACGAAAACCTTAGACAAGTTCAAAGTTACATCAGAAAGAAGATGAGTCTAGCACATGAATATTTTGATAGTCTCTTGATAGAATGTGCTATAGCCCATAAAAATGGCTTAGGTGAAAATTGGCTCGAATGAAGATAACAAAATAAACACATCAATATCTGACCCTCGAGGGCACGTGCTACAGTCCGCGAACACCATAGATAGACTTAGAATTACATCAAAAAGAGGACGAGTCTAGAACGTGAATATTGCTAAGTCTCTCGATAGGATGTGCTACAGCCCATGAAAATGGCTTAGATGAGTGAAAATTGGCTCGAATGAAAATCAGAAAATAAAACACATAAATCATATCTGACCCTCTAGTGCATGTGCTATAGCTCACGAAAATCTTACAAAGCCTCAAAATTACATAAGAAATAAGACGAGTTTCGGACATCAATATTGCTATAGTATTTTGATAGGATGTGCTACAACTCATGAAAATGACTAAAAATTGGCTCAAATAAAGATAAGAAAAATAAACACATAAATGATATCTGACCCTCGAGGGCATCTGCTGTAGCCCACGAATACCACAGATAGACTCAAAATTACATCGGAAAGAAAACGAGCCTATGACACGAATATTGCTATAGTGTCTCGATAGATGTGCTACAACCCACGAAAATGGCTTAGATGAGCGAAAATTGGCTCGAATGAAAATAATAAAAATAAACACATAAATCATATTTTATCCTCGACGGCATGTGCTATATGCCACGGACACCTTAGACAGGCTCAAAATTATATTGGAAAGAGGACGAATCTAGGACTTGAATATTTGTACAATCTCTCGATAGCATGTATTGTAGCCCACAAAAATGGCTCAGATGGGTGAAAATTGGATCGAATGAAAATAACAAAAATAAAACACATGAATCATATCCGACCCTCGAGGGCATGTGCCATAGCTCACGAAAATCATAGACATGCTTAAAATTACATCAGAAAGGAGACGAGTCTAGGACATGAATATTTTAATAGTCTCTCGATAGGATGTGCTATAGCCCATGAAAATGACTTAGATGGGTGAAAATTGGCTCGAATTAAGATAACAAAAATAAACACATAAATGATATCTGACCCTCAAGAGAATGTGCTATAGCCCACTAACACCATAGATAGGCTTAAAATTACATCAAAAAGAGGACGCATCTAGGACATGAATATTGCTATAGTCCCTCGATAGGATGTGTTACAACCCATAAAAATGGTTTAGATGGGTGAAAAATGGCTCGAATGAAAATAACAAAAAAAAACACATAAATCAAATCTGACCCTCGAGTGCATATGCTACAGCCACGGAGACCATAGATAGGCTCAAAACTACATAAAAAAGAGGACGGGTCTAGAACATGAATATTGCTATAGTCTCGATAGGATGTGCTATAGCCCATGAAAATGGCTTAGATGGGTGAAAATTGGCTCCAATGAAATTAATAAAAATAAAACTCATGAATCATATTTGACCATCGAAGGTATGTGCTATAGCTCATGGAAACTTTAGACAGGCTCAAAGTTACATAAGAAAGAAGATGAGTCTAGGACATGAATATTTTGATAGCCTCTCGATAGGATGTGCTATAGCCCATGAAAATAGCTTAGATGGGTGAAAATTGGCTCGAATGAGGATAACAAAACTAAACACATCAATAATATCTGACCCTCGAGGGCATGTGCTACAGTCCGCGGACACCATAGATAGGCTCAGAATTACATCAAAAAGAGAACGAGTCTAGGACGTGAATATTGCTATAGCCTCTTGATAGGATGTGCTACAGCCCATGAAAATAGCTTAGATGAGTGAAAATTGGCTCGAATAAAGATAAAAGAAACACATAAATAATATCTGACCCTCAAGAGCATGTGCTAGAGCCCACGGACACCTTAGGCAAGCTCATAATTACGTCGGAAGGAGGACGAGTTTGGGATATGAATATTGCTAGTCTCTTGACAGGATTTTTTATGACCCATGAAAATGGCTCGAATGAAGATAACAAAAATAAAATAGATAAATGATATCTAACCCTGGAGGGCATGTGCCCACAGACATCTTAAACAGGCTCAAAATTACATTGGAAAAAGAACGAGCCTAGGATATGAATATTGCTATAGTCTCTCGATAGGATGTGCTACAACCCATAAAAATGGCTTAGATGAGTGAAAATTGGTTTGAATGAAAGTAAAAAAAAGCAAAAATCATATCTTACCCTCGATGGCATGTGCTATAGCCCAGAGATACCTTAGCCAGACTTAAAATACAACAGAAATAGGACGAGTCTAGGACATGAATATCGCTATAGTCTCTCGATAGGATGTACTATATCCCATGAAAATGGCTTAGATGGGTGAAAATTGGCTTGAATGAAAATAACAAAAAAAAACATAAATGATATCTGACCCTCGATGGCATGTGCTATCGCCCACGGACACCTTAGATAGGATCAAAATTACATTAGAAGAAAGATGAACTTAGGACATGAATATTTCGATTGTCTCTCGATAGGATATGCTATAGCCCACAAAAATGGCTCAGATGGGTAAAAATTGGATCAAATGAAGATAGCAAAAATAAATAAATTAATCATATTTGACCATCCAGGGCATGTGCTACAACCCACAGACACCTTAGACAGGCTCAAAAGTACATCGGAAAAAAGACGAGTCTATGACATGAATATTGTTGTACTCTCTCCACAGGATGTGCTATAGCCCACAAAAATGTCTCAGATGGGTGAAAATTGGCTCGATGAAAATAACAAAAATAAAACACATGAATCATATCTAACCCTCGAGGGCATGTATTATAGCTCACGGAAATCTTAGGCAGGCTCAAAACTACATTAAAAAGAAGACGAGTCTAGGACATGACTATTTCAACAGTCTCTCGATAGGATGTGCTATAACACACAAAAATGGCTTAGATGGGTGAAAATTGGCTCGAATGACGATAACAAAAATAAACACATCAATGATATCTAACCCTTGAGGGCATGTACTACGATCCGGGGACACCATACACAGGCTCAGAATTACATAAAAAAGAGGACAAGTCTAGGACGTGAATATTGCTATAGTCTCTCGATAAGATGCGCTACAGCCCACGAAAATGGCTTAGATGGGTGAAAATTGGCTCGAATAAAAATAACAAAAAAACACATAAATCATATCTAACCCTCGAGTGCATATGCTACAACCAAGGACACCATAGACAGGCTCAAAATTACATCAGAAAGAAGACGAGTCTAGGACATGAATATTACTATAGTATTTTGATAGGATGTGCTACAGCTCACGAAAATGGCTGAAAATTGGCTCAAATGAAGATAACAAAAACAAACACATAAATGATATCTAACCCTCGAGGGCATCTGCTACAAACCACGGACACCATAGATAGACTCAAAATTACATCAGAAAGAAAACGAGCCTATGACACGAATATTGCTATAGTCTCTCGATAGAATGTGCAACAGCCCATGAAAATGGTTTAGATGAGTGAAAATTAGCTCGAATGAAAATAACAAAAAAATACATAAATCATATTTTACCCTCAAGGGCATGTGGTATAGCCCACGGACACCTTAGACAAGCTCAAAATTACTTCGGAAAGAGGACAAGTCTAGGACTTGAATATTTGTACAATCTCTCGATAGCATGTGTTGTCGCCCACAAAAATGGCTCAGATGGGTGTAAATTGGCTCGAATGAAAATAACTAAAATAAAACACATTAATCATATCTGACCGTCGAGGGTATGTGCTATAGCTCACTGAAATCTTAGACAGGCTCAAAATTACATCAGAAAGAAGACGAGTCTAGGACTTGAATACTTTAATAGTCTTTCGACAGGATGTGCTATAGCCCATGAAAATGGTTTAGATGGGTGAAAATTGGATCGAATAAAGATAACAAAAATAAACACATAAATGATATCTGACCCTCGAAGGCATGTGCTACAACCCACGGACAACATAGATAGGGTCAAAATTACATAAAAAAAAGGACGAGTCTAGGACATGAATATTGCTATAGTCTCTCTATAGGATGTGCTACAGCCTATGAAAATGGCTTAGATGGGTGAAAATTGGCTGGAATGAGGATAAAAAAAAGGAACACATAAATAATATCTGACCCACGAGAGCATTTGCTAGAGCCCACAGACACCTTAAGAAAGCTGACAATTACGTCGAAAGGAGGACGAGTCTGGGATATAAATATTGCTACAGTCTCTTGATAGGATTTGTTATGACCCACAAAAATGGCTCGAATGAAGATAAAAAAAATAAAATAGATAAATGATATCTAACCCTGGAGGGCATGTGGTATAGCCCACAAACATCTTAAACAGGCTCAAAATTACATTGTAAAAAGGACAAGCCTAGGACATGGATATTGCTATAGTCTCTCGATAGGATGTGCTACAACCCATAAAAATGGCTCGAGCGCATGTACTATAGCCCACAGACACCTTAGATAGGCTCAAAGTTACATCGAAAAGAAGACGAGTCTAGTACATGAATATAGTTGTAGTCTCTCAATACGATGTGCAATAGCCCAAGAAAATAGCACAGATGGGTGAAAATTGGCTTGATGAAAATAACAAAAATAAAACACATGAATCATATCTGACCCACAAGGGCATGTGCTATAGCTCACGGAAATCTTAGACAGGTTCAAAATTACATCAGAAAGAAGACGAGTTTAGGACATGACTATTTCAATAGTCTCTCGATATGATGTGCTATAGCCCACGAAAATGGCTTAGATGGGTGAAAATTGGCTCGAACGAAGATAACAAAAATAAACACAGAAATGATATCTGACCCTCGAGGGCATGTGCTACAGCCCATGAACACCATAGATAGGCTCAAAATTACATCAAAAAGAGGACGAGTCTAGGACATGAATATTGCTATAGTCTCTCGATAGGATGTGCTATAGCCCATGAGAATGGCTTAGATGGGTAAAAATTGGCTCAAATGAAAACAACACAAAAAACACATAAATCATATCTGACTCTCGAGGGCATGTGTTATAGCCCACAAGACACAATAGACAGGCTCAAAACTACATTAAAAAGAGGAAGAGTCTAGGACACGAATATTGCTATAGTCTCTCGATAAAATATGCTACAGCTCATGAAAATGACTTAGATGGGTGAAAATTGGCTCGAATGAAGATAACAAAAATAAAAGACATGAATCATATCTGACCCTCGAGTGCATGTGCTATAGCTCACGGAAACCTTACACAGGCTCAAAATTATATCAGAAAGAAGACGAGTCTTGGACATGAATATTTCAATACTCTCTTGATAGGATGTGCTATAGCCCATAAAAATGGCTTAGATGGGTGAAAAATGGCTCGAATGAAGATAACAAAAATAAACACATTAATGATATCTAACCCTCGAGGGCATGTGCTACAGCCCACATACACCATAGACATGCGCAAAATTACATCAAAAAGAGGACGAGTCTAGGACATGAATATTGCTACAGTCTCTCAATAGGATGTGCTACAGCCCACGAAAATGGCTTAGATGGGTGAAAATTGACTTGAATGAAAATTACAAAAACAAACACATAATTCATATTTGACCCTCGAGGGCATGTGCTATAGCCCACGGACACCTTAGACAGGTTCAAAATTACATCGGAAAGAGGACGAGACTAGGACATGAATATTTGTACAATCTCTTAATAGGATTTGCTATAGTCCATGTAAATGGCTTAGATGGGTGAAAATTGGCTCGAATGAAGATAACAAAAAAACACATAAATGATATCTGACCCTCGAGGGCATGTGTTACAGCCCACGAACACCATAGACAGACTCAAAATTACATCAAAAAGAGGACGAGTCTAGGACATGAATATAGTTGTAGTCTCTCGATAGAATGTGCTACGACCCACAAAAATGTCTTAGATGGGTAAAAATTGGCTCGAATGAAAATTTAATAAAACACATAAATCATATTTCACACTCGAGGGCATGTGCTATAGCCCACGGACACCTTAGACAGGCTCAAAATTACGTCGGAAAGAGGACGAGTCTAGGACATGAATATTTGTACAATCTCTTGATACGATGTGCTATAGTCCATGTAAATGGCTTAGATGGGTGAAAATTGGCTCGAATGAAGATAACATAAAACACATAAATGATATCTGACCCTCGAGGGCATGTGCTACAGCGCACGGACGCCATAGACAGGCTCAAAATTGCATCAAAAAGAGGACGAGTCTAAGACATGAATATAGTTGTAGTCTCTCGATAGGGTATGTTATAGCCCACATAAAATGGCTTAGATGGGTGAAAATTGGCTCGAATGAAAATAACAAAAAAAAAACACATAAATCATATGTGACCCTTGAGGGCATGAAACCTTAGACAGATTCTAAAGTACATCAGAAAGAAGACAAGTCTAGGACATGCATATTTTGATAGTTTCTCGATAGGATGTGCTACAACCCATGAAAATGTCTTAGATGGGTGAAAATTGGCTCGAATGAAGATAATGAAAATAATATCTTGCATCGAGGGTATCTGCTATAGCCCACGGACACCATAGAAAGACTCAAAATTACATCGGAAAGAAAACAATCCTATAACATGAATATTGCTATAGTCTCTCGATAGAATGTGCTACAGCCCAGAAAATGGCTTAGATGGGTGAAAATTAGCTCGAATGAAAATAACAAAAAAAACACATAAATCATATTTGACCCTCGAGGGCTTGTGCTATAGCCCACGGACACCTTAGACAGGCTCAAAATTACATCGAAAAGAGGACAAGTCTAGAACATGAATATTTGTATAATTTCTCGATAGGATGTGCTATAGTCCATGTAAATGGCTTAGATGGGTGAAAATTGGCTCGAATGAAGATAATAAAAAAAAAATACATAAATGATATCTGACCCTCGAGGGCATGTGCTACAGCCCACGAACACCATAGACAGGCTCAAAATTACATCAAAAAGAGAACGAGTCTAGAACATGAATATAGCTGTAGTCTCTCGATAGGATGTGCAATAGCCCACAAAAATGGCTTAGATGGGTGAAAATTTGCTCGAATGAAAATAACAAAAAAAATGCATAAATCATATCTGACCCTCGAGGGCATGTGTTATAGCTCACGGAAACCTTAGACAGGCTCAAAATTACATCTGAAAAAAGACGAGCCTAGGACATGCATATTTTGATAGTTTCTTGATAGGATGTTCTATAGCCCATGAAAATGTCTTAGATGGGTGAAAATTGGCTCGAATGAAGATAAAGCAAATAAACACATAAATGATATCTAGCCTTCAAGGGCATGTCCTACAACCCACTAGACAGGCTCGATAGGATGTGCTACAACCCTTGAAAATGGCTTAAATGGGTAAAAATTGCCTCGAATGAAAATAACAAAAAAAACATATAAATCATATTTGACCCTCGAGGGTATGTGTTATAGCCCACAGACACCATAGACAGGGTCAAAACTAAATAAAAAAGAGGACGAGTCTAGGACATGAATATTGCTATAGTCTCTCAATAGGATATGCTACAGCTCATGAAAATGGCTTAGATGGGTGAAAATTGGTTCCAATGAAAATAACTAAAATAAAACACATGAATCATATCTGACCCTCGAGGGCATGTGTTATAGCTCACGGAAACGTTAGATAGGCTCACGGAAATCTTGATAGGATATGCTACAACTCATAAAAATGGCTTAGATGGGTGAAAATTGGCTAAAATGAAGATAACAAAAATAAACACATAAATGATATCTGACCCTCGAGGGCATCTGCTACAGCCCACGAACACCATAGACAGACTCAAAATTACATCAGAATGAAAACAAGCCTATGACACGAATATTGCTATAGTCTCTCGATAGAATGTGCTATAGCCCACGAAAATAGTTTAGATGGGTGAAAACTGGCTCGAATAAAATAATAAAAATAAAACACATCAATCATATCGGACCCTCGAGGGCATGTGCTACAGTCCATGGACACCATAGGCAGGCTCAAAACTATAGCAAAAAGAGGACGAGTCTAGGACCTAAATATTGCTATAGCCCATGAATATAGTTGTAGTCTCTCGATAGGATGTGCTATAGCCCACGAAAATGGCTTAGATGGGTGAAAGTTGACTCGATGAAAATAACAAAAATAAAACACATCAATCATATCTGACCCATGAGGGCATGTGTTATAGCTCACGGAAATCTTAGACATGCTCAAAATTACATCAGAAAGAAGACGAGTCTAGGACATGAATATTTCAATACTCTCTCGATGTGCTATAACCCATGAAAATGGCTTAGATGGGTGAAAATTGGGTCCAATGAAGTTAACAAAAATAAACAAATAAGTGATATCTGACCCTCAGGGGCATGTGCTACAGCCCATGGACACCATAGACAGGCGCAAAATTACATCAAAAAGAGGACGAGTCTAGGACATGAATATTGCTATAGTCTCTTGATAAGATGTGCCACAACCCATGAAAATGACTTAGATGGGTGAAAATTGGCTCGAATGAAGATAACAAAAATAAAACACATGAATCATATCTGACCCTCGGGAGCATGTGCTACAGCCCACGGACACCATAGATAGGCTCAAAATTACATCAAAAAGAGGATGAGCCTAGGACATGAATATTGCTATAGTCCCTCGATAGGATGTGCTATAGCCCATGAAAATGGCTTAGATGGGTAAAAATTGGCTCAAATGAAGATAATGAAAATAAACACATAAATAATATCAAACCCTGGAGGGCATGTGCTATAGCCCACGGACATCATAGACAGACTCAAAATTACATCAAAAAGAGGACCAATCTAGGACGTCAATATAGTTGTAGTCTCTCAATAGGATGTGCAATAGCCCACAAAAATGGCTTAGATGGGTGAAAATTGGCTCGAACAAAAATAACAAAAAAAACACATAAATCATATCTGACCCTCGAGGGCATGTGCTACAGCTCACGGAAATCTTAGACAGGCTCAAAATTACATCTGAAAGAAGACGAGTCTAGGACATGAATATTTTGATAGTTTTTCGATAGGATGTGCTATAGCCCATGAAAATATCTTAGATTGGTGAAAATTGGCTCAAATGAAGATAATGAAAATAAACACATAATTGATATCTAACCTTCGAGGGCATGTCCTATAACCCACTAGACAGGCTAAAATTACATCAAAAAGAGGACGAGTCTAGAATATGAATATTGCTATAGTCTCTCGATAGGATGTGCTACATCCCTTGAAAATGGCTTAGATGAGTAAACATTGGCTCGAATAAAAATAACAAAAACAACACATGAATCATATCTGACCCTCGAGGGCGTGTGTTATAGCCCGCAGACACCATAGATAGGCTAAAAATTATATCAGAAAGAAGACGAGTCTAGGACATGAATATTGCTATAGTATCTTGATAGGATGTACTACAACTCATAAAAATGGCTTAGATGGGTCAAAATTGGCAAAAATGAAGATAACAAAAAATAAACTCATAAATGATATCTGACCCTCGAGGGCATCTGCTACAGCCCACGAACACCATAGACAGACTCAAAATTACATCGGAACGAAAACAAGCCTATGACACAAATATTGCTATAGTCTCTCGATAAAATATGCTACAGCCCACGAAATTAGTTTAGATGGGTGAAAATTGACTCGAATGAAATAACAAAAAAACATATAAATCATATCGGACCCTCGAGGGCATGTGCTACAGTCCATGGACACCATAGGCAGGCTCAAAACTATAGCAAAAAGAGGACGAGTCTAGGACCTAAATATTGCTATAGTCTCTCGATAGGATGTGCTATAGCCCATGAAAATGGCTTAGATGGGTAAAAATTGGCTCGAATGAAGATAACGAAAATAAACACATAAATGATATCAAACCCTGGAGGGCATGTGCTACAGCCCACGGACATCATAGACACGCTCAAAATTATATCAAAAAGAGGACCAGTCTAGGACATGGATATAGTTGTAGTCTCTCGATAAGATGTACTATAGCCCATGAAGATAACAAAAATAAAACACATGAATCATATATGACCCTCGAGGGCATGTGCTATAGCTCACGGAAACCTTAGACAGGCTCAAAATTAAATAAAAAAGAAGACGAGTCTAAGACATGAATATTTCAATACTCTCTTGATAGGATGTGCTATAGCCCATGAAAATGACTTAGATGGGTGAAAAATAGCTCGAATGAAGATAACAAAAATAAACACATAAATGATATCTAACCCTCGAGGGCATGTGCTACAGCCCACATACACCATAGACATGCACAAAATTACATCAAAATGAGGACGAGTCTAGGACATGACTATTGCTACAGTCTCTCAATAGGATGTGCTACAGCCCATGAAAATGGCTTAGATGGGTGAAAATTGGCTCAAATGAAAATAAAAAAACACATAAATCATATCTGACCCTCGAGGGCATGTGCTACAGCCCACGTACACCATACACAGGCGCAAAATTACATCAAAAAGAGGACGAGTCTAGGACATGAATATTGCTATAGTCTCTCAATAGGATGTGCTACAGCCCATGAAAATGGCTTAGATGGGTAAAAATTGGCTCGAATGAAAATAACAAATAAAAATATATAAATCATATCTGACCCACGAGGGCATGTGTTATGGCCCACACACACCATAGATAGGCTCAAAATACATCAGAAAGAGGACGAGTCTAGGACATGAATATAGCTATAGTCTCTCGATAGGATATACTATATCCCATAAAAATAGCTTAGATGGGTGAAAATTGGCTTGAATGAAAATAACAAAAAAAAACATAAATGATATCTGACCCTCGATGGCATGTGTTATAGCCCACGAACACTATAGATAGGCTCATAATTACATCAGAAAAAAGATGAACCTAGGACTTGAATATTTCGATTGTCTCTCGATAGGATATGCTATAGCCCACGAAAATGGCTCAGATGGGTGAAAATTGGCTTGAATGAAGATAGCAAAAATAAACACATTTATCATATTTGACCCTCGAGGGCATGTGGTATAGCCCACAGACACCTTAGACAGACTCAAAATTACATCAGAAAGAAGACGAGTCTAGGACATGAATATAGTTGTAGTCTCTCGATAGGATGTGCTATAGCCCACGAAAATGGCTTAGATGGGTGAAAGTTGACTCGATGAAAATAACAAAAATAAAACACATCAATCATATCTGACCCATGAGGGCATGTGCTATAGCTCACGAAAATCTTAGACAGGCTCAAAATTACATCAGAAAGAAGACGAGTCTAGGACATGAATATTTCAATGCTCTCTCGATGTGCTATAGCCCATGAAAATGGCTTAGATGGGTGAAAATTGGGTCGAATGAAGTTAATAAAAATAAACAAATAAGTGATATCTGACCCTCGGGGGCATGTGCTACAGCCCACGGACACCATAGATAGGCTCAAAATTACATCAAAAAGAGGACGAGCCTAGGACATGAATATTGCTATAGTCTCTCGATAGGATGTGCTATAGCCCATGAAAATGGCTTAGATGGGTAAAAATTGGCTCGAATGAAGATAACGAAAATAAACACATAAATGATATCAAACCCTGGAGGGCATGTGCTACAGCCCACGGACATCATAGACAGGCTTAAAATTATATCAAAAAGAGGACCAGTCTAGGACATGGATATAGTTGTAGTCTCTCGATAAGATGTACTATAGCCCATGAAGATAACAAAAATAAAACACATGAATCATATATGACCCTCGAGGGCATGTGCTATAGCTCACGGAAACCTTAGACAGGCTCAAAATTAAATAAAAAAGAAGACGAGTCTAAGACATGAATATTTCAATACTCTCTTGATAGGATGTGCTATAGCCCATGAAAATGACTTAGATGGGTGAAAAATAGCTCGAATGAAGATAACAAAAATAAACACATAAATGATATCTAACCCTCGAGGGCATGTGCTACAGCCCACATACACCATAGACATGCACAAAATTACATCAAAATGAGGACGAGTCTAGGACATGACTATTGCTATAGTCTCTCAATAGGATGTGCTACAGCCCATCAAAATGGCTTAGATGGGTGAAAATTGGCTCAAATGAAAATAAAAAAACACATAAATCATATCTGACCCTCGAGGGCATGTGCTACAGCCCACGTACACCATACACAGGCGCAAAATTACATCAAAAAGAGGACGAGTCTAGGACATGAATATTGCTATAGTCTCTCAATAGGATGTGCTACAGCCCATGAAAATGGCTTAGATGGGTAAAAATTGGCTCGAATGAAAATAACAAATAAAAATATATAAATCATATCTGACCCACGAGGGCATGTGTTATGGCCCACACACACCATAGATAGGCTCAAAATACATCAGAAAGAGGACGAGTCTAGGACATGAATATAGCTATAGTCTCTCGATAGGATATACTATATCCCATAAAAATAGCTTAGATGGGTGAAAATTGGCTTGAATGAAAATAACAAAAAAAAAACATAAATGATATCTGACCCTCGATGGCATGTGTTATAGCCCACGAACACTATAGATAGGCTCATAATTACATCAGAAAAAAGATGAACCTAGGACTTGAATATTTCGATTGTCTCTCGATAGGATATGCTATAGCCCACGAAAATGGCTCAGATGGGTGAAAATTGGCTTGAATGAAGATAGCAAAAATAAACACATTTATCATATTTGACCCTCGAGGGCATGTGGTATAGCCCACAGACACCTTAGACAGACTCAAAATTACATCAGAAAGAAGACGAGTCTAGGACATGAATATAGTTGTAGTCTCTCGATAGGATGTGCTATAGCCCACGAAAATGGCTTAGATGGGTGAAAGTTGACTCGATGAAAATAACAAAAATAAAACACATCAATCATATCTGACCCATGAGGGCATGTGCTATAGCTCACGAAAATCTTAGACAGGCTCAAAATTACATCAGAAAGAAGACGAGTCTAGGACATGAATATTTCAATGCTCTCTCGATGTGCTATAGCCCATGAAAATGGCTTAGATGGGTGAAAATTGGGTCGAATGAAGTTAATAAAAATAAACAAATAAGTGATATCTGACCCTCGGGGGCATGTGCTACAGCCCACGGACACCATAGATAGGCTCAAAATTACATCAAAAAGAGGACGAGCCTAGGACATGAATATTGCTATAGTCTCTCGATAGGATGTGCTATAGCCCATGAAAATGGCTTAGATGGGTAAAAATTAGCTCAAATGAAGATAACAAAAATAAACACATAAATGATATCAAACCCTGGAGGGCATGTGCTACAGCCCACGGACATCATAGATAGACTCAAAATTACATCAAAAAGAGGACCAATCTAGGATATGAATATAGTTGTAGTCTCTCAATAGGATGTGCAATAGCCCACAAAAATGGCTTAGATGGGTGAAAATTGGCGTGAACAAAAATAACAAAATAAAAACACATAAATCATATCTGATCCTCGAGGGCATGTGCTATAGCTCGCGAAAATCTTAGACAGGCTCAAAATTACATCTGAAAGAAGACGAGTCTAGGACATGAATAATTTGATAGTTTTTCGATAGGATGTGCTATGGCCCATGAAAATGTCTTAGATTGGTGAAAATTGGCTCGAATGAAGATAATGAAAATAAACACATAATTGATATCTAACCTTCGAGGGCATGTCCTACAACCCACTAGACAGGCTCAAGATTACATCAAAAAGAGGACGAGTCTAGAACATGAATATTGCTATAGTCTCTCGATAGGATGTGCTACATCCCTTGAAAATGGCTTAGATGAGTAAACATTGGCTCGAATAAAAATAACAAAAAAAACACGTGAATCATATCTGACCCTCGAGGGCGTGTGTTATAGCCCACAGACACCATAGACAGGCTAAAAATTATATCAGAAAGAAGACGAGTCTAGGACATGAATATTGCTATAATATCTTGATAGGATGTACTACAACTCATAAAAATGGCTTAGATGGGTCAAAATTGGCAAAAATGAAGATAACAAAAAATAAACTCATAAATGATATCTGACCCTCGAGGGCATCTGCTACAGCCCACGAACACCATAGATAGACTCAAAATTACATCGGAACGAAAACAAGCCTATGACACAAATATTGCTATAGTCTCTCGATAGAATGTGCTACAACCCACGAAAATAGTTTAGATGGGTGAGAATTGGCTCGAATGAAATAACAAAAAAACATATAAATCATATCGGACCCTCGAGGGCATGTGCTATAGTCCATGGACACCATAGGCAGGCTCAAAACTATAGCAAAAAGAGGACGAGTCTAGGACCTAAATATTGCTATAGTCTCTCGATAGGATGTGCTATAGCCCATGAAAATGGCTTAGATGGGTAAAAATTGGCTCGAATGAAGATAACGAAAATAAACACATAAATGATATCAAACCCTGGTAGGCATGTGCTACAGCCCACGGACATCATAGACAGGCTTAAAATTACATCAAAAAGAGGACCAGTCTAGGACATGGATATAGTTGTAGTCTCTCGATAAGATGTACTATAGCCCACAAAAATGGCTTAGATGGGTGAAAATTGGCTCGAATGAAAATAACAAAAAAACACATAAATCATATCTGACCCTCATGGGCATGTGCTATAGCTCACAGAAACCTTAGACACGCTCAAAATTACATCTGAAAGAAGACGAGTCCAGGACATGAATATTTTGATAGTTTCTCGATAGGATGTGCTATAGCCCATGAAAATGTCTTAGATTGGTGAAAATTGGCTCGAATGAAGATAACAAAAATAAACACACAATTGATATCTAACCTTTGAGGGCATGTCCTACAGCCTACTAGACAGGCTCAAAATTACATCAAAAAGAGGACGAGTCTAGAACATGAATATTGCTATAGTCTCTCGATAGGATATGCTACATCCCTTGAAAATGGCTTAGATGGGTAAACATTGGCTCGAATGAAAATAATAAAAAAAACACGTGAACCATATCTGACCCTTGAGGGCATGTGTTATAGCCCACAGACAGGCTCAAATTTATATCAGAAAGAAGACGAGTCTAGGACATGAATATTGATATAGTATCTTGATAGGATGTGCTACAACTCATAAAAATGGCTTAGATGGGAGAAAATTGGCTAAAATGAAGATAACAAAAAATAAACACATAAATGATATCTCACCCTCGAGGGCATCTGCTACAGCCCACGAACACCATATACAGACTCAAAATTACATCGGAACGAAAACAAGCCTATGACACGAATATTGCTATAGTCTCTCGATAGAATGTGCTATAGCCCACGAAAATAGTTTAGATAGGTGAAAATTGGCTCGAATGAAAATAACAAAAAAACCATATAAATCATATTGGACCCTCGAGGGCATGTGCTACAGTTCATAGACACCATAGGCAGGCTCAAAACTATAGCAAAAAGAGGACGAGTCTAGGACCTAAATATTGCTATAGTCTCTCGATAGGATGTGCTATAGCCCATGAAAATGGCTTGGATGGGTAAAAATTGGCTCAAATGAAGGTAACGAAAATAAACATATAAATGATATCTGACCCTCGAGAGCATGTACTACAGCCCACGGACACTATAGATAGGCTCAAAATTACATCAAAAAGAGGACAAGTCTAGGACATGAATATAGCTGTAGTCTCTCGAGAGGATGTGCTATAGCCCACAAAAATGGCTTAGATGGGTGAAAATTGGCTCGAATGAAAATAAAAAAACAAATAAGTAATATCTAACCCTCGAGGGCATGTGCTATAGCCCACGTACACCATAGACAGGCGCAAAATTACATCAAAAAGAGGACGAGTCTAGGACATGAATATTGCTATAGTCTCTTGATAAGATGTGCTACAACTCATGAAAATGACTTAGATGGGTGAAAATTGGCTCGAATGAAGATAACAAAAATAAAACACATGAATCATATATGACCCTCGAGGGCATGTGCTATAGCTCACGGAAACCTTAGACAGGCTCAAAATTAAATCAGAAAGAAGACGAGTCTAAGATATGAATATTTCAATACTCTCTTGATAGGATGTGCTATAGCCCATGAAAATGACTTAGATGGGTGAAAAATGGCTCGAATGAAGATAACAAAAATAAACACATAAATGATATCTAACCCTCGAGGGCATGTGCTACAGCCCACATACACCATAGACATGCACAAAATTACATCCAAAAGAGGACGAGTCTAGGACATGACTATTGCTACAGTCTCTCAATAGGATGTGCTACAGCCCATGAAAATGGCTTAGATGGGTGAAAATTGGCTCAAATGAAAATAAAAAAACACATAAATCAAATCTGACCCTCGAGGGCATGTGCTACAGCCCACGTACACCATACACAGGCGCAAAATTATATCAAAAAGAGGATGAGTCTAGGACATGAATATTGTTATAGTCTCTCAATAGGATGTGCTACAGCCTATGAAAATGGCTTAGATGGGTAAAAATTGGCTCGAATGAAAATAACAAAAAAAAAATATATAAATCATATCTGACCCTCGAGGGCATGTGTTATGGCCCACAGACACCATAGATAGGCGCAAAATTACATCAAAAAGAGGATGACTCTAGGACATGAATATTGCTATAGTCTCTCGATAGGATATACTATATCCCATGAAAATAGCTTAGATGGGTGAAAATTGGCTTGAATGAAAATAACAAAAAAAAAACATAAATGATATCTGACCCTCGATGGCATGTGTTATAGCCCACGAACACCATAGATAGGCTCAAAATTACATCAGAAAAAAGATGAACCTAGGACATGAATATTTCGATTGTCTCTCGATAGGATATGCTATAGCCCACGAAAATGGCTCAGATGGGTGAAAATTGGCTTGAATGAAGATAGCAAAAATAAACACATTTATCATATTTGACCCTCGAGGGCATGTGGTATAGCCCAGAGACACCTTAGACAGGCTCAAAATTACATCAGAAAGAAGACGAGTCTAGGACATGAATATAGTTGTAGTCTCTCGATAGGATGTGCTATAGCCCACGAAAATGGCTTGGATGGGTGAAAGTTGGCTCGATGAAAATAACAAAAATAAAACACATCAATCATATCTGACCCACGAGGGCATGTGCTATAGCTCACGGAAATCTTAGACAGGCTCAAAATTACATCAGAAAGAAGACGAGTCTAGGACATGAATATTTCAGTACTCTCTCGATGTGCTATAGCCCATGAAAATGGCTTAGATGGGTGAAAATTGGGTCGAATGAAGTTAACAAAAATAAACAAATAAGTGATATCTGACCCTCGAGGGCATGTGCTACAGCTCACGGACACCATAGATAGGCTCAAAATTAAATCAAAAAGAGGACGAGCCTAGGACATGAATATTGCTATAGTCTCTCGATAGGATGTGCTACAGCCCATGAAAATGGCTTAGATGGGTGAAAACTGGCTTGAATGAAAATAACAAAAAAAACATATAAATCAAATCTGACCCTCGAGTGCATATGCTACAGCCACGGACACCATAGATAGGCTCAAAACTACATCAAAAAGAGGACGAGTCTAGAAAATGAATATTGCTATAGTCTCTCGGTATGATGTGCTACAACCCATGAAAATGGCTTAGATGGGTGAAAATTGGCTTCAATGAAACTAATAAAAACAAAAAACATGAATCATATCTGACCCTCGAGGGTATATGCTATAGCTCACGGAAACCTTAGACAGGCTCAAAGTTACATCAGAAAGATGATGAGTCTAGGACATGAATATTTTGATAGTCTCTCGATAGGATGTGTTGTAGCCCATGAAAATAGCTTAGATGGGTGAAAATTGGCTCGAATGAAGATAACAAAAATAAACACATCAATGATATCTGACCCTCGAGTGCATGTGCTACAATCTGCGGACACCATAGACAGGCTCAGAATTACAACAAAAAGAGGACAAGTATAGGACGTGAATATTGCTATAGTTTCTCGATAGGATGTGCTACAGCCCATGAAAATGGCTTAGATGGGTGAAAATTGGCTCGAATGATAATAACAAAAAAAACACATAAATCATATCTGACCCTCGAGTGCATGTGCTATAGCTCACGGAAATCTTAGATAACAAAAAAAATTAGTTCGAATGAAAATAACAAAAAAAAGCAAAAATCATATCTTACTCTCGATGGCATGTGCTATAGCCCAGGGATACCATAGCCAGACTCAAAATACATCAGAAAGAGGACGA
Organism: Eleusine coracana subsp. coracana; assembly: GCA_032690845.1. NCBI lineage: Eukaryota > Viridiplantae > Streptophyta > Magnoliopsida > Poales > Poaceae > Eleusine > Eleusine coracana. Next base: position 147,801 of record CM064430.1, read on the forward strand.
GTCTTGGACATGAATATAGCTATAGTCTCTCGATTGGATGTACTATATCCCATGAAAATGGTTTAGATGGGTGAAAATATGCTCCAATGAAATTAATAAAAATAAAACACATGAATCATATCTGACCCTCGAGGGCATGTGCTATCGCTCACGAAAACCTTAGACAGGCTCAAAATTACATCAGAAAAAAGACGAACCTAGGACATGAATATTTTGATAGTCTCTCGATAGGATGTGCTATAGTCCATGTAAATGGCTTAGATGGGTGAAAATTGGCTCGAATGAAGATAACAAAAAACACATAAATGGTACCTGACACTCGATGGCATGTGCTATAGCCCACGGATGCCATAGACAGGCTCAAAATTATATCAAAAAGAGGACGAGTCTAGGACATGAATATAGTTGTAGTCTCTCGATAAGATGTGCTACAACCCGCAAAAATGGCTTAGATGGGTGAAAATTGGCTCGAATGACAATAACAAAAAAAACACATAAATCATATCTGACCCTCGAGGGCATGTGCTATAGCTTATGGAAACTTTAGACAGTTTTACAATTACATCAGAAAGAAGACAAGTCTAGGACATGAATATTTTGATAGTTTCTCGATATGTTGTGCTATAGCCCATGAAAATATCTTAGATGGGTGAAAATTGGCTCAATTAAAGATAATGAAAATAAATAGATAAATGATATCTAGCCTCGAGGGCATCTGCTATAGCCCACAGAAATCATAGATAGACTCAAAAGTACATTGGAAAGAAAATGATCCTATGACACGAATATTGCTATAGTCTCTCGATAGAATATGCTACAGCCCAAAAAATGGCTTAGATGGGTGAAAATTGGCTCGAATGAAAATAACAAAAAAACACATAAATCATATTTGACCCTCGAGGGCATGTGATATAGCCCACGAACACCTTAGACAGGCTCAAAATTACGTCGGAAAGAGAACGAGTCTAGAACATAAATATTTGTAAAATCTCTCGATAGGATGTGCTATAGTCCATGTAAATGGCTTAGATGGGTGAAAATTGGCTCGAATGAAGATAACAAAAAAACACATAAATGATATCTGACCCTCGAGGGCATGTGCTACAGTCCACGGACACCACAGACAGGTTTAAAATTATATCAAAAAGAGAACAAGTCTAGGACATGAATATTGCTATAGTCTCTCGATAGGATGTGCTATAGACCATGAGAATGGTTTAGATGGGTGAAAATTGGCTCGAATGAAAATAATAAAAAACACATAAATCATATCTGACCCTCGAGGGCATGTGCTATAGCTCAAGGAAACCTTAGACGCGCTCAAAATTACATAAGAAAGAAGACGAGTCTAGGACATATGAAAGAAGACGAGTCTAACCCGCGAGGGCATGTGCTACAGCTCATGAAAGTGGCTTAGATGGGTGAAAATTGGATAAAATAAAGATAACAAAATAAACACATAGATGATATCTGACCCTCAAAGGCATATGCTATAGCCCACGAACACCATAGACAGACTCAAAATTACATCGGAATGAAAACAAGCCTATGACACGAATATTGCTATAGTCTCTTGATAGAATGTGCTACAGCCCACAAAAATAGTTTAGATGGGTAAAAATTGGCTCGAATGAAAATAACAAAAAAAACATATAAATCATATCGGACCCTCGAGGACATGAGCTACAGTCCATGGACACCATAGGCAGGCTCAAAACTATAACAAAAAGAGGATGAGTCTAGGACATAAATATTGCTATAGTCTCTCGATAGGATGTGCTATAGCCCATGAAAATTGCTTAGATGGGTGAAAATTGGCTCAAATGAAGATAACAAAAATAAACACATAAATGATATAAAACCCTCGAGGGCATGTGCTACAACCTACGGACATCATAGACAGGCACAAAATTACATCAAAAAGAGGACGAGTCTAGGACATGAATATCTCTATAGTCTCTCGATAGAATCTGCTACAACCCATGAAAATGGCTTGGATGGATAAAAATTGGCTCGAATGAAAACAAACAAAAGACCCATAAATCATATCTGACCCTCGAGGGCATGTGTTATAGCCCACGGACACCATAGATAGGCTCAAAACTATATCAAAAAGAGGATGAGTCTAGTACATAAATATTGCTTAAGTCTCTCAATAGGATGTGCTACAGCTCATAAAAATGGCTTAGATGGGTAAAAATTGGTTCCAACAAAAATAACAAAAATAAAACACATGAATCATATCTGACCCTCGAGGGCATGTGTTATAGCTTACGGAAACCTTAGATAGGCTCAAAATTACATCAGAAAGAAGACAAGTCTAGGACATGAATATTGCTATAGTATCTTGATAGGATGTGCTACAGCTCATGAAAATGGCTTAGATAGGTGAAAATTGGCTCAAATGAAGATAACAAAAATAAACACATAAATGATATCTGACCCTCGAGGGCATCTGCTACAGCCCACGGACACCATAGATAGGCTCAAAATTACATCAAAAAGAGGACGAGTCTAGAACACAAATATTGCTATAATTTCTAGATAGGATGTGCTACAGCCCATGAAAATAGCTTAGATGGGTGAAAATGGCTCAAATGAAGATAACAAAAATAAAATAGATAAATGATATCTAACCCTGGAGGGTATGTGCTATAGCTCACGGAAACCTTAGACAGGCTCAAAATTACATCAGAAAGAAGACGAGTCTTGGACATGAATATTTCAATAGTCTTTCGATACGATGTGCTATAGCCCATGAAAATGGCTTAGATGGGTGAAAATTGGCTCGAATGAAGTTAACAAAAATAAACACATAAATGATATCTAACCCTCATGGGCATGTGCTACATCCCACGGACACCATAGATAGGGTCGAAATTACATCAAAAAGAGGACGAGTCTAGGACATGAATATTGCTATAGTCTCTCGATAGGATGTGCTATAGCCCATGAGAATGGCTTAGATGGGTAAAAATTGGCTCGAATGAAAACAACAAAAAAAAACATATAAATCATATCTGACCCTCGAGGGCATGTGTTATAGCCCACAAGACAAAATAGACAGGCTCAAAACTACATCAAAAAGAGGACGAGTCTAGGACATGAATATTGCTATAGTCTCTCGATAAGATGTGCTACAGCTCATGAAAATGTCTTAGATGGGTGAAAATTGGCTCGAATGAAGATAACAAAAATAAAACACATGAATCATATCTGACCCTCGAGGGCATGTGCTATAGCTCACGGAAACCTTAGACAGGCTCAAAAGTACATCGGAAAGAAGACGAGTCTACGACATGAATATAGTTGTAGTCTCTCGATAGGATGTGCTATAGCCCACAAAAATGGTTCAGATGGGTGAAAATTGGCTCGAATGAAAATAACTAAAATAAAACACATGAATCATATCTGACCCACAAGGGCATGTGATATAGCTCACGGAAATCTTAGACAGGTTCAAAATTACATCAGAAAGAAGACGAGTTTAGGACATGACTATTTCAATAGTCTCTAGATATGATGTGCTATAGCCCACGAAAATGGCTTAGATGGGTGAAAATTGGCTCGAATGAAGATAACAAAAATAAACACGAAAATGATATCTGACCCTCGAGGGCATGTGCTACAGCCCATGAACACCATAGATAGGCTCAAAATTACATCAAAAAAAGGACGAGTCTAGGACCTGAATATTTCTGTAGTCTCTTGATAGGATGTGCTATAGCCCATGAAAATGGCTTAGATGGGTGAAAATTGGCTCGAATGAGAATAACAAAAATAACACATAAATCAAATCTGACCCTCGAGTGCATATGCTACAGCCAAGGACACCATAGACACGCTCAAAACTACATTAAAAAGAGGACGAGTCTAGGACATGAATATTGCTATAGTCTCTCGATAGGATGTGCTACTGCCCATGAAAATAGCTTAGTTGGGTGAAAATTGGCTCCAACAAAATTAATAAAAATAAAACACATGAATCATATTTTGACCCTCGAGGGCATGTGCTATAGCTGACAGAAACCTTAGATAGGCTGAAAATTACATCAGAAAGAAGACGAGTCTAGGACATTAATATTTTGATAGTCTCTCGATAGGATGTGCTATAGCCCACGAAAATGGCTCAAATGGGTGAAAATTGGTTCGAATGAAAAGAACAAAAAAACAAAAATCATATGTGACCCTCGAGGGCATGTGCTATAGCCCAGGGATACCTTAGCCAGACTCAAAATAAATTAGAAAGAGGACAAGTCTTGGACATGAATATACCTATAGTCTCTCGATAGGATATGCTATAGCCCACAAAAATCGCTCAGATGGGTGAAAATTGGCTCGAATGAAAATAAAAAAAACACATAAATTATATCTGACCCTCGAGTGCATGTGCTATAGCTCACGGAAACTTTAGACAGGTTCAAAATTACATCAGAAAGAAGACGAGTCTAGGACATGAATATTTCGATAGTCTCTCGATAGGATATGCTATAGCCCAAGAAAATGGCTTAGATGGGTGAAAATTGGCTGAAGATAACAAAAATAAACACATAATTGATATCTAGCTTTTGAGGGCATGTGCTACAGCCCACTAGACAGGCTCAAAATTACATAAAAAAGAGGAAGAGTTTGGAACATGAATATTGCTAGTCTCTGGAAAGGATGTGCTACAGCCCATGAAAATGGCTAAGAGGGGTAAAAATGGGCTCCAATGAAAATAACAAAAAAAAACAAACATCATATCTGACCCTCAAGGGCATGTGCTATAGCCCAGGGATACCTTAGCCAGACTTAAAATAAATCAGAAAGAGAATGAGTCTAGGACATGAATATAGGTGTAGTTTCTCGATAGGATGTGCTATAGCCAACAAAAATGGCTTACATGGGTGAAAATTGACTTGAATCAAAATAACAAAAAAACCACATAAATCATATCTGACCCTCGAGGGCATGTGCTATAGCTCACGGAAACCATAGAGAGGTTTAAAATTACATCAGAAAGAAGACGAGTCTATGACATGAATATTTTGATAGTCTCTCGATAGGATGTGCTATACCCATGAAAAAGGCTTTGATGGGTGAAAATTGTCTCGAATAAAGATAACAAAAAAAATATATAAATGATGTCTGACCCTCGAGAGCATGTGCTATAGCCCATAGAAAGCTTAGACAAACTTAAAATTACATCAGAAAGAGGACGAGCCTACGACATGAATATTGCTATAGTCTCTCGATAGGATGGGCTATAGCCCATGAAAATGGCTTAGATGGGTGAAAATTGGCTCGAATGTAAATAGCAAAAAAAAACATAAATCATATCTGACCCTTGAGGGCATGTGCTATAACCCAGGGATACCTTTGCCAAGCTCAAAATTACATCAGCTCATGAAAATGGCTTAGATGGGTGAAAATTGGCTCAAATGAAAATAACAATAAAACACATAAATCATTTCTGACCCTCGAGGACATACGCTACAGTCCACGGACATGATAGACAGGCTCAAAACTACAGCAAAAAAAGGACGAGTCTAGGACATGTATATTGCTATAGTCTCTCGATAAGATATGTTACAACCCATGAAAATGGCTTAGATGGTTGAAAATATGCTCCAATAAAAATAACAAAAATAAAACACATGAATCATATCTGACCCTCGAGGGCATGTGCTATAGCTCACGGAAACCATAGACAGGCTCAAAATTACATCTGAAAGAAGACAAGTCTAGGACACGAATATTGCTATAGTCTCTCGATAGAATGTGCAACAGCCCATGAAAATAGTTTAGATGAGTGAAAATTAGCTCGAATGAAAATAACAAAAAAATACATAAATCATATTTTACCCTCAAGGGCATGTGGTATAGCCCACGGACACCTTAGACAAGCTCAAAATTACTTCGGAAAGAGGACAAGTCTAGGACTTGAATATTTGTACAATCTCTCGATAGCATGTGTTGTCGCCCACAAAAATGGCTCAGATGGGTGTAAATTGGCTCGAATGAAAATAACTAAAATAAAACACATTAATCATATCTGACCGTCGAGGGTATGTGCTATAGCTCACTGAAATCTTAGACAGGCTCAAAATTACATCAGAAAGAAGACGAGTCTAGGACTTGAATACTTTAATAGTCTTTCGACAGGATGTGCTATAGCCCATGAAAATGGTTTAGATGGGTGAAAATTGGATCGAATAAAGATAACAAAAATAAACACATAAATGATATCTGACCCTCGAAGGCATGTGCTACAACCCACGGACAACATAGATAGGGTCAAAATTACATAAAAAAAAGGACGAGTCTAGGACATGAATATTGCTATAGTCTCTCTATAGGATGTGCTACAGCCTATGAAAATGGCTTAGATGGGTGAAAATTGGCTGGAATGAGGATAAAAAAAAGGAACACATAAATAATATCTGACCCACGAGAGCATTTGCTAGAGCCCACAGACACCTTAAGAAAGCTGACAATTACGTCGAAAGGAGGACGAGTCTGGGATATAAATATTGCTACAGTCTCTTGATAGGATTTGTTATGACCCACAAAAATGGCTCGAATGAAGATAAAAAAAATAAAATAGATAAATGATATCTAACCCTGGAGGGCATGTGGTATAGCCCACAAACATCTTAAACAGGCTCAAAATTACATTGTAAAAAGGACAAGCCTAGGACATGGATATTGCTATAGTCTCTCGATAGGATGTGCTACAACCCATAAAAATGGCTCGAGCGCATGTACTATAGCCCACAGACACCTTAGATAGGCTCAAAGTTACATCGAAAAGAAGACGAGTCTAGTACATGAATATAGTTGTAGTCTCTCAATACGATGTGCAATAGCCCAAGAAAATAGCACAGATGGGTGAAAATTGGCTTGATGAAAATAACAAAAATAAAACACATGAATCATATCTGACCCACAAGGGCATGTGCTATAGCTCACGGAAATCTTAGACAGGTTCAAAATTACATCAGAAAGAAGACGAGTTTAGGACATGACTATTTCAATAGTCTCTCGATATGATGTGCTATAGCCCACGAAAATGGCTTAGATGGGTGAAAATTGGCTCGAACGAAGATAACAAAAATAAACACAGAAATGATATCTGACCCTCGAGGGCATGTGCTACAGCCCATGAACACCATAGATAGGCTCAAAATTACATCAAAAAGAGGACGAGTCTAGGACATGAATATTGCTATAGTCTCTCGATAGGATGTGCTATAGCCCATGAGAATGGCTTAGATGGGTAAAAATTGGCTCAAATGAAAACAACACAAAAAACACATAAATCATATCTGACTCTCGAGGGCATGTGTTATAGCCCACAAGACACAATAGACAGGCTCAAAACTACATTAAAAAGAGGAAGAGTCTAGGACACGAATATTGCTATAGTCTCTCGATAAAATATGCTACAGCTCATGAAAATGACTTAGATGGGTGAAAATTGGCTCGAATGAAGATAACAAAAATAAAAGACATGAATCATATCTGACCCTCGAGTGCATGTGCTATAGCTCACGGAAACCTTACACAGGCTCAAAATTATATCAGAAAGAAGACGAGTCTTGGACATGAATATTTCAATACTCTCTTGATAGGATGTGCTATAGCCCATAAAAATGGCTTAGATGGGTGAAAAATGGCTCGAATGAAGATAACAAAAATAAACACATTAATGATATCTAACCCTCGAGGGCATGTGCTACAGCCCACATACACCATAGACATGCGCAAAATTACATCAAAAAGAGGACGAGTCTAGGACATGAATATTGCTACAGTCTCTCAATAGGATGTGCTACAGCCCACGAAAATGGCTTAGATGGGTGAAAATTGACTTGAATGAAAATTACAAAAACAAACACATAATTCATATTTGACCCTCGAGGGCATGTGCTATAGCCCACGGACACCTTAGACAGGTTCAAAATTACATCGGAAAGAGGACGAGACTAGGACATGAATATTTGTACAATCTCTTAATAGGATTTGCTATAGTCCATGTAAATGGCTTAGATGGGTGAAAATTGGCTCGAATGAAGATAACAAAAAAACACATAAATGATATCTGACCCTCGAGGGCATGTGTTACAGCCCACGAACACCATAGACAGACTCAAAATTACATCAAAAAGAGGACGAGTCTAGGACATGAATATAGTTGTAGTCTCTCGATAGAATGTGCTACGACCCACAAAAATGTCTTAGATGGGTAAAAATTGGCTCGAATGAAAATTTAATAAAACACATAAATCATATTTCACACTCGAGGGCATGTGCTATAGCCCACGGACACCTTAGACAGGCTCAAAATTACGTCGGAAAGAGGACGAGTCTAGGACATGAATATTTGTACAATCTCTTGATACGATGTGCTATAGTCCATGTAAATGGCTTAGATGGGTGAAAATTGGCTCGAATGAAGATAACATAAAACACATAAATGATATCTGACCCTCGAGGGCATGTGCTACAGCGCACGGACGCCATAGACAGGCTCAAAATTGCATCAAAAAGAGGACGAGTCTAAGACATGAATATAGTTGTAGTCTCTCGATAGGGTATGTTATAGCCCACATAAAATGGCTTAGATGGGTGAAAATTGGCTCGAATGAAAATAACAAAAAAAAAACACATAAATCATATGTGACCCTTGAGGGCATGAAACCTTAGACAGATTCTAAAGTACATCAGAAAGAAGACAAGTCTAGGACATGCATATTTTGATAGTTTCTCGATAGGATGTGCTACAACCCATGAAAATGTCTTAGATGGGTGAAAATTGGCTCGAATGAAGATAATGAAAATAATATCTTGCATCGAGGGTATCTGCTATAGCCCACGGACACCATAGAAAGACTCAAAATTACATCGGAAAGAAAACAATCCTATAACATGAATATTGCTATAGTCTCTCGATAGAATGTGCTACAGCCCAGAAAATGGCTTAGATGGGTGAAAATTAGCTCGAATGAAAATAACAAAAAAAACACATAAATCATATTTGACCCTCGAGGGCTTGTGCTATAGCCCACGGACACCTTAGACAGGCTCAAAATTACATCGAAAAGAGGACAAGTCTAGAACATGAATATTTGTATAATTTCTCGATAGGATGTGCTATAGTCCATGTAAATGGCTTAGATGGGTGAAAATTGGCTCGAATGAAGATAATAAAAAAAAAATACATAAATGATATCTGACCCTCGAGGGCATGTGCTACAGCCCACGAACACCATAGACAGGCTCAAAATTACATCAAAAAGAGAACGAGTCTAGAACATGAATATAGCTGTAGTCTCTCGATAGGATGTGCAATAGCCCACAAAAATGGCTTAGATGGGTGAAAATTTGCTCGAATGAAAATAACAAAAAAAATGCATAAATCATATCTGACCCTCGAGGGCATGTGTTATAGCTCACGGAAACCTTAGACAGGCTCAAAATTACATCTGAAAAAAGACGAGCCAAGGACATGCATATTTTGATAGTTTCTTGATAGGATGTTCTATAGCCCATGAAAATGTCTTAGATGGGTGAAAATTGGCTCGAATGAAGATAAAGCAAATAAACACATAAATGATATCTAGCCTTCAAGGGCATGTCCTACAACCCACTAGACAGGCTCGATAGGATGTGCTACAACCCTTGAAAATGGCTTAAATGGGTAAAAATTGCCTCGAATGAAAATAACAAAAAAAACATATAAATCATATTTGACCCTCGAGGGTATGTGTTATAGCCCACAGACACCATAGACAGGGTCAAAACTAAATAAAAAAGAGGACGAGTCTAGGACATGAATATTGCTATAGTCTCTCAATAGGATATGCTACAGCTCATGAAAATGGCTTAGATGGGTGAAAATTGGTTCCAATGAAAATAACTAAAATAAAACACATGAATCATATCTGACCCTCGAGGGCATGTGTTATAGCTCACGGAAACGTTAGATAGGCTCACGGAAATCTTGATAGGATATGCTACAACTCATAAAAATGGCTTAGATGGGTGAAAATTGGCTAAAATGAAGATAACAAAAATAAACACATAAATGATATCTGACCCTCGAGGGCATCTGCTACAGCCCACGAACACCATAGACAGACTCAAAATTACATCAGAATGAAAACAAGCCTATGACACGAATATTGCTATAGTCTCTCGATAGAATGTGCTATAGCCCACGAAAATAGTTTAGATGGGTGAAAACTGGCTCGAATAAAATAATAAAAATAAAACACATCAATCATATCGGACCCTCGAGGGCATGTGCTACAGTCCATGGACACCATAGGCAGGCTCAAAACTATAGCAAAAAGAGGACGAGTCTAGGACCTAAATATTGCTATAGCCCATGAATATAGTTGTAGTCTCTCGATAGGATGTGCTATAGCCCACGAAAATGGCTTAGATGGGTGAAAGTTGACTCGATGAAAATAACAAAAATAAAACACATCAATCATATCTGACCCATGAGGGCATGTGTTATAGCTCACGGAAATCTTAGACATGCTCAAAATTACATCAGAAAGAAGACGAGTCTAGGACATGAATATTTCAATACTCTCTCGATGTGCTATAACCCATGAAAATGGCTTAGATGGGTGAAAATTGGGTCCAATGAAGTTAATAAAAATAAACAAATAAGTGATATCTGACCCTCGGGGGCATGTGCTACAGCCCATGGACACCATAGACAGGCGCAAAATTACATCAAAAAGAGGACGAGTCTAGGACATGAATATTGCTATAGTCTCTTGATAAGATGTGCCACAGCCCATGAAAATGACTTAGATGGGTGAAAATTGGCTCGAATGAAGATAACAAAAATAAAACACATGAATCATATCTGACCCTCGGGAGCATGTGCTACAGCCCACGGACACCATAGATAGGCTCAAAATTACATCAAAAAGAGGATGAGCCTAGGACATGAATATTGCTATAGTCCCTCGATAGGATGTGCTATAGCCCATGAAAATGGCTTAGATGGGTAAAAATTGGCTCAAATGAAGATAATGAAAATAAACACATAAATAATATCAAACCCTGGAGGGCATGTGCTATAGCCCACGGACATCATAGACAGACTCAAAATTACATCAAAAAGAGGACCAATCTAGGACATCAATATAGTTGTAGTCTCTCAATAGGATGTGCAATAGCCCACAAAAATGGCTTAGATGGGTGAAAATTGGCTCGAACAAAAATAACAAAAAAAACACATAAATCATATCTGACCCTCAAGGGCATGTGCTACAGCTCACGGAAATCTTAGACAGGCTCAAAATTACATCTGAAAGAAGACGAGTCTAGGACATGAATATTTTGATAGTTTTTCGATAGGATGTGCTATAGCCCATGAAAATATCTTAGATTGGTGAAAATTGGCTCAAATGAAGATAATGAAAATAAACACATAATTGATATCTAACCTTCGAGGGCATGTCCTATAACCCACTAGACAGGCTAAAATTACATCAAAAAGAGGACGAGTCTAGAATATGAATATTGCTATAGTCTCTCGATAGGATGTGCTACATCCCTTGAAAATGGCTTAGATGAGTAAACATTGGCTCGAATAAAAATAACAAAAACAACACATGAATCATATCTGACCCTCGAGGGCGTGTGTTATAGCCCGCAGACACCATAGATAGGCTAAAAATTATATCAGAAAGAAGACGAGTCTAGGACATGAATATTGCTATAGTATCTTGATAGGATGTACTACAACTCATAAAAATGGCTTAGATGGGTCAAAATTGGCAAAAATGAAGATAACAAAAAATAAACTCATAAATGATATCTGACCCTCGAGGGCATCTGCTACAGCCCACGAACACCATAGACAGACTCAAAATTACATCGGAACGAAAACAAGCCTATGACACAAATATTGCTATAGTCTCTCAATAAAATATGCTACAGCCCACGAAATTAGTTTAGATGGGTGAAAATTGACTCGAATGAAATAACAAAAAAACATATAAATCATATCGGACCCTCGAGGGCATGTGCTACAGTCCATGGACACCATAGGCAGGCTCAAAACTATAGCAAAAAGAGGACGAGTCTAGGACCTAAATATTGCTATAGTCTCTCGATAGGATGTGCTATAGCCCATGAAAATGGCTTAGATGGGTAAAAATTGGCTCGAATGAAGATAACGAAAATAAACACATAAATGATATCAAACCCTGGAGGGCATGTGCTACAGCCCACGGACATCATAGACACGCTCAAAATTATATCAAAAAGAGGACCAGTCTAGGACATGGATATAGTTGTAGTCTCTCGATAAGATGTACTATAGCCCATGAAGATAACAAAAATAAAACACATGAATCATATATGACCCTCGAGGGCATGTGCTATAGCTCACGGAAACCTTAGACAGGCTCAAAATTAAATAAAAAAGAAGACGAGTCTAAGACATGAATATTTCAATACTCTCTTGATAGGATGTGCTATAGCCCATGAAAATGACTTAGATGGGTGAAAAATAGCTCGAATGAAGATAACAAAAATAAACACATAAATGATATCTAACCCTCGAGGGCATGTGCTACAGCCCACATACACCATAGACATGCACAAAATTACATCAAAATGAGGACGAGTCTAGGACATGACTATTGCTACAGTCTCTCAATAGGATGTGCTACAGCCCATGAAAATGGCTTAGATGGGTGAAAATTGGCTCAAATGAAAATAAAAAAACACATAAATCATATCTGACCCTCGAGGGCATGTGCTACAGCCCACGTACACCATACACAGGCGCAAAATTACATCAAAAAGAGGACGAGTCTAGGACATGAATATTGCTATAGTCTCTCAATAGGATGTGCTACAGCCCATGAAAATGGCTTAGATGGGTAAAAATTGGCTCGAATGAAAATAACAAATAAAAATATATAAATCATATCTGACCCACGAGGGCATGTGTTATGGCCCACACACACCATAGATAGGCTCAAAATACATCAGAAAGAGGACGAGTCTAGGACATGAATATAGCTATAGTCTCTCGATAGGATATACTATATCCCATAAAAATAGCTTAGATGGGTGAAAATTGGCTTGAATGAAAATAACAAAAAAAAACATAAATGATATCTGACCCTCGATGGCATGTGTTATAGCCCACGAACACTATAGATAGGCTCATAATTACATCAGAAAAAAGATGAACCTAGGACTTGAATATTTCGATTGTCTCTCGATAGGATATGCTATAGCCCACGAAAATGGCTCAGATGGGTGAAAATTGGCTTGAATGAAGATAGCAAAAATAAACACATTTATCATATTTGACCCTCGAGGGCATGTGGTATAGCCCACAGACACCTTAGACAGACTCAAAATTACATCAGAAAGAAGACGAGTCTAGGACATGAATATAGTTGTAGTCTCTCGATAGGATGTGCTATAGCCCACGAAAATGGCTTAGATGGGTGAAAGTTGACTCGATGAAAATAACAAAAATAAAACACATCAATCATATCTGACCCATGAGGGCATGTGCTATAGCTCACAAAAATCTTAGACAGGCTCAAAATTACATCAGAAAGAAGACGAGTCTAGGACATGAATATTTCAATGCTCTCTCGATGTGCTATAGCCCATGAAAATGGCTTAGATGGGTGAAAATTGGGTCGAATGAAGTTAATAAAAATAAACAAATAAGTGATATCTGACCCTCGGGGGCATGTGCTACAGCCCACGGACACCATAGATAGGCTCAAAATTACATCAAAAAGAGGACGAGCCTAGGACATGAATATTGCTATAGTCTCTCGATAGGATGTGCTATAGCCCATGAAAATGGCTTAGATGGGTAAAAATTGGCTCGAATGAAGATAACGAAAATAAACACATAAATGATATCAAACCCTGGAGGGCATGTGCTACAGCCCACGGACATCATAGACAGGCTTAAAATTATATCAAAAAGAGGACCAGTCTAGGACATGGATATAGTTGTAGTCTCTCGATAAGATGTACTATAGCCCATGAAGATAACAAAAATAAAACACATGAATCATATATGACCCTCGAGGGCATGTGCTATAGCTCACGGAAACCTTAGACAGGCTCAAAATTAAATAAAAAAGAAGACGAGTCTAAGACATGAATATTTCAATACTCTCTTGATAGGATGTGCTATAGCCCATGAAAATGACTTAGATGGGTGAAAAATAGCTCGAATGAAGATAACAAAAATAAACACATAAATGATATCTAACCCTCGAGGGCATGTGCTACAGCCCACATACACCATAGACATGCACAAAATTACATCAAAATGAGGACGAGTCTAGGACATGACTATTGCTACAGTCTCTCAATAGGATGTGCTACAGCCCATGAAAATGGCTTAGATGGGTGAAAATTGGCTCAAATGAAAATAAAAAAACACATAAATCATATCTGACCCTCGAGGGCATGTGCTACAGCCCACGTACACCATACACAGGCGCAAAATTACATCAAAAAGAGGACGAGTCTAGGACATGAATATTGCTATAGTCTCTCAATAGGATGTGCTACAGCCCATGAAAATGGCTTAGATGGGTAAAAATTGGCTCGAATGAAAATAACAAATAAAAATATATAAATCATATCTGACCCACGAGGGCATGTGTTATGGCCCACACACACCATAGATAGGCTCAAAATACATCAGAAAGAGGACGAGTCTAGGACATGAATATAGCTATAGTCTCTCGATAGGATATACTATATCCCATAAAAATAGCTTAGATGGGTGAAAATTGGCTTGAATGAAAATAACAAAAAAAAACATAAATGATATCTGACCCTCGATGGCATGTGTTATAGCCCACGAACACTATAGATAGGCTCATAATTACATCAGAAAAAAGATGAACCTAGGACTTGAATATTTCGATTGTCTCTCGATAGGATATGCTATAGCCCACGAAAATGGCTCAGATGGGTGAAAATTGGCTTGAATGAAGATAGCAAAAATAAACACATTTATCATATTTGACCCTCGAGGGCATGTGGTATAGCCCACAGACACCTTAGACAGACTCAAAATTACATCAGAAAGAAGACGAGTCTAGGACATGAATATAGTTGTAGTCTCTCGATAGGATGTGCTATAGCCCACGAAAATGGCTTAGATGGGTGAAAGTTGACTCGATGAAAATAACAAAAATAAAACACATCAATCATATCTGACCCATGAGGGCATGTGCTATAGCTCACGAAAATCTTAGACAGGCTCAAAATTACATCAGAAAGAAGACGAGTCTAGGACATGAATATTTCAATGCTCTCTCGATGTGCTATAGCCCATGAAAATGGCTTAGATGGGTGAAAATTGGGTCGAATGAAGTTAATAAAAATAAACAAATAAGTGATATCTGACCCTCGGGGGCATGTGCTACAGCCCACGGACACCATAGATAGGCTCAAAATTACATCAAAAAGAGGACGAGCCTAGGACATGAATATTGCTATAGTCTCTCGATAGGATGTGCTATAGCCCATGAAAATGGCTTAGATGGGTAAAAATTGGCTCAAATGAAGATAACAAAAATAAACACATAAATGATATCAAACCCTGGAGGGCATGTGCTACAGCCCACGGACATCATAGATAGACTCAAAATTACATCAAAAAGAGGACCAATCTAGGATATGAATATAGTTGTAGTCTCTCAATAGGATGTGCAATAGCCCACAAAAATGGCTTAGATGGGTGAAAATTGGCGTGAACAAAAATAACAAAATAAAAACACATAAATCATATCTGATCCTCGAGGGCATGTGCTATAGCTCGCGAAAATCTTAGACAGGCTCAAAATTACATCTGAAAGAAGACGAGTCTAGGACATGAATAATTTGATAGTTTTTCGATAGGATGTGCTATGGCCCATGAAAATGTCTTAGATTGGTGAAAATTGGCTCGAATGAAGATAATGAAAATAAACACATAATTGATATCTAACCTTCGAGGGCATGTCCTACAACCCACTAGACAGGCTCAAGATTACATCAAAAAGAGGATGAGTCTAGAACATGAATATTGCTATAGTCTCTCGATAGGATGTGCTACATCCCTTGAAAATGGCTTAGATGAGTAAACATTGGCTCGAATAAAAATAACAAAAAAAACACGTGAATCATATCTGACCCTCGAGGGCGTGTGTTATAGCCCACAGACACCATAGACAGGCTAAAAATTATATCAGAAAGAAGACGAGTCTAGGACATGAATATTGCTATAATATCTTGATAGGATGTACTACAACTCATAAAAATGGCTTAGATGGGTCAAAATTGGCAAAAATGAAGATAACAAAAAATAAACTCATAAATGATATCTGACCCTCGAGGGCATCTGCTACAGCCCACGAACACCATAGATAGACTCAAAATTACATCGGAACGAAAACAAGCCTATGACACAAATATTGCTATAGTCTCTCGATAGAATGTGCTACAACCCACGAAAATAGTTTAGATGGGTGAGAATTGGCTCGAATGAAATAACAAAAAAACATATAAATCATATCGGACCCTCGAGGGCATGTGCTATAGTCCATGGACACCATAGGCAGGCTCAAAACTATAGCAAAAAGAGGACGAGTCTAGGACCTAAATATTGCTATAGTCTCTCGATAGGATGTGCTATAGCCCATGAAAATGGCTTAGATGGGTAAAAATTGGCTCGAATGAAGATAACGAAAATAAACACATAAATGATATCAAACCCTGGTAGGCATGTGCTACAGCCCACGGACATCATAGACAGGCTTAAAATTACATCAAAAAGAGGACCAGTCTAGGACATGGATATAGTTGTAGTCTCTCGATAAGATGTACTATAGCCCACAAAAATGGCTTAGATGGGTGAAAATTGGCTCGAATGAAAATAACAAAAAAACACATAAATCATATCTGACCCTCATGGGCATGTGCTATAGCTCACAGAAACCTTAAACACGCTCAAAATTACATCTGAAAGAAGACGAGTCCAGGACATGAATATTTTGATAGTTTCTCGATAGGATGTGCTATAGCCCATGAAAATGTCTTAGATTGGTGAAAATTGGCTCGAATGAAGATAACAAAAATAAACACACAATTGATATCTAACCTTTGAGGGCATGTCCTACAGCCTACTAGACAGGCTCAAAATTACATCAAAAAGAGGACGAGTCTAGAACATGAATATTGCTATAGTCTCTCGATAGGATATGCTACATCCCTTGAAAATGGCTTAGATGGGTAAACATTGGCTCGAATGAAAATAATAAAAAAAACACGTGAACCATATCTGACCCTTGAGGGCATGTGTTATAGCCCACAGACAGGCTCAAATTTATATCAGAAAGAAGACGAGTCTAGGACATGAATATTGATATAGTATCTTGATAGGATGTGCTACAACTCATAAAAATGGCTTAGATGGGAGAAAATTGGCTAAAATGAAGATAACAAAAAATAAACACATAAATGATATCTCACCCTCGAGGGCATCTGCTACAGCCCACGAACACCATATACAGACTCAAAATTACATCGGAACGAAAACAAGCCTATGACACGAATATTGCTATAGTCTCTCGATAGAATGTGCTATAGCCCACGAAAATAGTTTAGATAGGTGAAAATTGGCTCGAATGAAAATAACAAAAAAACCATATAAATCATATTGGACCCTCGAGGGCATGTGCTACAGTTCATAGACACCATAGGCAGGCTCAAAACTATAGCAAAAAGAGGACGAGTCTAGGACCTAAATATTGCTATAGTCTCTCGATAGGATGTGCTATAGCCCATGAAAATGGCTTGGATGGGTAAAAATTGGCTCAAATGAAGGTAACGAAAATAAACATATAAATGATATCTGACCCTCGAGAGCATGTACTACAGCCCACGGACACTATAGATAGGCTCAAAATTACATCAAAAAGAGGACAAGTCTAGGACATGAATATAGCTGTAGTCTCTCGAGAGGATGTGCTATAGCCCACAAAAATGGCTTAGATGGGTGAAAATTGGCTCGAATGAAAATAAAAAAACAAATAAGTAATATCTAACCCTCGAGGGCATGTGCTATAGCCCACGTACACCATAGACAGGCGCAAAATTACATCAAAAAGAGGACGAGTCTAGGACATGAATATTGCTATAGTCTCTTGATAAGATGTGCTACAACTCATGAAAATGACTTAGATGGGTGAAAATTGGCTCGAATGAAGATAACAAAAATAAAACACATGAATCATATATGACCCTCGAGGGCATGTGCTATAGCTCACGGAAACCTTAGACAGGCTCAAAATTAAATCAGAAAGAAGACGAGTCTAAGATATGAATATTTCAATACTCTCTTGATAGGATGTGCTATAGCCCATGAAAATGACTTAGATGGGTGAAAAATGGCTCGAATGAAGATAACAAAAATAAACACATAAATGATATCTAACCCTCGAGGGCATGTGCTACAGCCCACATACACCATAGACATGCACAAAATTACATCCAAAAGAGGACGAGTCTAGGACATGACTATTGCTACAGTCTCTCAATAGGATGTGCTACAGCCCATGAAAATGGCTTAGATGGGTGAAAATTGGCTCAAATGAAAATAAAAAAACACATAAATCAAATCTGACCCTCGAGGGCATGTGCTACAGCCCACGTACACCATACACAGGCGCAAAATTATATCAAAAAGAGGATGAGTCTAGGACATGAATATTGTTATAGTCTCTCAATAGGATGTGCTACAGCCTATGAAAATGGCTTAGATGGGTAAAAATTGGCTCGAATGAAAATAACAAAAAAAAAATATATAAATCATATCTGACCCTCGAGGGCATGTGTTATGGCCCACAGACACCATAGATAGGCGCAAAATTACATCAAAAAGAGGATGACTCTAGGACATGAATATTGCTATAGTCTCTCGATAGGATATACTATATCCCATGAAAATAGCTTAGATGGGTGAAAATTGGCTTGAATGAAAATAACAAAAAAAAAACATAAATGATATCTGACCCTCGATGGCATGTGTTATAGCCCACGAACACCATAGATAGGCTCAAAATTACATCAGAAAAAAGATGAACCTAGGACATGAATATTTCGATTGTCTCTCGATAGGATATGCTATAGCCCACGAAAATGGCTCAGATGGGTGAAAATTGGCTTGAATGAAGATAGCAAAAATAAACACATTTATCATATTTGACCCTCGAGGGCATGTGGTATAGCCCAGAGACACCTTAGACAGGCTCAAAATTACATCAGAAAGAAGACGAGTCTAGGACATGAATATAGTTGTAGTCTCTCGATAGGATGTGCTATAGCCCACGAAAATGGCTTGGATGGGTGAAAGTTGGCTCGATGAAAATAACAAAAATAAAACACATCAATCATATCTGACCCACGAGGGCATGTGCTATAGCTCACGGAAATCTTAGACAGGCTCAAAATTACATCAGAAAGAAGACGAGTCTAGGACATGAATATTTCAGTACTCTCTCGATGTGCTATAGCCCATGAAAATGGCTTAGATGGGTGAAAATTGGGTCGAATGAAGTTAACAAAAATAAACAAATAAGTGATATCTGACCCTCGAGGGCATGTGCTACAGCTCACGGACACCATAGATAGGCTCAAAATTAAATCAAAAAGAGGACGAGCCTAGGACATGAATATTGCTATAGTCTCTCGATAGGATGTGCTACAGCCCATGAAAATGGCTTAGATGGGTGAAAACTGGCTTGAATGAAAATAACAAAAAAAACATATAAATCAAATCTGACCCTCGAGTGCATATGCTACAGCCACGGACACCATAGATAGGCTCAAAACTACATCAAAAAGAGGACGAGTCTAGAAAATGAATATTGCTATAGTCTCTCGGTAGGATGTGCTACAACCCATGAAAATGGCTTAGATGGGTGAAAATTGGCTTCAATGAAACTAATAAAAACAAAAAACATGAATCATATCTGACCCTCGAGGGTATATGCTATAGCTCACGGAAACCTTAGACAGGCTCAAAGTTACATCAGAAAGATGATGAGTCTAGGACATGAATATTTTGATAGTCTCTCGATAGGATGTGTTGTAGCCCATGAAAATAGCTTAGATGGGTGAAAATTGGCTCGAATGAAGATAACAAAAATAAACACATCAATGATATCTGACCCTCGAGTGCATGTGCTACAATCTGCGGACACCATAGACAGGCTCAGAATTACAACAAAAAGAGGACAAGTATAGGACGTGAATATTGCTATAGTTTCTCGATAGGATGTGCTACAGCCCATGAAAATGGCTTAGATGGGTGAAAATTGGCTCGAATGATAATAACAAAAAAAACACATAAATCATATCTGACCCTCGAGTGCATGTGCTATAGCTCACGGAAATCTTAGATAACAAAAAAAATTAGTTCGAATGAAAATAACAAAAAAAAGCAAAAATCATATCTTACTCTCGATGGCATGTGCTATAGCCCAGGGATACCATAGCCAGACTCAAAATACATCAGAAAGAGGACGAGTCTTGGACATGAATATAGCTATAGTCTCTCGATTGGATGTACTATATCCCATGAAAATGGTTTAGATGGGTGAAAATATGCTCCAATGAAATTAATAAAAATAAAACACATGAATCATATCTGACCCTCGAGGGCATGTGCTATCGCTCACGAAAACCTTAGACAGGCTCAAAATTACATCAGAAAAAAGACGAACCTAGGACATGAATATTTTGATAGTCTCTCGATAGGATGTGCTATAGTCCATGTAAATGGCTTAGATGGGTGAAAATTGGCTCGAATGAAGATAACAAAAAACACATAAATGGTACCTGACACTCGATGGCATGTGCTATAGCCCACGGATGCCATAGACAGGCTCAAAATTATATCAAAAAGAGGACGAGTCTAGGACATGAATATAGTTGTAGTCTCTCGATAAGATGTGCTACAACCCGCAAAAATGGCTTAGATGGGTGAAAATTGGCTCGAATGACAATAACAAAAAAAACACATAAATCATATCTGACCCTCGAGGGCATGTGCTATAGCTTATGGAAACTTTAGACAGTTTTACAATTACATCAGAAAGAAGACAAGTCTAGGACATGAATATTTTGATAGTTTCTCGATATGTTGTGCTATAGCCCATGAAAATATCTTAGATGGGTGAAAATTGGCTCAATTAAAGATAATGAAAATAAATAGATAAATGATATCTAGCCTCGAGGGCATCTGCTATAGCCCACAGAAATCATAGATAGACTCAAAAGTACATTGGAAAGAAAATGATCCTATGACACGAATATTGCTATAGTCTCTCGATAGAATATGCTACAGCCCAAAAAATGGCTTAGATGGGTGAAAATTGGCTCGAATGAAAATAACAAAAAAACACATAAATCATATTTGACCCTCGAGGGCATGTGATATAGCCCACGAACACCTTAGACAGGCTCAAAATTACGTCGGAAAGAGAACGAGTCTAGAACATAAATATTTGTAAAATCTCTCGATAGGATGTGCTATAGTCCATGTAAATGGCTTAGATGGGTGAAAATTGGCTCGAATGAAGATAACAAAAAAACACATAAATGATATCTGACCCTCGAGGGCATGTGCTACAGTCCACGGACACCACAGACAGGTTTAAAATTATATCAAAAAGAGAACAAGTCTAGGACATGAATATTGCTATAGTCTCTCGATAGGATGTGCTATAGACCATGAGAATGGTTTAGATGGGTGAAAATTGGCTCGAATGAAAATAATAAAAAACACATAAATCATATCTGACCCTCGAGGGCATGTGCTATAGCTCAAGGAAACCTTAGACGCGCTCAAAATTACATAAGAAAGAAGACGAGTCTAGGACATATGAAAGAAGACGAGTCTAACCCGCGAGGGCATGTGCTACAGCTCATGAAAGTGGCTTAGATGGGTGAAAATTGGATAAAATAAAGATAACAAAATAAACACATAGATGATATCTGACCCTCAAAGGCATATGCTATAGCCCACGAACACCATAGACAGACTCAAAATTACATCGGAATGAAAACAAGCCTATGACACGAATATTGCTATAGTCTCTTGATAGAATGTGCTACAGCCCACAAAAATAGTTTAGATGGGTAAAAATTGGCTCGAATGAAAATAACAAAAAAAACATATAAATCATATCGGACCCTCGAGGACATGAGCTACAGTCCATGGACACCATAGGCAGGCTCAAAACTATAACAAAAAGAGGACGAGTCTAGGACATAAATATTGCTATAGTCTCTCGATAGGATGTGCTATAGCCCATGAAAATTGCTTAGATGGGTGAAAATTGGCTCAAATGAAGATAACAAAAATAAACACATAAATGATATAAAACCCTCGAGGGCATGTGCTACAACCTACGGACATCATAGACAGGCACAAAATTACATCAAAAAGAGGACGAGTCTAGGACATGAATATCTCTATAGTCTCTCGATAGAATCTGCTACAACCCATGAAAATGGCTTGGATGGATAAAAATTGGCTCGAATGAAAACAAACAAAAGACCCATAAATCATATCTGACCCTCGAGGGCATGTGTTATAGCCCACGGACACCATAGATAGGCTCAAAACTATATCAAAAAGAGGATGAGTCTAGTACATAAATATTGCTTAAGTCTCTCAATAGGATGTGCTACAGCTCATAAAAATGGCTTAGATGGGTAAAAATTGGTTCCAACAAAAATAACAAAAATAAAACACATGAATCATATCTGACCCTCGAGGGCATGTGTTATAGCTTACGGAAACCTTAGATAGGCTCAAAATTACATCAGAAAGAAGACAAGTCTAGGACATGAATATTGCTATAGTATCTTGATAGGATGTGCTACAGCTCATGAAAATGGCTTAGATAGGTGAAAATTGGCTCAAATGAAGATAACAAAAATAAACACATAAATGATATCTGACCCTCGAGGGCATCTGCTACAGCCCACGGACACCATAGATAGGCTCAAAATTACATCAAAAAGAGGACGAGTCTAGAACACAAATATTGCTATAATTTCTAGATAGGATGTGCTACAGCCCATGAAAATAGCTTAGATGGGTGAAAATGGCTCAAATGAAGATAACAAAAATAAAATAGATAAATGATATCTAACCCTGGAGGGTATGTGCTATAGCTCACGGAAACCTTAGACAGGCTCAAAATTACATCAGAAAGAAGACGAGTCTTGGACATGAATATTTCAATAGTCTTTCGATACGATGTGCTATAGCCCATGAAAATGGCTTAGATGGGTGAAAATTGGCTCGAATGAAGTTAACAAAAATAAACACATAAATGATATCTAACCCTCATGGGCATGTGCTACATCCCACGGACACCATAGATAGGGTCGAAATTACATCAAAAAGAGGACGAGTCTAGGACATGAATATTGCTATAGTCTCTCGATAGGATGTGCTATAGCCCATGAGAATGGCTTAGATGGGTAAAAATTGGCTCGAATGAAAACAACAAAAAAAAACATATAAATCATATCTGACCCTCGAGGGCATGTGTTATAGCCCACAAGACAAAATAGACAGGTTCAAAACTACATCAAAAAGAGGACGAGTCTAGGACATGAATATTGCTATAGTCTCTCGATAAGATGTGCTACAGCTCATGAAAATGTCTTAGATGGGTGAAAATTGGCTCGAATGAAGATAACAAAAATAAAACACATGAATCATATCTGACCCTCGAGGGCATGTGCTATAGCTCACGGAAACCTTAGACAGGCTCAAAAGTACATCGGAAAGAAGACGAGTCTACGACATGAATATAGTTGTAGTCTCTCGATAGGATGTGCTATAGCCCACAAAAATGGTTCAGATGGGTGAAAATTGGCTCGAATGAAAATAACTAAAATAAAACACATGAATCATATCTGACCCACAAGGGCATGTGATATAGCTCACGGAAATCTTAGACAGGTTCAAAATTACATCAGAAAGAAGACGAGTTTAGGACATGACTATTTCAATAGTCTCTAGATATGATGTGCTATAGCCCACGAAAATGGCTTAGATGGGTGAAAATTGGCTCGAATGAAGATAACAAAAATAAACACGAAAATGATATCTGACCCTCGAGGGCATGTGCTACAGCCCATGAACACCATAGATAGGCTCAAAATTACATCAAAAAAAGGACGAGTCTAGGACCTGAATATTTCTGTAGTCTCTTGATAGGATGTGCTATAGCCCATGAAAATGGCTTAGATGGGTGAAAATTGGCTCGAATGAGAATAACAAAAATAACACATAAATCAAATCTGACCCTCGAGTGCATATGCTACAGCCAAGGACACCATAGACACGCTCAAAACTACATTAAAAAGAGGACGAGTCTAGGACATGAATATTGCTATAGTCTCTCGATAGGATGTGCTACTGCCCATGAAAATAGCTTAGTTGGGTGAAAATTGGCTCCAACAAAATTAATAAAAATAAAACACATGAATCATATTTTGACCCTCGAGGGCATGTGCTATAGCTGACAGAAACCTTAGATAGGCTGAAAATTACATCAGAAAGAAGACGAGTCTAGGACATTAATATTTTGATAGTCTCTCGATAGGATGTGCTATAGCCCACGAAAATGGCTCAAATGGGTGAAAATTGGTTCGAATGAAAAGAACAAAAAAACAAAAATCATATGTGACCCTCGAGGGCATGTGCTATAGCCCAGGGATACCTTAGCCAGACTCAAAATAAATTAGAAAGAGGACAAGTCTTGGACATGAATATACCTATAGTCTCTCGATAGGATATGCTATAGCCCACAAAAATCGCTCAGATGGGTGAAAATTGGCTCGAATGAAAATAAAAAAAACACATAAATTATATCTGACCCTCGAGTGCATGTGCTATAGCTCACGGAAACTTTAGACAGGTTCAAAATTACATCAGAAAGAAGACGAGTCTAGGACATGAATATTTCGATAGTCTCTCGATAGGATATGCTATAGCCCAAGAAAATGGCTTAGATGGGTGAAAATTGGCTGAAGATAACAAAAATAAACACATAATTGATATCTAGCTTTTGAGGGCATGTGCTACAGCCCACTAGACAGGCTCAAAATTACATAAAAAAGAGGAAGAGTTTGGAACATGAATATTGCTAGTCTCTGGAAAGGATGTGCTACAGCCCATGAAAATGGCTAAGAGGGGTAAAAATGGGCTCCAATGAAAATAACAAAAAAAAACAAACATCATATCTGACCCTCAAGGGCATGTGCTATAGCCCAGGGATACCTTAGCCAGACTTAAAATAAATCAGAAAGAGAATGAGTCTAGGACATGAATATAGGTGTAGTTTCTCGATAGGATGTGCTATAGCCAACAAAAATGGCTTACATGGGTGAAAATTGACTTGAATCAAAATAACAAAAAAACCACATAAATCATATCTGACCCTCGAGGGCATGTGCTATAGCTCACGGAAACCATAGAGAGGTTTAAAATTACATCAGAAAGAAGACGAGTCTATGACATGAATATTTTGATAGTCTCTCGATAGGATGTGCTATACCCATGAAAAAGGCTTTGATGGGTGAAAATTGTCTCGAATAAAGATAACAAAAAAAATATACAAATGATGTCTGACCCTCGAGAGCATGTGCTATAGCCCATAGAAAGCTTAGACAAACTTAAAATTACATTAGAAAGAGGACGAGCCTACGACATGAATATTGCTATAGTCTCTCGATAGGATGGGCTATAGCCCATGAAAATGGCTTAGATGGGTGAAAATTGGCTCGAATGTAAATAGCAAAAAAAACATAAATCATATCTGACCCTTGAGGGCATGTGCTATAACCCAGGGATACCTTTGCCAAGCTCAAAATTACATCAGCTCATGAAAATGGCTTAGATGGGTGAAAATTGGCTCAAATGAAAATAACAATAAAACACATAAATCATTTCTGACCCTCGAGGACATACGCTACAGTCCACGGACATGATAGACAGGCTCAAAACTACAGCAAAAAAAGGACGAGTCTAGGACATGTATATTGCTATAGTCTCTCGATAAGATATGTTACAACCCATGAAAATGGCTTAGATGGTTGAAAATATGCTCCAATAAAAATAACAAAAATAAAACACATGAATCATATCTGACCCTCGAGGGCATGTGCTATAGCTCACGGAAACCATAGACAGGCTCAAAATTACATCTGAAAGAAGACAAGTCTAGGACATGAATATTTTGATAGTTTATCAATAGGATGTGCTATGTCCCATGAAAATGTCTTAGATGGGTGAAAATTGGCTCGGATGAAGATAATAAAAATAAACACATAAATGATATCTAGCCTTCGAGGGCATGTGCTACAGCCCACTAGACATGCTCAAAATTATATCAAAAAGAGGACGAGTCTAGAACATGAATATTGCTATAGTCTCTCGATAGGATGTGCTATAGCCCATGAGAATGGCTTAGATGGGTAAAAATTGGCTCGAATGAAAACAACAAAAAAACACATAAATCATATCTGACCCTCGAGGGCATGTGTTATAGCCCACAAGACACAATAGACAGGCTCAAAACTACATCAAAAAGAGGACGAGTCTAGGACATGAATATTGCTATAGTCTCTCGATAAGGTGTGCTACGGCTCATGAAAATGACATAGATGGGTGAAAATTGGCTCGAATGAAGATAACAAAAATAAAACACATGAATCATATCTGACCCTCGAGTGCATGTGCTATAGCTCACGAAAACATTAGACAGGCTCAAAATTATATCAGAAAGAAGACAAGTCTTGGACATGAATATTTCAATACCCTCTTGATAGGATGTGCTATAGCCCATGAAAATGGCTTAGATGGGTGAAAAATGGCTCGAATGAAGATAACAAAAATAAACACATTAATGATATCTAACCCTCGAGGGCATGTGCTACAGCCCACATACACCATAGACATGCACAAAATTACATCAAAAAGAGGACGAGTCTAGGACATGAATATTGCTATAGTCTCTCAATAGGATGTGATACAGCCCATGAAAATGGCTTAGATGGGTGAAAAATGGCTTGAATGAAAATTACAAAAACAAACACATAAATCATATTTGACCCTCGAGGGCATGTACTACAGCCCACGAACACCATAGACAGACTCAAAATTACATCAGAACGAAAACAAGCCTATGACACAAATATTGCTATAGTCTCTCGATAGGATGTGCTACGGCCCATAAAAATGGCTTAGATGGGTAAAAATTGGCTCAAATGAAGATAACAAAAATAAACACACAAATGATATCTGACCCTCGAGAGCATGTGCTACAACCAACAGACACTATAGATAGGCTCAAAATTACATCAGAAAGAGGACAAGTCTAGGACATGAATATAGATGTAGTCTCTCGATAGGATGTGCTATAGCCCACAAAAATGGCTTAGATGTGTGATAATTGGCTTGAAATTACATCGGAAAAAGATGAACCTAGGACATCAATATTTCGATTGTCTCTCGATAGGATATGCTATAGCCCACGAAAATGGCTCAGATGGGTGAAAATTGGCTTGAATGAAGATAGAAAAAATAAACACATTTATCATATTTGACCCTCGAGGGCATGTGGTATAGCCCACAGACACCTTAGACAGACTCAAAATTACATCAGAAAGAAGACGAGTCTAGGACATGAATATAGTTGTAGTCTCTCGATAGGATGTGCTATAGCCCACGAAAATGGCTTAGATGGGTGAAAGTTGACTCGATGAAAATAATAAAAATAAAACACATCAATCATATCTGACCCATGAGGGCATGTGCTATAGCTCACGGAAATCTTAGACAGGCTCAAAATTACATCAGAAAGAAGACGAGTCTAGGACATGAATATTTCAATGCTCTCTCGATGTGCTATAGCCCATGAAAATGGCTTAGATGGGTGAAAATTGGGTCGAATGAAGTTAATAAAAATAAACAAATAAGTGATATCCGACCCTCGGGGGCATGTGCTACAGCCCACGGACACCATAGATAGGCTCAAAATTACATCAAAAAGAGGACGAGCCTAGGACATGAATATTGCTATAGTCTCTCAATAGGATGTGCTATGGCCCATGAAAATGGCTTAGATAGGTAAAAATTGGCTCAAATGAAGATAACGAAAATAAACACATAAATGATATCAAACCCTGGAGGGCATGTGCTACAGCCCACGGACATCATAGATAGACTCAAAATTACATCAAAAAGAGGACCAATCTAGGACATGAATATAGTTGTAGTCTCTCAATAGGATGTGCAATAGCCCACAAAAATGGCTTAGATGGGTGAAAATTGGCTTGAACAAAAATAACAAAATAAAAACACATAAATCATATCTGATCCTCGAGGGCATGTGCTATAGCTCGCGAAAATCTTAGACAGGCTCAAAATTACATCTGAAAGAAGACGAGTCTAGGACATGAATATTTTGATAGTTTTTCGATAGGATGTGCTATGGCCCATGAAAATGTCTTAGATTGGTGAAAATTGGCTCGAATGAAGATAATGAAAATAAACACATAATTGATATCTAACCTTCGAGGGCATGTCCTACAACCCACTAGACAGGCTCAAAATTACATCAAAAAGAGGACGAGTCTAGAACATGAATATTGCTATAGTCTCTCGATAGGATGTGCTACATCCCTTGAAAATGGCTTAGATGAGTAAACATTGGCTCGAATAAAAATAACAAAAAAAACACGTGAATCATATCTGACCCTCGAGGGCGTGTGTTATAGCCCACAGACACCATAGACAGGGTAAAAATTATATCAGAAAGAAGACGAGTCTAGGACATGAATATTGCTATAATATTTTGATAGGATGTACTACAACTCATAAAAATGGCTTAGATGGGTCAAAATTGGCAAAAATGAAGATAACAAAAAATAAACTCATAAATGATATCTGACCCTCGAGGGCATCTGCTACAGCCCACGTACACCATAGACAGGCGCAAAATTACATCAAAAAGAGGACGAGTCTAGGACATGAATATTGCTATAGTCTCTCGATAGGATGTGCTACATCCCTTGAAAATGGCTTAGATGAGTAAACATTGGCTCAAATGAAAATAATAAAAAAAACACGTGAACCATATATGACCCTCGAGGGCATGTGCTATAGCTCACGGAAATCTTAGACAGGCTCAAAATTACAACAGAAAGAAGACGAGTCTAGGACATGAATATTTCAATACTCTCTCGATGTGCTATAGCCCATGAAAATGGCTTAGATGGGTGAAAATTGGGTCGAATGAAGTTAACAAAAATAAACAAATCAGTGATATCTGACCCTCGAGGGCATGTGCTACAGCTCACGGACACCATAGATAGGCTCAAAATTACGTCAAAAAGAGGACGAGCTTAGGACATGAATATTGCTATAGTCTCTCGATAGGATGTGCTATAGCCCATGAAAATGGCTTAGATAGGTGAAAATTGGCTTGAATGAAAATAACAAAAAAAACATATAAATCAAATCTGACCCTCGAGTGCATATGCTACAGCCACGGACACCATAGATAGGCTCAAAACTACATCAAAAAGAGGACGAGTCTAGAACATGAATATTGCTATAGTCTCTCGATAGGATGTGCTACAGCACATGAAAATGGCTTAGATGGGTGAAAATTTGCTTCAATGAAACTAATAAAAACGAAAAACATGAATCAAATCTGACCCTCGAGGGTATATGCTATAGCTCACGGAAACCTTAGACAGGCTCAAAGTTACATCAGAAAGAAGATGAGTCTAGGACATGAATATTTTGATAGTCTCTCGATAGGATGTGCTGTAGCCCATGAAAATAGCTTAGATGGGTGAAAATTGGCTCGAATGAAGATAACAAAAATAAACATATCAATGATATCTCACCCTCGAGTGCATGTGCTACAATCTGCGGACACCAAAGACAGGCTCAGAATTACAACAAAAAGAGGACAAGTATAGGACGTGAATATTTCTAGTCTCTCGATAGGGTGTGCTACAGCCCATGAAAATGGCTTAGATGGATAAAAAATGGCTCGAATGATAATAACAAAAATAAAACACATAAATCATATCTGACCCTCGAGTGCATGTGCTATAGCTCACGGAAATCTTAGATAGCCTAAAAATTACATCAGAAAGAAGATGAGTCTAGAACATGAATATTGCTATAGTATTTTGATAGGATGTGCGACAGCTCATGAAAATGGCTAAAAATTGGCTCAAATGAAGATAAGAAAAATAAACACATAAATGATATCTGACCCTCGAGGGCATCTGCTACAGCCCACAGACACCATAGATAGACTCAAAATTGCATCGCAAAGAAAACGAGCCTATGACACGAATATTACTATAGTCTCTCGATAGAATGTGCTACAGCCCACGAAAATGGCTTAGATAAGTGAAAATTGGCTTGAATGAAAATAACAAAAAAAACGCATAAATCATATTTTACCCTCGAGGGCATGTGCTATAGCCCACGGACACATTAGACATGCTCAAAATTATGTCAGAAAGAGGACGAGTCTAGGACTTGAATATTTGTATAATCTCTCGATAGCATTTGCTACAGCCCACCAAAATGGCTCAGATGGGTGAAAATTGGCTTGAATGAAAATAACAAAGAAAAAAAGTCATATCTGACCCTCGAGGGCATGTGCTATAGCTCACGGAAATTTTAGACTGGCTCAAAATTACATCAGAAAGAAGACAAGTCTAGGACATAAATATTTTAATAGTCTCTCGATAGGATGTGCTATAGCCCATCAAAATGGCTTAGATGGGTGAAAATTGGCTCGAATGAAGAGAACAAAAATAAACACATAAATGATATCTGACCCCTCGCGGCATGTGCTACAGCCCACGGACACCATAGACAGGCTCAAAATTACATCAAAAAGGGGACGAGTTTAGGACATGAATATTGCAATAGTCTCTCAATAGGACGTGCTACAACCCATAAAATTACATTAGAAAAAAGACGAGTTTAGGACATGAATATTGCTATAGTACCTTGATAGGATGTGCTACAGCTCATGAAAATGGCTTAGATGGGTGAAAATTGGCTCAAATGAAGATAACAAAAATAAACACATAAATGATATCTGACCCTTGAGGGCATCTGCTATAGCCCACGGACACCATAGACAGGCTCAAAATTATATCGAAACAAAAACAAGCCTATGACATGAATATTACTATAGTCTCTTGATAGAATGTGCTACAGCCCACGAAAATGGCTTAGATGGGTGAAAATTGGCTCGAATGAAAATAAGAAAAAAAAATATAAATCATATCGGACCCTCGCGGATATGTGCTACAGTCCACTCACACCATATGTAGGTTGAAAACTATAACAAAAAAAGAACAAGTGTAGAACATAAATATTGCTATAGTCTCTCGATAGGACATCGTAATTAGTTACGGCATGCATCAAAGCTTTTATAATAAGCTTATATTAAAGATTGGAGGCAGACAAGAGGAAGTGAATCAACATTCAGCAGGACGAGCTGAAACTTGATCACTCACCAAAATACCATGAGTCAAACTGCAACGAAGATGTGCAGTGAAACGCACAACAAATTGATAAATGGAACCACTCTCTACAAATAGGGAAATATGAGACCGACTGCTGGGCAGCAAGATATGTGACTGAATGTGATAATTTCTTTCTTTCTTTCTTTCTTTCTTTCTTTCTTTACTTTCTGGCTACAAATAAATAGTGATCATTCAGGTTTGAATGAACTAAGAAACTTTGAAACTCCCAGTCCTTTTGCTAAGTATTTACAAGAAAATGGCATAGTCCCTCAATATTCAACTCCTGGCGAACCTCAGCAAAACAGTATAGTATGTTGTAGTAAAACCGTTGGGATACTGGAAGAAAATAAAACAACAGAGGCATGAGTATTGAGTTCTCTAGCAGGTTTCTGATCCACCAGCTCTCTTGATTGAGTGCACGATACCATTTTACTTTAGAAAATGACAGCTTGTCACCGCCAGGCTAGCTTCTGCCGAGATTAAGAGAAGGTGAAAAGTTTCTGATAGCACTGAATAAAGAACCGGAGGAGACAGTGGAAGCAGAGCTCCGTTGTTTGAATCCATTCAACCATCCAAGAATACTGTCCTCGGGTTGTGTTTGGGTACATGGAAATGGTTTGTGTAATTATTAAGAGTAGAGAAGATTTGTTCGTAATTCTCTCTTCCCACACGTGACACATACAAGTCGCATTCTTGTTCCTCTTTTTTTTTTTTACTTTTTTTTAATACGCAGAAGATTGCATATCATTGTGCATTCAATCATCCTGTCAACACACTATTCCTGTTTCTCTAACTAACACATGTATTGGTTCGCAAAGCTGCAAACTGGACCATTTTTTACTATAGAGAACTAATCAATGAACCAAAAAAAACCAAGTGAAAATCATTTCTGTGACAGTACAAAGGTTTGCTTTGCAGTAGTATAGGAAGAATAAGGAATTGTTGATCATTTGTGTGTGCCTGTAGAAGAACAAACAAGATGAGGGAACCAAACCAGATGTACTGTACTGTACGTACGTGGGTTTCTGTGAGAATTTGTACTATATATATAAGCAACATATCAAACTCATAAATCTACTTCTCTTCTTCCTCCCTTCAATAGATTAGCTACCAGAACAAAGCGCACTCAACATATTTTCTTTTATTGATTTCGATTCTTGAAAGAGTTGGGAGATCATCAAGTTAATTCCCTCCGCTTCGTTTGTGCTCTCCCAATTGCTTTGCAGACCATGTAATGTATAGTCCAACAAGCAAGAACATGGCATACAACACCTATTATCTTCGCTTCTCCAGCAAATGTGGTTTGAACAACTTTACTTGGGGGTTACCTGTAAACAATTGATCCGCTGACGGTCCCTTCAGTTTTTTTGCCACTCCATCCCTCTATCACACTGCGAGACATTTGGAAACATGGTTGCTGTGGTCATCACATTGTTGTGACCATCAGGAAGATGCATGTGCGGAACAGATGATAAGGTGATCTTGTCAAAAGTGCGAAACGAATGAACGAAACCGAGTACATATAAATGGAGATTGCACTTGGCACCACACCAGAGAGAATATTGTTAATATACATAACACAATCGAGTTCGTATCACTTCATTCTCTTCTTTCTCTCCTCATGTAAGCACCACTCAGTTGAGATGTTGGAGCAAAACAAAGCACTGTTAACAACTGTTGGGTGCATCATACTGAACCCGGTGCTGTACTTGTGTGGATGGTTCACTAATCAATTTCAAATGAGACTAGTTGTCAAACTCCAACAAACGAACGACGATGCAAGGCTCCATGAAGACCCTCGTGGCCCTCCTGGTCCCGCTGCTGCTGTTGGGAGTGTTCCTGACCTTCTTCCCCAAGCTGCGCAACACACCGGGTGTGTTTGGTCACCCGGTGCTGCCGCCCCAGGCCGCCACGGGAACTGCTGGTGCTGGACAGGGCGGACGGGTTAAGCAGTGCAAGTGGCTGATGCTAGCCGCAGAGATAATTGGCGACCACCATGGCATAGTCGCATTTGGCGACGCGAAGGCGTACCTTCTGACTATTGGCAACAGTACCGTTTACTATTAGTGTCTTATTGTCATGATTAATCTGTACTAGCAAAGTGCTCGTACGTTACTACGGACTTTAAAAATATATAATAGAAGTATCGTTTTGTTACATTATGTTTAATATACAATTAATAATAATATAGAAAGTACTTAATTCTTTAATATCATATAACAAATAATGACAAAGTAGTATTGTAATACTAAATTGCTGATTTTTGTGTCTATGCACTGCCTCAATATATATCCTAAACTACTCAGTTCCTTAAGCTTGAACACTAAAAGCTCGCTAGCTGCATCTCGCTTCATGGTGTGCTATTTTCATTCCTTTGAAAGTATGTATAAGCTTTGAGCAGCATCTCACTGATCAACCATGACACGATCCATAAAGTGCATTGGATACGATCCATAAAGTGCATTGGATCACAGTTGACCCCAACTGATTCTATTGCACGAATTTTTACTAAAACAAATTCTACTTCATTTCACAAACTATCATGTGACAGTAACTATGCAAATCAAATTCTACTTCATTGAAAGCGCAAATTCAAAACTCTAAAATCGGGTTTGAAGTTGGTTCGGAATTTATTGACAAAGAAATAAATTGCTATTAGGAAGGACACACAGTTGCTAGCCTTGGTTAGGCTCTTGGAGGCATTGAGGTCGCCTCTTTAGTTGTGATCAACTCCCTGCAGGTTTGATGTTTCTCGCCGCTTCATGCATGGTTTTTTAATTTGTTACCATTACTTCATCTTTTGTTTTATTTTTCTCGAGCTTGGTGATGTCCATTGTTCGGCCATGGTATTTATACTAGGTCAGATTATGTAATCTTAGGATCTATCTTTTTCTCTTCTATCTATTTAAAAAAAAACATAGGTCCCAAGTCATCAGTCAATCTAAACGCGAAGTCAAATGTATGAAAAAAATAAAGCATGATGGTACATGGAGACATCGATCGCGTGGTGGTGTAAGAAAAAAAATAGGGCGTATCCTAGAACAAAACAATGCTGGATCCTAGAACATACGACATTGTTTTGTTCTAGGATATGCTCTCTCCAGTCAATAAGCCAACCTTATTTTAGTCATACGATTTCCTGAATCCTCGTGTTGATCAAAGCCACTAGCACTAGCAGTAACGTAAAGCAACTTCAGATTCTCCTGTACTCTGCAGCGTCTGAAACTCAATGGACATAACTGAAACTGAAGAAGATGGACATAACTGAAACTCTATAATTTCAAATACGTCCCGTTACTCCTATGTCCTGCCTGCTTAATCTTCAATTCAACATCATGTGGATCAAGTTGTTTGGGGATAAGCCAAAACTGGTTGGTTTGTCATGACTTTGTAGTTAGTATTAAGATGCGTGAAAATTGGGTCGAATGAAGATAACAAAAAAAAAATCATATCTGATTATCGAGAACATGTGTTATAGCCCACGGACATCTTGAATAGACTCAAAATTACATCGGAATAAGAAAGAGTCTAGAACATGAATATTGCTATTGTCTCTTGATAGGATGTGCTACAACTCATAAAAATAGCTTAGATAGGTGAATATTGGCTCAAATAAAAATAACAAAAAAATAGATAAATAATATCTGACCCTCGAGACCATATGCTATAGCCCACGGACACCTTAGACAGGCTCAAAATTACATCAGAAAAAAAATAAGCCTATGACAAGAATATTGCTATAATTTCTCGATAGAATATGCTACAGCCCACGAAAATGGCGATGAAAATTGGTTCGAATGAAAATAATAAAAAAAAAACACATCAATTATATTTGACCCTCGACGGTATGTGCCATAGCTCACAGATATCTTAGACTGGCTCAAAATTACGTCGGAAAGAAGACGAATCTAGGACATGAATATTTCTATAGCCCATAAAAATGGCTTAAATAGGTGAAAATTAGCTCGAATAAAGATAAATAAAAAATAGATAAATAATATCTGACCCTTGAGTGTATGTGTTATAGCTCATGGAAGCTTAGACAGACTCAAAATTATATCGGAAGGAGGATGAGACTAGGACATGAATATTACTATAGTCTCTCGATAGGATGTGCTATAACCCATAAAAATAGCTTAGATTGGTAAAAATTGGTTCGAATAAAAATAAAAAAAACACATAAATCATATCTAATCCTCGAGGGCACTTGCTACAGCCCACGCACACCATACATAGGCTCAAAATTACATAAAAAAAGACGAATCTAGGATATGAATATTGCTATACTCTCTCGATAGAATGTGTTGCAGCCCATAAAAATGCCTTGGATGAAAAAATTGGCTCGAATAAAAATAACAAAAATAAAATACAAAAATCATATCTGATCCTCGAGAACATGTGCTATAGCTCACGGAAACCTTAGACAGGGTCAAAATTACATCAGAAAAAAGACGAGTCTAGGACATGAATATTTCAATAGTCTCTCGATAGGATGTGCTATAGCCCATGAAAATAATTTAGATGGGTGAAAATTGGCTCGAATGAAGTTTATAAAAATAAACACATAAATGATATCTGACCCTCGAGGACATGTGCTACAGCCCACGGACACCATAGATAGGCTGAAAATTACATCAAAAAGAGGACGAGTCAAGTACATTAATATTACTATTATCTCTCGAAAGGATGTGCGATAGCCCATGAAAATAACTTAGATGGGTGAAAATTGGCTCGAATGAAAATAACAAAAAAAACACATAAATTAAATCTGATCCTTGAGTGCATGTGCTACAGCCACAAACACCATAGATAGGCTCAAAACTACATCAAAAAGAGGACGAGTCTAGAACAAGAATATTGCTATAGTCTCTCGATAGGATGTGCTACAACCCATGAAAATGGCTTAGATGGGTAAAAATTGGCTCTAATGAAATAAATAAAAATAAAACACATGAATCATATCTGACCCTCGAGAGCATGTGCTATAGCTCACGAAAACCTTAGACACGTTCAAAGTTACATCAGGAAGAAGATGAGTCTAGCACATGAATATTTTGATAGTCTCTTGATAGAATAAGCTATAGCCCATAAAAATGGCTTAGATGGGTGAAAATTGGCTCCAATAAAGATAACAAAAATAAAAACATCAATGATATCTGACCCTCGAGGGCAGGTGCTACAGTCCACGAACACCATAGATAGACTTAGAATTACATCAAAAAGAGAACGAGTCTAGGACATGAATATTGCTAAGTCTCTCGATAGGATGTGCTACAGCCCATGAAAATGGCTTAGATGAGTGAAAATTGGCTCGAATGAAAATCACAAAAAAACATATAAATCATATCTGACCCTCTAGTGCATGTGCTATAGCTCACGAAAATCTTACATAGCCTCAAAATTACATATGAAATAAGACGAGTCTAGGACATAAATAGTGCTATAGTATTTTGATAGGATGTGCTACAACTCATGAAAATGGCTGAAAATTGGCTCAAATGAAGATAAGAAAAATAAACACATAAATGATATTTGACCCTCGAGGGCATCTACTACAGCCCACGGACACCATAGATAGATTCAAAATTATATCAGAAAGAAAACGAGCCTATGATACAAATATTGCTATAGTCTCTCGATAGAATGTGCTGCAGCCCACAAAAATGGCTTAGATGAGTGAAAATTGGCTTGAATGAAAATAACAAAAAAAAAATACATAAATCATATTTTACCCTCGACGGCATGTGCTATATCCCACGGACACCTTAGACAGGTTCAAAATTATGTCGGAAAGAGGACGAATCTAGGACTTTAATATTTCTACAATCTCTCGATAGCATCTGTTGTAGCCCTCGAAAATGGCTCAGATGGATGAAAATTGGATCGAATGAAAATAACAAAAATAAAACATATGAATCATATCTGACCCTCGAGGGCATGTGCCATAGCTCACGGAAATCTTAGACAGGTTCAAAATTACATCAGAAAGAAGACAAGTCTAGGACATGAAAATTTTAATAGTCCCTCCATAGGATGTGCTATAGCCCATAAAAATGGCTTAGATGGGTGAAAATTGGCTCGAATGAAGATAACAAAAATAAACATATAAATGATATCTCACCCTCAAGGCAATGTGCTATAGCTCACTGACACCGTAGATAGGCTCAAAATTACATTAAAAAGAGGACGAGTCTAGAACATGAATAATGCTATAGTCTCTCGATAGGATGTGTTACAGCCCATGAATATGGCTTATATGGGTGAAAATTGGCTCGAATGAAATTAATTAAAATAAAATACATGGATTATATCTGACTCTCGAGTGCATATGCTACAGCCACGGAGACCATAGATAGGCACAAAACTACATAAAAAAGAGGACGAGTCTAGAACATGAATATTGCTATAGTCTCTCCATAGGATGTGCTATAGCCCATGAAAATGGCTTAGATGGGTGAAAATTGGCTCGAATGAAGATAACAAAAATAAACACATCAATGATATCTGACCCTCGAGGATATGTGCTACAGTCCGCGGATACCATAGATAGGCTTAGAATTACATCAAAAAGAGGACGAGTCTAGGACGTGAATATTGCTATAGTCTCTGGATAGGATGTGCTACAGCCCATGAAAATGACTTAGATGAGTGAAAATTGGCTCGAATGAAAATCACAAAATAAAACACATAAATCATATCTGACCCTCGATTGCATGCGCTATAGCTCACGAAAATCTTACAAAGCCTCAAAATTACATAAGAAATAAGACGAGTTTCGGACATGAATATTGCTATAGTATTTTGATAGGATGTGCTACAACTCATGAAAATGACTAAAATTTGGCTCAAATAAAGATAAGAAAAATAAACACATAAATGATATCTGACCCTCGAGGGCATCTGCTGCAGCCCACGAATACCATAGATAGACTCAAAATTACATCGGAAAGAAAACGAGCCTATGACACGAATATTGCTATAGTCTCTCGATAGATGTGCTACAGCCCACGAAAATGGCTTAGATGAGCGAAAATTGGCTCGAATGAAAATAACAAAAATAAACACATAAATCATATTTTATCCTCGACGGCATGTGCTATATCCCACGGACACCTTAGACAGGCTCAAAATTATATTGGAAAGAGGACAAATCTAGGACTTGAATATTTGTACAATCTCTCGATAGCATGTATTGTAGCCCACAAAAATGGCTCAGATGGGTGAAAATTGGAACGAATGAAAATAACAAAAATAAAACACATGAATCATATCCGACCCTCGAGGGCATGTGCCATAGCTCACGAAAATCATAGACAGGCTTCAAATTACATCAGAAAGAAGATGAGTCTAGGACATGAATATTTTAATAGTCTCTCGATAGGATGTGCTATAGCCCATGAAAATGGCTTAGATGGGTGAAAATTGGCTCGAATTGAGATAACAAAAATAAACACATAAATGATATCTCACCCTCAAGGGAATGTGCTATAGCCCACTAACATCATAGATAGGCTTAAAATTACATCAAAAAGAGGACGCATCTAGGACATGAATATTGCTATAGTCTCTCGATAGGATGTGTTACAACCCATGAAAATGGTTTAGATGGGTGAAAATTGGCTCGAATGAAAATAACAAAAAAAAGCACATAAATCAAATCTGACCCTCGAGTGCATATGCTACAGCCACGGAGACCATAGATAGGCTCAAAACTACATAAAAAAGAGGACGGGTCTAGAACATGAATATTGCTATAGTCTCGATAGGATGTGCTATAGCCCATGAAAATGGCTTAGATGGGTGAAAATTGGCTCCAATGAAATTAATAAAAATAAAACACATGAATCATATCTGACCATCGAGGGTATGTGCTATAGCTCATGGAAACTTTAGACAGGCTCAAAGTTATATAAGAAAGAAGATGAGTCTAGGACATGAATATTTTGATAGCCTCTCGATAGGATGTGCTATAGCCCATGAAAATAGCTTAGATGGGTGAAAATTGGCTCGAATAAGGATAACAAAAATAAACATATCAATAATATCTGACCCTCGAGGGCATGTGCTACAGTCCGCGGACACCATAGATAGGCTCAGAATAACATCAAAAAGAGAACGAGTCTAGGACGTGAATATTGCTATAGCCTCTTGATAGGATGTGCTACAGCCCATGAAAATAGCTTAGATGAGTGAAAATTGGCTCAAATGAAAATCACAAAAAAAAACACATAAATCATATCTGACCCTCGAGTGCATGTGCTATAGCTCACGAAAATCGTACAAAGCCTCAAAATTACATAAGAAATAAGACAAGTCTCGGACATGAATATTGCTATAGTATTTTGAAAGGATGTGCTACAACTCATGAAAATGGCCAAAAATTGGCTAATGAAAATAAGAAAAATAAACACATAAATGATATTTGACCCTTGAGGGCATCTGCTACAGCCCACGAATACCATAAATAGACTCAAAATTACTTCGGAAAGAAAACGAGCCTATGACATGAATATTGCTATAGTCTCTCGATAAAATATGCTACAACCCACGAAAATGACTTAGCTGAGTGAAAATTGGCTCGAATGAAAATAACAAAAAAAACATATAAATTATATTTTACCCTCGAGGGCATGAGCTATAGCCCACGGACACCTTAGACAGTCTCAAAATTACGTCGGAAAGAGGACATGTCTAGGACTTGAATATTTGTACAATCTCTCGATAGCATCTGATGTAGCCCACGAAAATGGCTCAGATGGGTGAAAATTGGATCGAATGAAAATAACAAAAATAAAACACATGAATCATATCTGACCCTCAAGAGCATGTGCTATAGCTCACGAAATTTTTAGACAAGCTCAAAATTATATCAGAAAGAAGACGAGTCTAGGACACGAATATCTTAATAGTCTCTAAATAGGATGTGCTATAGCCCATGAAAATAGCTTAGATGGGTGAAAATTGTCTCGAATGAAGATAACAAAATAAAACACATAAATGATATTTGACCCTCGAGAGCATGTGCTACAGCCCACGAATACCATAGATAGGCTCAAAATTACATCAAAAAGAGGTCGAGTCTAGGATATGAATATTGCTATAGTCTCTCGATAGGATGTGCTACAACCCATGAAAATAGATTAGATGGCTGAAAATTGGCTCGAATGAAGATAACTAAAATAAAACACATGAATCATATCTGACCCTCGAGGGCATATGCTATAGCTCACGGAAACCTTAGACAGGCTCAAAATTACATCAGAAAGAAGACGAGTCTAGGACATGAATATTTTAATAGTCTCTTGATAGGATGTGCTATAGCCCATGAAAATGTCTTAGATGGGTGAAAATTGGCTCGAATGAAGTTAACAAAAATAAACACATAAATGATATCTAACCCTCGAGGGCATGTGCTACAGCCCACGGACACCATAGATAGGCTCAAAATTACATTAGAAAGAAGACGAGTCTAGGACATGAATATTGCTATAGTCTCTCGATAGGATGTGCTACAGCCCATGAAAATGGCTTAGATGGGTGAAAATTGGCTCCAATAAAGATAACAAAAATACATAAATGGTATCTGACCCTCGAGAGCATGTGCTACATCCCACGAACACCATAGATAGGCTCAAAATTACATAAAAAAGAGGCCGAGTCTAGGATATGAATATTGCTATAGTCTCTCGATTGGATATGCTACAGCCCATGAAAATGGCTTAGATGGGTGAAAATTGGCTCGAATGGAGATAACTAAAATAAAA
This sequence comes from Eleusine coracana subsp. coracana, assembly GCA_032690845.1. NCBI lineage: Eukaryota > Viridiplantae > Streptophyta > Magnoliopsida > Poales > Poaceae > Eleusine > Eleusine coracana. The sequence continues at coordinate 189,218 of CM064430.1, forward strand.
CACATGAATCATATCTTACCCTCGATGGCATGTGCTATAGCTCACGGAAACCTTAGACAGGCTCAAAATTACATGAGAAAGAAGACGAGTCTAGGACATGAATATTTTAATAGTCTCTTGATAGGATGTGCTATAGCCTAAGAAAATGGCTTAGATGGGCTAAAATTGGCTCGAATGAAGTTAACAAAAATAAACACATAAATGATATCTGACCCTCGAGGGCATGTGCTACAGCCCATGGACACCATAAATAGGCTCAAAATTAAATAAAAAAGACAACGAGCCTAGGACATGAATATTGCTATAGTCTCTCGATAGGATGTACTACATCCCATGAAAATGGCTTAGATGGGTGAAAATTGGTTCGAATGAAAATAACAAAAAAAATTATAAATCAAATCTGACACTTGAGTGCATATGCTACAACCACGAACATCATAGATAGGCTCAAAACTACATCAAAAAGAGTACAAGTCTAGAAAATGAATATTGCAATAATCTCTTGATAGGATGTGCTATAGCCCATGAAAATGGCTTAGATGGGTGAAAATTGGCTTGAATGAAGATTATAAAAATAAACAAAAAATGATATCTGACCCTCGATGGCATGTGCTATAGCCTAGGGATACCTTAGCCAGACTCAAAATACATCAGAAAGAGGACGAGTCTAGGACATGAATATTGCTATAGTCTCTAGATAGGATGTGCTATAGCCCATGAAAATGGCTTAGATGGGTGAAAATTGGCTTGAATGAAAATAACAAAAAAAAACATAAATGATATCTGACCCTCGATGGTATGTGCTATAGCCCACGAACACCTTAGGCAGGCTCAAAATTACATCAAAAAAAAGATGAACTTAGGACATGAATATTTCGATTGTCTCTTGATAGGATGTGCTATAGCCCAAGAAAATGGCTCAGATGGGTGAAAATTGGATCAAATGAAGATAGGAAAAATAAAAAAATTAATCATATTTGACCATCGAGGACAGTGCTACAGCCAACAGACACCTTAGACAGGCTCAAAATTACATCAGAAAGAAGACGAGTCTAGGACAAGAATATAGTTGTAGTCTCTCGATAGGATGTGCTATAGCCACAAAAATGGCTCAGATGGGTGAAAATTGGCTCGATGAAAATAACAAAAATAAAACACATGAATCATATCTGACCCTCGAGGGCATGTGCTACGGTCCACGGACACCATAGATAGGCTCAAAATTACATCAAAAAGAGGACAAGCCTAGGACATGAATATTGCTATAGTCTCTCAATAGGATGTGCTACAGCCCATGAAAATGGCTTAGATGGGTGAAAATTGGCTCGAATGGAAATAATAAAAAAAACACATAAATCAAATTTGACACTCGAGTGCATATGCTACAGCCACGGACACCATAGATAGGCTCAAAATTACATCAAAACGAGGACGAGTCTAGAAAATGAATATTGCTATAGTCTCTCGATAGAATGTGCTATAGCCCATGAAAATGGCTTAGATGGGTGAAAATTGGCTCGAATGAAGATAACAAAAATAAACACATAAATGATATCTGACCCTCGAGGGCATGCGCTACAGCCCACGGACACCATAGATTGGATGAAAATTACATCAGAAAGAAGACGAGTCTAGGACATGAATATTTCTATAGTCTCTCGATAGGATGTGCTATAGCCCATGAAAATGGCTTAGATGGGTGAAAATTGGCTCGAATGAAGTTAACAAAAATAAACACATAAATGATATCTAACCCTCGAGGGCATGTGCTACAGCCCACGGACACCATAGATAGGCTCAAAATTATATCAAAAAGAGGACGAGCCTAGGACATGAATATTGCTATTTTCTCTCGATAGGATGTGCTGCAGCCCATGAAAATGGCTTAGATGGGTGAAAATTGGCTCGAATGAAAATAAAAAAAAACACATAAATCAAATCAGACACTCGAGTGCATATGCTACAGCCACGGACACTATAGATAGGCTCAAAACTACATCAAAAAGAGGACGAGTCTAGAAAATGAATATTGCTAAAGTCTCTCGATAGGATGTGCTATAGCCCATAAAAATGGCATAGATGGGTGAAAATTGGCTCGAATGAAGATAACAAAAATAAACACATAAATGATATCTGACCCTCGAGGGCATGTGCTACTGCCCACGGACACCATAGATAGGCACAAAATTACATCAAAAAGAGGACGAGTCTAGGACACGAATATTGCTATACTTTCTCGATAGGATGTGCTACAGCCCATGAAAATGGCTTAGATGGGTGAAAATTGGCTCGAATAAAGATAAAAGAAACACATAAATAATATCTGACCCTCAAGAGCATGTGCTAGAGCCCACGGACACCTTAGGCAAGCTCATAATTACGTCGGAAGGAGGACGAGTTTGGGATATGAATATTGCTATAGTCTCTTGACAGGATTTTTTATGACCCATGAAAATGGCTCGAATGAAGATAACAAAAATAAAATAGATAAATGATATCTAACCCTGGAGGGCATGTGCCCACAGACATCTTAAACAGGCTCAAAATTACATTGGAAAAAGAACGAGCCTAGGATATGGATATTGCTATAGTCTCTCGATAGGATGTGCTACAACCCATAAAAATGGCTTAGATGAGTGAAAATTGGTTTGAATGAAAATAAAAAAAAGCAAAAATCATATCTTACCCTCGATGGCATGTGCTATAGCCCAGAGATACCTTAGCCACACTTAAAATACAACAGAAAGAGGACGAGTCTAGGACATGAATATCGCTATAGTCTCTCGATAGGATGTGCTACAGCCCATGAAAATGGCTTAGATGGGTGAAAATTGGCTTGAATGAAAATAACAAAAAAAACATATAAATCAAATCTGACCCTCGAGTGCATATGCTACAGCCACGGACACCATAGACAGGCTCAGAATTACATCAAAAAGAGGAAGAGTCTAGGACGTGAATATTGCTATAGTCTCTCGATAGGATGCGCTACAGCCCATGAAAAAGGCTTAGATCGGTGAAAATTGGCTCGAATAAAAATAATAAAAAAATACATAAATCATATCTGACCCTCGAGTACATATGCTACAACCAAGGACACCATAGACAGGCTCAAAATTACATCAGAAAGAAAATAAGCCTATGACACGAATATTGCTATAGTCTCTTGATAGAATGTGCTATAGCCTATGAAAATGGCTTAGATGAGTGAAAATTGGGTCAAATAAAAATAACAAAAAAAATACATAAATCATATTTTACCCTCGAGGGCATGTGGTATACCCCATAGACACCATAAACAAACTCAATATTATGTCAGAAAGAGGACGAGTCTAGGACTTGAATATTTTAATAGTCTCTCGATAGGATGTGCTATAGCCCATGAAAATGGCTTAGATGGGTGAAAATTGGCTCGAATGAAGTTAACAAAAATAAACACATAAATGATATCTAACCCTCGAGGGCATGTGCTACAGCCCACGGACACCATAGATAGGCTCAAAATTATATCAAAAAGAGGACGAGCCTAGGACATGAATATTGCTATTTTCTCTCGATAGGATGTGCTACAGCCCATGAAAATGGCTTAGATGGGTGAAAATTGGCTCGAATGAAAATAACAAAAAAAAACACATAAATCAAATCTGACACTCGAGTGCATATGCTACAGCCACGGACACCATAGATAGGCTCAAAACTACATCAAAAAGAGGACGAGTCTAGAAAATGAATATGGCTAAAGTCTCTCGATAGGATGTGCTATAGCCCATAAAAATGGCATAGATGGGTGAAAATTGGCTCGAATGAAGATAACAAAAATAAACACATAAATGATATCTGACCCTCGAGGGCATATGCTACTGCCCACGGACACCATAGATAGGCACAAAATTACATCAAAAAGAGGACGAGTCTAGGACACGAATATTGCTATACTTTCTCGATAGGATGTGCTACAGCCCATGAAAATGGCTTAGATGGGTGAAAATTGGCTCGAATAAAGATAAAAGAAACACATAAATAATATCTGACCCTCAAGAGCATGTGCTAGAGCCCACGAACACCTTAGGCAAGCTCATAATTACGTCGGAAGGAGGACGAGTTTGGGATATGAATATTGCTATAGTCTCTTGACAGGATTTTTTATGACCCATGAAAATGGCTCGAATGAAGATAACAAAAATAAAATAGATAAATGATATCTAACCCTGGAGGGCATGTGCCCACAGACATCTTAAACAGGCTCAAAATTACATTGGAAAAAGAACGAGCCTAGGATATGGATATTGCTACAGTCTCTTGATAGGATGTGCTACAACCCATAAAAATGGCTTAGATGAGTGAAAATTGGTTTGAATGAAAATAAAAAAAAGCAAAAATCATATCTTACCCTCGATGGCATGTGCTATAGCCCAGAGATACCTTTGCCAGACTTAAAATACAACAGAAAGAGGACGAGTCTAGGACATGAATATCGCTATAGTCCATCGATAGGATGTAGCACAGGATCAAAATTACATCAGAAGAAAGATGAACTTAGGACATGAATATTTTGATTGTCTCTCGATAGGATATGCTATAGCCCACAAAAATGGCTCAGATGGGTAAAAATTGGATCAAATGAAGATAGCAAAAATAAACAAATTAATCATATTCGACCATCCAGGGCATGTGCTACAACCCACAGACACCTTAGACAGGCTCAAAAGTACATCGGAAAAAAGACGAGTCTATGACATGAATATAGTTATAGTCTCTCCATAGGATGTGCTATAGCCCACAAAAATGTTTCAGATGGGTGAAAATTGGCTCGATGAAAATAACAAAAATAAAACACATGAATCATATCTAACCCTCGAGGGCATGTGTTATTGCTCACGGAAATCTTAGGCAGGCTCAAAACTACATTAAAAAGAAGACGAGTCTAGGACATGACTATTTCAACAGTCTCTCGATAGGATGTGCTATAACACACAAAAATGGCTTAGATGGGTGAAAATTGGCTCGAATGACGATAACAAAAAGAAACACATCAATGATATCTAACCCTTGAGGGCATGTACTACGATCCGGGGACACCATACACAGGCTCAGAATTACATAAAAAAGAGGACAAGTCTAGGACTTGAATATTGCTATAGTCTCTCGATAAGATGCGCTACAACCCATGAAAATGACTTAGATGGGTGAAAATTGGCTCGAATAAAAATAACAAAAAAACACATAAATCATATCTAACCCTCGAGTGCATATGCTACAACCAAGGACACCATAGACAGGCTCAAAATTACATCAGAAAGAAGACGAGTCTAGGACATGAATATTACTATAGTATTTTGATAGGATGTGCTATAGCTCACGAAAATGGCTAAAAATTGGCTCAAATGAAGATAACAAAAATAAACACAAAAATGATATCTAACCCTCGAGGGCATCTGCTACAAACCACGGACACCATAGATAGACTCAAAATTACATCAGAAAGAAAACGAGCCTATGACACAAATATTGCTATAGTCTCTCGATAGAATGTGCAACAGCCCATGAAAATGGTTTAGATGAGTGAAAATTGGCTCGAATGAAAATAACAAAAAAACACATAAATCATATTTTACCCTCAAGGGCATGTGGTATAGCCCACGGACACCTTAGACAAGCTCAAAATTACTTCGGAAAGAGGACAAGTCTAGGACTTGAATATTTGTACAATCTCTCGATAGCATTTGTTGTCGCCCACAAAAATGGCTCAGATGGGTGAAAATTGGCTTGAATGAAAATAACTAAAATAAAACACATGAATCATATCTGACCCTCGAGGGTATGTGCTATAGCTTACTGAAATCTTAGACAGGCTCAAAATTACATCAGAAAGAAGACGAGTCTAGGACTTGAATATTTTAATAGTCTCTCGACAGGATGTGTTATAGCCCATGAAAATGGCTTAGATGGGTGAAAATTGGATCGAATGAAGATAACAAAAATAAACACATAAATGATATCTGACCCTCGAGGGATGTGCTACAGCCCACGAACACCATAGACAGGCTCAAAATTACATAAAAAAGAGAACGAGTCTAGAACATGAATATAGCTGTAGTCTTTCGATAGGATGTGCAATAGCCCACAAAAATGGCTTAGATGGGTGAAAATTGGCTGGAATGAAAATAACAAAAAAAATGCATAAATCATATCTGACCCTCGAGGGCATGTGTTATAGCTCACGGAAACCTTAGACAGGCTCAAAATTACATCTGAAAGAAGACGAGTCTAGGACATGCATATTTTGATAGTTTCTCGATAGGATGTTCTATAACCCATGAAAATGTCTTAGATGGGTGAAAATTGGCTCGAATGAAGATAACGCAAATAAACACATAAATGATATCTAGCCTTCGAGGGCATGTCCTACAACCCACTAGACAGGCTCGATAGGATGTGCTACAACCCTTGAAAATGGCTTAAATGGGTAAAAATTGCCTCGAATGAAAATAACAAAAAAAACATATAAATCATATTTGACCCTCGAGGGTATGTGTTATAGCACACAGACACCATAGACAGGGTCAAAACTAAATAAAAAAGGGGACGAGTCTAGGACATGATTATTGCTACAGTCTCTCAATAGGATATGCTACAGCTCATGAAAATGGCTTAGATGGGTGAAAATTGGTTCCAATGAAAATAACTAAAATAAAACACATGAATCATATCTGACCCTCGAGGGCATGTGTTATAGCTCACGGAAACCTTAGATAGGCTCATGGAAATCTTGATAGGATATGCTACAACTCATGAAAATGGCTTAGATGGGTGAAAATTGGCTAAAATGAAGATAACAAAAATAAACACATAAATGATATCTGACCCTCGAGGGCATCTGCTACAGCCCACGAACACCATAGACAGACTCAAAATTACATCAGAATGAAAACAAGCCTATGACACGAATATTGCTATAGTCTCTCGATAGAATGTGCTACAACCCACGAAAATAGTTTAGGTGGGTGAAAACTAGCTCGAATAAAATAACAAAAATAAAACACATCAATCATATCGGACCCTCGAGGGCATGTGCTACAGTCCATGGACACCATAGGCAGGCTCAAAACTATAGCAAAAAGAGGACGAGTCTAGGACCTAAATATTGCTATAGCCCATGAATATAGTTGTAGTCTCTCGATAGGATGTGCTATAGCCCACGAAAATGGCTTAGATGGGTGAAAGTTGACTCGATGAAAATAACAAAAAATAAAACACATCAATCATATCTGACCCATGAGGGCATGTGTTATAGCTCACGGAAATCTTAGACATGCTCAAAATTACATCAGAAAGAAGACGAGTCTAGGACATGAATATTTCAATACTCTCTCGATGTGCTATAGCCCATGAAAATGGCTTAGATGGGTGAAAATTGGGTCCAATGAAGTTAATAAAAATAAACAAATAAGTGATATCTGACCCTCGGGGGCATGTGCTACAGCCCACGGACACCATAGACAGGCGCAAAATTACATCAAAAAGAGGACGAGTCTAGGACATGAATATTGCTATAGTCTCTTGATAAGGTGTGCCACAGCCCATGAAAATGACTTAGATGGGTGAAAATTGGCTCGAATGAAGATAACAAAAATAAAACACATGAATCATATATGACCCTTGGGGGCATGTGCTACAGCCCACGGACACCATAGATAGGCTCAAAATTACATCAAAAAGAGGACGAGCTTAGGACATGATATTGCTATAGTCTCTCGATACGATGTGCTATAGCCCATGAAAATGGCTTAGATGGGTAAAAATTGGCTCAAATGAAGATAACAAAAATAAACACATAAATAATATAATACCCTGGAGGGCATGTGCTATAGCCCACGGACATCATAGATAGACTCAAAGTTACATCAAAAGGAGGACCAATTTAGGACATGAATATAGTTGTAGTCTCTCAATAGGATGTGCAATAGCCCACAAAAATGGCTTAGATGGGTGAAAATTGGCTCGAACAAAAATAACAAAAAAAAACACATAAATCATATCTGACCCTCGAGGGCATGTGCTATAGCTCACAAAAATCTTAGACAGACTCAAAATTACATCTGAAAGAAGACAAGTCTGGGACATGAATATTTTGATAGTTTTTCGATAGGATGTGCTATAGCCCATGAAAATGTCTTAGATTGGTGAAAATTGGCTCGAATGAAGATAATGAAAATAAACACATAATTGATATCAAACCATCGAGGGCATGTCCTACAACCCACTAGACAGGTTCAAAATTACATCAAAAAGAGGACGAGTCTAGAACATGAATATTGCTATAGTCTCTCGATAGGATGTGCTACATCCCTTGAAAATGGTTCAGATGAGTAAACATTGGCTCGAATAAAAATAACAAAAAAATACATGAATCATATCTGACCCTCGAGGGCGTGTGTTATAGCCCACAGACACCATAGACAGGCTAAAAATTATATCAGAAAGAAGACGAGTCTAGGACATGAATATTGCTATAGTATCTTGATAGGATGTACTACAACTCATAAAAATGGCTTTGATGGGTCAAAATTGGCAAAAATGAAGATAACAAAAAATAAACTCATAAATGATATCTGACCCTCGAGGGCATCTGCCACAGCCCACGAACACCATAGACAGACTCAAAATTACATCGGAACGAAAACAAGCCTATGACATATAAATCATATCGGACTCTCGAAGGCATGTGCTACAGTCCATGGACACCATAGGCAGGCTCAAAACTATAGCAAAAAGAAGACAAGTCTAGGACCTAAATATTGCTATAGTCTCTCGATAGGATGTGCTATAGCCCATGAAAATGGCTTAGATGGGTAAAAATTGGCTCGAATGAAAATAACGAAAATAAACACATAAATGATATCAAACCCTGGTGGGCATGTGCTACAGCTCACAGACATCATAGACACGCTCAAAATTACATCAAAAAGAGGACCAGTCTAGGACATGAATATAGTTGTAGTCTCTCGATAAAATATGCTATAGCCCACAAAAATGGCTTAGATGGGTGAAAATTGGCTCGAATGAAAATAACAAAAAAACACATAAATCATATCTGACCCTCGATGGCATGTGCTATAGCTCATAGAAACCTTAGACAGGCTCAAAATTACATCTAAAAAAAGACGAGTCTAGGACATGAATATTTTGATAGTTTCTCGATAGGATGTGCTATAGCCCATGAAAATGTCTTAGATTGGTGAAAATTGGCTCGAATGAAGATAACGAAAATAAACACACAATTGATATCTAACCTTCGAGGGCATGTCCTACAGCCCACTAGACAGGCGCAAAATTACATCAAAAAGAGGACGAGTCTAGGACATGAATATTGCTATAGTCTCTCGATAAGATGTGCTACAGCTCATGAAAATGATTTAGATGGGTGAAAATTGGCTCGAATGAAGATAATAAAAATAAAACACATGAATCATATATGACCCTCGAGGGCATGTGCTATAGCTCACGAAAACCTTAGACAGGCTCAAAATTAAATCAGAAAGAAGACGAGTCTAGGACATGAATATTTCAATACTCTCTTGATAGGATGTGCTTTAGCCCATGAAAATGACTTAGATGGGTGAAAAATGGCTCGAATGAAGATAACAAAAATAAACACATAAATGATATCTAACCCTCGAGGGCATGTGCTACAGCCCACATACACCATAGACATGCACAAAATTACATCAAAAAGAGGACGAGTCTAGGACATGACTATTGCTACAGTCTCTCAATAGGATGTGCTACAACCCATGTAAATGGCTTAGATGGGTAAAAATTGGTTGTAGTCTCTCGATGTGCTACAGCCCATAAAAATGGCTTAGATGGCTGAAAATTGGCTCGAATGATGATAACTAAAATAAAAACACATGAATCATATCTGACCCTCGAGGGCATGTGCTATAGCCCACGGAAACCTTAGACAGGCTGAAAATTACATCAGAAAGAAGACGAGTCTAGGACATGAATATTTTGATAGTCTCTCGATAGGATGTGCTATAGCCCACGAAAATGGCTCAAATGGGTGAAAATTGGTTCGAATGAAAATAACAAAAAAACAAAAATCATATGTGACCCTCGAGGGCATGTTCTATAGCCCTGGGATACCTTAGCCAGACTCAAAATAAATTAGAAAGAGGACGAGTCTTGGACATGAATATACCTATAGTCTCTCGATAGGATATGCTATAGCCCACAAAAATCGCTCAGATTGGTGAAAATTGGCTCGAATGAAAATAAAAAAAACACATAAACTATATCTGACCCTCGAGTGCATGTGGTATAGCTCACGGAAACTTTAGACAGGTTCAAAATTACATCAGAAAGAAGACGAGTCTAGGACATGAATATTTTGATAGTCTCTCGATAGGATATGCTATAGCCCTAGAAAATGGCTTAGATGGGTGAAAATTGGCTGAAGATAACAAAAATAAACACATAAATGATATCTAGCTTTTGAGGGCATGTGCTACAGCCCACTAGACAGGCTCAAAATTACATAAAAAAGAGGAAGAGTTTGGGACATGAATATTGCTAGTCTCTGGAAAGGATGTGCTACAGCCCATGAAAATGGCTAAGAGGGGTAAAAATGGGCTCCAATGAAAATAACAAAAAAAACAAACATCATATCTGACCCTCAAGGGCATGTGCTATAGCCCAGGAATACCTTAGCCAGACTTAAAATAAATCAGAAAGAGGATGAGTCTAGGACATGAATATAGCTATAGTTTCTCGATTGGATGTGCTATAGCCAACAAAAATGTCTTAGATGGGTGAAAATTGACTTGAATCAAAATAACAAAAAAACCACATAAATCATATCTGACCCTCGAGGGCATGTGCTATAGCTCACGAAAACCATAGACAGGTTTAAAATTACATCAGAAAGAAGACGAGTCTATGACATGAATATTTTGATAGTCTCTCGATAGGATGTGCTATACCCATAAAAAAGGCTTTGATGGGCGAAAATTGTCTTGAATAAAGATAACAAAAAAATATATATAAATGATGTCTGACCCTCGAGAGCATGTGCTATAGCCCATAAAAAGCTTAGACAAACTCAAAATTACATCAGAAAGAGGACGAGCCTACGACATGAATATTGCTATAGTCTCTCGATAGGATGGGCTACAGCCCATGAAAATGGCTTAGATGGGTGAAAATTGGCTCGAATGAAAATAACAAAAAAAAACATAAATCATATCTGACCCTTGAGGGCATGTGCTATAACCCAGGGATACCTTTGCCAAGCTCAAAATTACATCAGCTCATGAAAATGGCTTAGATGGGTGAAAATTGGCTCAAATGAAAATAACAATAAAACACATAAATCATTTTTGACCCTCGAGGACATATGCTACAGTCCACGGACATGATAGACAGGCTCAAAACTACAGCAAAAAAAGGACGAGTCTAGGACATGTATATTGCTATAGTCTCACGATAGGATATGTTACAGCCCATGAAAATGGCTTAGATGGTTGAAAATTGGCTCCAATAAAAATAACAAAAATAAAACACATGAATCATATCTGACCCTCGAGGGCATGTGCTATAGCTCACGGAAACCATAGACAGGCTCAAAATTACATCTGAAAGAAGACAAGTCTAGGACATGAATATTTTGATAGTTTATCAATAGGATGTGCTATGTCCCATGAAAATGTCTTAGATGGGTGAAAATTGGCTCGGATGAAGATAATGAAAATAAACACATAAATGATATCCAGCCTTCGAGGGCATGTGCTACAGCCCACTAGACAGGCTCAAAATTATATCAAAAATAGGACGAGTCTAGAACAAGAATATTGCTATAGTCTGTCGATAGGATGTGCTATAGCCCATGAGAATGGCTTAGATGGGTAAAAATTGGCTCGAATGAAAACAATAAACAAACACATAAATCATATCTGACCCTCAAGGGCATGTGTTATAGCCCACAAGACACAATAGACAGGCTCAAAACTACATCAAAAAGAGGACGAGTCTTGGACATGAATATTGCTATAGTCTCTCGATAAGATGTGCTACAGCTCATGAAAATGACTTCGATGGGTGAAAATTGGCTCGAATAAAGATAACAAAAATAAAACACATGAATCATATCTGACCCTCGATGGCATGTGCTATAGCTCACGGAAACATTAGATAGGCTCAAAATTATATCAGAAAGAAGACGAGTCTTGGACATGAATATTTCAATACTCTCTTGATAGGATGTGCTATAGCCCAGGAAAATGGCTTAGATGGGTGAAAAATGGCTCGAATGAAGATAACAAAAATAAACACATTCATGATATCTAACCCTCGAGGGCATGTGCTACAGCCCACATACACCATAGACATGCGCAAAATTACATCAAAAAGAGGACGAGTCTAGGACATGAATATTGCTACAGTCTCTCAATAGGATGTGCTACAGCCCACGAAAACGGCTTAGATGGGTGAAAATTGGCTTGAATGAAAATTACAAAATTACAGCCCATGAAAATCATATTTGACCCTCGAGGGCATGTGCTACAGCCTACGAACACCATAGACAGACTCCAAATTACATCAGAACGAAAACAAGCCTATGACACAAATATTGCTATAGTCTCTCGATAGAATGTGCTACAGCCCACAAAAATAGTTTAGATGGGTGAAAATTGGCTCGAATGAAATAACAAAAAAACATATAAATCATATCGGACCCTCGAGGGCATGTGCTACAGTCCATGGACACCTTAAGCAGGCTCAAAACTATGGCAAAAAGAGGACGAGTCTACGACCTAAATATTGCTATAGTCTCTCGATAGGATGTGCTATAGCCCATGAAAATGGCTTAGATGGGTAAAAATTGGCTCAAATGAAGATAACAAAAATAAACACACAAATGATATCTGACCCTCGAGAGCATGTGCTACAACCCACGGACACCATAGACAGACTCAAAATTACATCGGAACGAAAACAAGCCTATGACACGAATATTGCTATAGTCTCTCGATAGAATGTGCTACAGCCCACAAAAATGGCTCAGATGGGTGAAAATTGGATCGAATGAAAATAAAAAAATAAAACACATGAATTATATCTGACCCTCGAGGGCATGTGCTATAGCTCACAGAAATCTTCAACAGGCTCAAAATTACATCAGAAAGAAGACGAGTCTAGGACATGAATATTTTAATAGACCCTCGATAGGATGTGCTATAGCCCTTCAAAATGACTTAGATGGGTGAAAATTGGCTGGACTGAAGATAACAAAAATAAACACATAAATAATATCTGACCCTCAAGGGCATGTGCTATAGCCCACGGACACCATAGATAGGTTCAAAATTACATCAAAAAGAGGACGAGTCTAGGATATGAATATTGCTATTGTCTCTCGATAAGATGTGCTACAGCTCATGAAAATGACTTAGATGGGTGAAAATTGGCTTGAATGAAGATAACAAAAATAAAACACATGAATCATATATGACCCTCGAGGGCATGTGCTATAGCTCACGGAAACCTTAGACAGGCTCAAAATTATATCAGAAAGAAGACGAGTCTAGGACATGAATATTTGAATACTCTCTTGATAGGATGTGCTATAGCCCATGAAAATGGCTTAGATGGGTGAAAAATGGCTCGAATGAAGATAACAAAAATAAACACGTTAATGATATCTAACCCTCGAGGGCATGTGCTACAGCCCACATACACCATAGACATGCGCAAAATTACATCAAAAACAGGATAAGTCTAGGACATGAATATTGCTATAGTCTCTCAATAGGATGTGCTACAGCCCATGAAAATGGCTTAGACGGGTGAAAATTGGCTCGAATGAAAATAAAAATAAGACACATAAATCATATCTGACCCTCGAGGGCATGTGTTATGGCCCACGTACACCATAGACAGGCGCAAAATTACATCAAAAAGAGGACGAATATAGGACATGAATATTGCTATAGTCTCTCAATTGGATGTGCTAGAACCCATGAAAATGGCTTAGATGGGTAAAAATTGGCTCGAATGAAAATAACAAAAAAACACATAAATCATATCTGACCCTCGAGGGCATGTGTTATGGCCCACAGACACCATAGATAGGCTCAAAATATATCAGAAAGAGAACAAGTCTAGGACATGAATATAGCTATAGTCTCTCGATAGGATGTACAATATCCCATGAAAATGGCTTAGATGGGTGAAAATTGGCTAGAATGAAAATAACAAAAAAAACATAAATGATATCTGACCCTCGATGGCATGTGTTGTAGCCCACGAACACCATACATAGGCTCAAAATTACATCAGAAAAAAGATGAACCTGGGACATGAATATTTCGATTGTCTCTCGATAGGATGTGCTATAGCCCACGAATATGGCTGAGATGGGTGAAAATTGGCTTGAATGAAGATAGCAAAAATAAACACATTTATCATATTTGACCCTCGAGGGCATGTGGTATAGCCCACAGACACCTTAGACAGGCTCAAAATTACATCAGAAAGAAGACGAGTCTAGGACATGAATATAGTTGTAGTCTCTCGATAGGATGTGCTATAGCCCACAAAAATGGCTTAGATGGGTGAAAGTGGACTCGATGAAAATAACAAAAATAAAACACATCAATCATATCTGACCCACGAGGGTATGTGCTATAGCTCACGGAAATCTTAGACAGGCTCAAAATTACATCAGAAAGAAGACGAGTCTAGGATATGAATATTTCAATACTCTCTCGATGTGCTATAGCCCATGAAAATGGCTTAAATGGGTGAAAATTGGGTCGAGTGAAGTTAATAAAAATAAACAAATAAGTGATATCTGACCCTCGGGGGCATGTGCTACAGCCCACGGACATCATAGATAGGCTCAAAATTACATCAAAAAGAGGACGAGCCTAGGACATGAATATTGCTATAGTCTCTCGATAGGATGTGCTATAGCCCATGAAAATGGCTTAGATGGGTAAAAATTGGCTCAAATGAAGATAACGAAAATAAACACATAAATGATATCAAACCCTCGAGGGCATGTTCTACAGCCCACGGACATCATAGATAGACTCAAAATTACATCAAAAAGAGGACCAGTCTAGGACATGAATATAGTTGTAGTCTCTCGATAGGATGTGCAATAGCCCACAAAAATGGCTTAGATGGGTGAAAATTGGCTCGAATGAAAATAACAAAAAAAATCATATTAATCATATCTGACCCTCGAGGGCATGTGCTATAGCTCACGAAAATCTTAGACAGGCTCAAAATTACATCTGAAAGAAGACGAGTCTAGGGCATGAATATTTTGATAGTTTTTCGATAGGATGTGCTATAGCCCATGAAAATGTCTTAGATTGGTGAAAATTGGCTCGAATGAAGATAACAAAAATAAACACATAATTGATATCTATCCTTCGAGGGCATGTCCTACAACCCACTAGACAGGTTCAAAATTACATCAAAAAGAGGACGAGTCTAGAACATGAATATTGCTATAGTCTCTCGATAGGATATGCTACATCCCTTGAAAATGGCTTAGATGGGTAAATATTGGCTCGAATAAAAATAACAAAAAAAACACATGAATCATATCTGACCCTCGAGGGCGTGTGTTATAGCCCACAGACACCACAGACAGGCTAAAAATTATATCAGAAAGAAGACGAGTCTAGGACATGAATATTGCTATAGTATCTTGATAGGATGTACTACAACTCATAAAAATGGCTTAGATGGGTCAAAATTGGCTAAAATAAAGATAACAAAAAATAAACTCATAAATGATATCTGACCCTCGAGGGCATCTGCTACAGCCCACGAACACCATAGACAGACTCAAAATTACATCAGAACAAAAACAAGTCTATGATACAAATATTGCTATAGTCTCTCGATAGAATGTGCTACAGCCCACGAAAATAGTTTAGATGGGTGAAACTTGGCTCGAATGAAATAACAAAAAAACATATAAATCATATCGGACCCTCGAGGGCATGTGCTACAGTCCATGGACACCATAGGCAGGCTCAAAACTATAGCAAAAAGAGGACGAGTCTAGGACCTAAATATTGCTATAGTCTCTCGATAGAATGTGCTATAGCCCATGAAAATGGCTTAGATGGGTAAAAATTGGCTCGAATGAAGATAACGAAAATAAACACATAAATGATATCAAACCCTGGTGGGCATGTGCTACAGCCCACGGACATCATATATAGGCTCAAAATTACATCAAAAAGAGGACCAGTCTAGGACATGAATATAGTTGTAGTCTCTCGATAAGATGTGCTATAGCCCACAAAAATGGCTTAGATGGGTGAAAATTGGCTCGAATGAAAATAACAAAAAAACACATAAATCATATCTGACCCTCGAGGGCATGTGCTATAGCTCACAGAAACCATAGACAGGTTCAAAATTACATCTGAAAGAAGACGAGTCTAGGACATGGATATTTTGATAGTTTCACGATAGGATGTGCTATAGCCCATGAAAATGTCTTAGATTGGTGAAAATTGGCTCGAATGAAGATAACAAAAATAAACACATAATTGATATCTAACCTTCGAGGGCATGTCCTACAGCCCACTTGACAGGCTCAAAATTACATCAAAAAGAGGACGAGTCTAGAACATGAATATTGGTATAGTCTCTCGATAGGATGTGCTACATCCCTAGAAAATGGCTTAGATGGGTAAACATTGGCTTGAATGAAAATAATAAAAAAAACACGTGAACCATATCTGACCCTCGAGGGCATGTGTTATAGCCCACAGACACCATAGACAGGCTCAAAATTATATCAGAAAGAAGACGAGTCTAGGACATGAATATTGATATAGTATCTTGATAGGATGTGCTACAACTCATAAAAATGGCTTAGATGGGTGAAAATTGGCTAAAATGAAGATAACAAAAATAAACACATAAATGATATCTCACCCTCGAGGGCATCTGCTACAGCCCACGAACACAATAGACAGACTCAAAATTACATCGGAACGAAAACAAGCCTATGACACGAATATTGCTATAGTCTCTCGATAGAATGTGCTACAGCCCACGAAAATAGTTTAGATGGGTGAAAATTGGCTCGAATGAAAATAACAAAAAAAACCATATAAATCATATTGGACCCTCGAGGGCATGTGCTACAGTCCATAGACACCATAGGCAGGCTCAAAACTATAGCAAAAAGAGGACGAGTCTAGGACCTAAATATTGATATAGTATCTTGATAGGATGTGCTACAACTCATAAAAATGGCTTAGATGGGTGAAAATTGGCTAAAATGAAGATAACAAAAATAAACACATAAATGATATCTCACCCTCGAGGGCATCTGCTACAGCCCACGAACACAATAGACAGACTCAAAATTACATCGGAACGAAAACAAGCCTATGACACGAATATTGCTATAGTCTCTCGATAGAATGTGCTACAGCCCACGAAAATAGTTTAGATGGGTGAAAATTGGCTCGAATGAAAATAACAAAAAAAACCATATAAATCATATTGGACCCTCGAGGGCATGTGCTACAGTCCATAGACACCATAGGCAGGCTCAAAACTATAGCAAAAAGAGGACGAGTCTAGGACCTAAATATTGCTATAGTCTCTCAAAAGGATGTGCTATAGCCCATGAAAATGGCTTGGATGGGTAAAAATTGGCTCAAATGAAGATAACGAAAATAAACACATAAATGATATTTGACCCTCGAGAGCATGTACTACACCCCACGGACACTATAGATAGGCTCAAAATTACATCAAAAAAAGGACAAGTCTAGGACATGAATATAGCTGTAGTCTCTCGATAGGATGTGCTATAGCCCACAAAAATGGCTTAGATGGGTAAAAATTGGCTCGAATGAAAATAACAAAAAAAAAACAAATAAGTAATATCTAACCCTCGAGGGCATGTGCTACAGCCCACGTACACCATAGACTGGCGCAAAATTACATCCAAAAGAGGATGAGTCTAGGACATGAATATTGCTATAGCCCACAGACAGCTTAGACAAACTCAAAATTACATCGGAAAGAGGACGAGCCTACAACATGAATATTGCTATAGTCGCTCGATAGGATGTGCTACAGCCCATGAAAATGGCTTAGTTGGGTGAAAATTAGTTCGAATGAAAATAACAAAAAAAACATAAATCATATCTCACCCTTGAGGGCATGTGCTATAACCCAGGGATACCTTAGCCAAGCTCAAAATTACATCATCTCATGAAAATGGCTTAGAGGGATGAAAATTGGCTCAAATGAAAATAACAAAAAAAACATAAAAATCATAGCTGACCCTCAAGGACATGTGCTACAGTCCACGGACATCATAGATAAGCTCAATACTATAGCAAAAAAAAGGACGAGTCTAGGACATGAATATTGCTATAGTATCTCGATAGGATATGCTACAGCCCATGAAAATGACTTAGATAGATGAAAATTGGCTCCAATGAAAATAACAAAAATTAAACACATGAATCATATCTGACCATCGAGGACATGTGCTATAGCTCACGGAAACCTTAGACAGGCTCAAAATTACATCTGAAAGAAGACAAGTCTAGGACATAAATATTTTGATAGTTTCTCGATAGGATGTATTATATCCCATGAAAATGTCTTAGATGGGTGAAAATTGGCTCAGACGAAGATAAGAAAAATAAACACATAAATAATATCTAGCCTTCAAGGGCATGTGCTACAGCCCACTAGACAGGCTCAAAATTACATCAAAAAGAGGACGAGTCTAGGACATGAATATTGATATAGTCTCTCGATAGGATGTGCTACAGCTCATGAAAATGGCTTAGATGGGTAAAAATTGGCTCGAATGAAAATAATAAAAAATACACATAAATCATATCTGACCCTCGAGGACATGTGTTATAGCCTACAGACACCATAGATAAGCTCAAAACTGCATAAAAAAGAGGATGAGCCTAGAACATAAATATTGCTATAATCTCTCAATAGGAAGTGCTATATCTTATGAAAATGGCTTAGATGGGTGAAAATTGGTTCAATGAAAATAAATAAAATAAAAGATATGAATCATATCTGACCCTCGAGGGCATGTGCTATAGCTCACGGAAACCATAGATAGGCTCAAAATTACATCAAAAAGAAGACGAGTTTAGGACATGAATATTGCTATAGTATCGTGATAGGATGTGTTACATCTCAAGAAAATGGCTTAGATGGGTAAAATTGGCTCAAATGAGATAATATAAATAAACGCATAAATGATATCTAACCCTCTTTTTGATAGTTTCTCGATATGTTGTGCTATAGCCCATGAACATATCTTAGATGGGTGAAAATTGGCTCAAATAAAGATAACGAAAATAAACAGATAAATGATATCTAGCCTCGAGGGCATCTGCTATAGCCCACAGAAATCATAGACAGACTCAAAATTACATTGGAAAGAAAATAATCCTATGACACGAATATTGCTATAGTCTCTCGATAGAATATGCTACAACCCAGAAAATGGCTTAGATGGGAGAAAATTGGCTCGAATGAAAATAACAAAAAAACACATAAATTATATTTGACCCTCGAGGGCATGTGATATAGCCCACGAACACCTTAGACAGGCTCAAAATTATGTCGGGAAAAGAACGAGTCTAGAACATAAATATTTGTAAAATCTCTCGATAGGATGTGCTATAGTCCATGTAAATGGCTTAGATGGGTGAAAATTGGCTCGAATGAAGATAACAAAAAAATACATAAATGATATCTGACCCTCGAGGGCATGTGCTACAGCCCATGGACACCACAGACAGGCTTAAAATTATATCAAAAAGAGGTCAAGTCTAAGACATGAATATAGCTGTAGTCTCTCGATAGGATGTGCTATAGCCCACAAAAATGGTTTAGATGGGTGAAAATTAGCTTGAATGAAAATAACAAAAAACACACATAAATCATATCTAACCCACGAGGGCATGTGCTATAGCTCAAGGAAACCTTAGACGGACTCTAAATTACATAAGAAAGAAGACGAGTCTAGGACATGAATATTGCTATAGTATTTTGATAGGATGTGCTACAGCTCATGAAAGTGGCTTAGATGGGTGAAAATTGGATAAAATAAAGATAACAAAATAAACACATAGATGATATCTGACCCTCGAAGGCATCTGCTATAGCCCACGAACACCATAGACAGACTCAAAATTACATCGGAATGAAAACAAGCCTATGACACGAATATTGCTATAGTCTCTTGATAGAATGTGCTACGGCTCACGAAAAAAGTTTAGATGGGTGAAAATTGGCTTGAATGAAAATAACAAAAAAAATATATAAATCATATCGGACCCTCGAGGACATGTGCTACAGTCCATGGACACCATAGGCAGGCTCAAAACTATAACAAAAAGAGGACGAGTCTAGGACATAAATATTGCTATAGTCTCTCGATAGGATGTGCTATAGCCTATGAAAATTGCTTAGATGGGTGAAAATTGGCTCGATTAAAAATAACAAAAATAAACACATAAATGATATTGAACCCTCGTGGGCATGTGCTACAGCCCACGGACACCATAGACAGGCTCAAAATTACATCAAAAAGGGGACGAGTTTAGGACATGAATATTGCAATAGTCTCTCAATAGAACGTGCTACAACCCATAAAAATGGCTTAGATGGGTAAAAATTTGCTTGAATGAAAAAATAAAAAAACTCATAAATCATATCCGATCCTCGAGGGCATGTGCTATAGCCCACGGACAACATAAATGGCTCAAAACTACATCAAAAAGAGGACGAGTCTAGGACATGAATATTGTTGTAGTCTCTCGATAGGATGTGCTATAGCCCACGAAAATGGCTTAGATAGGTGAAAATTGGCTTGAATGAAAATAAAAAAACACATAAATCATATCTGACCCTCGAGGACATATGCTATAGCTCACGGAAACCTTAGACATGTTTAAAATTACATCAGAAAGAAGACGAGTCTAGGACATGAATATTTTGATAGTCTCTCGATAGGATGTGCTATAGCCAATGAAAATGGCTTAGATGGATGAAAAATGGCTCGAATGAAGATAACGAAAATAAACATATAAATGATATCTAACCCTCGAGGGCATGTGCTACAGCCTACGGACACCATAGACAGGCACAAAATTACATCAAAAAGAGGACGAGTCTAGGACATAAATATTGCTATAGTCTCTCGATAGAATCTGCTACAGCCCATGAAAATGGCTTGGATGGATAAAAATTGGCTCAAATGAAAATAATAAAAAAAATACATAAATCAAATCTGACTCTCGAGTGCATATGCTACAGCCACGGAGACCATAGATAGGCTCAAAACTACATAAAAAAGAGGACGAGTCTAGAACATGAATATTGCTATAGTCTTGATAGGATATGCTACAACCCATGAAAATAGCTTAGATGGGTAAAAATTAGCTCCAATAAAATAAATAAAAATAAAACACATGAATCATATCTGACCCTCGAGGGTATGTGCTATAGCTCACGGAAATCTTAGATAGGCTCAAAGTTACATAAGAAAGAAGATGAGTCTAGGACATGAATATTTTGATAGTCTCTCCATAGGATGTGCTATAGCCCATGAAAATGGCTTAGATGGGTGAAAATTGGCTCGAATGAAGATAACAAAAATAAACACATCAATGATATCTGACCCTCGAAGACATGTGCTACAGTCCGCGGATACCATAGATAGGTTTAGAATTACATCAAAAAGAGGACGAGTCTAGGACGTGAATATTGCTATAGTCTCTCGATAGGATGTGCTACAGCCCATGAAAATGACTTAGATGAGTGAAAATTGGCTTGAATGAAAATCACAAAACAAAACACATAAATCATATCTGACCCTCGAGTGCATGTGCTATAGCTCACGAAAATCTTACAAAGCCTCAAAATTACATAAGAAATAAGACGAGTTTCGGACATGAATATTGCTATAGTATTTTGATAGGATGTGCTACAACTCATGAAAATAACAAAAATTGGCTCAAATTAAGATAAGAAAAATAAACACATAAATGATATCTGACCCTCGAGGGCATCTACTGCAGCCCACGAATACCATAGATAGACTCAAAATTACATCGGAAAGAAAACGAGCCTATGACACGAATATTGCTATAGTCTCTCGATAGATGTGCTACAGCCCACGAAAATGGCTTAGATGAGCGAAAATTGGCTCGAATGAAAATAACAAAAATAAACACATAAATCATATTTTACCCTTGACGCCATGTGCTATGTCCCACGGATACCTTAGACAGGCTCAAAATTATATTGGAAAGAGGACGAATCTAGGACTTGAATATTTGTACAATCTCTCGATAGCATGTATTGTAGCCCACAAAAATGGCTCAGATGGGTGAAAATTGGATCGAATGAAAATAACAAAAATAAAACACATGAATCATATCCGACCCTCGAGGGCATGTGCCATAGCTCACGAAAATCATAGACAGGCTTAAAATTACATCAGAAAGAAGACGAGTCTAGGACATGAATATTTTAATAGGGTCTCGATAGGATGTGCTATAGCCCATAAAAATGGCTTAGATGGGTGAAAATTGGCTCGAATTAAGATAACAAAAATAAACACATAAATGATATCTGACCCTCAAGGGAATGTGCTATAGCCCACTAACACCATAGATACGCTTAAAATTACATCAAAAAGAGGACGCATCTAGGACATGAATATTGCTATAGTCTCTCGATAGGATGTGTTACAACCCATGAAAATGGTTTAGATGGGTGAAAATTGGCTCGAATGAAAATAACAAAAAAAACACATAAATCAAATCTGACCCTCGAGTGCATATGCTACAGCCACGGAGACCATAGATAGGCTCAAAACTACATAAAAAAAAGGACGGGTCTAGAACATGAATATTGCTATAGTCTCGATAGGATGTGCTATAGCCCATGAAAATGGCTTAGATGGGTGAAAATTGGCTCCAATGAAATTAATAAAAATGAAACACATGAATCATATTTGACCATCGAGGGTATGTGCTATAGCTCATGGTAACTTTAGACAGGCTCAAAGTTACATAAGAAAGAAGATGAGTCTAGGACATGAATATTTTGATAGCCTCTCGATAGGATGTGCTATAGCCTATGAAAATAGATTAGATGGGTGAAAATTGGCTCGAATGAGGATAACAAAAATAAACACATCAATAATATCTGACCCTCGAGGGCATGTGCTACAGTCCGCGGACACCATAGATAGGCTTAGAATTACATCAAAAAGAGAACGAGTCTAGGACGTGAATATTGCTATAGCCTCTTGATAGGATGTGCTATAGCCCATGAAAATAGCTTAGATGAGTGAAAATTGGCTCAAATAAAAATCACAAAAAAAAACACATAAATCATATCTGACCCTCGAGTGCATGTGCTATAGCTCACGAAAATCTTACAAAGCCTCAAAATTACATAAGAAATAAGACGAGTCTCGGACATGAATATTGCTATAGTATTTTGATAGGATGTGCTACAACTCATGAAAATGGCCAAAAATTGGCTTAAATGAAAATAAGAAAAATAAACACATAAATGATATCTGAGCCTTGAGGGCATCTGCTATAGCCCACGAATACCATAAATAGACTCAAAATTACATCGGAAAGAAAACGAACCTATGACATGAATATTGTTATAGTCTCTCGATAAAATATGCTACAACCCACGAAAATGACTTAGATGAGTGAAAATTGGCTCGAATGAAAATAACAAAAAAAATATAAATTATATTTTACCCTCGAGGGCATGAGCTATAGCCCACGGACACCTTAGACAGTCTCAAAATTACGTCGGAAAGAGGACGTGTCTAGGACTTGAATATTTGTACAATCTCTCGATAGCATCTGATGTAGCCCACAAAAATGGCTCAGATGGGTGAAAATTGGATCGAATGAAAATAACAAAAATAAAACACATGAATCATATCTGACCCTCAGGAGCAGGTGCTATAGCTCACAAAATTTTTAGACAAGCTCAAAATTATATCAGAAAGAAGACGAGTCTAGGACATGAATATCTTAATAGTCTCTCAATAGGATATGCTATAGCCCATGAAAATGGCTTAGATGGGTGAGAATTGGCTTGAATGAAGATAACAAAAACAAACACATAAATGATATCTGACCCTCGAGGGTATGTGCTACAGCCCACGGACACCATAGATAGGCTCAAAATTACATCAAAAAGAGGTCGAGTCTAGGATATGAATATTGCTATAGTCTATCAATAGGATATGCTACAGTCCATGAAAATGGCTTAGATGGGTGAAAATTGGCTCAAATGAAGATAACTAAAATAAAACACATGTATCATATCTTACCCTCAATGGCATGTGCTATAGCTCACGAAAACCTTAGACAAGCTCAAAATTACATCAGAAAGAAGACGAGTCTAGGACATGAATATTTTAATAGTCTCTTGATAGGATGTGCTATAGCCCATGAAAATTTCTTAGATGGGTTAAAATTGGCTCGAATGAAGTTAACAAAAATAAACACATAGGTGATATCTAACCCTCGAGGGCATGTGCTACGGCCCACGGACACCATAGATAGGCTCAAAATTACATCAAAAAGAGGACGAGCCTAAGACATGAATATTGCTATAGTCTCTCGATAGGATGTGCTACAGCCCATAAAAATGGCTTAGATGGGCGAAAATTGGTTCGAATGAAAATAACAAAAAAAACATAAATCAAATCAATCACTCGAGTGCATATGCTACAGCCACAGACACCATAGACAGGCTCAGAATTACATGAAAAAGAGGACATGTCTAGGACGTGAATATTGCTATAGTCTCTCGATATGATGTGCTATAGCCCATGAAAATGGCTTAGATGGGTGAAAATTGGCTCGAATGAAAATAACAAAAAAACACATAAATAATATCTGACCCTCGAGGGCATGTGCTACAGCCCATAGAAATCTTAGATAGCCTCAAAATTACATCAGAAAGATGATGAGTCTAGGACACGAATATTGCTATAGTGTTTCAATAGGATGTGCTACAGCCCATGAAAATGGCTTAGATGGGTGAAAATTGGTTCGAATGAAGATAAAAGAAACACATAAATAATATCTGACAATCGAGAGCATGTGCTAGAGCCCACGGGCACCTTAGGCAAGCTCACAATTACGTCGGAATGTGGATGAGTCTAGGATATGAATATTGCTATAGTCTCTTGACAGGATTTGTTATGACCCATGAAAATGGCTCGAATGAAGATAAAAAAAATAGAATAGATAAATAATATCTAACCCTGAAGGGCATGTGCTATAGCCCACAGACATCTTAAACAAGCTCAAAATTATATTGAAAAAAGAACGAGTCTAGGACATGGATATTGCTAGTCTCTCGATACGATGTGCTACAACCCACAAAAATGGCTTAGATGAGTGAAAATTGGTTCGAATAAAAATAAAATAAAAACAAAAATCATATCTTACCCTCGATGGCATGTGCTATAGCCTAGGTATACCTTAGATAGACTCAAAATACATCAGAAAGAGGACGAGTCTAGGACATGAGTATAGCTATAGTCTCTCAATAGGATGTACTATATCTTATGAAAATGACTAAGATGGGTGAAAATTGGCTCGAATGAAAATAAAAAAAACATAAATAATATCTGACCCTCGATAGCATGTGCTATAGCCCACGGACACCTTAGACAGGCTCAAAATTATATGGAAAAGAGGACGAATCTAGGACTTGAATATTTGTACAATCTCTCAATAGCATGTGCTGTAGCCCACGGAAATGGCTCAGATGGGTGAAAATTGGAACGAATGAAAATAACAAAAATAGAACACATGAATCATATATGACCCTCGAGGGCATGTGCTATAGCTCACGGAAAACTTAGACAGGCTCAAAATTACATCTGAAAGAAGACGACTCTAGGACATGAATATTTTAATAGTCCCTCAATAGGATGTGCTATAGCCCATGAAAATAGCTTAGATGGGTGAAAATTGACTCAAATAAAGATAACAAAAATATACATATAAATGATATCTGACCCTCAAGGGAATGTGCTATAGCCCATGGACACCATTGATAGGCTCAAAATTACATCAAAAAGAGGACGAGTCTAGGACATGAATATTGCTATACTCTCTCGATAGGACGTGCTACAACCCATAAAAATGGCTTAGGTGGGTGAAAATTGGCTCGAATGAAAATAACAAAAAAACACATAAATCAAATCTGACCCTCGAGTGCATATGCTATAGCCACGGAGACCATAGATAGGCTCAAAACTACATCAAAAAGAGGATGAGTCTAGAACATGAATATTGCTATAGTCTCGATAGGATGTGCTACAGCCCATGAAAATGGCTTACATTGGTGAAAATTGGCTCCAATGAAATTATTAAAAATAAAACACATGAAACATATCTGAACCACGAGGGTATGTGCTATAGCTCACAAAAACCTTAGACAGGCTCAAAATTATATCAGAAAGAAGATGAGTCTAGGACAAGAATATTATGATATTCTCTCGATAAGATGTGCTATAGCCCATGAAAATGGCTTAGATGGGTGAAAATTGGCTCGAATGAAGATAACAAAAATAAACACATCAATGATATCTGACCCTCGAGGGCATGTACTACAGTCCACGGACACCATAGATAGGCTCAGAATTACATCAAAAAGAGGACGAGTCGAGGACGTGAATATTGCTATAGTCTCTCGATAGGATGTGCTACAGCCCATGAAAATGGCCTAGATGAGTGAAATTGGCTCGAATGAAAATAACAAAAAATACACATAAATCATATCTGACCCTCGAGTGCATGTGGTATAGCTCACGGAAATCTTAGATAGCCTCAAAATTACATCAAAAAGAAGACGAGTCTAGAACATGAATATTGCTATAATATTTTGATAGGATGTGCTACAGCTCATGAAAATGGCTAAAAATTGGCTCAAATGAAGATAACAAAAATAAACATATAAAGGATATCTGACCATCGTGAGCATGTGCTACATCCCATAGGCACCATAGATAGGCTCAAAATTACATCAAAAAGAGGTCAAGTCTGGGAAATGAATTTTGCTATAGTCTCTTGATAGGATGTGCTACAACCCATGAAAATGGCTTAGATGGGTGAAAATTAGCTCGAATGAAGATAACTAAAATAAAACACATGAATCATATCTTACCCTCGATGGCATGTGCTATAGCTCAAGGAAACCATAGACAGCCTCAAAATTACATCAGAAAGAAGACGAGTCTAGGACATGAATATTTCAATAATCTCTTGATAGGATGTGCTATAGCCCATGAAAATGGCTTAGATGGGTTAAAATTGGCTCGAATGAAGTTAACAAAAATAAATACATAAATGATATCTGACCCTTGAGGGCATGTGCTACAGCCCACGGACACCATAGATAGGCTCAAAATTAAATAAAAAAGGCGACGAATCTAGGACATGAATATTACTATAGTCTCTCGATAGGATGTACTATAGCCCATGAAAATGGCTTAGATGGGTGAAAATTGGCTCGATGAAAATAACAAAAATAAAACACATGAATCATATCTGACCCTCGAGGGCATGTGTTATAGCTCACGGAAATCTTAGACAGGCTCAAAAGTGCATTAAAAAGAAGACGAGTCTAGGACATGACTATTTCAATAGTCTCTCGATAGGATGTGCTATAGCCCACGAAAATGGCTTAGATGGGTGAAAATTGTCTCGAATGAAGATAACAATAGTTAACACATCAATGATATCTGACCCTCAAGGGCATGTGCTACGGTCCGCGGACACCATAGACAGGCTCAGAATTACATCAAAAAGAGGACAAGTCTAGGATGTGAATATTGCTATAGTCTCTCGATAGGATGCGCTACAGCCCATAAAAAAGGCTTAGATGGGTGAAAATTGGCTTGAATAAAAATAACAAAAAATACATAAATTATATCTGACTCTCGAGTGCATATGCTACAACCAAGGACACCATAGACAGGCTCAAAATTACATCAGAAAGAAAATGAGCCTATGACACAAATATTGCTATAGTCTCTCGATAGAATGTGCTATAGCCCATGAAAATGGCTTAGATGAGTGAAAATTGGGTCGAATGAAAATAACAAAAAAACACATAAATCATATTTTACCCTCGAGGGCATGTGGTATACCCCACAGACACCATAAACGAGTCTAGGACTTGAATATTTGCACAATCTCATGATAGCATGTGTTGTAGCCCACAAAAATGGCTCAGATGGTTGAAAATTGGCGCGAATGAAAATAACAAAAAAAACACATGAATCATATCTGACCCTCGAGCGCATGTGCTATAGCTCACATAAATCTTAGATAGGCTCAAAATTACATCAGAAAGAAGACGAATCTAGGACACGAATATCATAATAGTCTCTAAATAGGATGTGCTATAGCCCATGAAAATAGCTTAGATGGGTGAAAATTGTCTCGAATGAAGATAATAAAAATAAACACATAAATGATATTTGACCCTCGAGAGCATGTGCTACAGCCCACGGATACCATAGATAGTCTCAAAATTACATCAAAAAGAGGTCGAGTCTAGGATATGAATATTGTTATAGTCTCTCGATAGGATGTGCTACAACCCATGAAAATAGATTAGATGGCTGAAAATTGGCTCGAATGAAGATAACTAAAATAAAACACATGAATCATATCTGACCCTCGAGGGCATATGCTATAGCTCACGGAAACCTTAGACAGGCTCAAAATTACATCAGAAAGAAGACGAGTCTAGGATATAAATATTTTAATAGTCTCTCGATAGGATGTGCTATAGCCCATAAAAATGGCTTAGATGGGTTAAAATTGGCTCGAATGGAGTTAACAAAAATAAACACATAAATGATATCTAACCCTCGAGGGCATGTGCTACAGCCCACGGACACCATAGATAGGCTCAAATTTACATTAGAAAGAGGACGAGTCTAGGACATGAATATTGCTATAGTCTCTCGATAGGATGTGCTACAGCCCATGAAAATGGCTTAGATGGAAAAAGAACGAGCCTAGGACATGGATATTGCTATAGTCTCTCGATAGCATATGCTACAACCCCATAAAAATGGCTTAGATGAGTAAAAATTGGTTTCAATAAAAATAAAAAAACAAAAATCATGTCTTACCCTCGATGGCATGTGCTATAGCCTAGGGATACTTTAGCCAGACTCAAAATACATCAGAAAGAGGACGAGTCTAGGACATGAATATAGCTATAGTCTCTAGATAGGATGTGCTATAGCCCACGAAAATGGCTTAGATGGGTGAAAATTGGCTTGAATGAAAATAACAAAAAAAACATAAATGATATCTGACCCTCAATGGTATGTGCTATAGCCCACGAACACCTTAGGCAGGCACAAAATTACATCACAAAAAAGATGAACTTAGGACATGGATATTTCGATTGTCTCTTGATAGGATGTGCTGTAGCCCACGAAAATGGCTCAGATGGGTGAAAATTGGATCAAATAAAGATTGCAAAAATAAACAAAGTAATCGTATTTGACCATCGAGGGCAGTGCTACAGCCAACAGACACCTTAGACAGGCTCATAATTACATCAGAAAGAAGACGAGTCTAGGACAAGAATATAGTTGTAGTCTCTCGATAGGATGTGCTATAGCCACAAAAATGGCTCAGATGGGTGAAAATTGGCTCGATGAAAATAACACAAATAAAACACATGAATCATATCTGACCCTCGAGGGCATGTGTTATAGCTCACGAAAATCTAAGACTGGCTCAAAAGTACATTAAAAAGAAGACGAGTCTAGGACATGACTATTTCAATAGTCTCTCGATAGGATGTGCTATAGCCCACGAAAATGGCTTAGATGGGTGAAAATTGGCTCGAATGAAGATAACAAAAGTAAACAAATCAATGATATATGACCCCCGAGGGCATGTGCTACGGTCCGCGGACACCATAGACAGGCTCAGAATTACATCAAAAAGAGGACAAGTCTCGAACGTGAATATTGCTATAGTCTCTCGATAGGTTGCGCTACAGCCCATGAAAAAGGCTTAGATGGGTGAAAACTGGCTCGAATAAAAATAATAAAAAAATACATAAATCATATCTGACCCTCGAGTACATATGCTACAACCAAGGACACCATAGACAGGCTCAAAATTACATCAGAAAGAAAATGAGCCTATGACACGAATATTGCTATAGTCTCTTGATAGAATATGCTATAGCCCATGAAAATGGCTTAGATGAGTGAAAATTGGTTCAAATGAAAATAACAAAAAAATACATAAATCATATTTTACCCTCGAGGGCATGTGGTATACCCCACAGACACCATAAACAAACTCAATATTATGTCAGAAAGAGGACGAGTCTAGGACTTGAATATTTTAATAGTCTCTCGATAGGATGTGCTATAGCCCATGAAAATGGCTTAGATGGGTGAAAATTGGCTCGAATGAAGTTAACAAAAATAAACACATAAATGATATCTAACCCTCGAGGGCATGTGCTACAGCCCACGGACACCATAGATAGGCTCAAAATTACATCAAAAAGAGGACAAGCCTAGGACATGAATATTGCTATAGTCTCTCAATAGGATGTGCTACAGCCCATAAAAATGGCTTAGATGGGTGAAAATTGGCTCGAATGGAAATAATAAAAAAACACATAATTCAAATTTGACACTCGAGTGCATATGCTACAGCCACGGACACCATAGATAGGCTCAAAACTACATCAAAACGAGGACGAGTCTAGAAAATGAATATTGCTATAGTCTCTCGATAGAATCTGCTATAGCCCATGAAAATGGCTTAGATGGGTGAAAATTGGCTCGAATGAAGATAACAAAAATAAACACATAAATGATATCTGACCCTCGAGGGCATGCGCTACAGCCCACGGACACCATAGATTGGCTCAAAATTACATCCGAAAGAAGACGAGTCTAGGACATGAATATTTCTATAGTCTCTCGATAGGATGTGCTATAGCCCATGAAATTGGCTTAGATGGGTGAAAATTGGCTCGAATGAAGTTAACAAAAATAAACACATAAATGATATCTAACCCTCGAGGGCATGTGCTACAGCCCATGGACACCATAGATAGGCTCAAAATTATATCAAAAAGAGGACGAGTCTAGGACATGAATATTGCTATTTTCTCTCGATAGGATGTGCTACAACCCATGAAAATGGCTTAGATGGGTGAAAATTGGCTCGAATGAAAATAACAAAAAAAACACATAAATCAAATCTGACACTCGAGTGCATATGCTACAGCCACGGACACCATAGATAGGCTCAAAACTACATCAAAAAGAGGACGAGTCTAGAAAATGAATATTGCTAAAGTCTCTCGATAGGATGTGCTATAGCCCATATAAATGGCATAGATGGGTGAAAATTGGCTCGAATGAAGATAACAAAAATAAACACATAAATGATATCTGACCCTCGAGGGCATGTGCTACAACCCACGGACACCATAGAAAGGCACAAAATTACATCAAAAAGAGGACGAGTCTAGGACATAAATATTGCTATAGTTTCTCGATAGGATGTGGTACAGCCCATGAAAATGGCTTAGATGGGTGAAAATTGGCTCGAATAAAGATAAAAGAAACACATAAATAATATCTGACCCTCAAGAGCATGTGCTAGAGCCCACGGACACCTTAGGCAAACTCATAATTACGTCGGAAGGAGGACGAGTTTGGGATATGAATATTGCTATAGTCTCTTGACAGGATTTTTTATGACCCATGAAAATGGCTCGAATGAAGATAACAAAAATAAAATAGATAAATGATATCTAACCCTGGAGGGCATGTGCCCACAGACATCTTAAACAGGCTCAAAATTACATTAGAAAAAGAACGAGCCTAGGCTATGGATATTGCTATAGTCTCTCGATAGGATGTGCTACAACCCATAAAAATGGCTTAGATGAGTGAAAATTGGTTTGAATGAAAATAAAAAAAAGCAAAAATCATATCTTACCCTCGATGGCATGTGCTATAGCCCAGAGATACCTTAGCCAGACTTAAAATACAACAGAAAGAGGACGAGTCTCGGACATGAATATCGCTATAGTCTCTCGATAGGATGTACTATATCCCATGAAAATGGCTTAGATGGGTGAAAATTGGCTTGAATGAAAATAACAAAAAAAACATAAATGATATCTGACCCTCGATGGCATGTGCTATAGCCCACGGACACCTTAGACAGGATCAAAATTACATCAGAAGAAAGATGAACTTAGGACATGAATATTTTGATTGTCTCTCGATAGGATATGCTATAGCCCACAAAAATGGCTCAGATGGGTAAAAATTGGATCAAATGAAGATAGCAAAAATAAACAAATTAATCATATTTGACCATCCAGGGCATGTGTTACAACCCACAGACACCTTAGACAGGCTCAAAAGTACATCGGAAAAAAGACGAGTCTATGACATGAATATAGTTGTAGTCTCTCCATAGGATGTGCTATAGCCCACAAAAATGTCTCAGATGGGTGAAAATTGGCTCGATGAAAATAACAAAAATAAAACACATGAATCATATCTAACCCTCGAGGGCATGTGTTATAGCTCACGGAAATCTTAGGCAGGCTCAAAACTACATTAAAAAGAAGACGAGTCTAGGACATGACTATTTCAACAGTCTCTCGATAGGATGTGCTATAACACACAAAAATGGCTTAGATGGGTGAAAATTGGCTCGAATGACGATAACAAAAATAAACACATCAATGATATCTAACCCTTGAGGGCATGTACTACGATCCGGGGACACCATACACAGGCTCAGAATTACATAAAAAAGAGGACAAGTCTAGGACGTGAATATTGCTATAGTCTCTCGATAAGATGCACTACAGCCCACGAAAATGGCTTAGATGGGTGAAAATTGGCTCAAATAAAAATAACAAAAAAACACATAAATCATATCTAACCCTCGAGTGCATATGCTACAACCAAGGACACCATAGACAGGCTCAAAATTACATCAGAAAGAAGACGAGTTTAGGACATGAATATTACTATAGTATTTTGATAGGATGTGCTACAGCTCACGAAAATGGCTGAAAATTGGCTCAAATGAAGATAACAAAAATAAACACATAAATGATATCTAACCCTCGAGGGCATCTGCTACAAACCACGGACACCATAGATAGACTCAAAATTACATCAGAAAGAAAACGAGCCTATGACACGAATATTGCTATAGTCTCTCGATAGAATGTGCAACAGCCCATGAAAATGGTTTAGATGAGTGAAAATTGGCTCGAATGAAAATAACAAAAAAACACATAAATCATATTTTACCCTCAAGGGCATGTGGTATAGTCCACGGACACCTTAAACAAGCTCAAAATTACTTCAGAAAGAGGACAAGTCTAGGACTTGAATATTTGTACAATCTCTCGATAGCATGTGTTGTCGCCCACAAAAATGGCTCAGATGGGTGAAAATTGGCTCGAATGAAAATAACTAAAATAAAACACATGAATCATATCTGACCCTTGAGGGTATGTGCTATAGCTTACTGAAATCTTAGACAGGCTCAAAATTACATCAGAAAGAAGACGAGTCTAGGACTTGAATATTTTAATAGTCTCTCGACAGGATGTGCTATAGCCCATGAAAATGGCTTAGATGGGTGAAAATTGGATCGAATGAAGATAACAAAAATATACACATAAATGATATCTGACCCTCGAAGGCATGTGCTACAACCCACGGACAACATAGATAGGGTCAAAATTACATAAAAAAAAGGACGAGTCTAGGACATGAATATTGCTATAGTCTCTCTATAGGATGTGCTACAGCCTATGAAAATGGTTTAGATGGGTGAAAATTGGCTGGAATGAGGATAAAAAAAAGAAACACATAAATAATATCTGACCCATGAGAGCATCTGCTAGAGCCCACGGACACCTTAAGAAAGCTGACAATTACGTCAAAAGGAGGACGAGTCTGGGATATAAATATTGCTACAGTCTCTTGATAGGATTTGTTATGACCCACAAAAATGGCTCGAATGAAGATAACAAAAATAAAATAGATAAATGATATCTAACCCTGGAGGGCATGTGGTATAGCCCACAAACATCTTAAACAGGCTCAAAATTACATTGTAAAAAGGACAAGCCTAGGACATGGATATTGCTATAGTCTCTCGATAGGATGTGCTACAACCCATAAAAATGGATCGAGCGCATGTACTATAGCCCACAGACACCTTAGATAGGCTCAAAATTACATCGAACGAGTCTAGTACATGAATATAGTTGTAGTCTCTCAATAGGATGTGCAATAGCCCAAGAAAATAGCACAGATGGGTGAAAATTGGCTTGATGAAAATAACAAAAATAAAACACATGAATCATATCTGACCCACAAGTGCATGTGCTATAGCTCACGGAAATCTTAGACAGGTTCAAAATTACATCAGAAAGAAGATGAGTTTAGGACATGACTATTTCAATAGTCTCTCGATACGATGTGCTATAGCCCACGAAAATGGCTTGGATGGATAAAAATTGGCTCAAATGAAAACAACCAAAAACCCCATAAATCATATCTGACCCTCGAGGGCATGTGCTACAGCCCATGAACACCATAGATAGGCTCAAAATTACATCAAAAAGAGGACAAGTCTAGGACATGAATATTGCTATAGTCTCTCGATAGGATGTGCTATAGCCCATGAGAATGGTTTAGATGGGTAAAAATTGGCTCGAATGAAAACAACACAAAAAACACATAAATCCTATCTGACCCTCGAGGGCATGTGTTATAGCCCACATGACACAATAGACAGGCTCAATACTACATCAAAAAGAGGACGAGTCTAGGACACGAATAATTCTAGTCTCTCGATAAGATGTGCTACAGCGCATAAAAATGACTTAGATGGGTGAAAATTGGCTCGAATGAAAATAACAAAAAAAAAACACATAAATCATATGCGACCCTCGAGGGCATGAAACCTTAGACAGATTTTAAATTACATCAGAAAGAAGACAAGTCTAGGACATGCATATTTTGATAGTTTCTCGATAGGATGTGCTACAACCCATGAAAATGTCTTAGATGGGTGAAAATTGGCTCGAATGAAGATAATGAAAATAAACACATAAATAATATCTAGCGTCGAGGGTATCTGCTATAGCCCACGGACACCATAGAAAGACTCAAAATTACATCGGAAAGAAAATGATCCTATAACTTGAATATTGCTATAGTCTCTCGATAGAATGTGCTACAGCCCAGAAAATGGTTTAGATGGGTGAAAATTAGCTCGAATGAAAATAACAAAAAAAACACATAAATCATATTTGATCCTCGAGGGCTTGTGCTATAGCCCACGGACACATTAGACAGGCTCAAAATTACATCGAAAAGAGGACAAGTCTAGAACATGAATATTTGTATAATTTCTCGATAGGATGTACTATAGTCCATGTAAATGGCTTAGATGGGTGAAAATTGGCTCAAATGAAGATAATAAAAAAAACATAAATGATATCTGACCCTCGAGGGCATGTGCTACAGCCCACGAACACCATAGACAGGCTCAAAATTACATCAAAAAGAGAACGAGTCTAGAACATGAATATAGTTGTAGTCTCTCGATAGGATGTGCAATAGGCCACAAAAATGGCTTACATGGGTGAAAATTTGCTCGAATGAAAATAACAAAAAAAATGCATAAATCATATCTGACCCTCGAGGGCATGTGTTATAGCTCACGGAAACCATAGACAGGCTCAAAATTACATATGAAAGAAGACGAGTCTAGGACATG
This sequence comes from Eleusine coracana subsp. coracana, assembly GCA_032690845.1. Lineage (NCBI taxonomy): Eukaryota > Viridiplantae > Streptophyta > Magnoliopsida > Poales > Poaceae > Eleusine > Eleusine coracana. The sequence goes on from CM064430.1 coordinate 225,157, forward strand.
CATATTTTGATAGTTTCTCGATAGGATGTTCTATAGCCCATGAAAATGTCTTAGATGGGTGAAAATTGGCTCGAATGAAGATAACGCAAATAAACACATAAATGATATCTAGCCTCCGAGGGCATGTCCTACAACCCACTAGACAGGCTCGATAGGATGTGCTACAACCCTTGAAAATGGCTTAAATGTGTAAAAATTGCCTCGAATGAAAATAACAAAAAGAACATATAAATCATATTTGACCCTCGAGGGTATGTGTTATAGCCCACAGACACCATAGACAGGGTCAAAACTAAATAAAAAAGGGGACAAGTCTAGGACATGAATATTGCTGTAGTCTCTCAATAGGATGTGCTACAGCTCATGAAAATGGCTTAGATGGATGAAAATTGGTTCCAATGAAAATAACTAAAATAAAACACATGAATCATATCTGACCCTCGAGGGCATGTGTTATAGCTCACGGAAACCTTAGATAGGCTCACGGAAATCTTGATAGGATATGCTACAACTCATGAAAATGGCTTAGATGGGTGAAAATTGGCTAAAATGAAGATAACAAAAATAAACACATAAATGATATCTGACCCTCGAGGGCATCTGCTACAGCCCACGAACACCATAGATAGACTCAAAATTACATCAGAATGAAAACAAGCCTACGACACGAATATTGCTATAGTCTCTCGATAGAATGTGCTACAGCCCACGAAAATAGTTTAGATGGGTGAAAACTGGCTCGAATAAAAAAACAAAAATAAAACACATCAATCATATCGAACCCTCGAGGGCATGTGCTACAGTCCATGAACACCATAGGTAGGCTCAAAACTATAGCAAAAAGAGGACGAGTCTAGGACCTAAATATTGCTATAGCCCATGAATATAGTTGTAGTCTCTCGATAGGATGTGCTATAGCCCACAAAAATGGCTTAGATGGGTGAAAGTTGACTCGATGAAAATAACAAAAATAAAACACATCAATCATATCTGACCCATGAGGGCATGTGCTATAGCTCACGGAAATCTTAGACATGCTCAAAATTACATCAGAAAGAAGACGAGTCTAGGACATGAATATTTCAATACTCTCTCGATGTGCTATAGCCCATGAAAATGGCTTAGATGGGTGAAAATTGGGTCGAATGAAGTTAATAAAAATAAACAAATAAGTAATATCTGACCCTCGGGGGCATGTGCTACAGCCCACGGACACCATAGATAGGCTCAAAATTACATCAAAAAGAGGACGAGCCTAGGACATAAATACTGCTATAGTCTCTCGATAGGATGTGCTATAGCCCATGAAAATGGCTTAGATGGGTAAAAATTGGCTCAAATGAAGATAACGAAAATAAACACATAAATAATATCAAACCCTGGAGGGCATGTGCTATAGTCCACGGACATCATAGACAGACTCAAAATTACATCAAAAAGAGGACCAATTTAGGACATGAATATAGTTGTAGTCTCTCAATAGGATGTGCAATAGCCCACAAAAATGGCTTAGATGGGTGAAAATTGGCTCGAACAAAAATAACAAAAAAAACCACATAAATCATATCTGACCCTCGAGGGCATGTGCTATAGCTCACGGAAATCTTAGACAGGCTCAAAATTACATCTGAAAGAAGACGAGTCTAGGACATGAATATTTTGCTAGTTTTTCGATAGGATGTGCTATAGCCCATGAAAATGTCTTAGATTGGTGAAAATTGGCTCGAATGAAGATAATGAAAATAAACACATAATTGATATCTAACCTTCGAGGGCATGTCCTACAACCCACTAGACAGGCTCAAAATTACATCAAAAAGAGGACGAGTCTAGAACATGAATATTGCTATAGTCTCTCGATAGGATGTGCTACATCCCTTGAAAATGGCTTAGATGAGTAAACATTGGCTCAAATGAAAATAATAAAAAAAACACGTGAACCATATCTGACCCTCGAGGACATGTGTTATAGCCCACAGACACCATAGACAGGCTCAAAATTATATCAGAAAGAAGACGAGTCTAGGACATGAATATTGATATAGTATCTTGATAGGATGTGCTACAACTCATAAAAATGGCTTAGATGGGAGAAAATTGGCTAAAATGAAGATAACAAAAAATAAACACATAAATGATATCTCACCCTCGAGGGCATCTGCTACAGCCCACGAACACCATAGACAGACTCAAAATTACATCGGAACGAAAACAAGCCTATGACACGAATATTGCTATAGTCTCTCGATAGAATGTGCTATAGCCCACGAAAATAGTTTAGATGGGTGAAAATTGGCTTGAATGAAAATAACAAAAAAACCATATAAATCATATTGGACCCTCGAGGGCATGTGCTACAGTTCAGAGACACCATAGGCAGGCTCAAAACTATAGCAAAAAGAGGACGAGTCTAGGACCTAAAAATTGCTATAGTCTCTCGATAGGATGTGCTATAGCCCATGAAAATGGCTTGGATGGATAAAAATTGGCTCAAATGAAGATAACGAAAATAAACATATAAATGATATCTGACCCTCGAGAGCATGTACTACAGCCCACGGACACTATAGATAGGCTCAAAATTACATCAAAAAGAGGACAAGTCTAGGACATGAATATAGCTGTAGTCTCTCGAGAGGATGTGCTATAGCCCACAAAAATGGCTTAGATGGGTGAAAATTGGCTCGAATGAAAATAAAAACAAACAAATAAGTAATATCTAACCCTCGAGGGCATGTGCTATAACCCACGTACACCATAGACAGGCGCAAAATTACATCAAAAAGAGGACGAGTCTAGGACATGAATATTGCTATAGTCTCTCGATAAGATGTGTTACAGCTCATGAAAATGACTTAGATGGGTGAAAATTGGCTCGAATGAAGATAACAAAAATAAAACACATGAATCATATATGACCCTCGAGGGCATGTGCTATAGCTCACGGAAACCTTAGACAGGCTCAAAATTAAATCAGAAAGAAGACGAGTCTAGGACATGAATATTTCAATACTCTCTTGATAGGATGTGCTATAGCCCATGAAAATGACTTAGATGGGTGAAAAATGGCTCGAATGAAGATAACAAAAATAAACACATAAATGATATCTAACCCTCGAGGGCATGTGCTACAGCCCACATACACCATAGACATGCACAAAATTACATCAAAAAGAGGACGAGTCTAGGACATGACTATTGCTACAGTCTCTCAATAGGATGTGCTACAACCCATGAAAATGGCTTAGACGGGTGAAAATTGGCTCAAATGAAAATAAAATAACACATAAATCATATCTAACCCTCGAGGGCATGTCCTACAGCCCACGTACACCATAGACAGGTACAAGATTACATCAAAAAGAGGACGAGTCTAGCACATGAATATTGCTATAGTCTCTCAATAGGATGTGCTACAGCCCATGAAAATGGCTTAGATGGGTAAAAATTGTTTCGAATGAAAATAACAAAAAAAATATATATAAATCATATCTGACCCTCGAGGGCATGTGTTATGGCCCACAGACACCATAGATAGGCTCAAAATACATCAGAAAGAGGACGAGTCTAGGACATGAATATAGCTATAGTCTCTCGATAGGATGTACTATATCCCATGAAAATGGCTTAGATGGGTGAAAATTGGCTTGAATGAAAATAACAAAAAAAACGTAAATGATATTTGACCCTCAATGGCATGTGTTATAGCCCACGAACACCATAGATAGGCTTAAAATTACATCAGAAAAAAGATGAACCTAGGACATGAATATTTTGATTGTCTCTCGATAGGATGTGTTATAGCCCACGAAAATGGCTCAGATGGGTGAAAATTGGCTTGAATGAAGATAGCAAAAATAAACACATTAATCATATTTGACCCTCGAGCGCATGTGGTATAGCCCACAGACACCTTAGACAGGCTCAAAATTACATCAGAAAGAAGACAAGTCTAGGACATGAATATAGTTGTAGTCTCTCGATAGGATGTGCTATAGCCCACGAAAATGGCTTGGATGGGTGAAAGTTGACTCGATGAAAATAACAAAAGTAAAACACATCAATCATATCTGACCCACGAGGGCATGTGCTATAGCTTACGGAAATCTTAAACAGGCTCAAAATTACATCAGAAAGAAGATGAGTCTAGGACATGAATATTTCAATACTCTCTCGATGTGCTATAGCTCATGAAAATGGCTTAGATGGGTGAAAATTGGGTTGAATGAAGTTAACAAAAATAAACAAATAAGTGATATCTGACCCTCGAGGGCATGTGCTACAGCTCACGGACACCATAGATAGGCTCAAAATTAAATCAAAAAGAGGACGAGCCTAGGACATGAATATTGCTATAGTCTCTCGATAGGATGTGCTACAGCCCATGAAAATGGCTTAGATGGGTGAAAATTGGCTTGAATGAAAATAACAAAAAAAACATATAAATCAAATCTGACCCTCGAGTGCATATGCTACAGCCACGGACACCATAGATAGGCTCAAAACTACATCAAAAAGAGGACGAGTCTAGAACATGAATATTGCTATAGTCTCTCGGTAGGATGTGCTACAACCCATGAAAATGGCTTAGATGGGTGAAAATTGGCTTCAATGAAACTAATAAAAACAAAACACATGAATCATATCTGACCCTCGAGGGTATATGCTATAGCTCACGGAAACCTTAGACAGGCTCAAAGTTACATCAGAAAGAAGATGAGTCTAGGACATGAATATTTTGATAGTCTCTCGATAGGATGTGTTGTAGCCCATGAAAATAGCTTAGAGGGGTGAAAATTGGCTCAAATGAAGATAACAAAAATAAACACATCAATGATATCTGACCCTCAAGTGCATGTGCTACAATCTGCGGACACCATAGACAGGCTCAGAATTACAACAAAAAGAGGACAAGTATAGGATGTGAATATTGCTATAGTTTCTCGATAGGATGTGCTACAGCCCATGAAAATGGCTTAGATGGGTGAAAATTGGCTCGAATGATAATAACAAAAAAAAACACAGAAATCATATCTGACCCTCGAGTGCATGTGCTATAGCTCACGGAAATCTTAGATAACAAAAAAAATTAGTTCGAACGAAAATAACAAAAAAAAGCAAAAATCATATCTTACTCTCAATGGCATGTGCTATAGCCCAGGGATACCATAGCCAGACTCAAAATACATCAGAAAGAGGACGAGTATAGGACATGAATATAGCTATAGTCTCTCGATTGGATGTACTATATCCCATGAAAATGGCTTAGATGGGTGAAAATATGCTCCAATGAAATTAATAAAAATAAAACACATGAATCATATCTGACCCTCGAGGGCATGTGCTATCGGTCACGAAAACCTTAGACAGGCTCAAAATTACATCAGAAAAAAGACGAACCTAGGACATGAATATTTTGATAGTCTCTCGATAGGATGTGCTATAGTCCATGTAAATGGCTTAGACGGGTGAAAATTGGCTCGAATGAAGATAACAAAAAACACATAAATGGTACCTAACCCTCGAGTGCATGTGCTACAGCCCACGAATGCCATAGACAGGCGCAAAATTATATCAAAAAGAGGACGAGTCTAGGACATGAATATAGTTGTAGTCTCTCGATAGGATGTGCTACAACCCGCAAAAATGGCTAAGATGGGTGAAAATTAGCTCGAATGACAATAACAAAAAAAACACATAAATCATATCTGACCCTCGAGGGCATGTGCTATAGCTTATGGAAACTTTAGATAGGTTTACAATTACATCAGAAAGAAAACAAGTCTAGGACATGAATATTTTGATAGTTTCTCGATATGTTGTGCTATAGCCCATGAAAATATCTTAGATGGGTGAAAATTGGCTCAATTAAAGATAACGAAAATAAATAGATAAATGATATCTAGCCTCGAGGGCATTTGCTATAGCCCACAGAAATCATAGACAGACTCAAGTACATTGGAAAGAAAATGATCCTATGACACGAATATTGCTATAGTCTCTCGATAGAATATGCTACAGCCCAGAAAATGGCTTAGATGGGTGAAAATTGGCTCAAATGAAAATAACAAAAAAACACATAAATCATATTTGACCCTCGAGGGCATGTGATATAGCCCACGAACACCTTAAACAGGCTCAAAATTATGTCGGAAAAAGAACGAGTCTAGAACATAAATATTTGTAAAATCTCTCGATAGGATGTGCTATAGCCCATGAAAATGGCTTAGATGGGTAAAAATTGGCTCAAATGAAGATAACAAAAATAAACACACAAATGATATCTGACCCTCGAGGACATGTGCTACAACCCACGGACACTATAGATAGGCTCAAAATTACATCAAAAAGAGGACAAGTCTAGGACATGAATATAGATGTAGTCTCTCGATAGGATGTGCTATAGCCCACAAAAATGGCTTAGATGTGTGATATTTGGCTTGAATGAAAATAACAAAAAAAAACACATATATCATATCTAACCCTCGAGGGCATGTGCTATAGCTCACAAAAACCTTAGACAGGCTCAAAATTACATCTGAAAGAAGACGAGTCTAGGACATGAATATTTTGATAGTTTCTCGATAGGATGTGCCATAGCCCATGAAAATGTCTTAGATGGGTGAAAACTGGCTCGAACGAAGATAACGAAAATAAACACATAAATGATATCTAACCTTCGAGGGCATGTCCTACAACCCACTAGACATGCTCAAAATTACATCAAAAAAAGGATGAGTCTAGAACATGAATATTGCTATAGTCTCTCGATAGGATGTGCTACAGCCCTTAAAAATGGCTTAGATGGGTAAACATTGGCTCCAATGAAAATAACAAAAACAAACACGTGAATCATATCTGACCCTCGAGGGCATTTGTTATAGCCCATAAACACCATAGACAGGCTCAAAATTACATTAGAAAGAAGACGAGTCTAGGACATGAATATTGCTACAGTATCTTGATAGGATGTGCTACAACTCATGAAAATGGTTTAGATGGGTGAAAATTGGCTAAAATGAAGATAACAAAAATAAACACATAAATGATATCTGACCCTCGAGGGCATCTGCTACAGCCCACGAACACCATAGACAGACTCAAAATTACATCGGAACGAAAACAAGCTTATGACACGAATATTGCGATAGTCTCTCGATAGAATGTGCTACAGCCCACAAAAATGGCTCAGATGGGTGAAAATTGGATCAAATGAAAATAAAAAAAATAAAACACATGAATTATATCTGACCCTCGAGGGCATGTGCTATAGCTCACAGAAATCTTCAACAAGCTCAAAATTACATCAGAAAGAAGACGAGTCTAGGACATGAATATTTTAATAGTTCCTCGATAGGATGTGCTATAGCTCTTAAAAATGGCTTAGATGGGTGAAAATTGGCTGGACTGAAGATAACAAAAATAAACACATAAATAATATCTGACCCTCAAGGCCATGTGCTACAGCCCACGGACACCATAGATAGGTTCAAAATTACATCAAAAAGAGGACGGGTCTAGGATATGAATATTGCTAGTCTCTCGATAAGATGTGCTACAGCTCATGAAAATGACTTAGATGGGTGAAAATTGGCTTGAATGAAGATAACAAAAATAAAACACATGAATCATATATGACCCTCGAGAGCATGTGCTATACCTCACGGAAACCTTAGACAGGCACAAAACTATATCAGAAAGAAGACGAGTCTATGACATGAATATTTCAATACTCTCTTCATAGGATGTACTATAGCCCATGAAAATGGCTTAGATGGGTGAAAAATGGCTCGAATGAAGATAACAAAAATAAACACATTAATGATATCTAACCCTCAAGGGCATGTGCTACAGCCCACATACACCATAGACAGGCGCAAAATTACATCAAAAGAGGATGAGTCTAGGACATGAATATTGCTACAATCTCTCAATAGGATGTGCTACAGCCCATGAAAATGGCTTAGACGGGTGAAAATTGGCTCGAATGAAAATAAAAAAAAGACACATAAATCATATCTGACCCTCGAGGGCATGTGTTATGGCCCACGTACACCATAGACAGGCGCAAAATTACATCAAAAAGAGGACGAGTCTAGGACATCAATATTGCTATAGTCTCTCAATAGGATGTGCTACAACCCATGAAAATGGCTTAGATGGGTAAAAATTGGCTCGAATGAAAATAACAAAAAAAACACATAAATCATATCTGACCCTCGAGGGCAAGTGTTATGGCCCACAGACACCATAGATAGGCTCAAAATACATCAGAAAGAGAACAAGTCTAGGACATGAATATAGCTATAGTCTCTCGATAGGATGTACTATATCCCATGAAAATGGGTTAGATGGGTGAAAATTGGCTTGAATGAAAATAACAAAAAAAACATAAATGATATCTGACCCTCGATGGCATGTGTTATAGCCCACGAACACCATAGATAGGCTCAAAATTACATCAGAAAAAAGATGAACCTAGGACATGAATATTTCGATTGTCTTAGACAGGCTCAAAATTACATCTGAAAGAAGACGAGTCTAGGACATGAATATTTTGACAGTTTTTCAATAGGATGTGCTATAGCCCATGAAAATGTCTTAGATTGGTGAAAATTGGCTCGAATGAAGATAACAAAAATAAACACATAATTGATATCTAACCTTCGAGGGCATGTCCTACAACCCACTAGACAGGTTTAAAATTACATCAAAAAGAGGACGAGTCTAGAACATGAATATTGCTATAGTCTCTCGATAGGATATGCTACATCCCTTGAAAATGGCTTAGAAGGGTAAATATTGGCTCGAATAAAAATAACAAAAAAAACACGTGAATCATATCTGACCCTCGAGGGCGTGTGTTATAGCCCACAGACACCACAGACAGGCTAAAAATTATATCAGAAAGAAGACGAGTCTAGGACATGAATATTGCTATAGTATCTTGATAGGATGTACTACAACTCATAAAAATGGCTTAGATGGGTCAAAATTGGCTAAAATAAAGATAACAAAAATAAACACATAAATGATATCTCACCCTCGAGGGCATCTGCTACAGCCCACGAACACAATCGAGAGACTCAAAATTACATCGGAACGAAAACAAGCCTATGACACGAATATTGCTATAGTCTCTCGATAGAATGTGCTACAGCCCACAAAAATAGTTTAGATGGGTGAAAATTAGCTCGAATGAAAATAACAAAAAAATCATATAAATCATATTGGACCCTCGAGGGCATGTGCTACAGTCCATAGACACCATAGGCAGGCTCAAAACTATAGCAAAAAGAGGACGAGTCTAGGACCTAAATATTGCTATAGTCTCTCGATAGGATATGCTATAGCCCATGAAAATGGCTTGGATGGGTAAAAATTGGCTCAAATGAAGATAACAAAAATAAACACATAAATGATATCTGACCCTCGAGAGCATGTACTACAGCCCACGGACACTATAGATAGGCTCAAAATTACATCAAAAAGAGGACAAGTCTAGGACATGAATATAGCTGTAGTCTCTCGATAGGATGTGCTATAGCCCACAAAAATGGCTTAGATGGGTGAAAATTGGCTCGAATGAAAATAACAAAAAAAACAAATAAGTAATATCTAACCCTCGAGGGCATGTGCTACAGCCCACGTACACCATAGACAGGCGCAAAATTACATCCAAAAGAGGACGAGTCTAGGACATGAATATTGCTATAGTCTCTCGATAGGATGTGCTACAGCCCATGAAAATGGCTTAGATGGGTGAAAATTGGCTTGAATGAAAATAACAAAAAAAAGATATAAATCAAATCTGACCCTCGAGTGCATATGCTACAGCCACGGACACCATAGATAGGCTCAAAACTACATCAAAAAGAGGACGAGTCTAGAACATGAATATTGCTATAGTCTCTCGATAGGATGTGCTACAGCCCATGAAAATGGCTTAGATGGGTGAAAATTTGCTTCAATGAAACTAATAAAAACAAAACACATGAATCATATCTGACCCTCGAGGGTATATGCTATAGCTCACGGAAACCTTAGACAGGCTCAAAGTTACATCAGAAAGAAGATGAGTCTAGGACATGAATATTTTGATAGTCTCTCGATAGGATATGCTGTAACCCATGAAAATAGGTTAGATGGGTGAAAATTGGCTCGAATGAAGATAATAAAAATAAACACATCAATGATATCTGACCCTCGAGTGCATGTGCTACAATCTGCGGACACCATAGACAGGCTCAGAATTACAACAAAAAGAGGACAAGTATAGGACGTGAATATTTCTAGTCTCTCGATAGGATGTGCTACAGCCCATGAAAATGGCTTAGATGGGTAAACATTGGCTCGAATGATAATAACAAAAAAAACACATAAATCATATCTGACCCTCGAGTGCATGTGTTATAGCTCACGGAAATCTTAGATAGCCTAAAAATTACATCAGAAAGAAGATGAGTCTAGAACATGAATATTGCTATAGTATTTTGATAGGATGTGCTAAAGCTGATGAAAATGGCTAAAAATTGGCTCAAATGAAGATAAGAAAAATAAACACATAAATGATATCTGACCCTCGAGGGCATCTGCTACAGCCCACAGACACCATAGATAGACTCAAAATTGCATCGCAAAGAAAACGAGCCTATGACACGAATATTACTATAGTCTCTCAATAGAATGTGCTACAGCCCACGAAAATGGCTTAGATAAGTGAAAATTGGCTCGAATGAAAATAACAAAAAAAACGCATAAATCATATTTTACCCTCGAGGGCATGTGCTATAGCCCATGGACACATTAGACAGGCTCAAAATTATGTCAGAAAGAGGACGATTCTAGGACTTGAATATTTGTATAATCTCTCGATAGCATTTGCTACAGCCCACCAAAATGGCTCAGATGGGTGAAAATTGGCTTGAATGAAAATAACAAAGAAAAAAAGTCATATCTGACCCTCGAGGACATGTGCTATAGCTCACGGAAATTTTAGATTGGCTCAAAATTACATCAGAAAGAAGACAAGTCTAGGACATAAATATTTTAATAGTCTCTCGATAGGATGTGCTATAGCCCATCAAAATGGCTTAGATGGGTGAAAATTGGCTCGAATGAAGATAACAAAAATAAACACATAAATGATATCTGACCCTCGCGGCATGTGCTACAGCCCACGGACACCATAGATAGGCTCAAAATTATAACAAAAAGAGGTCGAGTCAAGGCTATGAATTTTGCTATAGTCTCTCGATAGGATGTGCTACATCCCATGAAAATGGGTTAGATGGGTGAAAATTGGCTCGAATGAATATAACAAAAATAAAATAGATGAATCATATCTAACCCTCGAGAGCATGTGCTATAGCTCACGGAAACCTTAGTCAGGCTCAAAATTAAATCAGAAAGAAGACGAGTCTAGTACATGAATATTTCAGTAGTCACTCGATAGGATATGCTATAGCCCAAGAAAATGGCTTAGATGGGTGAAAATTGGCTCGAATGAAGTTAACAAAAAAAACACATAAATGATATATAACCCTCGAGGGCATGTGAGACACCATAGATAGGCTCAAAATTATATCAAAAAGAGTACGAGCCTAGGACATGAATATTGCTATAGTCTCTCAATAGGATGTGCTACAACCCATAAAAATGGTTTAGATGGGTGAAAATTAGTTCGAATGAAAATAACAAAAAAGCAAAAATCATATCTTACCCTCGATGGCATGTGCTATAGCCCAGGGATACCATAGCCAGACTCAAAATACATCAGAAAGAGGACGAGTCTATGACATGAATATAGCTATAGTCTCTCGATTGGATGTACTATATCCCATGAAAATGGCTTAGATGGGTGAAAATATGCTCCAATGAAATTAATAAAAATAAAACACATGAATCATATCTGACCCTCGAGGGCATGTGCTATCGCTCACGAAAACCTTAGACAGGCTCAAAATTACATTAGAAAAAAGATGAACTTAGGACATGAATATTTTGATAGTCTCTTGATAGGATGCGCTATAGTCCACGAAAATGGCTCAGATGGGTGAAAATTACCCTCGAATGAAGATAGCCAAAATAAACACATTAATCATATTTGACCTTCGAGGGCATGTGCTACAGCCCACAGACACCTTAGACAGGTTCAGAATTACATCGGAAAGAAGACGAATCCAGGACATGAGACGAGTCAAGGACATGAATATAGTTGTAGTCCCTTGATAGGATGTGCCATAGCCCAAGAAAATAGTTCAGATGGGTGAAAATTAGCTCGATGAAAATAACAAAAATAAAACACATAAATGATATCTGACCCTCGAGGGTATGTGCTATATCTCACGGAAATCTTAGATAGGCTCAAAATTACATCAAAAAGAGGACAAGTCTAGGATCTGAATATTTCTATAGTCTCTCGATAGGATGTGCTACAGCGAATGAAATGGCTTAGATGGGTGAAAATTCGCTCGAATTAAAATAACACAAAAAACACATAAATCAAATCTGCCCCTCGAGTGCATATGCTACAGCCAAGGACACCATAGACAGGCTCAAAACTACATTAAAAAGAGGATGAGTCTAGGACATGAATATTGCTATAGTCTCTCGATAGGATGTGCTACTGCCCATAAAAAATAGCTTAGATGGGTGAAAACTGGCTCTAACAATATTAATAAAAATAAAACACATGAATCATATTTGACCCTCGAGGGCATGTACTATAGCTCACAGAAACCTTAGATAGGCTGAAAATTACATCAGAAAGAAGATGAGTGTAGGACATGAATATATTTATAGTCTCTCGATAGGATGTGCTATAGCCCACGAAAATGGCTCAGATGGGTGAAAATTAGTTCTAATGAAAATAACAAAAAAAAAACAAAAATCATATATGACCCTCGAGAGCATGTGCTATAGCCTAGGGATACCTTAGCCAGACTCAAAATAAATCAGAAAGAGGACGAGTCTAGAACATGAATATAGTTGTAGTCTCTCGATAGGATATGCTATAGCCCACAAAAATCGCTTAGATGGGTGAAAATTGGTTCGAATGAAAATAACAAAAAAAACACATAAATCATATCTGACCCTCGAGGGCATGTGATATAGCTCACGGAAACCTTAGAAAGGTTTAAAATTACATCAGAAAGAAGACAAGTCTAGGACATGAAATCTTAATAGTCTCTCTGATGTGGACAAGGGTTCCCGATCTTCCGAAAGGTTCTGGATACGTTGATTTGGTCGGAGGCGACACACAAATCGATCCGGCTTCAGAACAGCACGTTCTAAACCCTGCAATCGCAGCACGACGTCTCCTCTGGTTATCAACCGTCCTAAAACGATTGACCTCGCCAAGAAGGCTAATCCCTGCCTGCGAATCAAGAACACAAGCAAGAACAAAGAAGAAAGCAACACAATTGCAGATGTATTATGAATCTCACGAAGTTGGGGTCTCACAAACCATGATGACGGCGAAACTGTTATGAACAGAATAATCTAAGCAAAACCCGAACCCTAATGGTGTGGCGGCGGCTGTATATGAAGACCCTAGGGTCGTGCAAGACCCTCTGGACACACCCCTACTTGGGCTCAACTAGATACAAAGCCCAAAGGCCAAAAATAGGCGACATAGCACTGAAACAGATTCTGGACTCTCTCTTGTTTCGACGATTCCCGATGACTCCGGACGAATTTTGATATGAGACCGGCGGCATTGGAAAGGTCTTCTTCTTATCTTTCCGTGCATATGTAGAACGTCCAAATCCGAGTCCGTATGCGTCTTGGGAATCCGTTTTAGTGCAGACTGGTCCTGAGCCCCGAAACAGAGTCGAAGTCGGTTTTGGTTGGGCCTCCACCTTGGCTTCCACGTCCTTGCTGGTCCTCCACGTCTCCAAGTCCTTCAACCATCATCTCCTGGTCCTCTCCATGGTTCCTAATTATAATATAATCATTAGGTAGCAAACCATTCTCAAATGTGACATATAATGAAGAACGTAGGAACGAGCTCACCTCTAAATTTAGTCGTCGTGCACGAGCTCTAGTCATTGGACCTTGCAAGTCCAAAACTGGAGGAGTGTTGCATGTATCCTTAGGAGTGATGTCCTCATCATCCTCCCCCTCTTGAAGTAGAGTCGTCCTCGACTCAAGCTCATTCTCTTCTCCCAAGTATGGTTTCAAATCTGAAATGTTAAAAGTAGTACTAACCCCAAACTCGGGAGGCAACTCAAGTTTGTATGCATTATCATTAATCTTCTCAATTATTTTAAAAGGACCATCAGCTCTAGGCATTAATTTAGACTTTCTCAAATCTGGAAATCTATCTTTTCTCAAGTGTAACCATACTAAATCTCCTACATCAAGTTTTACTTCTTTTCTACCTTTACTACCAGCAATTTTATACTTGTCATTCATCTTTTCAATGCTAAGTCTAGTGGTCTCATGCATTTTTAAAATAAATTCAGCATGTTCCTTAGCATCAACATGAACTCTCTCATGAATAGGTAGAGGAAGTATATCAAGTGGAGTACGGGGATCAAAACCATACACTACTTTGAAAGGACTTACCTTGGTAATAGAATGTGTTGCCTGATTATATGCAAACTCAACATGAGGCAAACATTCTTCCCATTGCTTCAAATTTTTCTTCAAAATAGCTCTCAACATAGTACCCAAAGTGCGGTTCACCACCTCAGTTTGTCCATCAGTTTGTGGGTGACAAGTTGTAGAAAACAACAACTTTGTACCCAACTTATTCCAAAGCGTGCGCCAAAAGTGACTCAAGAATTTTGCATCACGATCTGAAACAATAGTAGAAGGCATACCATGCAAACGAACAATTTCTTTGAAAAAAAGATCAGCAATATAACTAGCATCATCAGTCTTATGACATGGTATAAAGTGTGCCATCTTAGAAAATCTATCCACAACAACAAAAATACTATCACTCCCCCTCTTAGTCCTAGGCAGTCCTAAAACAAAGTCCATAGAAATATCCACCCAAGGAATAGAAGGAACAGGAAGTGGCATGTATAAACCATGTGGATTCAAGCGAGACTTAGCTTTTTGACATATAGTGCAGCGAGCAACAAAGCGCTCAACATCTTTCCTCATCCTTGGCCAAAAGAAGTGTGTGGCCAAAATATCCTCTGTCTTCTTGGCACCAAAATGACCCATCAATCCACCTTCATGCGCCTCCTGTAACAACAAAAGACGAACGGAACCAACTGGAATACATAGGCGGTTAGCTCTAAATAAGAATCCATCATTCAACACAAATTTATTCCATGCACGACCTTCTTTGCAATGCAGCAATACATCCTTAAAATCAACATCAGCAGCATATTGTTCTTTAATTGCCTCAAGTCCAAAAATTCTACAATCAAGTTGAGACAATAAAGTATAGCGCCTAGATAAAGAATCAGCGATCACATTATCCTTCCCTTTCTTATGTTTAATAATGTAAGGAAAAGACTCAATAAACTCAATCCATTTAGCATGTCTACGGTTCAAATTACATTGAGAACGAATATACTTAAGTGATTCATGATCAGAATGAATAACAAATTCTTTGGGCAACAAATAATGATGCCACGTCTCTAAACAACGTACAAGTGCATACAATTCCTTATCATACGTGGAGTAATTCAAAACAGGCCCAGTAATTTTCTCACTAAAGTATGCAATGGGTTTACTATCTTGCATCAAAACACCACCAATGCCTATACCACTAGCATCACATTCAAGCTCAAAAATCTTATCAAAATTAGGTAATTGCAGCAATGGTGCATGTGTAAGTTTATCCTTCAAAGCATCAAAAGACTCATGATGTACCTTACCCCAATGGAAATCAATGCCCTTCTTTGTCAACTCATGCAAAGGTGCAGCAATGGTGCTGAAATCTTTGACAAAGCGGCGGTAGAAACCTGCAAGACCAAGAAAACTTCTCACCTGTATGATAGTTTTTGGTACAGGCCAGCTCTTTATGGCTTCAATCTTCGCCTCATCCACCTCAATTCCCTGTGGAGTCACAACATAGCCAAGAAAGGAGACTCGATCCGTGCAAAAGATGCACTTCTCAAGGTTACCAAATAAACGTGCATCTCGTAAAGCATCAAAAACAGCACGCAAATGATTCATATGTTCATCTATAGATTTGCTATAAATCAAGATATCATCAAAGTAAACTACCACAAATTTGCCAATGAAATCTCTTAAAACCTCATTCATCAAGCGCATGAAAGTACTAGGTGCATTAGTTAACCCAAAAGGCATTACTAACCACTCATATAATCCAAATTTGGTTTTGAAAGCTGTTTTCCATTCGTCTCCAAGTTTCATTCTAATTTGATGGTAGCCACTACGCAAATCAATTTTAGTGAAAATTATAGCACCACATAACTCATCAAGCATGTCGTCTAGCCTAGGAATAGGATGATGATACCTAATAGTAATACTATTAATGGCTCTACAATCTACACACATACGCCAAGTACCATCTTTCTTAGGAATCAAAAGTACAGGAACAGCACAAGGACTAAGTGATTGACGAACATACCCACGATCCAAAAGGTCTTAAACTTGTCGTTGTATCTCCTTAGTCTTCTCAGGGTTGGTCCTATAAGCAGCATGATTTGGCAAAGTAGCACCCGAAATCAAATCAATTTGATGCTCAATCCCTCTCAAAGGTGGCAATCCTGGGGGTATCTCAGCTGGAAACACATCCTCATACTCCTGCAAAAGGTTAGTGACAGCAGGAGACACAGCACTAGAAGCAATATCATCAAGCGAAAACAAAGCTTCTTTGCATATCAAATCATAGCAAATATCATCATTATCAGAAATTTCAGCAAGCTCAGATTTTGTTGCAAGACATGAACGACCTTGTAATTTAATTCCAGCACCCTTAGAACTTGAAGAATCATTAACATTACTAGGTGTAGAATTAGAATTAAGAGGTTGTTGAATATCAGGACCTTTATTTTTCAAACTAGCAGCTCTTTCTAAATCAGCTTGTACAATTTCAGCAGGGGTCATTGGTAACAAAGTAATTTTAGTTCCTTTATTCATAAAAGTGTACTTATTACTTCTACCATGGTGTACAGCATCATTATCAAATTCCCAAGATCTACCCAATAAAAGTGAACATGCTTGCATGGGTACGACATCACAATCAACAGAATCCACATAAGAACCAATGGAAAAAGGAACTCTACAAGTTTGTATTACCTTAGCTTTGCCAGAGTCGTTTAACCACTGAATGTAGTACGGATGTGGATGTGGATGTGTGGTCCAAGCAAGCTTGTGGACCACATCAGAACTCACCAAGTTATTGCAGCTCCCTCCATCAATGATGACACGTGCTCGGCGGTTCTTGATGACGAAGAAAATCTGGAACAAGTTATGGCGCTGCGTCGTCTCGGGCTGATGAACTTGTGTACTAAGGACACGTTGAACAATAATGTTCATGTATCCTGTGGTGTCTCCGCCTCCAAGGACGAGGTCACTGCCGGTGGCAGTGATGTCCTCCTCCTCATCCTCCACATCGGAGGTGCTCATGTAACCGCCATCGTCTGTCGCCACATATGCCCGCCTACTTGGACAATCTTTCTGCACATGACCAAGTCCATGGCAGCGGTGGCACTGAATCCCTGTAGTCCGCCCTGTCGAAGCAACAGAGGAGGCACTACTAGTTGGTACCTGCACAGAAAGTTTACCTGAGCGCGTAGAAGGTGCAGGGGTTGATCTTGGGGCTGCAGAAACAACACTGGTTCCCTTGGTAGCTGCTGGTGGGGGCGGCCGGAAAGATGACCTGGACAGCTCCGAAGTCCCCGTCGAGCGTGGGGGGTAGGAGTTCCTTGACTTGTTGTACTCCTCAAAAGCCTGGAAAAGTCCCTGTGATTCTTTCTCTGCAAGCATAGCATACTGGAAACACTGGGTGAGGGTATAATATTCTTTATAATCAAGGATGTCCTGAATTTCTTTTCTTAAACCAGAGTAAAAGCGACAAATCTGATCCTCTACTTTTTCAACTACAGCACAACGAACCAAACCCTTCTGAAGCTCACTAAAATACTCCTGAACAGTTTTATCTCCTTGGTCTAAACGTTGTAGTTTATTACGAATCTCTCTATAAAAAGAAGGGGGAACAAAACGATCACGCATTGCTACCTTAAGTTCTTCCCAAGTAGTAGGCAAATCAGTTTCAGCAGCTAGACCACTCCACCAAACAATAGCAAAGTCCTTAAACTCACTAGTAGCTTGTCTAACTCTATGTTGTTCAGGAACAAGGTGAGCATTAAATTTTTGTTCTACAGTCATCTCCCAATCAAGATAAACATCACCATCATACTGACTCGAAAACGAAGGAATTGAAAACTTAATTTTAGCATACGGGTCATCTGGAGCATAGTTACCGTGTGGACGATGGTTGTAGTTATGGAAACCACCCATACCTTGAGTATTATGTTGCAAACGACGTCGTAATCGTGCGGTCCTTGTAGCTGACCTATCCACGGTGCCATCAGCCTTATACACCGTGTCTTCATCATGGACGTCTTCAACGTCGTTGTTGTTGTTATTGGTGTTCGTATTGTTGGTTTTAGGAGCGGTCTCCAACGCGACAACCTGATCGGTTAACTTAGAGACCCGCTTCTCTAACTGCTCGATGCTTTCTCCAATGTGAAGCTTGTTGACCGCATCAGTAACGGCTCTGATGATTGTCTCTGCCAAATCACTCTGAGCAGCCTGCAAAGCCTTCTGGAGCTGCGCTTGGCTCACGCACTCAGCAAATTGTGAGGGTGAAGCCATCTCTCCGTCGTCACTTCCTGCCATCACAAACACCAAAACAAGAAACAAACAGTGAAGGTTATCCCTACAAAACAGCTAAGCAGTGATGCCTCTCAACACAGCAAAAGGAGACTCCTTACAAAGTTCTTATAAAGTTCTGAAAAGCAAAGCAAAGGATACCAGAGAGATATGTTCCATGATTGCAAGGGTCACAAAATAACCTGTGTGCTGTCCAGAAGAAATATGTAGAGCTAGGAAGGCCAAATATATATATGTGAGTGGTACACAAATCAAAAACAGATAGTAAAGCTGAATAAGTGCCCAAGTAACTTGTCCCTAGGGTCTTCATATACAGCCGCCGCCGCACCATTAGGGTTCGGGTTTTGCTTAGATTATTCTATTCATAACAGTTTCACCGTCATCACGGTTTGTGAGACCCCAACTTCGTGAGATTCATAATACATCTGCAATTGTATTGCTTTCTTCTTTGTTCTTGCTTGTGTTCTTGATTCGCAGGCAGGGATTAGCCTTCTCGGCGAGGTCAATCGTTTTAGGATGGTTGATAACCAGAGGAGACGTCGTGCTGCGATTGCGGGGTTTAGAACGTGCTGTTCTGAAGCCGGATCGATTTGTGTGTCGCCTCCGACCAAATCAACCTATCCAGAACCTTTCGAAAGATCGGGAACCCTTGTCCACATCACTCTTGATAGGATGTGCTATAGCCCATGAAAATGGCTTAGATGGGTGAAAATTGGCTCGAATAAAGATAACAAAAAAATACTTAAATGATGTCTGACCCTCGAGGGCATGTGTTGTAGCCCACAGACAGCTTAGACAAACTCAAAATTACATCGGAAAGAGGACGAGCCTACGACATGAATATTGCTATAGTCGCTCGATAGGATGTGCTACAGCCCATGAAAATGGCTTAGATGGGTGAAAATTAGTTCGAATAAAAATAACAAAAAAAACATAAATCATATCTCACCCTTGAGGGCATGTGCTATAACCCAGGGATACCTTAGCCAAGCTCAAAATTACATCATCTCATGAAAATGGCTTAGAGGGATAAAAATTGGCTCAAATGAAAATGACAAAAAAAAACATAAAAATCATAGCTGACCCTCAAGAACATGTGCTACAGTCCACGGACATCATAGATAAGCTCAAAACTACAGCAAAAAAAGGACGAGTCTAGGACATGAATATTGCTATAGTCTCTCGATAGGATATGCTGCAGCCCATGAAAATGACTTAGATGGGTGAAAATTGGCTCCAATGAAAATAACAAAAATTAAACACATGAATCAAATCTGACCATCGAGGACATGTGCTATCGCTCACGGAAACCTTAGACAGGCTCAAAATTACATCTGAAAGAAGACGAGTCTAGGACATAAATATTTTGATAGTTTCTCGATACGATGTATTATATCCCATGAAAATGTCTTAGATGAGTGAAAATTGGCTCAGATGAAGATAAGAAAAATAAACACATAAATAATATCTAGCCTTCAAGGGCATGTGCTACAGCCCACTAGACAGGCTCAAAATTACATCAAAAAGAGGACGAGTCTAGGACATGAATATTGATATAGTCTCTCGATAGGATGTGCTACAGCTCATGAAAATGGCTTAGATGGGTAAAAATTGGCTCGAATGAAAATAATAAAAAAACACATAAATCATATCTGACCCTCGAGGGCATGTGTTATAGCCTACAGACACCATAGATAAGCTCAAAACTGCATAAAAAAGAGGATGAGTCTAGAACATAAATATTGTTATAATCTCTCAATAGGAAGTGCTATATCTTATGAAAATGGCTTAGATGGGTGAAAATTGGTTCAATAAAAATAAATAAAATAAAAGATATGAATCATATCTGACCCTCGAGGGCATGTGCTATAGCTCACGGAAACCATAGACAGGCTCAAAATTACATCAAAAAGAAGACGAGTTTAGGACATGAATATTGCTATAGTATCGTGATAGGATATGTTACATCTCAAGAAAATGGCTTAGATGGATAAAAATTAGCTCAAATGAGATAATAAAAATAAACGCATAAATGATATCTAACCCTCGAGGGCATCTGCTAGAACCCACGGACAACATAGATAGACTCAAATTACATTGGAAAGAAAATAATCCTATGACACGAATATTGCTATAGTCTCTCGATAGAATATGCTACAGCCCAGAAAATGGCTTAGATGGGTAAAAATTGACTCGAATGAAAATAACAAAAAAACACATAAATTATATTTGACCCTCGAGGGCATGTGATATAGCCCACGAACACCTTAGACAGGCTCAAAATTACGTCGGGAAAAGAACGAGTCTAGAACATAAATATTTGTAAAATCTCTCGATAGGATGTGCTATAGTCCATGTAAATGGCTTAGATGGGTGAAAATTGGCTCGAATGAAGATAACAAAAAAACACATAAATGATATCTGACCCTCGAGGGCATGTGCTACAGCCCACGGACACCACAGACAGGCTTAAAATTCTATCAAAAAGAGGACAAGTCTAAGACATGAATATAGCTGTAGTCTCTCGATAGGATGTGCTATAGCCCACAAAAATGGTTTAGATGGGTGAAAATTAGCTCGAATAAAAATAACAAAAAAAACACATAAATCATATCTAACCGACGAGGGCATGTGCTATAGCTCAAGGAAACCTTAGACGGACTCTAAATTACATAAGAAAAAAGACGAATCTAGAACATGAATATTACTATAGTATCTTGATAGGATGTGCTACAGCTCATGAAAGTGGCTTAGATGGGTGAAAATTGGATAAAATAAAGATAACAAAATAAAGACATAGATGATATCTGACCCTCGAAGGCATCTGCTATAGCCCACGAACACCATAGACAGACTCAAAATTACATCAGAATGAAAACAAGCCTATGACACGAATATTGCTATAGTCTCTTGATAGAATGTGCTACGGCTCACGAAAATAGTTTAGATGGGTGAAAATTGGCTTGAATGAAAATAACAAAAAAAATATATAAAGCATATCGGACCCTCGAGGACATGTGCTACAGTCCATGGACACCATAGGCAGGCTCAAAACTATAGCAAAAAGAGGACGAGTCTAGGACATAAATATTGCTATAGTCTCTCGATAGGATGTGCTATAGCCCATGAAAATTGCTTAGATGGGTGAAAATTGGCTCGAATGAAAATAACAAAAATAAACACATAAATGATATATAACCCTCGAGGGCATGTGCTACAGCCCACGGACACCATAGACAGGCTCAAAATTATATCAAAAAGGGGACGAGTTTAGGACATGAATATTGCAATAGTCTCTCAATAGGACGTGCTACAACCCATAAAAATGATTTAGATGGGTAAAAATTTGCTTGAATGAAAAAATAAAAAAACTCATAAATCATATCCGATCCTCGAGGGCATGTGCTATAGCCCACGAACAACATAGATGGCTCAAAACTACATCAAAAAGAGGACGAGTCTAGGACATGAATATTGTTGTAGTCTCTCGATAGGATGTGCTATAGCCCACGAAAATGGCTTAGATAGGTGAAAATTGGCTTGAATGAAAATAAAAAAAACACATAAATCATATCTGACCCTCGAGGATATATATGCTATAGCTCACGGAAACCTTAGACATGTTTAAAATTACATCAGAAAGAAGACGAGTCTAGGACATGAATATTTCGATAGTCTCTCGATAGGATGTGCTATAGCCAATGAAAATGGCTTAGATGGGTGAAAAATGGCTCGAATGAAGATAATGAAAATAAACATATAAATGATATCTAACCCACGAGGGCATGTGCTACAGCCTACGGACACCATAGACAGGCACAAAATTACATCAAAAAGAGGACGAGTCTAGGACATGAATATTGCTATAGTCTCTCGATAGAATCTGCTACAGCCCATGAAAATGGCTTGGATGGATAAAAATTGGCTCAAATGAAAACAACCAAAAACACCATAAATCATATCTGACCCTCGAGGCCATGTGTTATAGCCCACGGACACCATAGATAGGCTCAAAACTATATCAAAAAGAGGATGAGTCTAGGACATGAATATTGCTATAGTCTCTCAATAAAATATGCTACAGCTTATAAAAATGGCTTAAATGGGTAAAAATTGGTTCCAACAAAAATAATAAAAATAAAACACATGAATCATATCTGACCCTCGAGGGCATGTGTTATAGCTTACGGAAACCTTAGATAGGCTCAAAATTACATCAGAAATAAGACGAGTTTAGGACATGAATATTGCTATAGTATCTTGATAGGATGTGCTACAGCTCATGAAAATGGCTTAGATGGGTGAAAATTGGCTCAAATGAAGATAACGAAAATAAACACATAAATGATATCTTACCCTCGAGGGCATCTGCTATAGCCCACGGACACCATAGATAGGCTCAAAATTATATCGGAACAAAAACAAGCCTATGACATGAATATTACTATAGTCTCTTGATAGAATGTGCTACAGCCCACAAAAATGGCTTAGATGGGTGAAAATTGGCTCGAATGAAAATAAGAAAAAATATATATAAATCATATCGGACCCTCGATGATATGTGCTACAGTCCACTCACACCATATGTAGGTTCAAAACTATAACAAAAAAAGAACAAATCTAGAATATAAATATTGCTATAGTCTCTCGATAGGACATCGTAATTAGTTACGGCATGCATCAAAGCTTTTATAATAAGCTTATATTAAAGATTGGAGGCAGACAAGAGGAAGTGAATCAACATTCAGCAGGATGAGCTGAAACTTGATCACTCACCAAAATACCATGAGTCAAACTGCAACGAAGATGTGCAGTGAAACGCACAACAAATTGATAAATGGAACCACTCTCTACAAATAGGGAAATATGAGACCGACTGCTGGGCAGCAAGATATGTGACTGAATGTGATAATTTCTTTCTTTCTTTATTTCTTTCTTTCTTTCTTTCTTTACTTTCTGGCTACAAATAAATAGTGATCATTCAGGTTTGAATGAACTAAGAAACTTTGAAACTCCCAGTCCTTTTGCTAAGTATTTACAAGAAAATGGCATAGTCCCTCAATATTCAACTCCTGGCGAACCTCAGCAAAACAGTATAGTATGTTGTAGTAAAACCGTTGGGATACTGGAAAAAAATAAAACAACAGAGGCATGAGTATTGAGTTCTCTAGCAGGTTTCTGATCCACCAGCTCTCTTGATTGAGTGCACGATACCATTTTACTTTAGAAAATGACAGCTTGTCACCGCCAGGCTAGCTTCTGCCGAGATTAAGAGAAGGTGAAAAGTTTCTGATAGCACTGAATAAAGAACCCGAGGAGACAGTGGAAGCAGAGCTCCGTTGTTTGAATCCATTCAACCATCCAAGAACACTGTCCTCGGGTTGTGTTTGGGTACATGGAAATGGTTTGTGTAATTATTAAGAGTAGAGAAGATTTGTTCGTAATTCTCTCTTCCCACACGTGACACGTACAAGCCGCATTCTTGTTCCTCTTTTTTTTTTACTTTTTTTTAATACGCAGCAGATTGCATATCATTATGCATTCAATCATCCTGTCAACACATTGTTCCTGTTTCTCTAACTAACACATGTATTGGTTCGCAAAGCTGCAAACTGGACCATTTTTTACTATAGAGAACTAATCAATGAACCAAAAAAAACCAAGTGAAAATCATTTCTGTGACAGTACAAAGGTTTGCTTTGCAGTAGTATAGGAAGAATAAGGAATTGTTGATCATTTGTGTGTGCCTGTAGAAGAACAAACAAGATGAGGGAACCAAACCAGATGTACTGTACTGTACGTACGTGGGTTTCTGTGAGACTTTGTACTATATATATAAGCAACATATCAAACTCATAAATCTACTTCTCTTCTTCCTCCCTTCAATAGATTAGCTACCAGAACAAAGCGCACTCAACATATTTTCTTTTATTGATTTCGATTCTTGAAAGAGTTGGGAGATCATCAAGTTAATTTCCTCCGCTTCGTTTGTGCTCTCCCAATTGCTTTGCAGACCATGTAATGTATAGTCCAACAAGCAAGAACATGGGCATGCAACACCTATTATCTTCGCTTCTCCAGCAAATGTGGTTTGAACAACTTTACTTGGGGGTTACCTGTAAACAATTGATCCGCTGACGGTCCCTTCAGTTTTTTTGCCACTCCATCCCTCTCACACTGCGAGACATTTGGAAACATGGTTGATGTGGTCATCACATTGTTGTGACCATCAGGAAGATGCATGTGCGGAACAGATGATAAGGTGATCTTGTCAAAAGTGCGAAACGAATTAACAAAACCGAGTACATATAAATGGAGATCGCTGGAAGAAAGTGATTGCACTTGGCACCACACCAGAGAGAAGATTGTTAATATATATAACATGATCGAGTTGGTACCTACTTCATTCTCTTTCTTTCTCTCCTCATGTAAGCACCACTCAGTTGAGATGTTGGAGCAAAACAAAGCACTGTTAACAAGTGTTGGATGCATCATACTGATCCCGGTGCTGTACTTGTATGGATGGTTCACTAATCAATTTCAAATGAAACTAGTTGTGAAACTCCAACAAACGATGCAAGGCTCCATGAAGACCCTCCTGGCCCTCCTGGTCCCGCTGCTGCTGTTGGGAGTGTTCCTGGCACGTGAAGACCAAGCTGGCGAGCCCATCCTGACCTTCTTCCCCAAGCTGCGCAACACATCACCGGGTGTGTTTGGTCACCCGGTACTGCCACCCCAGGCCGCCACCGGAACTGCTGGTGCTGGACAGGGCGGAAGGGTTAAGCAGCACAAGTGGCCGATGCTAGCCGCGGGAGGTAATTGGCGACCACCACGGCATAGTCACATTTGGCGACAGGGAGGCGTACCTTCTCACTGTTGGGCAACAGTACTATTTACTATTAGTGTCTTATTATCATGATTAATCTGTACTAGCAATGCACGGGCTTTAAAAAGACAACAGAAATATCGTTTTGTTGCATTATCTTTAACATACAATAAATGATAATATAAAAAGTATTTAATGCTTTAATATCAAATAACAGATAATGACAAAGTAGTATTGTAATACTAAACTGTTGATTTTTGTGTCTATGCACTACCTCATCATAGATCCTAAACCACTCAGTTCCTCAAGCTTGAACACTAAAAGCTCACCAGCTGCATCCTGCTTCATGGTGTACTATCTTAATTCCTTTAAAAGTGTGTATAAGCTTTGAGCAGCATGTCCCTGATCAACTATGACACGATCCATAAAGTGCATTAGGTCATAGTTGACCCCAACTAATTCTCTTGCACGAATTTTTTACTAAAACAAATCCTACTTCATTTCACAAATTATCATATGACAGTGACTATGCAAATCAAATTCTACTTCATCGAAAGCTCAAATTCAAATTCTGAAGTTGGTTCGGAATTTATTGATAAAGAAATGAACTATTGTTAGGAAGGACATACAATTGCTAGCCTTGGTTAGGCTCTTGGAAGCATTGAGGTCGCCTCCTTAGTTGTGATCAAGTCCCTGCGGGTTTGATGTTCCTCGGCTGCTTCATGCATGATTCTTTATTTGTTATCATTGCTTTATCTTTTGTTTTATTTTTCTCAAGCTTGGTGATGTTCATTGTTCAGACATGGTATTTATACTGCATTAGATTATGTAATCTTATGATTTATCTTTTTTTTCCTTCTATCTTACTGAATAACAATGCTCCCGCCTTATTTAAAAAAGGAATAAGTCCTTTTAGCCTCCCTCAACTATTGCCAAAGTCTGGTTTTCCTCCATTAATTACAAAACCAGATATTCGTACTCTTTCAACTGTTAAAACCATTTGTTTTTCCTCCCACGGCTGTTTTGATCAGTGGTTTTGTCTACGTGGCACACACATGGCATAGAGAAACACATATTTAATGCCACATCATCTTTTTTACAATTAAAAATTTAAAAACATACAATTGAAAGATTTTAAAAAATCAAGTAATTTTTTCTAGTTGAATATTAGTGTGTTAAATATTTTTATTATATATATATATACAAATATGTTTTCATCTTTAAATAATAATTATAGATTATTACACCTCTCTCACATCATGGACTATCGCACCTTTAAATTACACTGTATACTAAGCATTTTATATGAACCAAGAAAATTATGTTTGAATCATAAACAATATTACATTTGAATTTGAATTAAAAAATTAATATAGAAAAATTATAAATCTAAAAATATCATTTTTAGACAAATCTGAAAAAAATATCATTTTGTCCATAGACTAATCTTGAAATATAAAATATCTCATAATTTTTAGATCTCCAAAATATATTTCTTTTATTTTTTATTAAAAAAAGATGATGTGGCATCAAATATGTATTTCTCTATGCCAGGTGTGCGCCATGTGGACAAAACGACTAATCAAAACAGTTGTAGGAGGAAAAACAAACGGTTTTAACAGTTGAAGGAGTACAAATAACCGGTTTTGTAATTGAAGGATGAAAACCGGACTTTGACAATAGTTGAGGGAGGCTAAAAGGACTTCTTCCTTTAAAAAAGAGTAAATTTCACAAAACTATAGGTTTTATATCAAAAGTATCATAAAACTACAGATTTAAAGAGTTGTATCACAAAAGTACAAATTTAGTGCATCATTTATCGTAAAACTACAGATTAAACAAGTATTATTGCAAGACTACATATTTTATGTCCGTGTGAATCGTAAAACTACATATTTTACAAAGTTAAAATCTGTAGTTTTGTGATAAATTGACTCCTTAAATCTATAGTTTTATGATACATCTTGTTAAATCTGTAGTTTTGTAATGTAAAGGTGCACTAAATCTGTAGTTTTGTGATACATTTTTTTAAGCCTGTAGTTTTGTGATAGTTTTATAATAAAACCTATAGTTTTGAGAATTTTACTCTTAAAAAAGAGATAAGTCCCAAGTCGTCTGTCAATCTAAACGCGAAGTCAAACATATGAAAAAAATAAAGCGTGGTAGCGTATGGAGACATCGATCGCGTGGTGGCGTATGAAAAAAAATAAGGCGTATCCTAGAACAGAACAACGCCGGATCCTAGAACATACGGCTTTGTTTTGTTCTAGGATACGCTCTTTCGAGTCAAGCCAACCTTATTTTTGTCATACGATTTCCTGAATCCATGTGTTGATCAAAGCCATTAGCACTAGCAGTAACGTAAGGCAGCTTCAGATTCTCCTGTACTCTACAGTGTCTGAAACTCAAGAAGATGGACATAACTGAAACTGAAGAAGATGGACATAACTGAAACTCTGCAATTTCAAATACGCCCCTGCGTCCTGCCTGCCTAATCTTCAATTCAACACTATGTGGCTCAAGTTGTTTGGGGATAAGCCAAAACTGGTTAGTTTGTCATGATATCCCCTTTTTGGTCAATATCAGCTTGCGTCATTCTGAACCTGGTAGACAAAATGCATTGGGGGGAACAATCAGTGAAGCACAAGATATGTGACTGAGTGCGATTCTTTCTTTCTTCTTCTTCTTTTTTCTTTTCAGGTTTTGAATGAATCGAGAAACTTCGAATCAAGCAGCTAGTAGCTGAAACCGTTGAGATACTGGAAGGAAACAAAACAACAATAGCATCAGTGTCGGTGAAAAGAGGAGGCGAATACATGGTTCTTTTTCCCTTCAATCGATTAGCTACGATACATTGGTTCAAAAAAAATAAAAAGCACACTGAACAGTTTTTTTGTTGATTTTGATTCTTGAAAAAGTTGCGAGATCATCAAGTTCTTTCCTCTGCTTCGTCTGTCCTCTCCCAATTGCTTTGCAGAACATATAAATGAAACTTGACTAGTCACCAAATTACCATGATTCAAACTGCAACAAAGGCGTGCAGTGAAACTCACAACAAATTGATAAATGAAACCACTCCGTAGAAAGATGGAAATGTGAGACTGATGGCTGAGACTGATGGCTGGGCAACAAGATATGTGACTGAGTGCGATTCTTTCTTTCTTCTTCTTCTTTTTTCTTTTTAGGTTTTGAATGAATCGAGAAACTTCGAATCAAGGAGCTACTATATGTTGTAGCTGAAACCGTTGAGATACTGGAAGAAAACAAAACAACAGTAGCATAAGTGTTGAGTTGTCTAGCTGGTTTCTGATCCACCGCCTCTCTTGACCGATTGTCAGTTGCGTTTCAGATTTAAAGAACGACAGCTTGTCACTGCCTGGTTAGCTTCTGCCGAGATTAGGAGAAGGTGAAAAGTTTCTGATAGCGCTAAAAAATGAGCCGGAGGAGCCAGCAGAAGCAGATCTGAATAAACTACGACACAAATTCACCGTCAGTCTGAATCTATTCAGAACATTGTCTTGGGTTGTTTTGGGTACGGTTTGTGTAATTCCGTGGCAAAACTAGCAGTGTTCTTTTACAATGTGTGTAATCCTCTGTGGGACAAATAACGAAATAAGAGACGATCTCATATTTGGCTGCCCGGTTTTAGGGATAAAATTCATCAGTTATACCAAGATGTGTATTCTAATGCAGTTTAATTTATTTTTAACTCTCTCCAAACTAGCAGTGTTCTTTTACAACGTTTTTGCTGCTGAGTTCTCGAGTACAGTAGTGAGTCAGCACCAGGATTGACTCTGTCTGGAACAATTGAGTACCGGAACCTACTAGCAGCTCGGATGGACCAGGTACTGTGACCAATGGAAATGTTGGGGAGTTTATGTCGATGAAACAGTAAACAAGGACTATGAAGATTGGGCATCACTTGTGGATGTGCTTGGAACATAGGCAAAAGCGACTGAAAATTGCAAGGAGCTTGCTCTCATCAATCAAAAGTGGAGATACAGATCTGACACCTAGGTTGCAAGTTAGTGATTAAACTCGTAGCGATGGTTCTCAATTGCAATATGGCAAATGTACCTTTTTCTAAAAAAAAATGGCAATGTTGGCCTAAAAACTATTTTGTTGAAGCTTGTCTCGCTGCACCATGAGTGTGGTTCCAAACTTTGGAGAAACATAAGATTTTTCAGAGTTTCCAAACAATCATCATTTAGCTTGAGAGCCTGACGAGGCGGTTGTCCACAGGCGAAGTACAAGACAGTGAAATCATCAGGGAATAGCAGCAGTACAGTACAGTACAGTGGATTTATCTGAATCACATCTGAACCATCTTCGTCAGGTTGCAACAGTCAGGCATATACCAGGCAACAACAAACAGAGAGATACGATGATGTTGCATTGCATCTTCGATGAAGCTCTGCTCTGCTCAGATGTGTTGAGAATTCAGAGCAGGGTCAGGGTCGCCGCGGCTTCTCTCACTGCACGCAACAGGTATCAGAATCAAGCGATCGATCTCAACTAATTGAAAGCAAGTACTTCCCCCACTGATGGCCACCGCCGCCGGCGCTGAGGTGCCGCCCCGCGAAGCAGTACGCCGCTGCTCGGCAAGAACAAATCCGTCCCCTCCGCCAAGCTGCAGCGTTTTGTGGAGAACTGGCGTGTAGACCCCACTCCGATTTCTAGCCATGAGTGCGCGTGGTAGACTATAGACCGGCGACGAGGGACGCGCGGCGGAACCGGCGGCGGAGCAGAGCGGCGGGAGCGGGACGACGACGACGACGAAGACGCTTGGTTTGAAGGTCGGGCGACCTCCGCTGCTGAATCTCGGCCACGGAATACCAATCGGACGGCTGACAGTTACCTGAGGGGTGGTCGGGGAATCAAATACCGACCACCCGGTCGGTAAATCAAACACCGACCCCCCCCCCCCCCCCCCCCCTTTCCTTGCCTTTGGCGCGACGACGAGGACCGCCTGCCGAGCCCGACCAAGGCGGCGGCCGCGTCGGTGCTGGCGTTCGCGGCGAACGTGGTCCGGTCCGGCCTCCGGGGCACGCGTGCTCGCCGGAGGGTGGCTCGCCATGGCCGTCACCTACAGGGTGCTCAGGCTCTTCAGCCTCGCCTTCAACACGCACGCACGTCTCGTCTCGTCGCCACGAGGGGTGTTTTTGACAAAGTGCCATCGGGCCGCGCCGTGGCTCCCGTGGAGGTGAAGCCGCCGCCGTGTCTCCCGTGGAGGTGAAGCCGCCGCCGCTCGGCGCCAAGCGTCCTGCGCCCGACCGTGAAATTAAGGCGGTTATGATCCATTTCCGTCCTCAATATCAGGCGCCGCGGCATGCGTCAGGGCCTCGAGGTGGTGGTGGCGGCCAGGCCACCGACGGCCGGAAATCCAATCACGGCCAGCGGCCGCCGCGATTGTGGAGGTATTCATCCCTACTATGAACTCTGATCTCAAACTCAATTCAGTTGCAGTAGGGGTGGCAGAAGTGCCACTCGCGTCTCGCCCTCGCGGCGGCGCCATGGCCGGGGCGCGTCGTGGGCGGCGCAGTTACCTCGGCCGCCGGCCCCTTGCACAGATAGATTTGAAGTGGTCGGAGACGGGGACGGAGGATTCCACCGTGCAGAAGCGTTCCGGACTTCCGGAGGAGCCTGTGTTGCCAGTTGCCCCCTTCTGCTAGCCGTTCTGTTCTTGCCTCTGTTCTCTCACAGCGATACCAGTTTATATTTCTTCGATATGCTGCTACACGCTGTCCTGCATTGATCCTTGTTTCAAATCCCAACACTGCTTTTGCTGATCTGGCAACCGTCTTTAATTTAGGCTAGTCTCAATGCATAGTTTTATTTTATAGTTTCCAAGAGTGATGTGTCATTTAGGTTGATGTATGAAATTGTCTCCCTCAATGCATAGTTTCATCTCATAATTTCATATATAAATTATAACATTAAATTAACATCTATTTGTTATATTGAGATTGATCAAAATATGTTCGGATGAAATTTTATGTTCTCAGTGGAAATTTCAAAGGAGTTTCATATCTATAAAATAGTGCTAAATGAGTTTCATCTCTATGAATTCCATTTGCTCAGTTTCATATTAATTGCTACACCACATCATCTCTTTTTACTTATGTAGCACCTTATTTAATGCTAATGAAACTCCTATTAAAACTAGTATTATGTCACCACAAGACTGCAGCATGAGACGAAACAAAATGAGAGAACCAAAACAGATGTACAGTAGGTACTTTGGGTTTCTGTAAGAGTTTGTACTATAAGCAATGTATCAAACTCATAAATCCACTTCTCTTTTATCCGAAAATAAATAAAAATAATCAAAGCGTACTCAACATATTTTTTTAATTGATTTCGATTCTTGAAAAAAGTTGATTTCCTCTGCTTCTTTTGTCATCTCCTAATTGCTTTGCAGACCATATATCTATATCATTAAAGGGCGTGAGCTAGCGCCTCCCAGCGAGCTCCTACGCCTCCTTCTCCAATCCCAAGCCGACACGACAGTCCCCAGACTCACCTACGCCGTGGGATTCCGCCGGCGACTCCATCTTGCCGTTGGTGGCTGTTCGGTCGTTGTGTGGCCGCGGGAGAGCCACGCCGACGAAGCCAACCAATGTGGGAGATGTCGTTCTTCTCGTCGGATTCGTCGCTGCTTTGATCGTGGGCCAAGAAATCAATGCACCAGACTTCGTTGCTTGCCGGCAGCTTGGAGAAGATTCGACGGGCGCCGCCGAGGATCCCCTTGACAGAGACGCGCGCGGCTTCGGCCGCACGCATGCTCTGGCGAGAGGGCCCACAGGGTCGCCCAGGAGCTCGCCGTCGGACGTGTCCAACCCTTCTGCACCGCCTCCACTCGATTTGCTTCACCACCACTCGGGAGAGGAGAGAAAAGACAGGAAGGAAACTATGGAGACACACGCGTGCTCTGGTGAGAGAGCCCACGGGGACGCCGTTGAGCTCGCCTCAGCATCATGGAGGAGGAAGAGGGCACGGCAGTTTGAGACGCGGCGGCAGGATCGACGATGTTCGCAGATGGCCGAAGCCGAGCAAGACACGCAGACGGCCGACGGACACGCGACTCAGACAGAGGAGATGGATTGTGCAAGGAGTCGGAACTGTGTGCTTTGTGAGCTCTGGGAAAGAAGAGAGCGAGAGACCGTGTACAAAGGGGAAAGAAGATAAGATCGGTTTTGCTGGTGCTTCGTTTGTCCTCTCCCAATTGCTTTGCAGACCACTCCCTCCGTCAGTCAACTCGAACCAAATTTTATCTTCTGCACTCCTCCACGGATCTGGAACTGTATCAACGCCCTTTCCGTGTCCAGATGATGCCGGGCCGGTAGCCGAGTCTTCCACGAATCCTCGTCAATCTTTTTACGCGCGTGAGCGTGACGAGGTCTTCCCAGAGTGGCAGCGCAGCGCGGCGCCGTCCGTCCTCGCGAGTGACCGGCGCCGGCCTACAAAGATCTGCACGACGCGTCCCTGTCGTAGTACCAGATCGAAAAAGGCCCGGAAAATATAGTAGAGTCCACCAAGCAAAAATGACAAATGTGGTTCGCTTCGCCAGAAAAATGTCATTTGAACAGTGTAACTTTGGGTAGGTTACAATTGTTTTTTTTTTTCGACAATCTGTGTCTCCGTCCGTCCCTCAATCACGCTACAAGACATTTGGAAATGTCAAATGTACCGTGTTTCTTAAAAAAAAAAGTCATATCCTCTCAAGTGAATCAACATTCAATAGGATGAGCTGAAACTGTATCAGTCAAACTGCAACAAAGGTGTGCAGTAAAAAACTGATAAGTGAAACCACTCCGTACAAATAGATAAATATGAGGCTGATGGCTGGATAACAAGATATGTAACTGTATGCCATTCTTTCTTTCTTTCTTTCTTTTTTTCTTCTTTTTTCTTTTTAGGTTTTGAATGAATCGAGAAACTGAGGTACTATATGTTGTAGCTGAAACCATTGGGATACTGGAAGAAAACAAAACAACGGTGGCATCATTGTTCAATTCTCTAGCTGGTTTCTGATCCACCACCTCTCTTGACCGATTGCGGGATGTGTTTCAGGTTTGGAGAACGGTAGCTTGTCACCGTCCAGTTAGCTTGTGCCGAGATTAAAAGAAGGTGAAAAGTTTCTGATAGCGCTGAAAAACGAGCCGGAGGAACCAGCCGAAGCAGAGCTGAATAAATTACGACACAAATCCACCGTCAGTATGAATTCATTCAGAACACTGTCTTGGGTACGGTTTGTGTAATTCCGTGGCAAACTAGCAGTGGCCTTTTATGATGTGTGTAATCTTCTCCGTGCCAAATAACAAAATATAACAGACGATCTCGTGTTTGGCTGCCCTGTTTTAGACTTTTTTAGGGATAAAATTCATCAGTTATTAACGGAGATGTGTATTCTCTTGCAGTTTAATTTATTTTTAACTCTCTACAAAGTGCAAGCTCTATTGTGCAGATGTACTGGATGTATCTACGTACGTATAGGATCATTTGTGTTTAGCTAATTTCCACGCATACGAGGGGGGGCCAAAGTTTTGCAGGATTAATCACGAATTCATGATGGCTGCTAGCCCCATCATCAGGTTGCCGTGACGACCTTGACAAGATGCATGAGCGATTTGAGCAGAAAAGATGATCTCGTCAAAGCACGCTGCGGAATGCAGTTGGAGGCACTCGGACTTACTACCTGATCGGTCCACGAGGAACTAGCTCGCCGTCAATAACCTGTATGCCTGGACGACGGCGAGAGTTTGTAGCTATCAGTGCGAGCGGTAGAACTAGAATCGGCGGCGCAGAGCCAGAGCGGCGGGATGACGACGAGACGCGGCGGCGCTCGCTGCTCTGTTCGTTCGTTGAACGGGGGGGCTCCGCTGCTTAATCTCGACCGCAGGTTACGGATCCGACGGCTCCCACGTACCCAGGGGGTGGTCGGGGAATGAAACACCGACCACCCTGTCGGGAAATCAAATACCGACCACCCCCTCCCTTGGGTGATGTCTCGCGCGGCGTCTCGCCGGCGCTGAAGATCCGGCGGGCGGCGGCGGCGGTGGAAGCGACGAAGATCAGAACACGATGTCTACGACGGAGATAACGCTGAATTGTCCGGAAACGGAGGCGCCATGATCAGTCACTCACGCACGCCGACTGGCTGTGCCACTCATCGTCTCGTGGCGCCGGCGCGCCATGGCCGGACGCGTCGCGGGCGGCGCAGCCGCAGTTTCCTCGGCTGCCGGCCCCTTTCCCGGCGTATGTCGTCGTGTGTTCCAAGTCTGAGACGGGGGTAGAGGATTCGAGCGTGGTGAATCGTTCCGGGAGCCTGTGTTGCCAGTTGCCTCCTCCTTCTGCTAAGCCGTTCTGTTCTTGGCTCTTGGCTCTGCTCTGTCGACTGAAACCAGTTCTTGTTACACAGTGTCCTGAATTTAATCCCTATTTGATATTCAGCATGAAAAGCACTCTTTCTTGCTGATCTAGCAACAGTCTTTTTTTTCTTCAATTTATATCTTTCTGCAAGTATAAGGTAAGGTAAGGCAGCTCATGTCTGGATTCTGCAGCGTCTGAAACAACAGAGAACCAAGACAGATGCAAAGTACTTAGGGCTATAACGGTATAACCAATGTATCAAGCTTAATTATAAACCAACTTCTACATTCTTTCTCCCTTCAATCGGTTAGCTAGGATAATATTGGACCAAAATAAAAGCGCACTCAGCATATTTTTATTGCCTTCGATGCTTAGGAAATTTTGTGAGATCATCAAGTTAATTTCCTCTGCTAGTTTGTGATCTCACGATTGTTCTGTAGACCGTATGGTATAGGCTCAAGCAAGCAAGAACTTGGGTATGCAACAGCTATTATGTTTGCTTCTCCAGCAAATGTGGTGTGAACAATGTTACTTCAGTTTTTTGCCACTCCGCCCCCTCTATCACACTCACACTAGGAGAAATTTGGAAATGTGGTTGCTGGTCATCACCTTGTTATGAACCATCAGGAAGATGCATGTGCGGGATAGATGATAAGATGGCCTTGTCAAAGTGCAAAACGAATGAACAAATCGAGCATAGTATATAAATGGAGATTGCTGGGAGAAATGGATGGAACTTGGCACCACACCAGAGAGGAGACAGTCAGACAGTTAATATACAGGACATAATGGAGTTCGTATCTACTTCATTCTCTTTTTCTTTCTCCCCTCATGTAAGCACCACTCAGTTGAGATGTTGGAGCAAAACAAAGCACTGTCAACAACTGCCCATTCGTCTCCAAGCTTGAGACCCCACCCTCCACCACACACTTGAGTAACACGAACAAGAGGATTATAGCACGATCAAGGATTACATGGTCCTTTTATTTTCAATATCTATCCCACAATCACTTTGCGGGCAGTAGTCCATAGAATACTCAGGATCTTTGCACGTTGTTATGTATGCCTTAAGAAGAGTGAAGAGCTTATGTTGGATGCATCAAACTGAACCCGGTGCTGTGCTTTGTATGGATGGTAATCGCTAGTCAATTTCAAATGAGATTCTTTGACCCGGGTTCTTCCTTCTTCAGACTTGTCCCAAAAAAGAGGGCAAGTTTGGAAATATAAAGTCTGCATGTGTTTCCAAATAATCATCATTTAACTCCATAGCATAGAATATTCCATTTGCCATATGCTCCAAGTTTAGATATGTTAAACTGACAGATGGTTCCCATGTCGTCAGTCGATCTAAATGCGAAGTCAAACGTATGAAAAAAAATAAGGCGTGGTGGTGTATGGAGAAATCGATCGTGTGGTAGCGTATGAGAAAAAAAAAACAAGGCGTATCCTAGAACAGAACAACGCCAGATCGTAGAACATACGGTGATACGCACTCTCCAGTCAAGCCAACCTTATTTTTGTCATACGATTTCCTGAATCCCCGTGTTAATCAAAGCCACTAGCACTAGCAGTAACGTAAGGCAGCTTCAGATTCTCCTATACTCTGTAGCGTCTGAAAGACTGAAACTCAAGAAGATGGACATAACTGAAACTGAAGAAGATGGACATAACTGTAACTCTGCAATTTCAGATACGCCCCTTTACTCCTGCGTCCTGCCTGCGTAATCTTCAATTCAACATCATGTGGCTAAAATTGTTTGGGGATAAGCCAAGACTGGTTAGTTTGTCACGGTATCCCCTTTGTGGTCAATATCAGCTTGCTTCATTCTGAACCTGGTAGATAAAATGCATTTGGGGGAACAATCAGTGAAGGCAAAACAGTGCAATCGTCAGGAAATAGCAGTAGGATGGACTTCTCTGCACTGCACCACATATGAACAGTGCAAACAAAGATATAAGTATGCACGATGTGTGAAGCTCTCTGCTCAGAGGTGTTCAGAATTCAGAGTTGGGTCACCGTGACTTGGTACCTGCAGCAGAGAGATCGATCGATCTCAACTCTCAAAGTTATCAAGGAATTGAAGGAGCTCAATACGCCGCGTACTGATGGCGAACGAAACTCATAGGATGGATTTGGTGTTGCCTTGCGCCGTTGCTGCCGGTGAGGCGTTTCCCGCTGGCCAAGCAGGACGCCGCTGTTGGCGTTCGGCAAGAGATTCAAGCTGTGGTAGTTGCGGTACTCCCGATGGTTATGCTGTGGTTTATAGATGGCATGTGTCGCTTCCGTCCAGGGAAGGCGGCGACGGCGCGTAAGGCCGGGAGATGAACTGACGAGAGCGGGCGGAGCGAGGGAGACAGACCAGGGGCACCATACAGAAATTATCTGAAAAAGAGAGGTGTAAATGTAAATAAGTTGTATCGCGGTCATTAATTGCGGTCCGAGATTTTACATATAACCCCTTAGTTTAGATCGTTATTAATGATCGCGATCCAAATGAGGGGTGTTTTTTGCAAAAATGCCATCAGACCGCGCCATGGCTCCCGCCGAGGTGAAGCCGCCGCCGGCGACCTCCGCTAGCCCGGCGCCAAGCGTCCTGCGGTCGACCGTGAGCGGTTTTACTCCGTTTCCGTCCTAAATATCAGGCCAGGGGTGTTTTCATGTTTGATCGGAAGTGACGTTCTTGCAATTTGCTGAGAGTATGGCCGGGCGCGTCGCGGGCGGCGCAGCTACCTCACCGCCGGGCCCTTGCACGGCGTATGTCGTCACGTGTTCCAAGTCTTTGACAATACCGACCACCCCCTCCCTTTGCCCTTTGGTGGTGTCTCGCGCACGTCAGCGCCCGGGATCCGGCGGGCGGCGGCGGAAGCGACGAAGATCAGAACACGATGTCTGCGACGGCGATAATGCTGAATATTCCGGCAACGGAGGCGCCATGATCAGTCACTCACGCACTCCCACTGGCAGTGCCACTCACGTCTCGCCGCGGCGGCGCGCCATGGCCAGGTCGCCGTGTGTTCCGACAAGTTCGTAGCTTCTTTCTGACGCGCTGTACTGTACGTAGTGGTCGGAGACGGCGATGGAGGATTGGAGCATGGTGAATCGTTCCTGCATGGTTCGTTGGTCGTTGTGCACGACGCGCAGCGCGGTGAGGCGCACGCACTTGTGCTTGGACATGAGCGCCGCCAGCATCTGCTGGCTGTGCTGGTCGACGACGATGGCGACGGAGTCGGAATCCGTAGTGCCCGGTGCCGTCCATGGTGCCGTCGACGCGCTGCGACTTGTGCTGTTCTGTTCTGTTTTTTTTTTTTCTTTGGCTCTGCTCTCTAGCGTGAAGCCAGTTCGTTTCTTCCATACACGTTGTCCTGAATTAAATCCCTGTTTCATGTCCAACATGCAAAGCACTCTTTCTTGCTGATCTATAGCGACAGTCTTGTTTCTTCAATTTATATCTTCTTTCTGCAAGCACAAGGTAAGGTAAGGTAAGGCAGGTTCATGTCCGCACTCTGCAGCGTCTGAAACAAGAAAGAACCAAAACAGACGCAAAGTAGATACTTGGGTTTCTCTGAAAGTTAGGACTATAACCAGTGTATCAAGCATAATTATAAACCAACTTCTGCATTCTTTGTCCCTTTCATTCCGTTAGCTAGGATAACATTGGAACAAAATAAAGTTGCACTCAACGTATTTTTATTGCTTTCAATGCTTGGAAAATTTGTGAGATCATCAAGCTAATTTCCTCTGCTCGTTTGTTATCTGATAATTGCTCGGCAGGCCATACGGTGTAGGCTTAACACAAGGAAGAACTTGTGTGTTGCAATGGGTAGGTCACGGTCGCTTCATTTTTATTTTTTTATTTTTTTTGCCACTCCGTCCCTTTATCACACTACGAGACATTTGGAAATGTGTGGTTGCTGATCATCACGTTGTTGTGACCATCAGGAAGATGCATGTGCGGAATACATGATAAGATAATCTTGTCAAAGTGCAAAACAAATGAACAAATCGAGCATATAGTATTATAAAGGGCATGGAGATTGCTGGGAGAAATGGATGGCACTTGGCATCACACCGGAGAGGAGGGAGATAGTTGATATAAAGATTAAAGAACACAATCGAGCTCGTATCTACTTCATTTTCTTCTTTCTCCCCTCATGTAAGCAATAACTCAATTAAGATGTTGGAGCAAAACAAAGCACTCTTAACATCTGGCTATTCGTCTCCAAGCTTGAGGTTCTACACCCAACCACATACTTAGCAACACGAACAAGAGGATTATAATATATTTGTCGTCCTTTTGCTTCCAATATCTATCCCACAATCACTTTG
Organism: Eleusine coracana subsp. coracana; assembly: GCA_032690845.1. Lineage (NCBI taxonomy): Eukaryota > Viridiplantae > Streptophyta > Magnoliopsida > Poales > Poaceae > Eleusine > Eleusine coracana. The sequence goes on from CM064430.1 coordinate 264,513, forward strand.
CAGACAATAGACGATGGAACACACAAGATCTCTGCGAGCTAGTATATGTAAGTATGTGTGCCTTTAGAAGAGCGAAGAGTGCATAAAACTGAAGACATCAAAGACGGTGGCAACCATTATACATACTTTATTTTTAGAGGAAACTATGGTAGGCACATGGGCTACCTGAACACTATATTGAAAGTCTCTCGCCCCTTAATTATGCAATTTTTCATATCCTAAATATTGAATTTTTTTACTATTTTCATAATGTGATCCTTTGACCCAGGCTGGTTCTTCCTTCAAACTTGTTTTCCTCTCTATGTTGTGAACGTAGTTCCAAAACTACCAAATGATCAAGCCTTGTAACGTCTTTGATAAGTTTCCAAATAGTCATCATTTGACTCCTTTCCACAGAATATTCCATTCGCCATGTGCTCCAAGATTCAGTTTCGGTATGTTAAAACTGACAGATCGGTCCCATGTCGCCAGTGACTACCTCACTCGATCCAAGCGCGAAGTCAAACGTCAACAGCAAACTTACTTTTCCTCGCGCAAAATGTTCCTCCTCTTCCTCGCCGTCGCAGCCCTCGCCGCCGGCGAGGCCGCGGCGGCCACCACCCTCACCACGACGCCTCCGAATCTGGCTGCTTCCGACGATCAGATCACGATCCGCTGGTCGGGCCTCCCGGAACCGGACGGCCTCGACTATGTCGCCATATACTCGCCGCCGTCCTCCCGCGACTTCGACTTCCTCGGCTACCTCTTCCTTAACGGCTCGGCCACCTGGCGCAAGGGCTCCGGCGAGCTCAAGCTCCCGCGCCTCCCCACGCTGCGCGCCCCCTACCAGTTCCGCCTCTTCCGGTGGCCCGCCAAGGAGTATTCCTACCACCACATTGACCACGACCACAACCCGCTCCCCCACGGCAAGCACCGGGTCGCCGTCTCCGGCGAGGTTCAGGTCGGCGACCCCGCCCTCCCCGAGCAGCTGCACCTCGCGTTCGCGGACAATGTCGACGAGATGCGGGTCATGTTCGTGTGTGGCGACAGCGAGAAGCGAGTGGTCAGGTACGGATTGGACAAGGAGAAGGAGGAGGAATGGAAGGAGGTGGGCACGGAGGTGAGGACGTATGAGCAGAAGCACATGTGTGACTCGCCGGCGAACAGCAGCGTGGGCTGGAGAGATCCGGGATTCGTCTTTGACGGACTCATGAAGGAATTGGAGCATGGAAAGAGGTACTTTTACAAGGTAAAATCTGCATTGGTGTAATACTGTAATTAAGAATGATCTGGATATTTTATGATTCTGGGTAGCAATTTAGCTCTTTAGCAATTTGGTATGGCAGTCAATTGGTCTATGAGAAAAAAAAATCTTTAAAAGGTCATATAAGCTGCAGGCTAAAGTTGCAATCTGGTCATTCTAGGTGCACTGAGTTTAGGATTTCTGCTTCACAGTGAGCAGGATATGTCATTCTGTTTTGAAGATTGATTTTTGTTAAATTAGTATCTGATTCATTAGTTATAGTTTGTGAAGAAGATTTCTGAGGTATTTAAAATGTGCAGTGGACGAGATAATAAAAAAGCAGAGCATCATGGCTTTGCTGTTAATTACTCTGTTGGCTTGTAGTAAAAATCTCGCTCATGGGACTTGTTTTGTTCTCAGCCTGTTTTTTTTTTTTCACATGAATGGGGCATATCTGGCAATTGCTCCTTCAAAATTATGATTGGGATTGGATTGATTATGAAGTGCTCAACATTGACTTGTGCTAAAAAGAATACAAGGAAAAAAAAAAGATTGAGCCTATCAAACTGTAGTATTGTCGTGATCACCAACACACAGAGCAGAGCATTGTCAATGTGTACTATTTAGGAACTGAATTGAGTGTATATGTTCCAACATTCGATGAGCCCTTAGAAAGTTCATATATAAATGCAAAATTCGAATCTAAGATTCTCTTATTTACAGCTCTTTGTTCTAAATAATTTTGGTTCTGAATTTCCAACCTGGTGGTATAATAAAGTTGAAAAGCTATGTTTCTTGGGAGGTTGTCAGACTGTTTCCTCTATGCTCATATTTTTTTTATGTATTCTCCTTATTTTCTTAATTGATTAGATGAGCTATATTTAGTAGGTCGGCAGTACCTCAAGAGGATGGAGCGATACATACAGCTTTATTTCACGTGACACTGAAGCCAATGAGACCATCGCATTTCTATTCGGTGACATGGGAACGTATGTACCTTATAACACCTATGTCCGCACGGAAGCTGAGAGCTTGTCGACTGTAAAATGGATCCTCCGTGATATTGAAGCCCTTGGAGATAAACCTGCCTTTATTTCACACATTGGAGACATCAGCTATGCCAGAGGATATTCTTGGGTATGGGATCATTTCTTCAGCCAGATTGAGCCAATTGCTGCGAACACGCCATACCATGTCTGCATTGGAAATCACGAGTATGATTGGCCATCTCAACCATGGAAGCCATGGTGGGGTGCTGGTATCTATGGAAAGGACAGTGGGGGAGAATGTGGAATACCATACAGTGTCAAGTTCAGAATGCCTGGCAATTCTAATCTACCTACTGGTAACGGAGGTCCAGACACCAGGAATGTCTATTACTCATTTGATTCAGGTGTTGTGCATTTTGTGTTTATGTCAACTGAAACAGATTTTGTTCAGGGAAGTGACCAATACAACTTCTTAAAAGCAGACCTTGAGAAGGTTAACCGAACTAGGACACCTTTTGTTGTTTTTCAGGGCCACCGCCCCATGTACACCTCAAGCAAGGAATCAAGGGACGCTGCATTGAAACACCAGATGCTCCAGCATCTGGAACCACTGTTGGTGACATACAATGTGACAGTTGCACTATGGGGACATATCCACATGTATGAGCGGTTTTGCCCCATGAAGGACTTCCAGTGTCTCGGCACTTCATCAAGCTTCCAGTACCAGGGTGCTCCTGTTCATCTTGTGATTGGGATGGCTGGTAAAGAAAGTCAACCTTTGTGGCAACCAAGGCATAATCACCCTGAAGTTCCCATCTTTCCACAACCTGTGAGGTCAATGTACCGTGGTGGCCAGTTTGGATACACAAGACTTGCAGCAACAAGGGAGAAGTTAACACTAATGTATGTGGGGAACCATGATGGGCAAGTCCATGATACGGTGGAGATATTTTCAGGTCAAATATCCAGTAATAGTAATGTTGCGGATGTGGTTGATGGTACAAAGGTCGGCACAGGAGTCAGCACCAAGGGAAAAAAATTTCCATGGTATTTGAGAATTGGAGGCAGTGTGATGTTTGCACTGCTGCTGGGGTTTGTCTTCGGATTTCTTGTCAGGAGGAAGAAAGAAGCTGCACATTGGACTCCGGTAAAGAACGACGAATCATGCGAATTGAGCCAATACCACTAGTCTGATGCGGAATCAAAATGGCGAACTATTTGCTGGCTAGATATACGGTGAAGCCATTTTGACATTTGGGTGACTCAGTGTTGTAAGTTCATACAGATGTATAATACCTTAGTATAAGGCAGTCTTCAGCAATGATTTTTTTTTTTTTTTTAACTGAAACATTTATGGTCCCTGATGTATAAGGATATAATTATGTGACATTGTGTTCGTTGTATAGGTTGACACGAGTGTTTGACCTGTATGGCTGTAGGATAAGGTAACACGATTGATTGAGGTATTGATGTTATTGTGTACTTCATTGTGGTTGAACAATGGCATTTTATGATCCTACATACATATCTGTATCAGTTTGAAGCCTTGACAAGGAGCACTGACATGTTTTTATGGTGTATGGTCTGGTATCAGTATTATTCTTGCAGACCTCTGTAAAGAGGTTATTCTAGTATTCAATTCTGCAAGTGTGATCCGGATTATTTTCAGTGGTACAAGGATGATTAATGATCTTTGTTTATTCATGGTCCTTGCCATGATGTCTCGTCGTTAAGATGCTTGTGAGTACCAGTGTAAGTTTGCATACCCAGCTGTGTCATGTATAGAACAGAGTTTCTGAAAAATTCTCTGGTCAGTGCACTGTCTCTGCTTAGACTATTTTTTTAGATTTTTTTTCGAATAATGACTATTTTTTTAGATAATGTCTCTCTGTTTCGACTTAATTTGCGGGAAGTGGAGAAGCTTCAGAAAGAAAGAAGCCCAGCCCGAGGAGCAAGCTGGGCCTAAAGAATGATGAGTGGGCCTTTTCGTTAATGGCTGGGTCCACACAAATACCTGTAGTGTTAGTTTCTCTAATTGTCTCATCGGAAGAAAATAACAGAGAGAATAGTTCTGTTCTTATAAAAAGGTCCTTGAAACCAGGGGTAAAACCTTAGAAGCATCGTCTTATTAAGCCAAAGCAGAGTAATGAGTAACCATGTGCTCTATGTACCCTTAGCATGCCAACTTAATGATTTTGCTAATGAAACGCGAGATGAGTGATGGGGCATGCAGATAAAGGCGCACAAGAAATGAACAAATTCTTTCTACAGGAAAACAAGTGAACTAATCCTATATAAATGTTGGATAACATGAATATATTCGATGTAATATTAAGCAACATCTTAGGACCGAGTGGCTGTTTTTCCCTTTATGCTACAAAATGATCTGTCAGCTTGAAAATTTGAAAATCTGGAGCTTCTGTTCAATATGCCCCTTGAGTGTTTGCCTGTTATTTTAAAGTACATACAATGAGATATTGGACGAAAACAAAATCATATTAGATTCTATGTGGAGTTTTGTAGCAGGCTTGGAGGGATGCATCACTCTTGATTCACTTCGTTGCCCGACTTCTTATAGGGGTGGGGGAGTTTGCTCTCTAATTTTCCAACAACTAGAGCTGCAGTGGCACCACGACAATCTTTTGAGTCTGTTAGGCTGACTCCAACGGCATATCCATATGCCCACCTAAATTTAAAATGAGTCAAAAATACTTAAAAATATTCTCCAACGAAGGACCTAAATCGAGACTCAAATTGGGAGAGGGTCGGGATCGCGACCCACAAATGGAGCATTGCGCCCCGCGACCCAGCTCTCTCTTCCGCCTCCCCCGTCGCTAGCTCCGCCGGCCGCAGCCCCTGTCGACCGCGGCTTCCCCTCCAGCCGGGTAAGCTCCTCCGGCCTTCCCTCCCGCCGCCGTATCCGCCGCCGCCCATGGCCTCCCCTTTCACCGTCATAGCCGCCGCCGCCCGCGGCCTCCCCTCCCGCTGTCGTAGCCATCGTCGTCCGCGGCTTCCCCTCCCGTCGAGCGAGCTACCCCAGGTCGCCGAAGCCGCCGGGGCCCGTGCGTTGATAGAAGGAGGGCACCCTAGATCCGGTCGCCCCACGCATGCCCCAGATCCACCGCCAGTTAGGAAGTCGTCAGCCGTCGAGCTCCTTCGCCACCTGCCGTCCCCAAGCTTCTCTTCCTCCGCCGCCGTCGCCGCGCACGAGGTGACCTAGTTTACGGTCTTCGTTGGAGATTGCTTCATTTGGATCGTGCCCTTTCCATCGAAGGAAGACCCATACGGGCGTTTGGGTCTCCATACTTGGTCTCCACCGTTGGAGACAACCTTAGCTCCTTATGTACTACTATGGAAAAAGTCAAAATTAGTCCCCTCAAATATACTCGAAGTCTACATAATCCCCTAAACTGTTTTTTGGTTCATTTCACCCCCTAAACTATGTTACTTGGTTTAATTTACCCCCTAATATAATTTATCTTTTTTATTTCTCCATGCACAAGTGTGACATTAAGTTAAAATTTTGTGAGATGATAGTAGGCATCGTAACTCATGCTATAAAAGAATAAATTAGTTTTTAATCATTATTTTGATGGGCTGAGATATTTAATAATTAAGTAACCATTGGGATACAATATTATATTAAAAATATCGACGAAAAATTTATAATATATTTTTTTGACATACATTGTGATATTCACTATATCCATGCAAAATTTTAAATTAAAATTTAATTTATGTATAGTGAAATAAAAAAAGACAAATTGTACTAAGGAGTGAATTGAACCAAGTGTCACAGTTTTCCCAAAATAGTATTACTCTTTTAGAAAGGCAATTGAATAGAAAAATGATCGTGTTCCCTAAAGATGATATATCACTTCAGATATATATAGGATAAGATTATTTGGTTTATTCCTACTACTACATCCATTCCAAAATATAAGCATTTATCGAGTTTTAAAAATCATATTTGACCATTTGTCTTATTTGAAAAAATTATAAAAAAATATTTTTATTACAACATGTTTTTATTATTATACACTCGTTCCATACTTCAAAAAGAAGTTGTTTTGGGTCCATAGTTGATTGTACAAAAGCAAATAGTTTTTTAAAAAGTAAAAAAAATATATTAGGTTAATTTCAATACGTCTTTAATAAGAACAGAGAGAAAATAACTTTTAATTAATGAGTCATTGATATGTTAAAATATTCTAAATGATATTTTTTTAAGTATAAAGAGAGTATATTTTATATATAACTAATTTGTTTTTATATTTTATAAAATAGATTAAATAAAATAAATGATCAAATGTGATGCTTACAATCAATAAATATTTATGTTTTAGAGCGGAGGTAATACCTCGCAAGCTGCATCCATATTTGTCCGTCTCACACAACGGTCCCATGAATCAAGGAAGTTAAGACTGTTTCAACCACTTTCAGTCATTCATTTTTATCCCACCAACCATACTCATCATATACACGAGGACCACCTTTTGGAACACTAACATGATTCTCTTCTCCAACAATGCTTTGAACAATGTAATTTGGACAGGTCATGGTTACTCAGTTGTTGTTTTTAAGGCACTATAGGTCGTACTCTCACTTTGTTCAGTTGGAAGGTGTGACTGCTAGTCATGAAGTGTTAGTGACTTTGAGAAGAAGATGTATTTCCAGAATGGAAAATAAGATGATCTTTTTTTATAAGAAAATAAGATGATCTTGCCAAAGCGCAAAACGAATGAAGATATCACACACATGTATAAAAAGAGGCCGATGGAATCATGGAAATGGATGACACCAGAGATAAAATAATACAACCGAGCTCATGTCTAGTACTATTCTTTCTCCCTTCAAGTATTCACCACTCAGTTCAATTAGGATGTTGGAGCAAAAGAAAACACCCTTTAACAGCTGTTTATTGGTCTCCAAGTTTGAGAAGGAGCCATCAACGGAGACAGGATTAAATGAAGTAGATGTTTGCGATAGTAACCATGCTTTCTTGTCCTGTTACTATATGCTTTCTTGTCCTCTTAGGCTAATCTCAATAAATAGTATTATTTCGATGTTGTCAAGAGTATCATGTCACCTTTAATGGTTTAAAACCATGAATGAAATCACTCTTTTAATAAATAGTTTTATTTTGATTTTTTATGTCATTTACTTCTATATAGTTTTATTGATTGTGTAAAAAATAAAATAAAATAATTATTTTTAATGTTATTTCATGATATTTCAATTTAAAAAATTATATAGACCCAATTTTATCTAGATAAAACTTTTTTCTTCTCTTTCTTTATAATACTCTTATCATGTTACCAGATTTGCTACAAAAGGGCATGTAGTTTAGTGGTTACAAGAGACTTAGTAGCACCTCAAGTACTGGGTTTGACTCTTTGTAGGAGCGAATTTACTAGGATTTAACGACATTGTACTTTTAGTGGTAGGCGACACTCCTGTCGACAGCGAGACGCTAATGATGACTTCGTCAATCTTGAGGATTTACTGGCTCAGTCTTCGAAAATATTTATAGGAGTAGAGTTTGCGTACGTGTGTTCATAGGGGTGAGTGAATCTAAAAAAATGTTACCAAATTTACTTAGTAACATCTAATTAATAGAAATACAACTTTCATTAAGAGTAACCTTATGTTATTAATATCACAAGAAACAAATGAAACTCATACGAATTCAATGCGATCAGTGAGCACGAATATGAAGACAGTTTTTTCACCCGAAAAAAGGATTTCACGGTATTCCAGCTCTGCTCAGAATATTCCAATCCAGCTTCCGTTCTGATTCCTTAAACTGACAGTTCGGTCCACGTTGTCAGTGACTCACCCCCCTCAACCAAATGCTAACTACACACGCCACAAGCAAATCTGCTCGACGCCGTCACCGGCAAAATGCACCCAGAAAACTCCCACCTTTCCTTCCTCCTCTTCCTCGCCGTCGCGGTCCTCGCCGCCGGCGAGGCTGCGGCCGTCACTACCCTCACCGCGACGCCCGCTAAGTTTACCTCAACCGACCAGCATATCACGATTCGCTGGTCCGGCCTCCCCGACCCGGACGGCCTCGACTATGTCGCAATCTACTCGCCGCCGTCCTCCCGCGACTTCGACTTCCTCGGCTACCTCTTCCTCAACGGCTCCGCCACCTGGCGCCAAGGCTCCGGCGAGCTCACGCTTCCCCGGCTTCCTAACCTCCGCGCGCCCTACCAATTCCGCCTCTTCCGGTGGCCCGCCAAGGAGTACTCGTACCACCACATCGACCACGACCGCAACCCGCTCCCGCACGCCAAGCACCGCATCGCCGTCTCCGGCGAGGTCGTCGGCGGCGACCCCGCGCGGCCCGAGCAGGTGCACCTCGCGTTCGCAGACAGGGATGATGAGATGAGGGTCATGTTCGTGTGCGGCGACGGCGGGAAGAGGGTGGTGAGGTACGGATTGGGCAAGGAGGAGACGGATTGGAAGGAGGTGGGCACGGAGGTGAGGACGTACGAGCAGAAGCACATGTGCGACTCGCCGGCGAACAGCAGCGTCGGGTGGAGGGATCCGGGATTCGTCTTCGACGGGCTCATGAAGGAATTGGAGCATGGAAAGAGGTACTTTTACAAGGTAAAAATTGCATTTCTGTAACTTCGAATTGTTATTTTTATGGTTCTGAATAGCAATTTCACTTCGTTCCAATTTGATTAAGAAATCATTTCTTTCAATTTGTCACAAAAGGGAATAAAAAGAGCTTCAATTTTAGTCATATAAAAGTTGCTGCCTAGTGCCTGAGGTTGCAAATTAGGATAAACTGTGTGAGTCGGCCTTAGGATTTGTGGATTATACTCTTCCACTAACTGGATTGATAACTGTTTGAACATTAATTTTTGTGGATTCAGAATTACACTTGGTAAGATTTTGTTTCGTTTCTGAAATAACAAAACTTTACAGTGGGATGCCTCAGAGAAAAAACGAGGGATGTCACTTTGATGTTAATTTTGGTTTATAACATAGTATTGCTCAAGTGACTCGTTTCTTAGCTTTGCTGCTTAACATGAGTGAAGTGTATTTTCTTGCCAGTGGCTGCTCCTTCAAAATTATTATTGGATTAGCTGTGAAATGTTCAACATTGACTTGTCCTTAAAAAATAACACTAGCAGAATATGATTGAGCCTATCCAACTGTACATTTGTAGCGAGCACCTCCACAATTAGCATTTTCTATGTGTACCTTTAGGTACTGGTGTACTGAATATCTGTTCTGAACATTTGGTTAGCTGTTAGAAGTCCATATGTAAGGGTAAAATTCGAACACCAGGTTCTCTTAAGATTTTAAAGTATTTCAGTTCTGACTGCTATAACTCCAAACTTGTGGCACTGAAATGCTGTACAGCTTATGTTAATCTTTTCTATTATTTATTCCCCTGAGTCCATGAGTTTAATCAGTTGAACTATGTTGATAGGTTGGTAGTGACTCGGAAGGATGGAGTGAGACATACAGCTTTGTTTCACGTGACAGCAAAGCAAATGAGACTATAGCCTTCCTCTTTGGTGACCTAGGAACTTACGTACCTTATATCACCTATGAACGCACACAAGCTGAGAGCTTGTCAACTGTAAAGTGGATTCTCCGTGATATTCAAGCCCTTGGAGACAAACCTGCTTTTATATCACACATTGGAGACATCAGCTATGCCAGAGGTTATTCTTGGGTATGGGATCATTTCTTCAACCAGATTGAGCCTATTGCTGCCAATATGCCGTACCATGTCTGCATCGGAAATCATGAGTATGACTGGCCATTACAACCTTGGAAACCATCGTGGGCTGATGGTATATATGGAACAGATGGTGGGGGTGAATGTGGAATACCATACAGCGTCAAGTTCAGAATGCCTGGCAGTTCGATTCTACCAACTGGTAATGGAGGTCCAGACACGACAAACCTTTATTACTCCTTTGATTCAGGTGTTGTGCATTTTGTCTACATGTCAACTGAAACAAATTTTGTTCAGGGAAGTGACCAGTACAACTTCTTAAAAGCAGACCTTGAGAAGGTGAACCGAACTAGGACACCTTTTATTGTTTTCCAGGGCCACCGCCCCATGTACACCTCAAGCAAGGAATCAAGGGATGCTGCATTGAAACAGCAGATGCTACAGCATTTGGAACCATTGTTGGTGACACACAATGTAACTGTTGCACTATGGGGCCATGTCCACAGGTATGAGAGGTTTTGCCCCGTCAAGAATTTCCAGTGTCTGAACACATCATCAAGCTTTCTATACCCTGGCGCCCCTATACATGTTGTGATTGGGATGGGTGGTCAAGATTGGCAATCTATATGGCAACCGAGGCCTGATCACCCTGATGACCCGATCTTTCCTCAGCCTGAGCGCTCCATGTACCGTGGTGGTGAGTTTGGATACACAAGACTTGTAGCAACAAGGGAGAAGCTAACACTGACATACGTTGGGAACCATGACGGGCAAGTTCATGATATGGTTGAGATATTTTCTGGGCTAGTATCGAGTAACAACCATGACGCAGAGATGATGGATGGTTCAAAGCTCAGTACAGGAGTCGGCACCAGGCCAAAAAAAAATCCATTGTACATGGGAATTGGAGGCAGTGTGATATTTGCGCTGCTGTTAGGTTTTTTCGTTGGATTCCTTGCCAGGAGGAAGAAAGACGAAGCACAGTGGACTCCAGTAAAGAGCGAGGAATCTTAATAATTGCCAATAGCATCTGTGGTGCTGATCAAAATTGTGACTATTTATGGGGTTAGGCCCCAACATGGTATGAAGTTATTTATGACATTCTTGCTTCTTGGGGTTTTGAAAGTGTCGTGTACGAGTGTATATATAGTTGTGTAAGATGCTGGCTTTGTATATTACATTCGGGCAATATAGTTATTATGGGCATGTTAATAAGTGTGTAGTATTCTGTATCATTCAATAAGTGACTACTCTGTATCATAATGTACCACGATGCATCCAGGCATTGCTGTGATTGTGGATGTTCATGTCTGCCTACGATCCAGAATACACATGTGCATCATTCTGTCTGATTTGAGGTGCGCGGTCTGCATTTGTTGTCCTTCGCAGTTGTCCAGTTCTCTTGTGTGCCTCTGGTGAGGTTGTTCTAGCATTCAACAGAGGAACTCTCATATTTGTATTCTTTCGGGTCCTTAAACATTCTGATAACACTATAACCAACCATTCTTGCGAGAGCGTCATTGGGGCGTACCAGACTACTGGAGGAAATATGAGCATAGGGAGAGAGAGAGAGAGAGTGTTGACAAAGCATGTCCCATCATCAGTTTAGATATTCTGATCCTAGGTGACACATTTAATAAGTCTGATGATTTGAATCTATAGTTTGAATGCTTGGGAGACCTCAAATCCTCAGTGACCCCCCGCACTAAAAAAACTTCATTAATTTGTTAATTGCTACTCTTAAGTTATTTGAGGGATCGAGTGTGATAAAATTAAGTTTTGTTGTGGTTTTAATCTGATCTCCAACGTTAAGTCAAAACCGTGGATCCGACTTGTGATCACAGTTCTTTTTATCCCAGAAGAATGTGATCACAATGAAACGTTACAAAGGCTATAGTGTTGTTGAGATGTCTAAATGCACAAGGGGGAGCAGAAAGACAATTCATGGTCCTATGTGCCGGCATTTCTCCATCAGTTCTCCATGTTGTTGCGCGGCCAACATCTGAACATCACGATATTTATTCCAAAGACTTCGAGAGCACATCAATTATCTCCTGTTGTTAGTCTCTGGCTTTTGGTCGTGTACCTGGCACGTCACGGTCTTTCAGCGTCCGGAAGCCATCCTTCGGAGAGCAAGCCTTCCTTGACGAGCTCGCTGTGCTCGTAATTGTTGTCGCGGAAGTTCTCATGGTCCTCGTACATGTTGCGAATGGATGACAACATCAGCTCCTTCTTCCACTCTGGTAGCCGCGGAAACCCACAGTGCTTCTCTCCAAACTCATCACAATACTAAACAAAGTATAAACAACAGGTAGGTAAAACGAAACTTATTATTAATAATGTCTTGCTTCATTCTTAAATTGTTGTGATTAAGGACAAAAAAATTATAATTTATTTGTTAAACTAAAGTTTTAATTTTATTGTAACGACAACAATTTGAAAATGAGAGTATTATTATTACCTCGAAGTCCCAGAGGTCATGGGAGGATTGCTTGGGCACGCCGGCGGCCTCCTGGGCACTGTTGTACTCCTCGACGGAGCTGAGCATCTCCTCCGCCGGCGGCAGCCTCCTCCGGCCGGACAGCACCTGCGCCAGCCACTTGGCCTGAACCTCGTAGAACCTTGGCACGACGACCTTCTTGGGCACGCCGACAAAGGAGAGCTCCGGCGCCAGCGCCGGCGGGAACGTGTGCTCGAACAGCGGGCCGACGCGGTTCTCGTCGACGGTGACCACGCCGCCGGTGTCCAGGAACGGGTAGGAGTAGTCGTACCCCGTGCAGTAGATGACCGAGTCAGCAACGACACGGGTGCCGTCGACGAACACCACCGTCCCGTCCTCGCACAAGCATTCGATCTGTGCCAGATGAAACTCACTAGGAATAATTGGATATTGGACCTTGAGATGTGCTTGCTTATACCTGGGGTCGCAGATGAAGGTTGTGGTGTCTTGACAGCGTCTTGTGCACGCCAGCGGTGACATCGTCGACGGACTTGACGCTGATGTGGACCTCCATGGCCACCTTACTGATATCCACTGCAATGTCCTTGCCGCTCTCATGGCAGCCGACGACCACCACCACCTCACCCCGGAACGAGTCCGGGACACGGTACGAGTGGGAATGCAGATGCGTCCTCCTCCAATTCTCCATTCCTACAAAAAAAAAAAAAAAATCAGATGATCAGTTTCAGACTCCAGATAATGCAGATTGAAGTCGACCAGCAACATATAGATATTGATTACCGTTGATTGTTGGGAGCCTTGGATGAGCGTACTGGCCGACGGCGACAACAACGGCGTCGAACACCTCTTCCTCGGTGGTGGTGACCACGTCATCATCATCATCTTCACCTCGCCGCCTCGTGCACGACCTCACCGTCCACCACGTGTTCCCGTCATCGCCGACGATGGCGGCGACGCGCAGGACGGTGGTGTTGAGCCTGACGGCGTCCATGATCCCGAACACATCGCAGTAGTCCCTAATGTACCGGAGGAACTCGCCGTGGCCCGGGTACCGCCGCCCGTCGCCGCCGTGCCGGGGATAAAAGGGGAAGTCCAAGAAGCTCATAACCTCCCGGGGGACGATGAGCCGGAGCGAGGCGTAGACGCCGCTGTGCACGCCAGCGAGCCCGAGCGGGTCGCCGGCGTCGACCTTCGTGTCGTACAGCCACTGCCCGCCCACGCCGTTGTTCTGCTCCAGGACCGTCACGGCGTGGCCCTCACGGTGCAGCTCCCGGGCGGCGACGAGCCCCGACACGCCGGCGCCGACCACGCACACCTTCTTTGTGGACACCATTATTGAGCCCATGTCAGAGTACCAGTCATGTGTTTTGCGTGGTGGCGGAGCCCATATGGTTCATTGTCTACCCGTGTCATATGCACATGGCAGTTTTGCTACGAAAAACCTTCACGCTGCTTATTTTCCTCCACATATTTTTGTACTATTAAGTAGAAGGAAATCGTGACCGATTACACAACACAACCCGTTAAGATTGCTGATATAGCCATACATAACAAGTGACGCACCGGTAGGCTATTCAACTAGAAAGAAAGAAAAGACCTTCACGATGCATATTTTTTTCTCTGCATATATCTACTCTCGTGGCATCAAACCGCCAAAGTTCTCGGGACTGAGCCCGTACGGGAGCCGAGAGGACTCCACAGGGGTAGTTTGGTCTCAAACGGGATGAGACACCTTTAACGATTAACGACTAGCTTTCGTAAAAATTTCCTTACTTTTAAAGTACAGAGGGAGTATTTATTAACTTATAATATTAATTAATTTTACAAGGGAAACTTTGTTTTTTCAGGGCCAACTTTCATTTTTTCCACGACATCGAACACCTCCTCCTCGATGGTTGTGACTACGTCATCATCAATTCATCATCATCTTTACCTCGCCGCTGCGTGCACGACCTCACCTTGGGAACTCTCATATTTGTATTCTTTCAGGTCCTTAAACATTCTGATAACACTATAACCAAACCATTCTTGCGAGAGCGTCATTAATTGGGCCATAGCATCAAGGACCAGACTACTGGAGGAAATATGAGCCTAGAGAGAGAGAGAGAGAGAGAGAGAGAGAGAGAGAGAGAGAGAGAGAGAGCATGCCCTATCATCAGTCATATGATATTGACCTGTCACCTAAGTGGTGGTTTAGATATTTTGATCCTAGGTGACACATTTAGCAAGTCTGATGGCTTGAACCTATAGTTTCAGAGCTTACCTCAATGACTCCCCACACTCTCAAAAGTTTTCATTAACTTGTTATTATTATTGTAAGTGAAAAAACCAATTCTTAGATGTCGCCCTAATGTTTATGAGGGAGTGTGTGATAAACTTCAGTTATGCTGTGGTATTAATCCGATCTCCAACGTTAAGTCCAAACTGTGGATCCGAACTGTGGCCACATTCTTTTTATCCCAGAAGAATGTGATCACATTGAAACGTTACAAGTAAACAAAAGGCAGTGAAGAGTGTTGTTGACATGTCTAGATGCAAAAAGGGGAGCAGAAGGACAGTTCGTGGTCCTATGTGTCGGCATTTCTCCATCAGTTCGACGCTGTTGCGCGGCCAACATCGCGATATTTATTCCAAAGACTTTGAAAGCGCAACAGTTATCTCCTGTTGTTGGTCTGTGGCTTATGGTCGTGTACCCTGGCACGTCACGGTCTTTCAGTGTCAGGAAGCCATCCTTCGGAGCGCAAGCCTTCCTTGACGAGCTCGCTGTCATCGTAGTTGTTGTCGCGGAAGTTCTCATGGTCCTCGTGCATGTTGCGAAAGGATGACAAGAGGAGCCCCTTCTTCCACTCCGGCAGCCGCGGGAACGCGCAGTACTTCTCCCCAAACTCTTCGCAGCACTGAACAAAATCAAATTAAATGGCGGGTAAAATCAAATCAAAGCTTAATAACAACAATAATAATGTGCTGCTGCATTTGATTTGGTTGGTATAAAAAATGTTCACCTCAAAGTCCTCGAGGACATGCCAGAGGCGGTTGGGCACACCGGTGGCCTCCTGTGCGCGGCGGTCCTTTTCGACGGAGCGCATCATCTCCTCCACCGGCGGCAAACTGCGCCGGCCGGAGAGCACCTGCGCCACCCACCTCGCTTGCAGCTCGTAGAACCACGGCACGACCACCTTCTTGGGCTCGTAGAACCACTGCAACCCTTCAATGTGATTACATTCCAATCCTACGGGTCCTTGTATAACAATTATAGGATTATAAAACGATATAGCAAAACTGAAGTTTGTCAATACCTCGAGTTGAATTATAACTTGAGACACTGGTAGGATGACAGTTAAGGATTAAGTTTACCTTGCAAAAATAATGAATATCAGTAAATCCTCAAAGTCTAAAAATCTAAATTAAAGTTTTTCTTCTCCTTAATACAAAAAAAAATAATAAGCTCACTAGATTTTAATAGTAGTTGTCGTATTTTAAAATATCAAACTACTCTTTAAATTTTAATATTTTTAGAATCTGTACCTGGCAATTATCTGAGTGTGAGCACCTACTGGGCATCGCGGATACCTGGCAACATGGATGAGAGGTGGCCTTCCCAAGCAGCAGCGTGAAGGATTTTGACACTTTGTTCATGCTGACTGCGTGGCACTTGTGTGGAAAGAGAGAAATTAAACAGCATAGTGTTCAACAGCCAAGCGGCAGCGTCAGGCTCAACACCACACCGTCCTGCGCGTCGCCGCCATGGCCAATGACGGGAACACGCGGTGGACGGTGAGGTCGTGCACGCGGCGGAGAGGTGATGATGATGAGGCCGTCGGCCAGTTCGCCCACCGTACCCAAGCTAGCTAGGCTCGCAAGAATCAACAGTTCGCCGTGGACGTGCACGTCAGCGTCAAGTCCGTCGAAGACGTCGCCGCCGGCGTGCGCGAGGAGAGGACGGGACGGTGGCTTTCGCCGACGGGTCCTTCCTCGTCGCCGACGCCGTCATCTACTGCACGGGCTACGATGACTACTCGTTCCCGTTCCTCGGCACCGGCGGCGCGGTCGTCGACGAGGACGGCAGCTGGCGCCGGAGCTCTCCTTCGTCGGCGTGTCCAAGAAGGTGATCGTGCCGTGGTTCATTCTACGAGGTGCAAGCCAAGTGGGTGGCGCAGGTAGGTCCGGAGGAGGCTGCCGCCGGCGGAGGAGATGATGCGCTCCGTCGAGGAGGACCACCGCGCGGAAGAGAAACGCCGAGGGGAGCGTGGTCGGTATTTCATTTACCGACCACCCCTAGTAGGGTCGTAAGTGCTGTTGGATCGTGAACGAACGGTGGTGGGTCCCGACCCGAGCCGGCGGATTGGAAGTGCGGCGCGTGGATCGCTAGACGGCCCAACTTGTACGTCCACCTCACTGGGCCGAGCTGCATCTCAATAGCCCGATTCACCGCCAAGTGTTCGCAGCCCGGTCACAAATCACCACCACAACTAACGAAGTCGGAGACCACCACTGGGCTCTCCCCTCCACCCCTCCGTTCTCCGTCCACCACCTTCGCTTCTCCATCGGCTAACCATCATTCCCAGCAGCTCACACATGGGGTGAGAAGACTGTTCATTAAAGTTGCTGACACTGTCAATCGGGAAAGATTTAACGAACACTGAAAAAAAGTACTGTAACTCCTAGTAATTTGCAATAATAGGTATCGGGGGTGTACAATTGATCTTCTTCCCCCCCCCCCCCTGACCCGCACAACTAACACAACATGGCCATTTGCAGTAGGTATCGGGGGTGGAACATGGCGCTATAAAACAAGATTGTTGGCCATCGCAGACACGATGATGATGAAGGCTATAATCATCGTTCCCGAGAAATTGCAGCAAATTTCGGTGTGGTGCTATTTTGGACATCATGATGGAGCTATCCTGCTCCATATCCTTCTTCAGTGACCTTCTTCTACCCGTAGCAGTCGGAGCGGCCATCGCATGCAGAACCAGTGACCTTCTTTTTTTTCTTCTCCCTCTCCCACACACGCATGGTAGCAGAGAAGAGAAGAGGAGAGGAGGCAACGCTCATCGGTGACTCCACACGAAGCAGGTGCATCCCTCCCTCCATAATCCCTTCTCACCTGTTGCTCCCTCCCTTCATGCTTGCAAATCTGAGCCGCACCTATCCCTCCCTCCATAATCCCTTCTCAATCTACCATGTACGAGGTCAACCAAATCTACAAGCACCTCGTGGATGGCTGTCTCTCATGTTGTTCCCCCTTGAACCTGTAGATCCATGCCGTACTTCATCCCCTCCCCCTTCTGAACCCTAGATCAGTCTATATGATGTGCGAAATTAATTTCTCATCTATTTATTTGTGCAATAGGGTAGTAGAACAGGCTGGGTGATTGAAGGTAATTGCTCATAATTTTGCAATTGTTTGTTTGTGCAATTTTGATCTATGCGTAGGGCACTATATTTTTTGTTGTGATGATTTTCTTACACTATAAAGAAATTGCATTCTATTGTAGCTGAACCATGTCAGAACTAGATTTGCAATGTTGCACCATTGAAGAAAATAAAAGAAGAAAGAGGAGACGTATTGTACCAAGGGACGTAGGGTGATGATGACTGTAGACTGTAGACATAATAACAAAAAATATTTGTTCAAAGAACTATATGATGGGTCTGAAGTTACATGCTATGATGAGTTGCGTTAAACTAAAAGAAACTTTCATGACTTGTGCACCATGTTGCGAGAGAGGTGTGATCTCGATGATAGTATATATGTTACTGTGGAGGAGAAGCTTGTTATGTTCCTATTGGTGATTGGACATGGATTGAAAATGAGGTTGTTGCGTGACACTTACAAGTTTTCTTCAATATTGCATGTGTTGCCGTCGACGGTCTCCTCCCTCCTCCTCATACGTGCCGACGTCACTGGCATCCTCCCTCTGCGCGCCGTCGGCCTCCACCCTCCTCGTGCGCGCTGCCGTTGCCGGCCTCCTCGCGCGTGCCCTCATCCTCCTCACGTGCACCGACGCCGGCTTCCTCCCTTCTCGCACACGCCACTCCCGTTGGCTTGCTCCCTCCCCGCGCAAGCCGGATCTAGTCTCCCCGCGTGTGAATCTGGCGGCCTCGAGGTTGGGAGGTGGCAGATCCGATGCCCTCAATGTCGGGAGGGCTTCCTCGTGCATGGAGGCAGTGGCACTAGGCTCTAGGCATGGCGGCGACGATGGTTGCGGGAATGGCATGGTGACAGCGAAGTGCGGCACAACTAGCTAGGGTTTGGTGCTGGACTCGGCTCGGCTCGGCTCACCCAAGCCCGACTTTTTTTTTGTTTTCTTAATTTCTTCTTAATGGTGGTGGAAAAATACTGTCACTCAGACTTTTACCATTCGAGTGGTGGGCTTCATACCAGACACTGTTGTTCCTTTTCCACCGCCACAATTTTGATGTGACACGTAATAAGAATACGATTCATAGGAGAAACAAGATGTGTTTTGCTTGTTTTATTTCTTGAGACGGAAAGTTGATTACAATGTAGCACATGAATATGACCAACTCGAGATTAAAAAAACATAGGGCATCTGAAAAAGCGTGCTCAGCTTCTTCTGTTTCTTCCAAATGCTAATCATTTCTAGGTAAATTTCGTCAAATACTACTGAGAGACTGCAGTTCCATACATTCATCATCAACAGTTCAGTCGATCAACAAATGGAGATGATTTCCGCTACGATAGAGGAAAGAAAAAGATAATTGAGACTGAAAGCACTACTTAACTAAAGAAGAAGGTTTGTCAACACCCTACAATATTGATCATATTGTTGGAACTTGGCTCACACCGTGGGGGAAAAAGGCAAAAAGAATAATCATTGTGGGGATTGCGGCTATGTTCTGGGCCATTTGGCTTAGCCGCAATGACATTGTCTTTAGCAAAAAAATCTTTGATAAATCTGATGCAGGTTATCTTCAAGGGTACATATTGGCTAAGACAATGGAGACTCTTACAAAAAGAGGAGGTCAGAGATGTCATCACCAAAATGTGTCAGCATGTGGAGGTGGTGGCCATGGGCATGTTTTCTAGAAACGGATGGTCAGCACTTTATCGCATCAATGCTTAGTTTTTCTTATTGGTTTTGTTGGTCACAAAACCTGTAATAATTACTGAACCGGACTGTATGCATAAACAATACAAAAAAGCCGGAAACTTGTTTCCATTATCTAAAAAAAACTTAAAGAAGAAAAAGTGTTGTCACATTTTACACTTTCTTTCCATCGTCGTTTGGCTAAATTATCTTTAGTTAGAATTATACTTTTAATTAAGAACCAAATAAAGATCTTAATTTTGAGAGGCAATTTCAGTTTCCAAACTACATGTTTTCTAGGTATTACACATCACTTACTGTCATTGTTCTATACATCGAACAAACAGTAAACCTCTTGTTTTGCTGTAAGGACCATTCAAAGGTATCCCTCTCATCAGTTAGTTGAACCTCCAAAACTAGTGCTATTAGACTCTGACAAGCGGCTAGGTTGTTGCCCATCAAAGATCGTCTGAAAGATAAATTAATATGGTTTTGACCTAGCACCGAAGCAATAGAATCACTCTTTTTTCTAACAATATTAAAAAAGAGATGGAAATCTGCCCTTGAGGGTTATATTCCCCAACCATTTATCCTCCTAGAATCTTATCTGAGTTCTCCCAATTTTAACCTCGAGTCTCATAAAGTTGTTTTTCACCTTTATAAGACCCGACCAGAAATGAGAGTCACCCGGGATGTGCACATATGAATATGGCGACTGCATGTTTAAAAAACATGGGCACGTGGAAATTGTATGTCCTGGTTTTTCCGGTTCTTCCCAAGGCTATTAGTTCCTAGCAGTTGACAGACACATGGGGTGTGACAACTGGCAGGACCAAGCGATGTGAGACCTGATTTTGGACAAAAAAATTAGGAATTACTTTTTGTCACTGTTTATTAAAGTTGCTGACCCTGTCAGGAAAGCTTTAATAATTCCTAATTTGCAATAGGTATCGGGGGTGTACAATTGATATCGTCTCCCCCCGGACCGTCACAACTAGCACAGCATGGCCATTTGCAATAGGTATTGGGGGTGGAACATGGCGCCATAAAACAAGATTGTTCACCACCGCAGACTTTATGATGATGAAGACTATAATCGTTCCCAAGAAATTGCAACAAATTCCGATGTGTTGCTATCTTGGACATCATGATGGAGCTATCCTGCTCCATATCCTTCAGTGAGCTTCTACCCATAGCAGTCGGAGTGGCCATCACATGCAGAACCAGTATTATAGCCAACGCACTAACATCCATTGTCCTACAACTTCCCATGCTCTCTGATCCTCCCAATTCTAATGTTGTTTGCTTTGTTTCTTCTGTTTAGCTTGCCCGGTTCTTCTATCACAACATGGTTTTATAGGCAAAAGGCAAGAGGTCCGCTATGATAAAGGAAAAAAGAAAGATAATTGAGACTGAAAGTACTACTTAATCTCTATCTCTATCTCCTGTTCTCTATCTCTATCTCTATATTTGTATCTCTATCTCTATATTTGTATCTCTATATATGTATATGTATATGTATCTGTATCTCTATCTCTATACATAGTATGAACTTCGTGGACTCAAGAATCGGAATATACCTGAATTCTGAGAGACAATAGAATCAAAATATGATGGGCATGTAGTGGCAGATGACAAATATATCGAACTTCACTGAAGCTCAACACACGGCAGGTTACCCTCATCCTATGATCTATCCATCTCTATCTCTCACTCTCTTCATGCATGGTGCTAAATTTCAGGGTACTATGGCATCATATGTGCTTTGTACTGCATCAGGCATCGCCGTCGATGACAAGCAAAATAAGGCACAGAGACGAAGCTTCATCTACACGGTGAAAAAGTAGCGGTGTGCACTCATCACAAGATGAGGTCGCAGGTGATTTTTGTGCCATCTACCTGAGAATGACAAGGAGGTGGCTATCGACAAGGAGGCGTCGTGGCCCATGACCATTACTCGCAGCCAAGATTGCTAGCTATGACCAGTTTTGTGGCGTGTAGTTTCTTGGTTTTTTAGTACTTCTCCGTTTTTTAATTGCTGACGTACGTTAAGACAAGCCACCGTAGTTCATTTGTATAGTTCTTTATCTATGTTTGAAATGACAGTATTTTCAGACCGGAGGAGTAACAGTGTGTTTCTATTTGAGATATATATATAGCCACTTTCGTTGTCACAATGTCCGTGAGCTGCTCAGCACTTGCACGAGCATCTCCGACCTCTAGTCCTGAATTATTCGTGTGGAGTAACTTGCACGGTGGTGTTCGCCGATGGCTCCACCGTCATCGCGGACTCCATCGTCTACTGCACGGGCTACGACTACTCGTACCCGTTCCTGGACACCGGCGGCATGGTCACCGTCGACGACAACCGTGTGGGCCTGCTGTTCGAGCACACGTTTCCGCCGGCGCTGGCGCCGGAGCTCTCCTTCGTCGGCGTGCCCAAGAAGGTGTGGTTGTGCCGTGGTTCTACGAGGTGCAGGCCAAGTGGGTGGCGCAGGTGCTGTATGGGCAGAGGAGGCTGCCGCCGGCGGAGAAGATGCTGCGTTCCGTCGAGGAGTACAACCGCACCCGGGAGGACGCATAACCTCTACGACTTTGAGGTAATAACACTCCCCTTGTTTTTAAATTATTATTATCATATATAAAAAAATTAGTTAAAAATAAATTAGAATTTTTGTCATAATGATAATAATTTAAAAAATGGAGAGAGTAAACATTATATACCAATTAAAATGAACGAAGCAAGACATTATAAATAAGCCTCGCCGTTTATAATTTAATTTGTTCAGTATTAATTGTGACGAGTTTGGAGAGAAGCACTGCGCGTTCCCGCGGCTGCCGGAGTGGAGAAGGAGGAGCTCGCGTTGTCATCTATTCAAGACATGTACGAGGACCATGAGAACTTCGGTGACAACTGCGAGGACAGCGAGTGCGTCCGGGAGGGTTTGCGCTCGGAGGGCTGGCTTCCGGGCTGGGACACGGTAGGTGATGATTGTGGCGCTTTCAAGATCATGGGATGAATATTGTGATGCTGACACATCAACAAAGTTTAAATATGATTGACAAATATAGGGCCACTAATTATGTATTGCTGATTTGTAATTGTCTCATAATAAAAGGTTCATAAATATTTTTTTAGGACGACAGGTGTCAGTAAATCCTCGAAGTCTCAAAAACTAAATTAAAGTTACGAGATTTATGAAATATACCAAATACAACTAAAGAAATATAAAACTACCCCTTGGATCATACGTATAACATTTTTAGAATAGAGAATATATTTCAATGCCGAGAGCAGCTGGCACAGAAAGCAACACGTCTTTGTCAACCCACCATGGTGGTTCAGCATGGAAGCGACTCTAGAAGCACAAAGTGCCACCTAAACTTTGTGTCTTTTGGTGGCGTGTTATTCATAATTCTCTGCCAGCAGGAGCAAATGCTACCACGTCAGCACGAGATAGAATAGAACAGTATGCAATTGATGACCATGAGTTGGTAATTAGCATAGGTCAATAATAACAAAGCCTCTTTCGCTTCATCTTGGGACGACGTATGCAGCGTGAAGGCTATTTTTCTTATGATTCATGAGAATTCACTTGAATGCCCAACTTCACTTAAATGTCCAAATTATGATTCATGGGAATTCACTTGAATGCCCAAATTTTTCATAAAAGACTGAATCATGGATGTTTTGTGTATTTAGCCTACTAGTCCGTCAACCTGTGCGAATGTACGGGCTAGTATAATAACTTACAATTTATTGTGTCTTAAGATTTTTAATATGAAAATGAGTAAGTTTCATTATTAAAATAATATATTCTAATAATAAATAAAAATATAACTTCGAGAGAAAAACTTACTGTCTTGATTGAGGTGAGCGTTATACACACCATACTAAATATAAACAATATGTCTTACAATTTGACAGACAATTGTTAATGAAATTTATTTTAGATTTACTTATAAATTTTTAATATTCTTAGATAATATTTTTTTTATCAAATTTAGCCTTTTCTCTCATAATGATAAGGTTTGTAATGCAGAAATAAGTTTTAGGGGCACCCTTGACTATTTTTTTTAAAATTTAGATTTATTTTGTTGCATAATGTCAAGGTGGGTAATTTAGAAATAAGTATTAAGGGTACTTTTGACTAATTTATTATTATTATTATTACTAATTTTGCTTTTATTTGCACATATTGGCAAGGTGGGTAATTAAGAAATACTCTCTCTGTTCCAAAATTGTTGTCGCTATTGACTTTTTTTATAAACTTTGACCATTCGTCTTATTCAAAATCTTTTAAAAATTATCATATATCTTTTGATGATTAGTTTTATTACTAGATAACTTTAAAATGTAATTAATAATTTTATATATTTGATATAATTTTTGAAATAAGACAAATGATCAAAGTTTACGAAAAAAGTCAATGACGACAACAATTTTGGAACGGAGGGAGTAAATATTAAGGGTATTTTTGACTATTTTTTATAATGACAAAAGTGGATAATTTCATATCTATTATTCATCTTATTTTAGTTTCTACGGCCGAATCTTTTATTTTTTTTTGAGAATTTTTAGGATTTTCATCCGAAATGTGGAGGCCTTAAAGAGAGCCCCTAATTAGTATATATAAGACAGACGTATAAAGCAAGTTGGCTCAAAATTTAACTCAGTGCGCAAAAACTCAAAAACCAAGACCAAACAATGCAAATTTCATCTATTAGTTTCTCAAAATTTCTTGTAACAAATTGAAGCTATCAGTGTACGGTGCTTGTTTGAATGCCCGTATGGGTTCCACCGGTACATTTGGCTTTGCATTAAAATTACACAGCTGCCTTCCCGGGAAGGCACACCCTCAGCCGATCATCTCTGCAGTCCCTCATCCTCACATGCACAATGCAGGTCCCATTTGCACGGATCATGAAGCAAATCCAATGGTAGAAAGGAGATGCCTTCCCGGGCCGGTACCTTGGCTTTGCATTTCCCGTATGATGGTGTCGAAGAAGAAGGTCTGCGCCGTGAGGGCCACAACGTGACGGTCCTTGAGCAGAACGACGTCGTAGGCGGTCAGTGGCTGTATGACACGAAGGTCGATGCCAGCGTGCACAGCGGCATCTACGCTTCGTTTGCTTCAAATCAGAGCGAGCTCCGTTTCCATTGGCTTCGTGTACTGCCACTGCAGTCCGTTTGGAGCGTCGCAGGAGATAATTCTTGGTGGTTTCAAGATCATGGCACGAAATATTGCCACGTAGGCCCGGCAACAAAGTTAAAACTTGATTTACGGATACTAGTCCACACCTGCACGAATTTCTACAATCTATTAATTGAGTTACGATCGTCCACTTCGTGTCCACAAAGTTAGAGATTGAATCTAAATTGGTTTCGTACCTTCTATATCAAGTACCGAATTTCAAAAATCATAACTCCTACGTCCGGAGCTCAAATAAGGCAAACTCGGACTCTATCTCGTAGCTCTCAAAACGTTCTATAACTTTGGTATTCAATAGAAGTCCAGATCCCGTAGTTTTCATTTCCAAATATGTGATGTAAAAATATTTGTTCTGATTCGGACTCCTCTACATAGGTCTCTGTACGGGTCCATATCTCCTAGCTCTGTAGTCCAAATAATATGACTCATATATGTTTCAAAAATATCTCAACGAGATCTACAACTTTTGTGTTTGAACTTTTTCCATTAGAGCAAGTATTCAATTTCAAAATCATATTGCAATACAGTGTTATTTCTGGACTCCGTGAATTATTTTTTCCTTCCGAATAAAACTTGTAGAATATGGTAAAAAATGGTGATAAAATTATTACTTTTGATATATAAAATGATATACTAAGAAGCACAAATGGTAATACAAATATAATTTTTCATATAAAAAATATTAATAATATTATATATATCTAATAACTATATTGTGTAAATAATTTATATTTAAATTATAAAGAGTATTTTTTTAAAAGTCCGTAGCAACGCACGGACACTTTGCTAGTTAGCAATATTTGAGGAAAAAATATGAATATATGTATCGTTGTATGAAATTACAAATATATTTATTTTGACACATGTGTATCTTTGATCGGTTCTTCCCAAGACCAACCATGCATTCCTAGCAGTTGACATCTGGGGTGCGACAACTGGCAGGAAGAAGCGACGTGAGAGTGAGACCTAATTTTGGACCAAAAAAAATTAGGAATTACTTTTGTCACTGTTCATTAGAGTTGCTGACTCCGTCCGGAAAGCTCTAATGAACAATGAAAAAGTGTAATTTTTCCTAATTTGCAATAGGTATCGGGGGTGTACAATCGATCTTCTTTCCTGCCTGACCCGCACAACTAACACAACATGGCCATTTGCAGTAGGTATCGGGGATGGAACATGGCGCTATAAAACAAGATTGTTGGCCATCGCAGACATGATGATGATGAAGGCTATAATCGTTCTCGAGAAATTGCAGCAAATTTCGGTGTGGTGGTATCTTGGACATCATGATGAAGCAATCCTGCTCCATATCCTTCTTCAGTGACCTTCTTCTACCCGTAGCAGTCGGAGCGGCCATCGCATGCAGAACCAGTATTATAGCCAATAACGCACTAGCATTCATCGTCCTACAACTTCTCATGCTCTCTGATCCTCCCAAGTCTAATGTCTGTGTGTTGCTTCTTTTGTTTAGCTTGCCCACAGTTCGTCCTCACAACATGGTTTTATAGGCAAAAAAAGGTCAGAGGTCTGCAACGATAAAGAGAAAAAAAAATGATAATTGAGACTGAAAGTACTACTTAATCTCTATATCTCATGTTCTCTATCTCTATCTCTCTATCTCTTCAAGTCCACGCAACAGCTATGCCCACATACATAGTATGAACTTGGTGGACTCAAGAATCAGAATCGTACCCAAACTCTGAGTGACGACAGAATCAAAATATGATGGCCTTGATGGGCATGTCATGGCAGATGATAAATCGAACTTCACTGAAGATCAACACATGGCAGAGGTTGCCCTCGTCCTATGATGTATCCATCAGTATGTATCACTCTCTTCATGCATGGTGGTAAATCTTAGGGTACTACGGACTCATATGTGCTCTCTACTACATTATTAGACATTGACATAGAAGACGAGGAAAATAAGGTACAGATAGAGACGAAGCTTCATCTGCGCGGCAAAAAGAAAGAGTATGTATCACAAGCGAGGCGTGGGAGGTGAGGTTTGTGCCATCTACTTGAGAATGACGAGGAGGTGGCACGTGGCAGTCGCGAGGAGGGGGAGAAAGAGCAGGTGATCGAGCTAGGTAGCCGCGTCGTGTCCAATGACCATTACTCTAGCCATGACCAGTTTTCTGGCGTGTAGTTTATTTCTTTAGTAACAGTGTGTTTCTATTTAAGATAGCCGCTTTTGTTGGCACAAATGTCCGTGCGGCTGCTCAGCCCGCGAGAGTGCGCGCGATCGAGAGATGACAAGTGATGAAGTGGCAGCTCGTTGGAAGGTGAGGTCTGTGCGCGTTGACCCGGACAGCGGTGGCCAACAAAAGGACGGCACGGTGGCGTTCGCCGACGGGTCCCCACCTCAACGACAGCGACAGCGTGCGCCAAGGCTTGCAGACATGGCTCGGCTTATCTTCTGATGATGCTCATGCTGCAGAACAAGAGATGTTCAGTAGTTGACGTGTTTCTCACTGCTGCTGTACGTGCCATGGCTATAATATATATCCCGTCATTCTTTCTCAACTCTCAACTGGTGAACATTACGAGACCTGACAATTAGCACTAGTCAATCAATAATTGATAACAAGCCTCCTCCTTGACGACCTTCGTTGCATCATGCAGATTATTTTTCTTTTATCTTACTTCCTCTTTTTTTTTTTTTTTTTTGGCGTGTTCCTCTGTTTTTAAATTGACATTATTACAACAAAGAATGACATTCTACAGTGTTACATTTTGAGAGACTAAACATGCACATCAGAGACTAAATGTCACCTAGTAGCCTATATACATAATGCACATCAGACTAAATAAGGCTACGTACAACCGTTATTAGACATAGCATGCATCCGAACCAGCCCCAATCTGATACCGATTGTCCACTCCCATACATGGATAGCCATTTGCTGTAGGATGGCTCAGCAGAGCGGCTCCATACGTAACTGCTTCGTCAGGTTTCAGCTTTGTGTTCAGCTCCTTCCCACCAAAGTAGTCCCTGACGATCTTCCGAACCTTCGGAATCATGGTGCTGCCACCGATAAGAACAACTTCATCGACCATGCCCTTGTCCACTTCAGCGTCAGACATGACCGTATCAATCATCCGAACAAGTTTCTGGAACAGGTCATGGCTCAGTTCCTCAAACTTGGCCCTTGTCAGCGTCTCCGACAAATCCACGCCATCAAAAAGAGATTCAATCTTGACTTGCACTTGCTCCTGGCTGCTCAGTGCCTTCTTGGCATCCTCACATGCCGTCCTCAGTTTCCTCAGAGCGGCACTACTACCACCGTCGTTGTCATCGATGCTAATGATGTCCTTTCCGTACTTGTCCTTGATGAGTTGGACGAAGTGGTCCACGATCCTCTGATCAAAGTCCTGTCCTCCAAGGTAGGGATCAAGATCCCCTCCCAAGAAATCAAACACACCATCTGCGAACATCATGATGGTCGCTTCGGCCGTGCCGCCGCCGATGTGCAGGACGAGAACGTTGCCCTCGTCGCGCAGCTTCCTGTGGAGATTGTATGCGGTGGCGGCAGCGATGGGCTCATCGAGAATCCTCATAGGGCTCAAGCCGGCCATCGCGGCGGTGAACTTCACCGCCTCCCTCGCCGCGTCGCTGCGGAACTGCTCCGGGAGCGTGAACACGGCGTGCCGGACCTTCCGGCCGTCGAGGTACGCCTCCGCCGTCGCCTTGAGCTTGGCCAACACCGCGATCGACATGTCGTCGACGCTCACTTGCCTCGTCGTCGTCACGCTGCCGCCGTCGTCGTTGGTCTTCACCTCCATGTGAGGCCTCATGTCCTTCTCCATGACCTTGTACGGCATTTTCTCCATGACTCTGTCAACGAACCCTCCTTCCTTGTGGGTCAACCTGCAACATCAGATAGATATAGCAGATCGATAATGAAGTTAGCACGAATGAATTCACTTTTAAAAAAAAACAATCATGAATAATTCATTCACGTTCAGAAATATTACCTTTTGCCGAAGAGGCGCTTGAAGCCGGTGATGGCAGCATCAGGGTTGACGGCGGCGTGGTTCACGGCGTCCTCGCCGACGAGGATGGTGCCGTCATCGGATACGGCGACCCAGGACGGGATGCAGGTGTGGAACATGGTCTCAGATTCGCCTCTCAGGTAGCCGGCGACGCACGAGTTGGTGTTGCCCAGGTCGACGGCGATCGCCGAGCCGACCGGGTACACCGCCAGGCCGGGACGCCAGGTCTCGTCCCACAGCGCGCTGGCCTGACCAGGGAAGAATGCTACGGCAACAACGACCCATATGAAAGCCCTAAACAAGACGCGATCTGCTCCAGCCATGGAAATCGCATCAAAGGAGACACAGCACACAAGCCGTGCAGATAGAGATGATGGCCGCTGGCTTTGAATGAAGTTTTATAGATATGCCTGTGCGCGCATCGCGATGTCGGGTCCATATCTGCTTCGGCTTCACAACCGTTAATCCGACTCGTGTACCCATGGCCTTCCGATCTGGGCCAGAAGACAGAAGAGTCCATATCCGAGTTTAAAAGGATGCACTATATATATAACAAAATAAAATTCTGTAGTACCGAAACAGGAATCTGTCAAAAACAAGGAAAACGAAAAGGAAGTTGTGTCTGAGAAATATATAAACATCTTCTATTCAACACCAGTCAGTTAACAATCGGTGACAAAAAGGAACTTGTGAGCCAACTACCCAGCCTTCTAACTGTTAGGAGAGCTCTTGGATGTTCTGCGCTGTGCTGGTGAATGCCTGTTAGGAGACCTGATATCACCCGGAGCTTCACTGGGCAATCCACGACGCGGCCGAAGATTCGAAGGTCGTGATTCGGATGGATTTACAGGCTTGCGCCACCAGTTATAACAGAACCATACAAGCAGTATGGCAAAGAATGCAGCAGCAACAGCAGCTATCCATAGCACCCTGAGGCTGTTACTGCCAATACCTGGTAGGTTCTCGATTGGAAAATCCTTGCGAGCAGGAGAGGTGCCATTTCTTGGTCGACATGCTGGTCAAAAGAAGATAATGAGACACTAATAATATATTAACGTTTGTTAGAAGAGTATTCACTGCCTATTGCAAGCGTGAATAATAAATTCAATGGGAAGTACCTCGAGAACAGCTACGTGGAACTGAAGTCCATTGGGAGACAAAGTGACTATCTTTTCCTTTACATATGACATATGATGTTGCCAGTGCAAATTGAGAATATCTTCTACTTATGTAGCGGCACAAGCAGCATGCCCCACCATCGCTGCCAGTGGTATCTACTGCATGTACCAGTGCATTGCAGCATGCCACCGAGGGTGGCCGCCAGTTTCCATCTACTTCGACACACGACAAAGAAGCAAGACTTATCATGTCAAAACGACAGCTGCCAATTTCTTCGCTTTCTGTCTTAGCCTTTGCTACAACTTGCGAGGTTGAGAAGAGTATGACCAGTAGAAAAATCCACATTTGGCACATTTTACTAACTGTGAAAGGACAAGAATGAAATTTTTACATTAAAATGTGAATAAAAGGATGCCAATCGATCTCAAAAAAATAGTATCAGAAGCACTGCTTATATTTCAATAAAAATAAGGGGCATTATTTATTTGTTTATACCTAGAATGTTATGTCAGAGACAATGTTTGTGTTTGTATTCACCAAAAAAGGACATTGGCTAGTTTAGTTGTTTATATTTGGAATGATATAGCATTAAGCTCCTTTGGTCATGTGAGTTACCCTACTGTCCTACACAGATTAAATTTAAATCCTAACATCCAATCTTTTATAATCATTAGGCGATTATTATGTTGATTCCCTAAAAAAAAAGTGGTTATTATGTAGAAACAGTATGTACACAGCATCTACCTATCAGGCATGAAAGCACAAAACATTTTAGCCAGTATATTCATCAAACTGAAAGCAAGGATCACGCTTTGAGCTGATCCTACGATCAAGAAAGGAGAAAAAACACTTGACTGATGCAGGACAAAATGATACATAATTAGAACTAAGGCACAATAATACCTAACAAGAAGGCAAAAGAAATGGAGAAGCAAAGTGTCCAAAAAAAGGAGTAGCGGTTATTAAGCATTATTAGCACTTCAACCATTCAGTAACAGTTCTTTCTTTAATCTGATTAATTCAAGCAACCAGTGTCATTTCCTAAGTTATGCATCCATTGGGATCAATGAACTAAACCAGCACAATGTACTTGATGTCGTATCAGTAGTATTAACTTGGAACAGGAGATGTTAAACCAGCACAATGTACTTGATGTCGTATCAGTAGTATTAACTTGGAACAGGAGATGTTAAAGGGTAAAGGTGTACCTCTCAATGGACTTGTTGATTTCTTCCTACACTTCAGATTTACAGTCATGCAACAGGCAACTGATTCCTTGATTTTTTCAACTTTGTCAGTCATCTGAAATGAATTCCACATCATTACTAAAGAGGTGACTGGTTTTCATAAACCCATTCGGCGAAAGGTAGAGATAAGATAATGCTGAAATGTCCAAAATTTCAAATGGATGAAGGCTAGGTGTAAATTCATCCATTCTCACAAAAACACAAAGGTGTAAACTTGTCCAGTCTAAAAAATTCAGAGGTCTAAAAGTTCTGATGTGTACCTGAAACAATTCTATATCATTGCTCACAAGGCTAGTTGTAAAACGGCCAATATAAAGGTTCTGATGTGTACCTAGCTACCTAATGCTCAAATGCCCTAAAGAGTGGAAGTGGATTAGGTATAGAAATGTATAAGGCTTCACCTCCACCACCTTCCTGGCAGATAGAGTGGAAATGTTAGCATATTCCTCCTTCAACACGCTTAACAATTTCAGAGGGCAAATGTATTTTCCAGAGAATGTCATATCGCATAGTGCATTTGCCTGTGTGAGAGAGGACAGAGCGAGTTAATATTTGTCACCCTTCCCTGAAAAAGAAAATATTCAATTGCAGCTAAGGCATAACAATTGTTTTGGGGCTGGAGGTGGGGACTGCAGTAACAACATTATAAAAAGCTGATCACAACTGAATACTAACAACAACATATAGGCGTTTGTTGGTAAACCGGGAATTTGACGTTGCAACTATGGTGAGAAGATTTAGCAAAAGTTCCATACCGCCTTTTTGTGGATGATCAGAACAAGGTTCCCTAATCCAACCACAAAATATTGTTGATCCATTCCCGGATAAGCCTTTTTCCTTTGATTAGTGAGCCCAGTATTAAACTGGAAATGCAGCAGGCCCCGGATAGAAGAGGAGCACAAAAATTTTCAAAAACGAAAAACACCACACCAATGGGATTTAATACACGAATACACAAGTTGTTGCGAGATAAGCATGCGCTGGATCGGGAGCGGAAAGCAAACCGGAAAGGACGTAGCCTGCAGTGAGGCGGCGGTGCCGGATCTGGTCCTGGAGTTGTGATCGCCAGCAATCGCCATGGAGCGCCGCGGGGAGCTGGTTAACTGAAATGGAATCGACCGGAGGGATGAATCGAGCCGAGGGGAAGAGAAGGGGACAAATACATCAAGCGCGGCGGGGCCCACTCGAGGTCGAGGGTGTTACCAGTTGTGTTCCGGAGGCGAGAAGCTGCTCCTCCCCTTCGCCGTCTCCTCCTACCGGCGGCGGCCTCGAGACGATAGCTCTGCTTCTGTACTGCTACCTCTGGTTCCTTCCCCCACAAGCAAAAGTCATCTTGCGCTGCGGGGGTTCAGGCAGGGTTTATGCTGCTGGTCTAGTGACCACTGACCAGATTGGGCCGGCCCACCTAGCATAACTACTCTCTCCTTCTTGTAACTACTCTCTCCAACTTAGGAATTGTTTGGATTCATCTTCTAAATTTTAGTTGGCTAAATTCTAGTTACTTATACTCCAAATATGATCTTTTAAAATCTCCTAAACTTTAGTCAACCTAGCTCCTAAACTTTAGATCTCTAGTCACTTCAACCTTCTTAAAATTTCTTAAACTTGAGAAAAGGTAACTAAAGTCAAAATTACCCCTCCTCACATGTATAGCCCACACGTATATTTATTTTTTGATTAGTTAATAAAGGGTAGATATGTCTATTTTTTATTTAGCCAAGGATTTTAGCTATGGATCCAAACATATACCTCCTAAAATTTAATTGGCTAAACTTTAGTTGACTAAACTTTAGGAGACTAAAATTTAGCCAACTAGAGGATCCAAACAGTGCCTTATTTGTCTAACCAGTGTTGCCATGCTTTTGTGTTACTATCTTCATTCTAAAATTTAAATATTTATTGACTTTCAAAAATAACATTTGATCAGTCATTTTATTAAAATATTTTATAAGAATAAATGCAATCATAATAAAATAAATAATATTTTTTAGTAACACGAATAATTTATAAAAGGTAATACTAAATGGTTACGTTTTGGAATATAGAGAGTAATTGGACACTAGTTGGACCTGTAGCATTGTTGTTCACAAAATAAAAGTAGACGATCGTCTTCTCGAAACAGGAGGTAAAGGGAAAATTTTGAACCAGGAAAAAAAAATCCATTTATAAAACATGGATCAATGTGTAAGATTAGAATGTAACTTTTTGTTTTATTTCCTGAAAAAAATAAAAATTATTTTTCATCAACAGTCATGTGACGAACATGATGATACATATATAGTTGTTCTACAGAAAAGAAAACATGACCGCGAGGTAGGTGGAGAGCTTGTTTAGCATGTTTATTTGTGATCAATATTAATAAAGCCAGTGAGTAAGGCTCCCGGAATCCGAATGCCACCCTAGATTGTTTCAGAAAAAAAAAATATTTTTGATGGAGCTGTTCATTGTTATGGTAGTTGTTGCTCTAAGCTACATGACTCCAATCTGTGTCGGCAGGGACGTATGCTCTCCTTCCAACTTATTTGGTAATCAGATCTGTTTCTTCTTCTACACATTAGGGTTCGTTCTGGCCTGCAAATTTCATTTCGTTCTTCCTACGGAAATTTCATTGTGGCAGGCAATGACATGGGTCTGAAGAACGAAGATGGTGCCTTGCAATTCCCCGTGTTCCACTGGAAGCATCCCTGTCTACAGCAGCTGGATTCTTCGCCGTCGGCGGAGGTCCATCCAGCTGCAGAGGCGAGTCCTGTGGTGGCAAGGGACGAGATCCACAAAGGCAAGTTCTTGATGGTCATCGGGCTTGGCACCCCGGCCATCTTCAACCTCGTGTCCATCGACACCGGCTCCACGCTCTCCTGGGTCCAGTGCCAACCGTGCCAGATTTGGTGCAAGTCGCGGGCGGCTGAGGCTGGGCCCACCTTCGACCCTCGCAACTCCACGACGTACCAGCGCGTCTCCTGCTCCAGCCGAGACTGCGCCGACGTCCATGAACTCCTGGGCATCCCGTTCGGCTGCGTGGAGGAGACGGACACGTGTCTCTACAGGCTCCGCTACGGGTCGGGCCCACTGGCGCAGTACTCCGTGGGCAAGCTTGGCAAAGACACGCTCCGCCTCACACTCACTGTGGCGGCAGACGACGACTTCATCTTCGGCTGTAGCGAGGACGTCAATTTTGCAGGGCTGGAGGCGGGCATCATCGGCTTCGGGAACGATAGGCTCTCCTTCTTCAACCAGGTTTTTTTTTTCTTTCTCAATTTATTTTTAGTTAGACATTACTAACTACAGTAGTAATTCATCCGTGATGATCATCAACCACAGGTAGCAGCAGCTCGTGAGACCAACGCCTTCTCGTACTGCTTTCCCAGTGACCACGCCGCCAGGGGGTTCCTCTCCATCGGACCGTACGCCAGGGGCCTGCTAGAGTTCACCAATCTGGTGTTCGGTTACGGCCGTGATGGAAGAACATTTGTCTACTCTCTACAGCAGGTTGGCATGATGGAGGACGGTCGCCGGCTCGACGTCGATTCGTGGATGTACACGAGCCAGATGATGGTCGTCGACTCCGGAACTGAGCTCACCTTCCTCTTAGCTCCGGTGTTCGACGCTCTCGACAAGGCGGTGACGGCGGCAATGGCGGCCAAAGGGTACGCTCGGCACCGGCTGATGATCAACGATCAAGTCTGCTACGGCAGCAGTACCAGTACTACTGCTGATGATGAAACATTATTGGTGGACTGGAGCAACCTTCCGACGGTGGAGATGAGCTTCACTGGGGGCGCCACACTGAAGCTGCCACCTCAGAATGTGTTCGACCAACGCTTGGTCGAGTCGGAACGTCTCCTCTGCCTGCCGTTTCAGCCCAGGGATGCCGGCATCAATGGCGTTCAGATCCTCGGGAACAAGGTGACAAGGTCCGTCAGGCTTGTCTTCGACCTCCAGGCAAGGATGATCGGGTTCCAACCTAACGCCTGCTGATAGATTCTAACTTAATTGCTCTTCTGCTAGCTATATATTAATTATATTTTTAGATAATCTGCTAGCTTTTAATTTGGATTCTTCTTCTTTTTTTTTTATCTTGATGACTATATTCCACCAATAGAATCAATCAATTTCAGAAAAAGTTAGTTTGTATACCACTACTAGCAGTTATACTACATGTTTAATGTGAGAGATCTCAGAGCATCAGATGGAGCTTAATTTTCAGGCTGGTGACGGCCGGGCTGAACGTTTCAGTTTCTGACTAAAAATTGATCTGCACTGCAAGTCACAGATGTAGTATTGCATCAACTGAAACTCTGCTTTGTCTTTTTTTTTTCTGACTAATGATTCAAACTCTGATTATATGGGCCTCAGCAGCTCAGTTTATTGTGCAGTAGTAGGATTCATCAATAGCATGACATAAAAACACTCACATATCTCTAGCTGCCACCAACAAGAACAACCTCGTCAATGTGGATGACTTGATTACCCATGGTCATTTCAGCTCCTGACACGGCCAGATCGACGAGCTCCACGACTCTGAGAGGAACAGATCACGGTTCAGGTCCTCAAACTCGGCCCTCGTCAGCGGCTCCGACAGGTTCTTCAGACCGTGAACGAGTGAGTCGACCTTCACCTCCGCAACACACCCTGATCGCTCAACGTCTTCTTGGCTTGCTCACACGCCGTCCTCAGTTTCTCCAGAGCAGCAGGTCTCATCCTAATTAAATGATGGATCGACGATCAGTAAGCGTCAGGTTCAAACCCAAACATCTTGGCCTGGAGAGATCGAAGAACACACCAGCATCCCGGGGCTCGGGGGCTGAAACGCCCGCCATACAGACGATGCCAAGGTCCGAGTTGATGAAGCGTTGGCTGAACACAACATTGTGTGGTGGAAACTTCATCAGGAAAGGGTCGCCCCCGTGAACTTCATCTCCAGCTTCGGCTGCAGGTCACTCCAGTCCACCGTGTCACTGCCAGTAACGACTCGGAAGCATCGTTGAGCCGGTGCCGAGAGCATACCCCTTCGCCGTCATTGCTGTGGTCACCGCTTTCTCGAGAACTAATGTTTTTTTTTTTTACCGCAAACCGCAGTGTGAACTAATAATGTTTGCCTCCGGAAACAAATTTTACACGGTTATAATCGATCGGTTTTACTAGTTACTACTGAGTAGCCGATGAATCGGACCCAACAAGGCGAGGCGGTCGGAGCGGACGTTTAATTTGTAGGAAAACTGAAATCATCCCGAGAAGTAGATATCTTGTTGCGTGTGGCGAGATACAAATGATCGTTTCGCTCACCGTTCTTCTTTCTGTCCCATGGATCGACTTTTGGACCTCAACTTTAACCGCTCGGCCACTCCATAAATACAAGGCACGGGTGAAGAAGCCGAAGCAGATATGGACCCGACATCGCGATGCGCGCACAGGCATATCTATAAAACTTCATTCAAAGCCAGCGGCCATCATCTCTATCTGCACGGCTTGTGTGCTGTGTCTCCTTTGATGCGATTTCCATGGCTGGAGCAGATCGCGTCTTGTTTAGGGCTTTCATATGGGTCGTTGTTGCCGTAGCATTCTTCCCTGGTCAGGCCAGCGCGCTGTGGGACGAGACCTGGCGTCCCGGCCTGGCGGTGTACCCGGTCGGCTCGGCGATCGCCGTCGACCTGGGCAACACCAACTCGTGCGTCGCCGGCTACCTGAGAGGCGAATCTGAGACCATGTTCCACACCTGCATCCCGTCCTGGGTCGCCGTATCCGATGACGGCACCATCCTCGTCGGCGAGGACGCCGTGAACCACGCCGCCGTCAACCCTGATGCTGCCATCACCGGCTTCAAGCGCCTCTTCGGCAAAAGGTAATATTTCTGAACGTGAATGAATTATTCATGATTGTTTTTTTTTAAAAGTGAATTCATTCGTGCTAACTTCATTATCGATCTGCTATATCTATCTGATGTTGCAGGTTGACCCACAAGGAAGGAGGGTTCGTTGACAGAGTCATGGAGAAAATGCCGTACAAGGTCATGGAGAAGGACATGAGGCCTCACATGGAGGTGAAGACCAACGACGACGGCGGCAGCGTGACGACGACGAGGCAAGTGAGCGTCGACGACATGTCGATCGCGGTGTTGGCCAAGCTCAAGGCGACGGCGGAGGCGTACCTCGACGGCCGGAAGGTCCGGCACGCCGTGTTCACGCTCCCGGAGCAGTTCCGCAGCGACGCGGCGAGGGAGGCGGTGAAGTTCACCGCCGCGATGGCCGGCTTGAGCCCTATGAGGATTCTCGATGAGCCCATCGCTGCCGCCACCGCATACAATCTCCACAGGAAGCTGCGCGACGAGGGCAACGTTCTCGTCCTGCACATCGGCGGCGGCACGGCCGAAGCGACCATCATGATGTTCGCAGATGGTGTGTTTGATTTCTTGGGAGGGGATCTTGATCCCTACCTTGGAGGACAGGACTTTGATCAGAGGATCGTGGACCACTTCGTCCAACTCATCAAGGACAAGTACGGAAAGGACATCATTAGCATCGATGACAACGACGGTGGTAGTAGTGCCGCTCTGAGGAAACTGAGGACGGCATGTGAGGATGCCAAGAAGGCACTGAGCAGCCAGGAGCAAGTGCAAGTCAAGATTGAATCTCTTTTTGATGGCGTGGATTTGTCGGAGACGCTGACAAGGGCCAAGTTTGAGGAACTGAGCCATGACCTGTTCCAGAAACTTGTTCGGATGATTGATACGGTCATGTCTGACGCTGAAGTGGACAAGGGCATGGTCGATGAAGTTGTTCTTATCGGTGGCAGCACCATGATTCCGAAGGTTCGGAAGATCGTCAGGGACTACTTTGGTGGGAAGGAGCTGAACACAAAGCTGAAACCTGACGAAGCAGTTACGTATGGAGCCGCTCTGCTGAGCCATCCTACAGCAAATGGCTATCCATGTATGGGAGTGGACAATCGGTATCAGATTGGGGCTGGTTCGGATGCATGCTATGTCTAATAACGGTTGTACGTAGCCTTATTTAGTCTGATGTGCATTATGTATATAGGCTACTAGGTGACATTTAGTCTCTGATGTGCATGTTTAGTCTCTCAAAATGTAACACTGTAGAATGTCATTCTTTGTTGTAATAATGTCAATTTAAAAACAGAGGAACACGCCAAAAAAAAAAAAAAAAAAAGAGGAAGTAAGATAAAAGAAAAATAATCTGCATGATGCAACGAAGGTCGTCAAGGAGGAGGCTTGTTATCAATTATTGATTGACTAGTGCTAATTGTCAGGTCTCGTAATGTTCACCAGTTGAGAGTTGAGAAAGAATGACGGGATATATATTATAGCCATGGCACGTACAGCAGCAGTGAGAAACACGTCAACTACTGAACATCTCTTGTTCTGCAGCATGAGCATCATCAGAAGATAAGCCGAGCCATGTCTGCAAGCCTTGGCGCACGCTGTCGCTGTCGTTGAGGTGGGGACCCGTCGGCGAACGCCACCGTGCCGTCCTTTTGTTGGCCACCGCTGTCCGGGTCAACGCGCACAGACCTCACCTTCCAACGAGCTGCCACTTCATCACTTGTCATCTCTCGATCGCGCGCACTCTCGCGGGCTGAGCAGCCGCACGGACATTTGTGCCAACAAAAGCGGCTATCTTAAATAGAAACACACTGTTACTAAAGAAATAAACTACACGCCAGAAAACTGGTCATGGCTAGAGTAATGGTCATTGGACACGACGCGGCTACCTAGCTCGATCACCTGCTCTTTCTCCCCCTCCTCGCGACTGCCACGTGCCACCTCCTCGTCATTCTCAAGTAGATGGCACAAACCTCACCTCCCACGCCTCGCTTGTGATACATACTCTTTCTTTTTGCCGCGCAGATGAAGCTTCGTCTCTATCTGTACCTTATTTTCCTCGTCTTCTATGTCAATGTCTAATAATGTAGTAGAGAGCACATATGAGTCCGTAGTACCCTAAGATTTACCACCATGCATGAAGAGAGTGATACATACTGATGGATACATCATAGGACGAGGGCAACCTCTGCCATGTGTTGATCTTCAGTGAAGTTCGATTTATCATCTGCCATGACATGCCCATCAAGGCCATCATATTTTGATTCTGTCGTCACTCAGAGTTTGGGTACGATTCTGATTCTTGAGTCCACCAAGTTCATACTATGTATGTGGGCATAGCTGTTGCGTGGACTTGAAGAGATAGAGAGATAGAGATAGAGAACATGAGATATAGAGATTAAGTAGTACTTTCAGTCTCAATTATCATTTTTTTTTCTCTTTATCGTTGCAGACCTCTGACCTTTTTTTGCCTATAAAACCATGTTGTGAGGACGAACTGTGGGCAAGCTAAACAAAAGAAGCAACACACAGACATTAGACTTGGGAGGATCAGAGAGCATGAGAAGTTGTAGGACGATGAATGCTAGTGCGTTATTGGCTATAATACTGGTTCTGCATGCGATGGCCGCTCCGACTGCTACGGGTAGAAGAAGGTCACTGAAGAAGGATATGGAGCAGGATTGCTTCATCATGATGTCCAAGATACCACCACACCGAAATTTGCTGCAATTTCTCGAGAACGATTATAGCCTTCATCATCATCATGTCTGCGATGGCCAACAATCTTGTTTTATAGCGCCATGTTCCATCCCCGATACCTACTGCAAATGGCCATGTTGTGTTAGTTGTGCGGGTCAGGCAGGAAAGAAGATCGATTGTACACCCCCGATACCTATTGCAAATTAGGAAAAATTACACTTTTTCATTGTTCATTAGAGCTTTCCGGACGGAGTCAGCAACTCTAATGAACAGTGACAAAAGTAATTCCTAATTTTTTTTGGTCCAAAATTAGGTCTCACTCTCACGTCGCTTCTTCCTGCCAGTTGTCGCACCCCAGATGTCAACTGCTAGGAATGCATGGTTGGTCTTGGGAAGAACCGATCAAAGATACACATGTGTCAAAATAAATATATTTGTAATTTCATACAACGATACATATATTCATATTTTTTCCTCAAATATTGCTAACTAGCAAAGTGTCCGTGCGTTGCTACGGACTTTTAAAAAAATACTCTTTATAATTTAAATATAAATTATTTACACAATATAGTTATTAGATATATATAATATTATTAATATTTTTTATATGAAAAATTATATTTGTATTACCATTTGTGCTTCTTAGTATATCATTTTATATATCAAAAGTAATAATTTTATCACCATTTTTTACCATATTCTACAAGTTTTATTCGGAAGGAAAAAATAATTCACGGAGTCTAGAAATAACACTGTATTGCAATATGATTTTGAAATTGAATACTTGCTCTAATGGAAAAAGTTCAAACACAAAAGTTGTAGATCTTAAAAAAAAATAAAATGAAACTCTCCATTAAAATTAGCCGTATACTACTAGTAGAAGGCAACAATATTTTTGTGCATGTCATATTTTGAAATTGTTTTATCCAAATTTGACAACGGGACGTGAAATTCCCGTACCAACATTCTAAAAGGAGCACAAAGTTAAAAAGTAGAATCAGTAACCGACTTTGACGGGATAACTACAGAAAAGCAAAACCGACTTCGATGATCCAAATCCAGCCCACCACGCACGCTTTCCCCTTTCCATTCTTCTTCTTCTTCTTCCCCACATTTCCAATTCCAATCCCCATCTAAAACCTCGCCGCCTCCACGTAAACCCCACCCCCTCCGCCGTCGCCCGCCATGGACGGCGCCACCCCCGTCGCCATCCGCCTCCGCCGCTCCATCCCGGAGCACGACGCCTACACCGTCCGCCTCGCCGGCCACCGCTTCGCCGTCCTCGCGACCGCGCGCCCCTCCGACGCCCGCCGCTGGGTCGCCACCACGCGCTGGCTCAACCACGCCCTCATCTTCCACGGCCGCCTCATCGTCGGCCTCGGCGTCCAGTGGACCCCGCCGCGGCGCCCGCTCGGCGGCGCGCCCCCGGTCCCCTCCACCCTCCAGCTCTGCGTCGGCCGCCGCTGCCTCGTCTTCCACCTCGCCCAGGAGGCGCTGCGCCGGTTCCTCGCCGACCCCAGGATCACCTTCGTCGGCTCCGGCTCCGCCCACGACCAACGCATGCTCTGGGCCCACTACAGGATCCACGTGGCGCGCGGACGCGACCTGCGCGCCGTCGCCGGGATGGGGAACGCGTCCATGGAGGAGATGGCGGACCGGATCCTGGGCTACCCCGGGGTATCCAAGCCCAGGGACGTCTCCATGAGCGCATGGCACGCGCCACGCCTCGACATGGACCAGGTCCTCTACGCCGCCGTCGACGCCTTCCTCTCCTTCCGCCTCGGACTCCATCTCTACCCCGGCGGCGCGGCCGGACTCGACCACCAGGGCCCTCCTCTGTCCCGTGTCGGCCCACGGGGTCCCGGTACCGTGCGCCCGGCGCCGCCGGCCCAGGCCCGCCCGCTCGTCCTCAACAGCCCGCTGCCTCCCGGCCCGCGCGTCGCCCGCCTAGCGCCTCCCGTGCAGCGCCAGCGCCGCGCCCCCGTGTACGTGCCCGTGCGCCAGGCGCCTCCACCAGCTCCGGCCGTGGGTGTCGTCGTCAACCATGCTGCCATGTCTCCTCGGGCGTTCTGTGAAGTGCCAATGCTGGTACCAGCTGAGGTCGACGCCGCGGCCAACAAGGTCGTGCACACCGGCGCTGGCCTGACTGGGTCGTACACCGACGCCGAGACAGATTACAATGGCGACGTGTGTGACGACGCTGCTACCCATCATGATGGTTTGCCTGTTCGTGCTTACGCTTCAGATTCAGAGGACGATGTTGACCGCTCTTTGGATGGGTTTGAGCACGTCAGGTTCGGAGCATCCACGGACGATGAGGAGGAAGATGAGGACTATGTGACTGAGGATGATCAGGAGGATGAGGGCACGGTGTGCACCGGGATGGGAACTCTCAGTGTGCGCGACCTGCAGGAGTACATGGAGATCGGCATTCTCACCCTTGAGGACAGCAACATTGACAGGGTGGTCATTGCCAATGGTGATGGAGAGGATGCTGCTGGCAATGAATTCGAGTGCCTGGGACACAGTGAAGCAGTTCTTGACGATGGCGGGGAGGATGTGCTTGGACAGGATGACTGGAACGATCAGGAGGACTATGGGTGTGATGATCTGGACGACGATGACGACGCGTTGGAGGAGTTCTACTTGCTTTGATCTCTGGCACTGCTGATGATCATGACTAGGGGTGTTGGCTTAGTGAGTTTGATCGATCGTTGCACCGTTTCTTGAAATGTCCTTATAGTTTTTTTGCAGGAACTTGATCTGTGTTTCATAGTGAAGACTAAGTTTTTTAAGTGGTCTTTATTCATGCAATTTAGTTTTTGCAATGCTTTAGATATATACACTGTTACTCTTGTTCAAGAACTGGAGAAATTGTGGTCATCAACTTGCTTTGAGCCTTTCATTTGGCTCATTGATTGACTTGCTTATTAATTCATATGGAGAAGGAGAAGTTACGATTATTTGTTGCTTGTTTATCTCTATATACATGGCTGCTCATGTAATGATGAATGTATGGGGCTCTGCACATCTGTTGATGCAGATGCTAAATCTGTGAATGTGTCGTGCTGGTTTGGTATGTGATTAAGATTCGCTAAGCCTGAAATGTTGAGACGTTCTGTGCAATTCTAGAGATAGACATGTGGGATGCCAGAAATGACCTCTATCATCCACTTGTGAAGCTGTTTTGATGAGTTTAACTTTGGTTCAGTTCAATTTGTATGGAGATCCGAGGTTAAGATGATCTGTCGTTGTTTGGTGCTCTGTATGCATGAATGACCATGTAGCATTACTCATCTGAATCCACTGTTGTTTTTAATCTGTTCCCTGTTTATGTCTATGCATGGCTCATGTAGGTATGCATGTATGGAGCTCTGCACTTTTGTTGATGCAGAGACGTTAAATCTTTGATTAGACGTGGTGGTTTGCTTTGTAATTATGAGTGAGATTTGGTTGGCCTGAGATGCTGAGATGTTCTGTGTAATTGTAAGAGGTAGAATTGTGGGATGCCAGATTGAACCTCTATCATGTACTTGTGAGGCTGCGCTGATGAATTTTTACTATGGTTCAATTCAATATTCATGGAGAACAGGATAAGCCAGTTTTAAGTGATTTGTTCTTTGGTGCTCTGTATGCATGAGCATTGAGCGATACCAATATGGATTCATGCCTCTGTTTTTCTTTTCTTTTCTTTTCTTTACAAAATCTCTCGTGGACTTTTGCTGAACTTTCATATACTGCTGAAGATATGTTTATCTTGCAAAAATAGCTTGACGTGTACATACTATGTAGTCCTGAAAGTGGGGATGATCCCCGCGGGGGGAAGGGGCTCATCCCCGCCCCGTTAAGAAGTTTCCCCGCCCCGTTCCCTGCCCCGTTAAGATAACGGGGGGAAATCTGTCCCCATCCCCATCCCCGTCTGGTCCTCGTTCCCCATCGGGTCCCCGTGGGGATCATAAAATGCACTGATTAAGTGATTACTGATCAGTACATGACAGATTGACAGAGAAGCTATATTCACTTATTCAGCAATCAAACACTTCAACAAATCAACTAGCAAAGTACCAAGTATGAATATCAAAGTACAAATTATCAGCTATTGCAATAATATTGTTCAAACTTAGATTCAAGTCTTCAACATCCAGCAGCTTGACTCAGCTTGACTTATCACTTATTCTTGAGTCTTAAGCTTCTCAATCTATAACAGTGGACTCGCTCTTCTCCTTGAAACAGAATAACATTAAAAGCATGAACATTTTAGTTTCAAGACATAGTAAAGAAACCATCATTTTGTAGTACAATCAGTTAGAAACATACCATTTCCTCCTCAACATCCTGATTGCAAGTCATCATGGCAGCAGGAGTAGAAATATCTATCAAGACATATCAAAGAAACAACAAATAAGTTTAACGTACTTTCAGTTTCATATGTTAAGAAGTAAGAACAGCAGTGAAAAATGAGACCAATTTATACCTAGCGTGTCAGCACGAGACCATGCTTGCATACACATCAAAGCTTCGATCATTTTGGGTGCAAGTGAACTACGGTTGGGACTTAGAACTCTACCACTTGTACTAAAGGCTGATTCTAATGCTACTATTGTCACAGGAATTGGTAGGATATCTCGGACAATGCACTGCAAAGTAGGATATTTAATCCCTCCATACTTTCACCAACTAACAATGTCCAGATCTTGAGCTCTAGGCAGTGGAGGCTCTTCCAAATACAAGTCCAACTCTGTGCGCATATGAGATGTAGCAGCTGGCTGTGAAGACATGTACTGATCAAAAATGTCAAATAATTCATCATCAGCACTTGTATCTTCACCAATCTGGATAGCAGCAGCATTAGTGTTTGCAGAACTAGAGGTAGCTACTTCTTCTGCAGCATGCTGATAATGAATCACTAACTGGTACATCATGCCCTTGACTTTTTCTACCTCAATGGTGGCCTGATCTATCCCAAAAACACTTGTGAAAAAAATGCTTTCAACATATGAAGTTTGTATCTAGGATCGAGTACACAAGCTATTGCCATAAGACCATGCACATCTGTCCAATACTTGTCAAA
This sequence comes from Eleusine coracana subsp. coracana, assembly GCA_032690845.1. Lineage (NCBI taxonomy): Eukaryota > Viridiplantae > Streptophyta > Magnoliopsida > Poales > Poaceae > Eleusine > Eleusine coracana. The sequence continues at coordinate 309,130 of CM064430.1, forward strand.
TTTAGCTTTCATCAGTGCTGACATTTCTTCAATCATAGGATGACCACTAGCACGCCATTTTCTAACAGCCAAATAAACACTACAAACTTTGGAAAAGAAAATGTTTGCAGTCACATAACTAGTGCCGGACAGCAGCTCAGAAATATCTAAGAAAAGCTTCAACCTTGAGCAAACCTCCTTACCAAACAACCATTCATTAGCATTTGGGCAGATAGGACTGAATAGTTTCTCACGCAAAGCTAAGCGTTCAAAAACAGCTTGATACGCTAATGCAGTGGTAACCATTATACATGTAGAATTCCACCTAGTAGGACAATCAAGACCAATTCTTTTGGTGTATGCAATGTTCAGTTGAGATGCCATTTTTTCAAACCTTTCATGCCTTTTTGGTGTGGCAGACCAAAATCCAACACTATCGCGAACCTTCTCTATCCCTTTCTCCAATATACTCATACCATCTTTAATAATCAAGTTTAAAATATGCGCAGCACAAGGCATATGCAGCAAGGCACCATCCAAGAGTAGGGAATCAAGAGGTAACTTATCTTGTATTTTGACAATCATGTTGTCATTGGTTGAGCAGTTATCAAGTGTAACTGTTGACACCTTCCTCTCAAGATGGCAATCAACAATAATCTCATGGAGGACATCAGCAATAACTTCAGCAGTATGTGGTGCAGGGACATAAATGAACCTACAAAGTAGTAAATGAAAAGGATGAATATAATAGGAAATAATCATAGCAGTCAGCAATTGAATATAATGCAGAGAAATCAAATACATCAATCACCTCAAAAGGAAACTCTTAAGCTTCCACTTGTCATCAATGAAATGTGCCGTCAACAATAATCTGTATGCATGTATATGTATACAATGCAAGCCAGCCAGATCTCCAAGTTGAAATGATTTTTTCCAAAAAGGAAAAAAAAAAAGAATTCATGTCCAACTTGAAATTGGGCAGTACCTTATTTCATTTTGAGAGTACTGGACGTGTAAACGATCACGGCCCACCACCATCGTCAGTCAAGGCTTGTTTTTCATGTAAAAACCATTGTTTGTTTTCAATATATATAAACAGACAACAACCCGCTGTTGCCTATGAAAACACAACATATTTTGTCAAAACTGCTGAATTTACGTCTCTGTATCCACCTTTACCTATATATGTTCGAGCTTGCAATCTTTCAGAATGATGCCATCATCCATTTGTTGATGCAACCGCAATGTATATGGACTAAGTAGTCCATATATGTGGGCATGTGCAGAACTACAAAAAATTGTCAAAATGATAGACCATAAAGATGATGCGCTCAAAACTAAACAAAATATAACCTCAGCCCCCAATAATGTGACAAGTGAAGGTAAGAGAGTAGCAGAGAGGGAAACAATTGTTTTTTATTCACTATGGTTAGTCCAAAACTTATAAGTAGCTAGTGCTTTCGACTTCGCCGGATAGGATGTGATGGTTATTTTGTTAACTGATAGACTTGAACTATGACGTTCATTATATTTCATCTTAGAACTTTTGTATCTTTATAAAATATATTATAGATTGTTTATGGTACAAAAAGTATGTATATAAAAGGAAAAGGAATGGATGAAGAATGATTAATATGTGATGATAATTTGAATGATATTTGGTCATTTAACATGTTGGTATTTTTATTTGTTTTTGTTCTTAGAGTATTGAGAAATGGAAATCAAACTACTGTTACGATGTGTGCTCCACGTCGGTAAGTCATATACTATTCTCTGGTTACATGACTCATAACTAATTGCTTGCATAAATAGATGTAGAATGCTCCTAACAACAAGTAGTGCTTATGTGTCTCCCTTGCTAGTAGATATCAAGAGTCAAGGATATGGAGTTTTGAGCTTATCAGTGTTCCACGTACACGAAGCTATTTCATGATAACGATGACTTTCACATGCGCTAAAATTTTGTTTTACTCTAGGGACCTTGTGCCCCCCACCCTACCTCCTCCTTTAGACTATACTGAAAGTCAAAACATACAAAGTTATGCTTGCATTGTTCCTACCAAGTAGGTTTGTTAATTATGGAATAAAAAGTGATGCTTACAAAATTAATCTAGGGGTGAATACCAGACATCCTCTTGCTTCACTCGAGGCAGAGGTCTCTAGCAATTGGTGCAATACTATATGAGGGAGGCAACAGTTGTCTGCAGTAGAGTTGTCACAAAGTACATCAAGAACAATAACTCAAGGTACCATAGCGATTCTTTTCTTCTTTTTTGTGGTTACTGTAGCTCTAGATCTGATTCATCGATTCCCAATCCAACGGACAAAAATAAAGCTACAACTAACTACAATGTCTTGTATTGATTGAAGCCTCTAATTAAGATGATTTCAATCTGTTAAATACATGCATGTCATATGTTGCCTTAGTTAGATGCTAGAGTTAGAGGTGTCATTCGCAAGTTTAGGAGAATTACTTGGTGCCTAATGGACACTACCACAAATGCCCTCAACTCTTCCTATGCACTCTTTCAAATCACTACTATTTTGATTTTATTTACAAAGTTTAAAATTAGTTTATTTGCTGATAAAGTATCTGTTGGATGTTACACAACAAAATTTGAGACTGAACTTTTTCTGAAAAAAAAAATCTGTTGAAGAAGCTTGAGAGAGAAAAAAGGTTTCAATTCCTGAGAAAATTTATTTTTGAAGAAGTTTGAAAGCAAGTTTCTTGACAAATGACGGAGGTCAATGTGTTTGCACAAGTTTGAGGAAAAATTTGTGTTTAGAGTAGGTGTGTTTGATTTGGTGACTCGCTGTGCCGAGATGTCTCCACTACATCGAATTATATGATAATACTATTACTGATAGAAAAAAAAGATTCTTGCATGCTATTATAGCTTAAACTAAAACCCCTTGTATGCCATACAGGTCCATATGTCATTGAGGAAACAACGTGGTACCTTCATCCTGAGAGAGGAAAAAAGTCATATCAAACTTAAAATCGGTTCAGTTTCCCTACTAAATAAGAGTTCATTTTGTTAGCCACGCACAATAGTGGCCAAACATACAGATACCGGCAGTTTATATTGTTTCCTTCGGTTCATGTTGAGTTGGAGTTGTACTCAATATCAGGTTTAGGCCCATGTATATGCACGGCCGCGTACGTTCAGATGCAAAGTTTCCTGTGCAGCTTTTTATCTCTAATCTATCTCTCCGCGGAGGCTGCCTTCGTCAATCAATCTTCTGCGTGGCGGCGCTACCCGCCCCGCATCAGCTGACCACTCGTCGGCGCCATGGTCGCCGCCGATTCGACGCGCACCGTGCACGTCGCCGGCGTCCCCGTCCAGACGACCGTGACCGCGCGCGCATCCACGGCGCGGCAGTGGGTCCGCGCCACCTTGTGGCGCCTCCGCTCCGGCGAGGGGCTCACCGTCGGCCTAAGCCTTCAGTGCACACCGCCGTCGACGTCCCGCCTCGCCGGCGGCGACGCTGCAGCTCTGCGCCGAGAACCGGTGCCTCGTGTTCCAGCTCGCGCAGGCCGGCGCCGTCCCCGACGCGCTCCGGCGGTTCCTGGCCGACGCCCGCGTCACGTTCGCCGGGTACGACGCCGACTGCCGGAAGCTGCGCGCGCACTATGGCCTGGACGTGGCGTCGACGATGGAGCTCCGCCGCGGCGTGGTGGGCGACGACGCGTCCTCGTCCTTGGAGGAGATGGCGACGAAGCACCTTGGGCTTAAAGGGATCGAGACGATGCCGGAGAAGGTCGCCATGAGCAAGTGGGACGTGGCGACGCTGTCGAAGAAGCAGGTAAGGTACGCGTGCACGGACGCCTATGTATCTTGGCGCCTCGGCGTCCACCAACGCGGCCACTGCGGCAAGAAAGGTAGTAGTCGTGAAGAATCAAAAGATCGACGATGATCGCACTAGCGATAGAGTCCAATAATCATATTATAGCAGTTACGGCAGATGGTAGACGACACGGAGGGAGATATACTAGTGATTTTTTAGTGAGTGATTCGAAACAGTCGATGAGGACATTGTGAATCACTCGCTAATTAATTAAGCTTTCTTACCTCGCGATCTATATATATCCACGCTGCACCGCTTTATGAATCTCGTAAGTTTATATATATATATATATATATATGATGGAAAAGTGCACTTCGAACACATGCATGTTTATCTCTTCTTGTACGGATGTCAGTATTTATCCAAATTAAATCAATGATGATGTGCATAGGAACAGGGTTAATTAGATTCATAACACTCATGAGCATAACCATCCAAAGAATGCCCTTAGTAAAAGGACATCCAAGTCATGCCCTCAATAATGCTTCAACTCTCTAAATCATGCCATTATGCTCTTTTCATCTTATTTTATTTATTTTTCATCCTGAAATTACATGGGTAAAGACACTTCTACTCTTGGCCTTTACACACCATATCAAAAGAATCAATCGATCGGTCTTTCTTTGTCCTCCTCGTGAACACAACGAACACACAAAGTGAGAAAAAAAATGAAACCCTACAATCGGCGACGGCAGCTGAGGCTGCTCGCGCAGGTGGTCGGGGCGGCTAGTCGGAGCGCGCGTCGCGCAGGTGATCGGGGTGGCGTCGGTAAGCGGCTAGCCGGGGCGCACGTCGCGCAGGCGGTCGGGGCGACGGCATGAAGTGGCGAGCCGGGGCACGCGCTCGCCGAGCGGCCGAGGCGGTGGCATGAAGCGGCGAGCCAGGGCGTACGCTCGCCGAGGCGTCTGGGGCGGCGGCGGGAAGCGGCCAGGGGCCGGGGCGGCGATGCACTAGGAGCTCAGGCTGGTGGCGGTGGAAGCTTTCTGAGGGGTAGTAGCATCTTTTTCCAGTAATTTTAGGTAAAGAAGAAAATGACAAAAAAAGGAGAGAAGGAGACAATGCTATGAATTAGAGTTCCAGAACATTTCTAAGGGCATATGTTGGATGTCCTTTTTACTAAGAGTATTCCTTGGATGTCTGTCTTTAGGAGTGCTACGAATCTAATTAACCCTATAGGGACATATACTCATACCTCCTAGGAAATTCGAAATACTTCAGTTCAATTTCTAGAAAACCAACGAGATTATGACAAAACAACACAATATTGCTTTTCTTGTTACACACCTCAATGTCAATCTGGCTATGTTCCCAATGCCAAACCTAACAATATAGTTACTAATATACCATACAAAAACAATACTTATTAATAACTTAGTAACATCATTTTTCGTTAGCTTGATTGCGTAGGAAAGCTTTGCTTTATAATTAATCTGATGATATTGTAGTAAAGACAAGTGAAATCTTTTTTTAAGAAAAATGAGACAAGTGAAATCGATTTGGCAGTCCAAGATTCCAATGCATACATCTAATGTTAGATCAAATATATTTGAGATTCTCGTTGTCATTTTTAGATGATTATGATAGGGTTATTTTTATATCTTCAAATGAACAATGAATAATTTACACCACTTGAGTACTCCATTGCCAATACTAAATTAAGTAGCATTTGTATCTACAACATATTCCACAATTGATGACGGTTGCATATATGCCCTTACATATGCTATGTTTGGGGTGTGAAAACATATTCAAAATTTGATGATGGCTGCATATATGCTCTTCCATATACTATGTTTTAGATGGGTATTATGTTTGTAGTGATGTGTCTAGTTATGTTATGGAGTGTAGCTAGATAGGTAACCAAAATGAATACAAAAATGTTTATCCTTTTACATAATAATAGCAAACAAGAGTTCAGGATTGAATTTCACGATCATAATTCTCCTACAAAAAGTTATTTCATGCCAATGATGGTTTCAGGATAAACGCTTGGACTTTATGAAAAAATATGTTTTACTCTAAAGGGTCTTGTGCCCCCCTACCTCCTAACCTTTAGACTAGATTGCAAGTTGAAACATACGAGGTTACACTTGAATTGTTCATATTAGGTTGGTTACAAGTCATATATGTTTCATAAACTTAACAAGACAAAGGATAATGACAGTCCCATCACGCATGTGTTCTTATCTCCTTCACCTTTCTTTTGTTTGCTACTTTTCTGATTTTATTTCTTTGGGACTTTAAATTTTTTTTATTTATTGATAAAGTTTTGTTCGGGTTAATGTTTCACAACAAAAAATAAATGTTTGAGAGCATGCTTTAAAAATGGCTGAGGTCAAACATCACATACCAACGAAAAAACATACATACAATAACAACAAAGAGGATGTCATTCCACTGTCGGCTATTGACTGAGCACACTAGTTTAGCCAATCAGGGATGACAAATGCCACGCCCAACTGATAGATAGTAGCTCAGAGTGTTATTGTGCTTATTTATTAGATTGGTCTATTACATATTTCAGCATAATCCTTGTCAAACTCTGTTATCCATAATTAATAATCATCAACTTGAAGCTGTGGGAACTTGACCATGTCGGTGCAGGTGGCCTCTTCATCGTTGAGGTGGCACGGGCAATGAATAGGGCTCCTGCCATCGACACCGACGCACTGGTAGACCCGGTACAGCTGCACCTCGCCCTGCTCGTTCCGGTTACACTCCACGCTGGGCGCCGACCCGGTCGCCTCCGTCACGGCGTCACGGATCCTGCTCAGCTCGTACGCCCTCTCGTTCGACGGCGCGATCCCGGCGGCGAGGAGGATGCGTGTGAGGTTGAATCGTGCTTTGAAGTCGAGGGCGGCGAGGAAGTAGGAGCGTTGGTCCATGTTGGAGCAGGTGCCGTGCTCCGTCCACTCGTGACTCCACAGGTCAATGTCGTCCCAGCCCATGTCGCACGACAGCGAGGCCGAGTTGTGGCGTAGGCCCCTCCTCAGGTCCCTGATCTGTATATATACATACACATGCAAAAAAAATTAATTAATCCAGTGATGATTAGCACCGGAACCATTAATTGCAAGTTTTATTTTTCCAAGCTTTCTAGCTAGGCGGGTAGAAGATTAGCCACGCCTGGTTGAGAGAGTCTGTGAGGTTGCACAAGCCCAGCAAGCACAGATCATCCTCGGGCGGCACCATAGAGTCTTGGCATGAGACGAGGCTGGGCCAGAGGCCGTTCATGGAGAAGTCTGCTGGTGGATGGTTGTAGCAGCAGTCGACGCCTCCTCCACTACAGTAAGAAGCAGGCCACTACGTTTTGTTGTCCATTCGTCACCGACGATTAATTAGCGTGAAACAAGCAAGAAACACATCAACAATTAATTAGCATGACGAGATCGATGGGTCCTACAACCAAATAAAGAAGGCAGTACGCGTGTTGATAAGGCTGCTGAGTATGTTATTACCAACTGAACATGGAAGAAGAAATCGAACTCGGCAGCGCCGGCGGCAAGGGCGAGAGGGAGCAGGAGGAGGATGACGACGAGGTGGCTGCAAATCAGGAGCTTCATGCTTGCGGTCTCCTGTGGTAGTCGGCGCCTCAGTGCCTTCACTTTAGACCAAAGTAGTGCTTCCTGTTCGAATGTATACAACTTTATCAGGCACTTGTTATAGGCTCCTGGGTTAGTTATTGGGTTGCATAAAAGGTCTCATGGTCACAGCCTTTTCGTTGCAACACAGATGTCATCACAAGAGTGCCGCAATTCGTTGGTTGGTAATTTCACTTTTGTTTGGTGACCAGAGTTTTTTGGAGATTTTTTTTTGTTGTTGATATAGGCAAATTTGTGAACCGGCCATTTTGACCTAGTATATTGCAGCGGTGGGCGGTGGCGGTAAGAGAGGTGGTAGCCAGCCGTGATGATTATAGCGGCATGATTACGATCCAGTCTGATGATGGATAGTCCAAACGATGGCGACATATAGCAATAATAGCCAGATTCCAATGACTATAGGAGCTGTGTGCCGAATCAAGATGAGTTGTATTGGCTGAGCCTTCCATCTATATATGATTGTGTTTCTTCACCGTTTGGGTAATTGGAAGCCTAGCTCACTTTCCCGTTAGACTAGAGTGATGGGATGCATAATTTATGTTTGTCTATGGTGCTCAAGCATGGCTTGATCACATCACTTTTCCTGACCACGGCTAATTACAAAATTATTCTATTATGCTTTTAACACACATCACTACATAATGATATGTGAGATATGGATTTTGACAACATTATTCTTATTTGCAACAACTTGGTGTTTTTCGTTATCTCTCAAGCGTGCACTAGTTAAATCCTGTTCTCGATTACCCATATGCTTCAACATAAATGTAGCAAGCTACTAATACACATTATTTTTTGCAAAACTATTAAGCCATTTTGTACATCCTTTACCTATGAATTTTGCTATTTAATGAATGAATTCTACAGCTTGGCATTAATTAGGCTAGCTTTTGTTTTTGGAATAATTTCCATTTTTTGGATTGGGTGCACCAACATATTACTATGTTGATCCAATATTTTCATTTGCCTACTAAATATCTTGATTTAAGGTGTCAACATATAATATTTTGTTGATCTAACATTTTCATTTGATGTGCATAGGAACATATGTCCCCTTCCACAACTCAAAGTAAATTAAATTAGAAATGCTTTAATTTGTAGCACTAACAGATGTCATGTGTCTGGCATTCCCTCGTGTTGTGTCACTGACTTGTGGAAGCTCGATACAGAAGCAAATTTTTTTTCTTGAGATTTGATAAACAATTAACCATTTTGTGCTTCGAATTCTAGAATAATGGCTGAGAAATGAGCATGACAGTGTGATTGAGCTCTACATTTTTCCCCCTGAGATTTATGTTTTCTAAGAAGTAGTATAAAACACCCACAAACAACAATGGAGACCCAAAACTAAGAGCATATATATAGTCGCGCATTATATAAAAGTGAGAGAAAATATACACACAAATGTGTAACAAAACTACTAAGAGAATGCCCTCCACATTCCATTGACGCATCGACAAACAACTGACTGAACACACACTAGTTAATCAACTTGGGCGATCAAGGATGACAATGGCTACAACACCCGAAACCGCAGCTAGCTTGCGTGTTATTTGATATAAGCTCTTGCCCAATACTAGTATATTTCCGCACAATTCTTCTCGATCTCTATTATCTATGCATACTAATCATCATCAATGTGGAACTGTGGGAACTTGACGATGTCGGTGCAGGTGGCCTCCTCCTCTGGGCGACGCGGACAGTGGACGGGGCTCCTGCCGTCGAGGCCGACACACTGGTACAGCTGCATCTCGCCCTGCTGGTTCTGGTTGCACTCCACGCCTGGCGCCGACCCCGTGGCCTCCGTTATGGCATCACGGATCCTACTCAGCTGGTACGTCTTCTCGTTCGACGGCTCGATCCCTGCACATATACATTGCAAGCATGCCAAAATTATTAACAAGAAACTTTTCGGATGACGAAGTCCGCCGGCGGCTTGCCGTTGACCGGGATGTAGCAGCAGTCAACGTCTGCGGTGCAGTGAGAAGCAGGCCACTATATATAACACGTTCATCGATCGTACGTCCATCATCATCGGTTCACGCATGCAATGCAAACAGGAAACAACCAAATAATTAGTGAAAAACGTGTGACAAGCTAGAGATCATATGCATGCGTGATGGATTCAAAGGAAGCAACTGGTGTGTATGTTACCAACTGAACATGGAAGAAGAAATCCAAGTTGTCATCAGTACCAGCAGCGGCAATGAGTGCGAGAGGAAGAAGCACAAGGACGACGGCGAGGTGGTGCCAGTAGATGGTTGACCTTAGTCCGCATGCTGCCACAGAGAGTACTACTGCAGGTTGATCGGAGTTTGTTCGATCTAGCGAGCTGGGTTGTTAGTTTCAGGAGGCAGCAGCTGAGCAGCTTGCTTACTAAAAGGGCCTGAACATTTCGGGGCCGTGCGTGCTCCAGGAGGATCGTCCTCTTTGTGGGCCAGACAAAAACCTATCTTACACGATGGGCCTAGTTATTATGGGCCGTTAGTTGGATGCGATCCATGGAAATACCGACAATGTTGTAGGTGTCGGTCGGTCGGTAATCCGAAAAAAATCGTTGGACACGCTTCTCCTGTCACATCACTCCTTTTTTTTTTCTCCTTTTTCCTTTAAAAACTGACTCGCTGCTGGTGTCACCAAACTGCTTTCTTTAGTTCATGTTTTTATATGTAGCAAGGTCCATGCTCTTAAACACTGATCGAATATGCATGCAAGCAATGGTAACGAAAAGAAGTTTTACGAACGAAATGGTAGAAATATATGCGTTCCAAGAGGACCTGACCAAGATCAAAGATCTTGTGATCTCAACTCTCAAGTGGTTGGTATTCTTGCCTGTGTGTGTTTTCTTTTTTGAACCTGCGCACGTGGTCACAACAAACTAACAAAACCTAGTCAGGCCCGCAGAGTCAGTGGAGTAGGAGGGAGGCAAAGTGAGCAGTCCTACTAACAAATTGTTCATCACAGTACAGGTGTTGCTTATGGTACTGCGGAACAGTGGCTTGTGTGGCCACATGGCAGCTCACATGGGCACTTGCATCCGCATCTCGTCAATCTGATTGCATTTTACCAGTACTCCAGTGCCAAAGAAAAATTTGATTCGGATTGCATCATGGGTTCAACGATCATTTGCAGCGAAGAAGCTCAACAAACCAAAACAACCGACAGCTTCATGGATCAATCTAAAGCTCTTCACACTTGATATATTATATAATCTTGATTTGCAAACTCAGCTACAGTACCAAACACAAACCTCCACTCAAAAAGAAATGAAAAGGAAAACAGAAATAAAGCCTGATGAAAAACAGCAGTTAGAGATCTGGAGAGGAAGAAGGGGAACAAGAATGTGAACACTGGAGATCTGAACCAAGAGGCCCGCCTGTGGATCAGAAGAAGAGCATCCTGTTGTTGACGAGCAGTGCAGCGACGGCGGCAATGGCGGCGAAGGGCGTAGCGGCGGCGAGGATGGACGGCGACGCGGCGCTGGACTTGGCCTTGGACTTGGCGGACTTGGACGGCTTCTCGTCGGATGAAGAGTCGTCCGATGAGGAATCATCGGAGGAGGAGTCATCGGATGATTCCGAGGAGGATTTGCCTCCAGAGGAGGAGGAGGAGGAGCCGGTGCTCTTGGCAGTGACGTGGACCTTCATGCCGGAGTAGCAGTAGCCGTAGCTGCAGATGAAGTAGTAGTCCTTGGCCTCCTTGAGCTGGAACGCGTAGGTGTGGCCTTTACTGTAGCTGCTCAGCGCGCTCTCCTTGCTGCACTTGTCGTAACCCACCTCGTCCACCTGCACAACGTCGGACCGCCCGTTCTGGTACTCGAACACTGCACATTATTATTTGCCGTTCTGGTCAGCTCAGCTTCGTCTTCCGCCAGGGGAATTCAATCATCTCAAACCAAATAGTGAATGGATCGAGAAGAGGAAGAAGAAGAACTCTGTTAGCTTACCGAGCCAGTCTCCCTTGTAGAATGGCTTGTGCTTCTTGACCCAGGCCGTGTAGTCCACGTCGGGATTCCACCCCTTCTCGTCGCCCACCGTGTAGTTGGTCGCCACCGCCGCCGACGGCAGCTGCGACGCCGCCACGGCCAGGACCAGCACGGACAGCACCACCCGCATCTCCATCTCCATTGTTAGTTGGAACTTCGGAAGCGAGCAGGAGAGATGAGGGTGGAGATGAGCTGCTGAGCTTTCAGTGGTGGCTGGCAGTGTGTGTGGTGGGTGGGGCGCGCGTGACAAGACAGAAGAAGAGAGAGTGAGGCCAGCAGAGCAGAGTGGGTAGTTGGCTGCTGCCCCCTGCCTTGTGGTGAAGTGAAGGACTCTGCTCTGCTCCAACCCTCCAACCCAATGATTAATTATTCGATCGCGCCAAGAACTCCAGATCTCTGGATGCAGAGGAGGCAGCTGCATTTATATATGCCTTCCTCTACTTACTACCTTTGTCCATGAAAAGTGTCATTTTTGATTTTAAGACATCACTTTTGACCTTTTGTCTTATTTAAAAAATTTATGTAAATATTAAAATAAATATGTTATAATTAAAGTATATTTATTGATAAAACTAATTATAAAAAAATAAATAATATTTAAAAAAAAAACTGAATAAGACGAACGGTCAAACACAACGTTAAAAAGTCAAAAGCGACGCTATTCATGGAACGGAGGAGTACTTATTATCAGACTCCAGATGTCGTCCTTCTCTTTCTGTCTCTCTGGGGTGAAAGTAACATTCACGGTAAATCCTCTTCTTACAGTGAATGAGTGAAAGTCGAGTGCAGTCCGCGCATGCAGCCATGACATTGGCGCATGGCTTTTCTTCAGATGCAGAGAGAGACCAATGTGCAGGCTCGATTTGCAGTAGTAAGTAATCTCTCTTTTCTCTCTCTGAACGGTAGTGCCTTTCCAGTATCAGCTGGTAACTATATTGATTAATTTACATTTTGCATCCTTTTGAGTGCAATGCTCAAGACCGGAAGTCAGGGGTGTCATGAAATAGTAACAAAAGCTCAGCTTGCTCCTGATTTCAGGATCCAACTTTGACGTGGTCCTGTTGTTCCAGTAGCGTTTTTGCTTCAGTTTGCCCGTTGATTTCGTCGTCAAGCACACACCTTGTGGAACAGTGCAAAGCGATTGCTCTTATCATTGTACTCTTATGACGGACCATGATTTACAACACGTAGGGCATGGATTACCAAAGGGAATCGCTGTACTCCAGTCGTTCAGAGGTTTGGGGCTCAATTATATATGGACCACTTTACTTTCTTTCCTTAGTAGTTACTACTTGCTGTTTTGCGTTTTTTGAGTGTTTTTGAAGCAACCGTTTTTTCCACATTCGTATGTATTATATCCATTGCGTGTTTCCGCTAAAGAAATAATAATAAAAAACACGACAATTTGAAGCTGCGACAGCTGTGATGCGTGCATCGTAATTGATCGTGACTAATGGCAACGTTAAGTCAATGTTTGTTAGGAAAAAATGGTTTATACTTAATCTGGTTTTCAGTTGACAACGTAGCGTAACTTTTTGGGCTAAAAAACACATCTTAATTAACCAAAGAGAGAGATATCAAGGTGAGGAGAAGAAGCTGAGTGTGTTTAGCAGGCCCCATGCGAGATGCAGGGAGAGATGCCGGGCCATCTGCTCCTTTGTTTCCGACAATGGCACGCAAGTCTCACTCAGGATGTGGTGCCCATGAGATGAGAGAGGTGCCTCCTCTACCTTCTACTTTCTTTTACATGTGAGCTGCAGTTGCTCATCGATCTGCAGCAGGAGCAACTTGCCTTGCCCTCTTTTTATTTTTTTCCTCTCTCTCTTTATCACGTCACGTTTTTGCTCCCCTGTTCGTCCTCCTTTACAGCGACCATACATCTCCTCGTCGTCTCTCCCAGCACGCAAAATGCTCATGTGAAGGAAAGGTGTATCCATGGAGCAGTTGTCTTTCTTCATCTCATCAATCATGGCTACCTTTACATTTGTGCTTCATCGCAATTCGTATTGGAAGAACTGAAAAGAAAAACGAAGTAAATTGGACCATGAACTAAAGCTTGAAACAGAAGGCAGAAAGGTAAGCCAGCTTCATGGGCCTTAAAGGCCCATGTTGCCAGCTATACTCGCGGCCTTCGTAACAACGAGGAGCCCACGTCGGTCCAGCCCAAGAAGAGGCCCCCCTATCCCTCTCTTCCCATCAGATAAAAATCTGGGAGGGACAGCGGTGTGGGCGACCAAGAACCCTAGTCTCTCGGATCGCTTGCGTCTCCTCTCCTCTCCTCTCCTCTCTCTCCCTCCCACCGCCGGTGAGCGCCGCCTCTCCTTGATTCCGCAGATCTCTTGGAACTCATCACTTTGCATCTCGTTCTTTTTTCCTAATCTATCCGTCTACGCCGATCCGCTTTCAGGATCGTCGCGAGGTTGAAGGAGATGTCGGACTCCGAGGAGCACCACTTCGAGTCCTCCGACGCCGGCGCCTCCAAGACCTACCCGCAGCAGGCTGGCACCGTCCGCAAGAACGGATACATCGTCATCAAGAACCGCCCTTGCAAGGTAACCAGACCCTCTTTTCTTCCTTTGAATCTATGCCGCTTGTATCGATCTGCACTTGTAGTTGCATCGCTTGTGTTGTTGGAAGAAAAGCCGATAGTCTTGCCGGTATCTTTATTTTTCTGCGGTAGTGATTTGGGAATTGCGGGTAGATTGTTGGTCTTTACATGCTCTAGGTGTTTAGATCCACTATATACGCCCGTAAAATTAGGAGTTTTGTTGCAGATGTTGATCTTGTACCAATCCTGTGGTAGTAGTGCAGTGTAAAGTTGCTACTTTGCCTTGATTTCTATGGGGATATTTTAAGCATGTGGGTCTCCACTCTTGTGCTTGTAGATCCCCCCTTAAGATATTTGCAAATAATGTTTAGTTTATTAGTTACTGCTGCTGATGGTGATTGAACCACCATATGCTTCGATATTGCATATGCACCTCAGATAGTACATTTTACTTGAACAGATTATTCAGCAGTTGATGGCGCTGTGGTTATTTGAACAGTATGTGTAGTTAAACTAGGACTGCGTCCATGTAGTTGATTCATGTGTCCACTTAGTAAAAAGAAACATTCATGTTTTATAATTTGTAATAATCTGTCTGTTCCAGTGATGGCTGATAGGGCATTCTGCTGGCTTATGATTAGTGTCTGCCTTGATTATTCAAGCTTTCAATACTGGACTTTTATAGTTTCTGCTATGTTTACACCTCATAGTCATATTGTTGCTTGAGATCCAGCAATTCTTCACATGACATGCCCATGATTGATTCAGAAAGTATTGATCTGAAATTAATAATTAATTTTGGTATGATATCTGTTTTAGGTTGTTGAGGTCTCCACATCCAAGACTGGGAAGCATGGTCACGCCAAGTGCCACTTTGTCGCTATTGACATTTTCAATGGGAAGAAGCTTGAGGATATTGTTCCTTCGTCCCACAACTGTGACGTAAGCTATTGTGATTCATATGGTTGTTTCCATTGTTATGTTCACCAAAATTTGTTTCTTATCTTTTTGTTTGTTGTGTGCATTGTGCAGATCCCACATGTTACACGTGTTGAGTATCAGCTGATTGATGTTTCAGAAGATGGATTTGTAAGTTTGCTTTGTTGTCTCTTTTCCATCTTCTGATGTCTCTTTGCAACTATATTTATAACTGAAGTTTGTGTGGGCATTCTGCAGGTGAGCCTGTTGACTGAGAGTGGTGGCACTAAGGATGATCTGAGGCTTCCTGCTGATGATGCTCTGAGTGCCCAGGTATGTGCAGTGCTCGCACTTAGTTGGTTGATTAACGTACAAATGCTTTTGTTCTAGCTATCCTAAAATCACTGTTTGCTACATGCAGATCAAGAATGGGTTTGATGAAGGAAAGGACATGATCCTGACTGTGATGTCTGCCATGGGTGAAGAACAGATCTGTGCTGTGAAGGATATTCAGGGCAAGAACTAAGCTTCTTTGCTCTCTGGATTTTACCTAAAACACCTGCTGGCATCCTGAGATGAGATGCATACATTACATAGGCCTTTTAGAGTTATCCGTTGATGGAGCTACTTTGGTTTATTTTACCTCCTGAATTGTTGCGAAAGTGTTTTCTTAGTATTATGTGTGGTTTATGGATCTCTGGCCGGTATCCTTTTGAAGTGAGCTGATGGTGTAACTCTGGTTTACTTATGGATGCGAGTGGGGATATATATGGATTGTTTGGATAATTTGATTCTATTTTGCCTCGTTTATTAATGCAGTGGTTTGCTCTGAATGCTAGAATACATAATGCACTAAGTTTTTGTGATGCAAGTTGGTTGCAGTCTGCCGATCTTGTTGAGGCTGCTGGCATCCTGAGATGAGATGCATACATTACATAGGCTTTTTGGGTTAATCTGTGGATTGAATTACTTTGGTTTATTTTACCTCCTGAGTTGTTTGGATGCTGTTTCTTAGTATTGTGTGGTTTGGATCTTTGGCTGGTATCTTTTTGAAGTGAGTCGATGGTGTTTTTACTTAGGCTGCGAGTGGCAATATATGTGGATCATTTGGATAGTTTGATTCGATTGTGGCCGATTTATTATTGCTGTGGGCGAGTTATTGTGCTAAGCTTTAGTTGATTGAACTTGCTTGCAATCTGTTGGTAATGTTAATCAACTGAAACGCCATAGCCATGCGGCTGCCTGGGTGCCCGGTTGAAGTAGAGGTATGCTCATGTGGCAATAATGTCATTAAACAATGTAAACGGATTCGCTTGCACAGAATTTCACACGAATTGCGCACGAATCAAAATTGTTGTGTTTGAATCTCTGGTCTGGATCTGAAGTGACACTCTTCGCATTTGGCGCCTTTCCTACGAATCTCTCTCACTGCTCGGGTGAAGAAGATAAGAAAGCTCTCACTGTGAGCCAGTCACAGTCACGCGACGTCCTCCCATGTCCGCCGCCGCACCTGCCGTGCTTCCCTCCCCGGCCACGGCCAGCCAGCATGGCCCTCTGACGGCGGACCGCGCGGCGGCGCTTCTCAGTGGGTGCTCGTCCGCGCGCCGCGCCTCGGAGCTCCACGCCGCGGTTCTACGCGCCGGCATGGACGACGACCGCGCCGTCGCGTTCCGTCTCCAGCGCGCGTACGCCATCTCCGGCCGCCTGGACCTCGCCGTCTCGCTCCTCCGCCGCACGCCGGACCCGACCACAATCTTCTACACCTCCGCCATCCACGCGCACGCCTCCCGCGGCCTCCACTCCGCCGCCCTCGCCCTCCTCTCCGACATGCTCTTCCACGGCCTGCCCCCCACCGCGCACACCATCTCCGCCTCCCTCCCCGCCTGCTCCTCCTCCCCTCTCCTCGGCCGCGCCCTCCACGGCCACGCCGTCAAGCGCGCCCTCGCCGCCGACGCCTACGTCGCCACCGCGCTGCTCGGCGCGTACGCGCGGGCCGGGGACGCCACCGCCGCGCGCAAGCTCTTCGACGCCATGCGCTGCCCGCACCTCGTCTCCGTCACCGCCATGATCACCTGCTACGCCACGACGGGCGCGCTCGACGACGCCCGCAGCCTGTTCGACGGGTTGCCGCACAAGGACTTCATCTGCTGGAACGCGATGATGGACGGGTACGCGCAGCACGGGAGGCCAGGGGAAGCGCTGCGCCTGTTCCGGCGGATGATGGCGTCGGGCGTCGTCGAGCCCGACGAGGTCTCGGTTGTGCTGGCGCTCACCGCCGTCGCGCAGCTCGGCGTCGCCGAGTCCGGGAGGTGGATCCACTCGTACGTGAAGAACAGCAGTCGTCGGGTCCGGATCAGTGCCAGGGTCGCCACGGCGCTCATCGACATGTACTACAAGTGCGGGAGCTTGGAGGACGCCGTCGCCGTGTTCGAACACGGCCTCGCCACTGACGACGACATAAAGAAGGATGTCGTCGTGTGGAACGCCATGATCAGCGGCTACGCGATGCACGGGCAGAGCAGGAAGGCGCTGGAGCTGTTCGCGCAGTTGCAGGAGCAGGGCCTTTCTCCCACCGACATCACCTTCATTGGCTTGCTCAACGCGTGCAGCCACTCAGGACTAGTTGATGAGGCCCGTAAATTTTTTCAATCAATGGAGCACGGGTACGGCATCGTGCCCAAGATTGAGCACTACGGATGCTTGGTGGACCTTCTCGGTCGAGCCGGGCTCGTAGAAGAGGCATTCGACCTTGTCCAGAGCATGACGACGACGATCAAGCCTGACGCAGTGATGTGGGTGTCACTGCTTGCCGCGTGCAGGCTTCACAAGAACATGGAGTTAGGCCAGCGGATCGCGGACTACCTGGTCGCCAACGGGCTTGCCAACTCCGGGATGTACATCCTCCTGTCCAACATCTACGCATCCGTTGGAAACTGGCAAGAAGTGGGGAGGGTGCGGGCGATGATGAAGGAGCCCGGGTGCAGCTCGATCGAGATCGGGCGCCAGGTGTTCGAGTTCGTTGCTGGGGATATGAGCCACCCTCGTACCGATGAAATTTACGCCAAGCTGGAAGAGATCAATGGCCTTGTCAAGGAGCACGGCCATGTCCCGCAGATGGAGCTGGTTCTTCATGATCTGGATGAGGCCACCAAGGAGAAGGCGCTAGCAGTACACAGCGAGAAGCTTGCCGTTTCATTTGGGCTTATAAGCACGCCTCCGGGAGCGACCATCAAGATTGTCAAGAACCTTCGTGCGTGTTCTGACTGCCACGCGGTGCTGAAGCTGGTATCCAAGATCACTGGCAGGAAGATCGTGTTCAGGGACAGAAACAGGTTTCACCATTTCGTCGATGGGGCCTGCACCTGTGGGGATTACTGGTGATGGCACATGAAATGAAGCTTCCTCTTCTAGGGATACTGACATTCTGTTGTTACTGCTTATTGCAGTAATGTGATGTACTGTATGTAGTCAAGTTTACAATAGATAGATGATGACCTCCTGTACCATCAGTAGAAAGATGAATATATGTCGTGAAGACAAATTGGTAGTAGAGGCATGAGGGTGAAATGTCATGTACTCTTAATTGTAATGCTTGGTGCCAATTTTCTAATATAATTATAAAATGATGTATTTGGAGCTTCAATTTCCAAGGTCAGCTGTGACGTTCTAGTATCCAGGATGTCAACAATAGTCACAGAGAGCTCAAAGGAACAACGACATGCTTATAGTTCTGCTTTGTTCTGTACAAGAAGACATGTATCTTAATAACGGTAATAACAGCTTAACGGTTTTTGTCTTATCTACTAAATTTGCAAATACAGTAACTTGTTGGGAACAACATCGTATTCGTTTACAGTAAAATACAATTTCGTATGTCATCCAAATGTAAAAATAGAAAGGGAGCATAAAGGAAAACATCAGCATTCAATCCTCCCGAGATGAATTCACCATGGATGAGAAGTTGAGAACTGTATTTGGAAACACCTTCAAACTTGTTTCTTGGCTCCTGATAGATTCTCTGAACACTGATCGAATAATGCCTGCTTAAGAAAGATGCTGTGAGCTATGAAGGAAGCACCAGAGCTTGTCTCTGCGACTTGCTGAGTGCTCCCTGTTCTTCTGCATGCCGGAGCGTCGCCTGCGTCCCAGCATCCGTTCCTGCTTCACCTCCGCACGCACCCGACCATCCAGCATGAGGTTCCCTCTTCGCTATCAGCTGCAACATGCACCTCCAGCTGTTGCACAACTTTATGCAGAGGACTCGTGGTTGCACATACTCGAAGTCTGTTGGATGTACTTCTAGGGAACACATCCACAAGATGAAAAAGATGTACGGAATCTGGTGGTTTTTAAATTTCTGGATGTTCTTCTTTTTATACACAGATAGCATCACCGACACACAAGCTTCTATGGGTCAGCCAAAAACCAAGTTTGTCACCTCCCCTAAGTCTGCTCCTTGAGGATCGTATTATCATAATTAAAGTCCAAGTAAATTTTAGAGCTCAGGTAGACTCCTGCTGTCAGGAACCTATGGGAAACATAAGAAAGAAGTATCTGAAAACTAGACCTGTATCAATCAGAAATCTTTTGTAAGTCTATAATTCCATATTACACCGTTTTTACTGAGATTCAACAGATCATAAGCATCATCAAAGGGTATTCCACTACTATTAAGCAACCTAAACATCTTGTTCAACAGGCATAAGACACTTATCTGTGCTACAGCTTCTAGCTAATCAAATCTATATATATGTAAAAAAGTTAGACGATTGAGAAGAAATGAAAAGGAAAACATAAGATCAACTTACCATCAGGAGGCTTCGCAGTTCGCATCATTCTCTGTTTTTCTCAAATTAGTTGTCACCTTTCTGGAGAACTCCCTAACTGAAGAATTATCTGAAAACGTCAATGGAGTGTCTTCAGCAATAGGATCCCTAACATAAAATAGCCTAATAGGCATCCTTTCAGTTTCATCAGCTGGTGGTTCCTCAGGTATATCACGATACAAATGTTTTAGAATGAAAAGAGCAGTGTCATCATCTCGCCAGTAGTTGCTGCAGAATAAAGTCATAGGTCAGTTAAAAACTGGGAAAGGATTTAAAAATAATAAACAATGTACCAAACAAATAGGAAAGTTTGAACTCACGTATGAGATCCCAGGGCAGAAAGATATGAGTGTTGAAATGTTTTCTCCTGCAATAAGATAAAGAGGGGAAGGTATAGCTCTGGTTATTTACTTTACTGTAGCCAGTCAGCACTATAAAATACGCGGCAACAACAACATCAAAAAACCCCTTTTGGTTCCAAGCAACTAGAGATGGGAACAATAACATACACCATAGTTTACTTTAATACACCAATTAGAAATTGAGTTTCCTTTAATCACAAATTTTAATCACCTGAAGCACATGATCAATTCGACCATCTGGTGAACCTGTCAGCCTTTCCATCATCATGGAACCATAGGATCTGCCTTTCTCAGCTGTACTCTCACTATTCTCTAAATGAACCAAATTTTAGAATATTTCTTTGTTTGGTATATGAAATGCACAAAAGCTGAAAAAGATACCTTCTGCATCACTTTTGCTCAATGCTAACAAAGCAGCGACTGCTTTAACCTAAAAAAGAATATTGAAGGGATGAGAGTGAGAACTCATTAAGTTCACTAGTGTGAGGTACTGGGGTTAATTTTGTCAAAAACCTAGAATATTCACACAAAAATTTGCAGAAAATGCAGATCTTACCTTCAATGACTTCAATTTATGACCAATGGCTTGAGAATGTGAAACTACATCTTCTGTAAACTCCTGAATAATGTATGTTACTATATTAGGTTAACCAGAGGATGAAATTATATCAAGTGAGGTGTGCTGAACTAGTGTCCTTTTGCTAAAAAGATGATAAATAACTCACCTGCAAACCCACATGTATCCTCTTTCCACCTCTATGGTAGGGTACAATGACAGGGCGCTTGTTTATATAATCTTCGCATACAAGTGGTTCGATTCTGTAAAAAAGTCCACCTAGATTCATGACATATTCCTCATTTTTCAACAGATAAAAGTGCACCGTCTTCCAGTGCGACAAAGAAACAATCAAAGGGAATGTGCTTGTGTGTCCATATTTCCATATCAGATTAAATTACCCGATTTAATTATATTGTGAATTGCATATTTCGTGCTATTACAAACATGAGACAAGAAGATGCTATATGTCAGAAAGCTAGAAACCTGTATGCTACAGGATCATAAGGATGGAAAATGTTGAACATCTGCCGGCAGCATGGCATCTCTTCAATTATGTTCTCATCTTGCCAGTAATCCTGCCCCCTGCCTTCAGAAGAAGGTATAAACTTCACATATAAAGAAACAAACCATGGAATGAGTGCACTAGCCAGTCACCAGGGACAATATTCAGTAGCTACATAGAAAAAAAAATACATGCTACTAATGACTTACAAACATGCATATGCATCACTACATGAATCTAAATAAATTCATAATAGTGTAGGAACTCCATCTCAATCTATCAATTTTAAAGAACTTCAGCTTTCTATTCGTCTAAAAGAAGCAGGCTGTTATCTTAACTAGGTAGTGCAGGACTGATAATTTCATTAGTTGATAAGAAGAATTAAAATATTCTTCCAAGTACTTTCTTCAGGCCTTTTTGTGGCCATCAATTTCTTGAGACATAGTCTAGAGTCAGGTTTTATATTGTTCATGTCTAGTCACGCTGGTAGTTAAAATGGTAAAAAAATGCTAAAATGTTTGATAAGATGCATAGAAAGAAGATAGCATGACAAAAGACTAACTGCTTTCCAATGATAACTAATTTACAAAAAGAGATATCACTCAAATGTTCCATACCAACACCAATACGAACATTCCGGAGGGACAGAAATACTCCCAAGGGAGACCCAACAGCAAAGAATGTATCAACCTGAACATCCAAAAACCATGAAATAATAACATACAAACAGAGTCCAAGGTAAACAAAATGGCTAAATAGATTACTTGAAAATAATTCAGGATATAATAGATTACCTTAAAGTTTAATTTAGTGTACATGATTTGTGGTGTGTATGACTGAATGGTGCTTCCCTGTCCCATACAAATACCTAACGACAGGTTTTCTATAACATTGACATCTTTACCTACCAAATATAGGCATAGAAATATGAAAAAAAAACATTAATAAAGTCAAATACTAGAAGTTCCCCAAAAGAAGATATAGATCAAAGAAACAAGTTACCTTCATGACACCTGAGGTTTTCAGTCTCTAAACCACTTTGTTGTTCAAGATGTACTAGTCTAGCCTTGAGATGTTTTACCTGCATGAAAGAGAGACTATTTCTTAATTTGACATGTCAAGCTTAACATGTACTGTGGCTTGACTCATACAGAACACAACTGATTCTAGGAAAGTCTCAACTGTTTCTCATAAGGCAATCAGCAAGTGATCACACTTCTTATAGAGTTAGGTGAATGCTACATTAGCATTCAAAAAAAAAAAGGTGAATGCTACATTATGTGTTACAAAAATTATCTGAATTCCATACATTCATACCTCTTCTTCTAATGAAGAGATCAATTTATCTTTGTCCATGACCTCTTCATGGACTTCCTGAGATGATCTTGAAACAGTGGAAACATCATCTTTGGTGCTTACAGCTGACGTAGCTTCTTTGTCAGTACATGTTATTTGATGGCTCTCGGCCTTATTTTGGACTTCTTTTGTTGGTCATCTACTGCACTAGGTGATGCAGGCGTCTCATCATCTTTTGTCGTATTCTCAAGCACACCTGACACATGGATGCCATCTGTACATGACAGATCAGTTCTGTTGTTGTCTTCATCAACAACACAACTTACATTATCAGCACAGAAATGCCCCACGGTTGGAATAGTCTGCTCTTCTGAGCTCGAATCATGTACAACAGTTGTGCTTGGTGATTTTAATATTTGACCTCCACCAGATGTAAATTCCATCTTCAGATGCTTTGTTGGAAATGGGTCCGAAAGGGATCCTTGATGACAAAGTATATCATAAGA
Organism: Eleusine coracana subsp. coracana; assembly: GCA_032690845.1. Lineage (NCBI taxonomy): Eukaryota > Viridiplantae > Streptophyta > Magnoliopsida > Poales > Poaceae > Eleusine > Eleusine coracana. Next base: position 332,062 of record CM064430.1, read on the forward strand.
TAGAACACTTCCTAACGAGTGGCCATACAAGGAAACCTGGAAAATAGATGGCAAAATTATCAGCAAAAGCACACATTAAAAGAATTTTTTTGAAATATGGACTGCCAACCTTTCCATTATAACCAGGGTTTCTCTTCAGAAACTTCATGTACAACCTGTTCAACTGATTCGAGACCTGTTATAAAGTAAAGAAAAATGAACTCAAGCTGATGATCAATCTGAGGACGTGGTATGTCACAGAAAACAAAAGTAATTCCATTGAACTCCACATGTACATATGTAACACATCAACTTACTAAAGCAATTCCATTGACCAAAAAGAGGACAAATCAATGAGAAAACTGATAGTGGCTAATTTGTCAAACATCTGTCTTTTTCAATAAATTAAGTTCTATATAGCACGATACATGTACAAAAAACTAAGCATGGATCCACTGTTTTTTCATTCTCCTTGACAATGTGTGCATCCTAAGAAACAGGTGCATTTTAGATGAACACATGCTATAACACAGAAATTATTCAGCTACAATGCTAAGATTTAACATATTTGAATCATCGATGCTTGAAATAGGGCTGATAAACAGTTTAGCACCTTTAAAAATGTCACCAAAAAAATTAGTACAACAAGAAAACATCTAAAACCATCAAATAAAGCATTAAAGCCAATAAATTCGTAGAAGTGACAGAGATAGTGAACTAATAAGAAACATACCGAGTCAATTATATGCTGACAGTAGATGGGGCTCATGTAATACAGAATATCATGAGCTGTGGCGCCTAATGCCACACGAAGACCTTTAACTCCATCCAAAGTGATTCTCTCAACAGTATGTTCACCACTGAGCTTCAAGCTCTTTCTCCACTACAATAAAGCAGCACTATTAAAAACAAAAGGTATCTGTGATAATATGCAAAAGGATGCTGTGGTATGATTGAAAAAGGTGATCAATGTGTTACTCAGAAACTTTCCTATACTCGTCAATATAAAATAATAGATAGATAAAAACTATTTTTGTGAAAAAACCGGAGATGACATTACATGATCAAGAATATCTACAGTGTGAAATGACTGACTGTTTGACATAAGCCTATCATATATATCTCACATCAGCCTGTCATATGTATCTCACATGATTAAAAAAAAAACTCGACATGCAGAGGGTAAGACCACCCCCGAGGCATTGCATTAAGAAGAAGACCTTCTCACGTAGGCCGAGAAAACCCCCGAACCCCTCTCCGTCCCTTACACGAGGGCCACATGATCCCTGTGAGAGCCGGGCTGGCGCTTAGCACCGTTACCCACGACCGGACCGAGCCTTAACCCGTGCTTTGAGATTGCGGAGGCGAGGGGATTTTTTTCAACCCAGGCCATAATTCGTCCCCTCTGGGGATCAAACCTAGGACCTGGGAGGTGCTACTCGGAAGCCCCAACCACTACGCTGAAGGCCCTTTCGCTATCTCACATGATTAAGAATACTCTATTGCACCAAACATTCTTATATGTCAATTTAGCACACCTGAATCCAGAAATCAGATTTGCTGCATCATGCTAAAGCCATGTCGTACATATATTTCAGCAGGAGACACCACAAATGGGTTAGTTTTGATTCTTACCTGACATGGAATAAAAAGAACTCTCTGGGTACTTCTTTGATAAGGTGTTAAGTATCTTTCAGCTAGGTTTGCAGTTATACGACGGAAATCAACAACATCATCAACAAGATTAGCTTTCTCCAATCTCTGTCCGATGCCATGAACCATGAATACCAGATGACCAACTGGAACCTATAAGTAATACAGGTGGTATTAACTTCAGAAAAACTAGAGTACACAGAGAAGATAAAACACAACTCATCTTGACAAAGATGGTAAATACCTGAGAACAATAATCATCCATTTCCTCTTCTTTCTGCTGCCGCAACTCATCCTGCAAAAAATCAGATGGCCATTATGCACTACATAACCAGCATTGACAGTATAACACAGCAACAATAAATGGCAAGATGGTATGAGGGATAAAGTAGACAAGAGGTTCTAATTCCAGATTCATACTTCCAAGTTAACAAACGAATCAAGAAACTAAGTAGGTCTATCTCTAACTAGTCCTTTTGTTTCAATAATATTATGACTTTGTCATGCAAGTTTCAAGATTCAAGCAGAATGGACCTCTGGTCCTTCCAAAAGATGCTGCAAGATGCTTAGGATTGTGTTATGAGATGGTGACCTTCATCTACACAGAAAACAAGGATACCTGGTCTGTGCGAACTGCAGATATAGTTATTCTCAGAGGCATTACATCAAATTACAAATTTAATAGGACATGTAATTTTTTTTTTGTAATCCATAAAAATATTCCAGTTTTTACATTCTCGAAACCATCGTAATTTTGATAAATAGAAATAACAGGCCATGAGAAACATTAACATAGTGGCTTACCTGTGAAAGCTTCACTGAACCAGAAGAAGAGAAACCACGCCTTAATTTGATTGTATTGCTTCCTAGCTTAGGACCCGTATCAAATACAAGCCATGCTTCCCAAGTATCGTCCTCCCCAGTAAAAAGCGCATGCAAATCCTGCATAAAATATATTTTTAGCATTGATATCAAATTATCTTCCTTCCTTTTATTATGAACTCTTATCAGCATCTTACATACCGGTGTACTTCCTTGGAGATCAACTCGTGCTGCAAATAGCCCAGAAGGTTGAAAGTTGCAACGCCGCCAGACCTAGTTTTGTGTTTTGACAACAAAGAAATAAGAGAAGGGAGTATGCATGTGGCCAAATCTAACAGATGTTTCTGAGTTAACTTTGCGATATCTGGATCAGAAAAATTAAGATTGGTTAATTTTCAGTTGACTGAAAGTTTGGGCAACTTTCAATCACTGCTTTGAGTCATCGGATCCAGATCCAACGGTTTATAATTATTATACAGATAATCCTACAAAAGAAAAATCACAACACAAAGTAACAAACCATTGACTGAAAGCTTTCAGTCGATTGAAGGCTAGGAAATATGATCATTATATCATTTCTAAAGCAATAAAATTTTCAAATATATGACTATTGATAGTATCGACAAGATTTTGCTAAAGAATATCCCCCAAGAAAAGTTTGTACCTGGCAATTATATGCTAACTCAAGTTGTTCAGAAACATCCTCACGCAAGGGAATCCAGTCAAGACTACCTCTACGAGCAAACCAGTGACCTCTCAGGACACGCCTGTTCTCCCCATTCCAGTAGACAGGGAAGCAATGACGTCTCATCAAATCGACCTGCAGTTATGTGGGCTGTTATGCCTTGTGACAAAAACATGTTCAGTAGCTAACAACTTGAAAGGTAAAAAAAAAAATGCAGGCAACAATAAGTACAATGCAAATAAGAAGAGTAGCATAGTCGGCTCCTGAATGAGTAATACATGTTTGCACAAAAATAAGAAAGCTTGCTAGCATGAATAGCTATAGAACAAACCTCATAAAGTCCTCCTTTGACAGGAACCCCAACCCGTTCCTCCTCCACCTTATACAGATCTTCTGAGTCGGAGTCATCACTTCGTACCAAGGATCCTCTTGGTCCTTCACTGCATTGAGCATACTCCCGCCACCAGTATGTTAGCAGCTCTTCCTCTCTCTTAGAAACAGTAACAGAATAACATGAAAGAACTCAGTGAGGCATTGAGGCGTGATATAATAAGTGTTGAGGTACCAACTGCATGAAAAATTCAAAAGCTATATTAACCTCCAAGAAAGATGCCTCCAATGCAAGAGAGTCCCTCACGCTGAGCCGGAAATAGTCTCCTTTCCCAACCATCTCTGTCCGCGGTACCGAAGAAGATAGCTCTGCATCCAGAGCAAACCGAATGAACCTATGCAGAGGCAAATCTGTGATGGATTTACATGGACGTTGATAATGTGACAGTTCACAAGACCAATCAACTTTAGCAGCAATAGCATGTGCTGAACTATAGGTAGTGTTCAATCAGTCTAAAAAAAGGAGATGAATATATTTCACATGGAATTTAAATAGCAAGTCCAATTTGCAGATTTCGGGTAAGTTTATTCTCAGTTCAGATGCATGAACCTTTCCCAACCTTATGGAATTTCACGAATCAGTTTGAGAGTGAGATGAATTGGTCGCGGTCCGAAGAAGCTGATTCAGGGGCCTGCTGAACAACTGGTGGAATGGAATACAGCACGAAACGCCTAAGTTGAGGCCCGAGGGGAGCGGGAGGATGCAAGGGAGAGGGAGGACCTTTGACGCCGAGGGGGAGCTTGCAGAAGAACCAGCGGACGTCTTCGCCGTCGGAGGGGCTCTTGGTGCGGGCGAGGTACTTGCGGCGCGCCGCGCAGTTGTCGATGGCGTCCTCCAGCCGCGCGATGTTGGACGGCGTGTTCCGCAACAAATCCGGCGATGCGCCCTCCGCCGCGTAGCTCGTGGACGCCCCACCGGACGTGGACGGGCCTGGCAATGGCGCGTGCCCCGGGACGACCCCCTCCCGATTCTCATCTGGACTCGCCTCCATGCGCGCCAAATGACGAATTCCCCTGGGAGAGCAAGATGCTAAAAAAATGAGACTCGGGATTTAGGAATCTCAAGTTGGTTCCTGTCATATCTTCCTTTGATTCTTTCACTAGTGATCTAAGGAGAGCAGGCATTCTCTCCCCTAACAATAAGGAAGAAAGAGAGAGCATACCGGGGTAAGGCGAATCGGAGGTTCGGGGTCGGAGGGCGCGGAGAGCTTGACGTTGTGCACAGGGGTAGCCGCCGAAGATGACGGTGGCGAGTGCATCACCAGCGACGCCGCCAGGCCGCTGCTGGACGATCGCTCCTTGTGTTGTGCCTCCTAGTCGAGTCCGATCGCTCGGTTCCTCACTGCCGCAGTGGCGCCGGCTCTGCACTTCGCCGACAACGGCCGGAGAGAAGACAGCCGGAGCTTCTTCTTGCAGAAGATGGGCAGGTAAGTGGGCCTTCCTTTAGCGAAGTTGGGCCTAAGGCCTTTTTCATCATGTTGGGCCAAGGTTAGCTTAGCTACCATAGTCCTTAAGTTTTGACCCAGCCCGCTTTAAGATGCCACTTGCGACTTTGCTATTTTCTCCGCTTCGAGATGGTGAATGATGACCAGTGTGCGCGTGGGAGACGAAGAGGAAAACCTGCTGCGACACGGCCAACTTCACGCACCGGCCAATGTCCAAGGCGGGAGGAAGATGACTCAAGCTTAGTGTCGATGTCCAGCCCCCGCGTTCGCCTTCGTCGGAGAGGGAAGCAATGCACAAAACATCAATACACAGATAATAACATGAGTTTATTTGCACAAACATTTCTTGTATTATTGCTGCTTATTACACAAACCTTTTCCATACGAAAAATGAAGAATCTTGTTTTTCTATGTAACAACACCAGCACACCTGTATACAACTCTGGAAGACAAACTCAAGCAAACTGCAACAACTCTCAACAACCTATAGCCAAGGGCACTAACAACTGAACCGACCTAGTATAACATTTGCTCAAGTAACTCTCAACCTATGGGTCAACACAAGTTAGGGCCGCTACTACAGATCCTGTTGTACTGAACGCGCAGCTCACATCTATGTAATCTTTCAAGCTCCTGCTTATTTTTATGGACGGGTACAGCCAGGGCTTGACAGCGTTAACAAATGTGCCGGGGTCAGGAGACAGTATCGCCTCCCAATCAACTTGGACCCCTGGTGGAATGCTTGCGGTCACATCCATGTTTGCTGCCAGAAATAAACCGAGTAACACCACATAACCAACAACAGCTGAGCCTCTTGAAAGAGGCATAAAGTTGTACCTGCAAGATGCTCCAGATTGATTAGAACAATTTCTTTCTTGGGAGGGGGAGGGAGTGAGGGGTGGGAACAAGTTGCAAATTTTACCAGTAATAAGCCATACGCAATATTGCGTCCTTCACAGCATCAAGCGTACCAGGGTCACGTGTGGGGTTTGTGTCACTACAATATGCTTCACAAATGGCCTGCAGATCACACGATTCTTATGTTCAGCTCAAGCTATAAGCATTATATTTACCAAAGCCTACACACATGTCTAGTCTGCTACAACTTCGACTCCTCTATTGCATAATCAATACTGTCTTCCCACAACTTTCCCCAATTCTCAGTAACACTAGATAGATCATAAGCAAAAATCTAAACCATACCTCCCAAGCTGCAGTCATTTCTTCATCATACTCCTCCCATCTAGATGGAGTACAAGGCGTTCGTATAGCAAAGTCAAATCCTCTTTTACCCCTGCAAGACCCGAAATACATGTAAGGAGGATAGAAACAGATGAACAGAGAATAGCAAACGAGCAAAGAGAAGTGTAAGACATTACATGTCTTGAGTGGTAATTCTTGTTCCTTCAAGACGCCTCCTGAGAAAAGAACACGATGCCGTTAATATTCAAGCACAGGGACACTGCAATGTGGTTTCCACGTGCATTAGCTGCAGTTTATTGCAGGAATTTTGATATAAAAAAACACTAATTACAGTTGCATCAAGCCGAGTGAGTCAAGTACCCCTGAAACGCCATACTGTCACATCTTGTAGCGACCCAGTAGGTCTCGCCAACTATATTGTACAGATCAGAGCATGATGATGCAACTTCTATCTGCAGGTATCATTCTCGTGAGAATATTGATAGCTTGGAAAACATAACAAGTTTTACATGAAGAAGGCAAATGGTATGAAAACATAAAATATATACCAAGAATCAAATAACCGCTAGACAACTTAACACATGGATAAGGAAATCAGTCCTTGACATACAGTAAGACACACGTATTGGGGCAATACAAATATATTATACCAGGTGATTCATCAACTCCAGTTTCAAACATTCTAGAAGTAAAATGTAATTTTTTCCCCAGAAGTAATCAGTAACCACTAATGTCAACATATTGAAAATTAGAAGTAAAAGAATTGAGGCTCTAAATTAAGGAGATACATTGATATGGCCATAAATTCATGGCATTGAATTAACTGCAGCAAGGTTACCCTTTTCAACTTTTCAATATCTGTAAGAAAAATTGCATGGTCCTCTGCATTATTGACATACTTCAAGTCGAGCATTATGGACTTTGCTGCTTCTAAAACTCTGCATACAGAGAAGTCAACTAAGACCATAAGTGACTACAAATAGCTAAATAGCACATTAAAAGATAATGATCACCATCCAACCTTTGGTAATACGGATAGTAGCGAACAACTTTTGCTTGACCAAGAAGCATTGGGGTATGAGACCCAAATCCAGAATTGAACTCTTCACTGGTATAGCAAAAAAGAAGTTAAGCAAGAAAGTTGTTAAAAGGTTTCTTCCCTGTGTAAACATTTTGCTCACCTTAGCTTATTGACCCAAACAACTGGATCGCAAGGTTCAGAAATTTGTCTCCACTTAACAGCAATGTTATAGACATCATGCCAGGAGAGAGAGATCCCAGAGGAGATCTTGTCTTCAGTTGGATTGGACGTTGGGGATCCAGACAAAGTGCTGGTGCTACAATACCCTCCCCTGTTCTGGCTCATGTTGACCTTATCCCTTCTCCTAACTAACTTTGAGACATTCTTTGGGTTCCTTAGAAAACGCCATGCCTTGGACACTTTCTGAGCAATCTCAATAGCGGCCAGCCCTGCCATGCGGTACTACAAAAGAAAACCAACTATTAGCAAAGCAGGAAACTTTTGACTAGAATGCATTTCGATAAGTAAAATGATCAGGATTAAGAATATGTTAAATGCACGAGTTGGAACCAGGAACTGTATAGCCAGGTAAACTAATAATCTGTGTGTAGCCCTTTCGCATAAACCAGATAAACTAAAGAAAAAGGAGGCACAAACAAGGAACAGACAGATGCCTCACTAGTGAAAAGAGTCAACGATCATATCTACCATGTATGTCACCAGCACAGATACAGCTTGGTTTCAGAATTTTACACTCGTGTATGTATTAACTAACCCATAATTCAGCACAGAACAGCCTTCTTGCTCAATTTCTGCTAGCATGTCTAGAGAGGCCGCAAGTAGCCACAATGCAAAAGGCCCTTCTCATCTCAAGGCCATGGTATGCTTAAAGAATTCCATATAGTCCGAAACTCCGAACACAAATGTCTGTTAATTCTAATCCCCAAGTCGAGTAAAAAAAAAGAGTCCTATGCGCTCAGCCTGTCACCCACAGAGCTGCAATAGAATACTTTAACTATCTTGTCTTTTTGCATATCCTAAACCTACCCCAACTTGCTTGGAATTGAAGGCTTAGTTGTAATTGTAGTTGTCTTTTTGCATATCATAAAGATAAATACTACAATATAATTCTTCTTTTGCTTCATCGATGATTATCTTACCAGCTGGCATAAACCCCGTTAATAACAATGCATTCAATCCATCCAAATTCTAGGTGCCTGTTTACCCCTACACTTAATTGTAATATAAATTAATAATCCTTAAGAAGTACAAGAAGGCTAAGTTTTAATGTACCATTCTTCTATATGGAGTTGTTAAAAATTTGAACAACGGTTAGCTTGGATCATGAAGAAGCAGCACAGAAAATGAAAAGCTTTAAAAGGGATACCTGACGTTGATTGGGTAAGAAGCCACGGCAATTATACTGAATCTTCTTCCCAATTGAATCTGCAGCTAAAAGAAGAGTTGTTTGATGTTTCGTGAATTTGAAGTCTTGCTTGTTAAGGCGTCCACTTCTCAATGAGATCCGTAATGGTGGTTGGCGATAAACTTTTTCAGCCACATTTTTGGGATGTAGTCGCTTGCACCAATATTCCTGTTGCCCATATAGGAGTTCTTTTAAAATATTAAGCGCCACAAATGTAATGCAGCAGGCATACGAGATAGTATTAACCTTAAACAGTGGGTCAACATCATCATCAATATTGAACTGAGAAAACTCCAAATTGGCCTTAGAAGCAATATACAGAGCCATTTCTTTCTGCAAGTACATGCCAGGTGAGAAAACCATGATTAGTAGCACAGAAAGGATAATATAACCCTATACAAAAGAGAGATAAAATCATCAAAATAGAAAAACCCGATTTGTGTTTTATTAAAGCTGCTGGAGCCGAGGCGAATACAACAAATGGCAGTAACAGATAATTCAGCCGATGCAAGAAAACAGCATGCAACTCTACCAATAAGAATATATAATCGTTTACAAAGAGAAAAAATTGGTTGCATTTGTAGGAATGCGACAATGGCTACCGCAAGTGTGATGTATAGTCCATCAAGTTCATGTAAGTTGTTCTTATAGCAGCTTCCAGAGTATCTAATCTAAGAAAGGAAAAGAGAATTTGTTGCTTTCTTACAACTGGGATACAGTACAGAGAGAAAGCACATATTCTTTTGCATGTCCATAAATGGCTTTGATACTTCCGTCCAAGAAATATATGATTATGACTTCTGAAATACTACCTTTATATTTAAATTGTTGACGTCGGGACATTAATGTTAAGCCAAATTTGAACAACCTGTGATGTCCGGACATCAACAAATAAAACATGGAGGAAGTAAACAACAACCTCCACAGAATTGAAAACGAAAAAACTTGCATACCTGGTAGAAGGCCAAACATTGTAACATAAATTTATCCATGGAATCAAGCTCCAAATCGAGTACATCATCATAATCTTTGATCTTCATATAAGATAAAATCAAATTATGAACATCATGATGAAACAAACTCAAATGAAAACATTGACTTAATTCTGATGCTAACAAAGAATGGGCATGTCACATAGCATAGAGAAATCCGTATCATATCTAATTAAGTATTAACATATGCTAATTCACCAAATCAGAAGGAAACATACCGCAGCCTTATACTCTCCAACTGCATGATGGCACGAGGCGCGCAAGTACAGGCACTCTACACTTGAACCCTCATATGTTAAAGCCACAGATAATTCTTTAATAGCACTCCTGCAAAACAAAATCAGGTTGAGGATCTTTGTCTTGGGAAGCTACCAGTTCAAGATGAGAAGTAGGTTACTGGGACAAGAAAAATGAAGACATTAGACTTGAACAATCAATGTGAGAGAAACAATTCAGACTTGCACTACATGGCATCTAAGAGATTTCATGTTGGAAAGAAAATGTCAAGCTGTGTGCCATGAAATGTATAAAAATATAGAAACAGAGATGGTGGTGTCTGTCACAAGATCCCACTTATGCTCCCAGCACATTGTATGTGGCAGTCGAGAACAGAAAAGAGGAAGTAAAGTGTTGCAATCACATTTGGAACAACATTTATCATACAAAAATCCACTACCACATCAGCAAGACAATAACTACAAGAAAATACATAAAAAGAAAAGCACTTAACGTCATACCAAAACCAAACATTCAGAAATGACGAGAAAATATCAATACAATTACTCTTTCTTAGGACCATCTTACACATTCAAAATTGAAGTATATATAAACAGTGTCAGATATTAGTATCTGAAGCAGCGCACCTAACCAGTCCAACCCAAAAGCTTAAGCGATTGAGAAGGGGCTAGGGCGGCTTTATAGCTCAAACCCCCCCCCCCCCCCCCCGCGCACGCGCAGCTCACGTGGGCGCAGATGGCTGCCGCTGGGGCGCAGCGTGGGAAATGGGTGGCGCAAGGAATACAGGAACCGGGGCTCGAACTCGAGACCTCCTGGCTCTGATACCATGAAGCAGCGCACCTAACCAGTCCAACCCAAAAGCTTAAGCGATTGAGAAGGGGCTAGGGCGGCTTTATAGCTCAACAGTGTCGACAGAAGACATCTCTGTGAGAGCACAATTTACAAACAAGAAATTGGAATAAGCATGAAGGGATACCTATGTCGACCCATTCCATGATAGAGAATTCCACGTAAATGGTATGCTTTTGCAAACCTAGGCATATAGTCAAACCAAATAAAAAATGAGAAAAAAATTAAAAACAAAAAGCAGTTAAGTTAGACCGCAAAAGACAAAAAAGCAATATTTTACCTTGAATCAAGTTGAATAGCTTTTTCAAGGCAATTCAACAGCTTTTCTGGATAAGCCAGATCAAGATAAAGCTGCAATATAAGAAACCAGACTGTCATAACATAGTTACTCTAAAGAACAAATCTACTCCTTGTTTATACTATTAATACGGTACAAAGCATATGCTCACAGAAGTCTAATACAAGGTTATAAACTTAGCAAAATCATGTTTAAGGTATTTGAAGACCATGACCAATATATTATCCCTCTTCTAAAACACAAGTCCTCCTAGAGTAAAATCTTGTATAACATTGTTGTCAACTGCATTTTACCTCGAGACTTACTATACTCTCGAACAGTACTTTTGTCTACAGAGCAAAAGTTATTCAGCAAGTCAAGAAGATCAACAGTTTGAAGGACACTAATTACAGTAATGCAAACTACAACCTTAACGAAAGTAGTTATTATATGGAGGTAAAGGTAATCTCCGTATAAGGTGAATCACTGCACATAGCTGAATTCAATGGTCAAGGAAGCAATCAGAATAGTCTTCACAGAATTATGTATCTGTGTAGCTTTTTATCATTTCTTGTAACTTCCATGAAGAACGCTAATATGTGCACAACTACAGACAAGAAGGCAGTACAAAAAGGGACATTGAAATGCACATGGGTCTAAGATACTGGAATTCACCTGAGCAAGGTGTGCCCAACAGTCAAGGAAACTCTCGTCATACTTTATAGCAAGGAGATGCTCGTCTTCAGCACGTTTGTACTCTCCAAGTGCTGAAAGAGTAAGACCCTATAACATAAGAAGATATTTATTCTACAAAATAGTAGCAATGAAAACAATCATCAAAGAAGTCAAAGATTTCATTTTCTTTGATCCGATTCACGAATTCAGAAGACAATATGGTTAGTTACCAGCTGAAAGCTCAAAAAAAAAAAGATGCATTTGAGATTGGTAAATGAGACTTCATGACACAGAATTTGGCTTCTTTGAATTGCCAAATACTCCCTCTATCCCAAAAAGAGTATCGTTCTACCTTTGTCCAAAGTCAAACTATCTTAAGTATACTTGATACTTCTTCCCTAAAACACCAGGAGAACTGTGTGTGCTTGCACTAAGGAGATGGTAAAAAAGGTCCGGTCTAAAAGCGACACACTGAATTAAAGAGAGAGCCACACACTGAAAATCAGAAAAAGGTGGTAGCATGAGCTAATTTACAATGAGAAGGGCTCCACTTTGATGCAACCTTTGTGAAAGGACACTGGTGTGAAGGAAATTAGTGTTATCCACTAATGGGTAGAAAGAATTCGAGATTTGTGGAAACCAGGCTTGGTCATGAACTCACGATAGCTGAAGTTTTCAACCATAAAATATTTTATTTACTTACTAAATAAGTGTGTGCAGAGCTGTTTTTCTTGTCACGCTTCACACATTTTGAGAGATCTTCGAGTGCAGAGTTGTAGTCCTTGAATTTGTAGTTCACAATTCCTATCATAAATAAAGATTATGCAATCAGCATAAGGAATAAACAGCATGTTCTGGTAGCACTAGCACAACCGTACCCTTTATTACTAAAATGGCATGCATCAAGCATGACAATTTATTGTTGTTTCCTTTCCATACAAAAACATTGAGCGACTAAAACTGGATCATGACTATAGACTAACCTCTTTCATGTAAAATATCAGGTGAGTTTGGTTCAAACTCAATTGCTTTAGTCAAGTCGTCAATGGACTGCAAAGGAAAGAATCAAATGTTGATAGCTGCTAGATGGTCCATTTTTTTTTTCCCTTATCAATGGCTAAACACAGACTGTAATTGTGTTGGCTCATTAAGTACTAGTTTTGGCATTTAGACCAAAAGGGAGGGATCATACCTCACTGAACTCTGCTAAAGCAGCACGTGCTTGTCCTCTCCGCTTCCATGCCTCCCCAGCTGAAGGGTTGGCTTGTATAGCCTGCAAGCAACGTAAGGTCATTTTCGCAGAACAGAAACAGAACACGTGCTCAAATTAAAATTTTACCTTGGAGAAGTCAGAAATAGCAGAATCCAGTTCTCTTTGAAATGCATATGCTGTGCCCCTTCCAATCAGTGCCTCAGGATACGTTGGAGTTTCTCGCAATATCTAAAAGGTCAATGGTGACTTGTCAGGCCCCTTCTCTGATTCAACATAATGAACAGACAATCATGGTAATAAGTCAAAACCTGATCAAAAATGGATATTGCTTGGTCATACCTTCCTTCGTTTACCTGAAGATATACAGTTTAGTCATAATAGCCAAGATATTAATATAGCATCTCTTTGTTCAGCACCATGTAGAATATATTGCAGTACATAAAATCATTTTGAACACATAGCAGCAGTAGCTAAATGGTTGTTCTTCTTTCTACAGTACAAAGCTAAAAAAAATCTCGAACGCGCAGGAGAGCTGCGTATTGTTTCGTTAAGAAGAAGAGCAAAGTTAAAATTAAAAGACAGTTTTAGCAACCTTAGTCTTGCGATCTTCAATCGGGGTACTACTTTGAATAAGATTTGAAATGGTGTAACATATGAAACTGATAAACCTAAACCATAACAGATTGACGAGACCTGTGCAATGCCTCTGGAAAGTCGGAAATCTAGGCACATAGATTTCGAAGACTTTGAAATTTTTGTAGCAAACAGTGTTTGATCCAGATCGATGATTTCACTTTCCCCAGAATTTCTTCTCTCGGTCCCACTTTCAGCTCGGCCATTTGTTTCTTTAGTGGCTTTTGCTTTATTTTTCTTATCTGGCTTTGTCGCTTTCTTGGGAGCTTGAGTCCCAGTGGTGTCTTTTTCTTTCACTGGACTGGTTGAACCTTTATTATTGTCCACTTTACTAGTAGCACTTGTTAACTTTGTATCACCGTTTGATGAAACTTTGGAGTTGCCGTTGCCCTCTTCGCAAACAACAGTTTTTGTATCAGCTGCTGTAGTTGCAGTGGATGACATGTCAATGACACGATCTTCGGAGATAACAACTTTGGTATCACACGGCGGTGCATCCATGACATGATGACCAGACTCGCTTGCCTCAGAAATTTTAATAGAAGAAATCAATTCTTCCAACTCAAGCAGTTGTTTGAAGTCCATTGTGTCATGGACAGCAATTTCGTAACCTTGCTTCCAAGCAACCAAAGCCTCCTCTTTCTTTCCTGATGCAGACAGGGCCTTGCCTGAGTAACAAAATACACAGTATGAACTTACAGGTGTCACGAGATGCATAATAATGCTAGAGGTAAAGGGATAGATCAATATCTAGGCATGTCGCTGCAAACAGGATAACTTTTTTCATTAAGAGGCGTCGTAGATCATTGGCACCTATGAAACACGGATACTTCAAGGTGCAGAGTATCGGATACTTGGATACGTATCCGATACGGATACGCGTTGGATATGTTTTGGATACATATTTACCAAGTATCTGAATAAAAATAAATAGCAGAAAATTGGATACTTCAGCCGATACGTATTGGGCCAGTTTGGCCTACTAGGGGATACGTTTAGGCCCAGTATGGGATGATCCCTAGCCCACCAGATGGCTGTGTAATGGCTCTCCTGCCAGCCTCACATGATTTGTAGCATCTGTGCAATATTTTATCATGTTAAATTGGGTTGTCTTATGAACTCTTAACTCCTGCTAGGCTTGTACCCATATTATAGCTCAAATTATTGTTTCTTTTTTTAAAAAAAAATGTAAAACGTATCCACGTATCAGGTTTTCTAGAAAAATGACGTATCGACGTATCCGTATCCGTGCAGTGTAGATTGGCGCACCTTGGAGGCTAAAGAAGGAACTGTGGGACGGGGAGATGTTTGAGTGAGCGACTAAGAGATAACTTTGATGTTTTATGCAGTAATAAGTAGTATGATGTTTTATCCCTCATTGAGTATGTTGCCTGGACGCAAGGGTTAGTAGCTTTTCCCATGCAACCATCTCTTTTTTTTTTTCCTTCAAAGAATGAGACAATCTCGCTAGCGACAGAGTTAGAGTAGTTTCTCATCTCCACTAATAACATGCAAATGGGAGGGGAAAGTAAACTCACTTGACTTATAAGGCAAATACACGCTATTCGGAGAAAACAGCAATTCGTACGCATTAAAGCCACCCTATTCAATAGTTTGAGCTTGTACATCTACTAGTACACACACAAACATAGGCTAAGCGATATTGACACAATTCCACACTCCACGCCGCAGAGGAACAAAGCTGGAGAAGTAGAGAAGTGAAACCTCGAAGCCTGCACGTACCTTTGAGGACGTAGGCCTGGAGCAGTGCGGGTTCGAGCTGCAGCGCGCGGTCGCAATCCTTGACGACGTGCTTGTGGAGCTCGAGCTGGGAGTAACAGAAAGCCCGGTTGCTGCGAGCGAATTCGTGAGAAAGCGTGTCAGAAGCGGTAAACAGATCAGAGATCCCGCGTAGAAGAAGAGAGCGGATCGGGAAGAGCGTTGTACCAGAGGTCGTGGATGGAGGAGGGGGATTGCGCGAGGATGGAGTCGAGGAGGCGGATGGCCTTGGACCAGTTCCGGCCGCTGCAGAGGCGCGCGAGCTCTGCGCGGTCGGAGCCCATGGCGGCTGGCGGCGACCGGTCGCCGGCGGCCGGCGCGGCGGAGCAACGAGAGGTGGAGGGGAGGATTCGCGATTTGGGGTGAGGGACGACGGGTCCTGTCAGTGTTGGACTTGTTTAATTTATTTGACACATCGACCCCTCAATTTCTTGATTTTTCTGCCGAAGCACTTTAGCATTAGGGTTAATTACGGTGACTTTTGTTCATCGGCCCCTCCCGTCACTATGAATTACGTACAGTTAGTGATAACTTTTCTCTTTTCTCCCTTATTAGAAAAGAAAAACTCTTGCTGTGATGCACATGAATCCAGGACTCACAAGACCATTAGGAGGACGGTGAACCATGATTCTGGAATGGCGTTACATACTACATGGGCATTTGTGAATGTCTATATAATATATATACCATTAATTTATCTGAACGCGAGGATCCATTTGGATATCCAATTAGAGTCACTTGGCGTATGCTTGGGATTAGTTGCTTTGGGGAAAACATATCCCTCTTTTCTAGTCCTGTTTGGAAGGGATTGCATTATATCAAAAGTAACTTATTTATGCTTTTGGATTGTCCATAAAAATAGCTATGAGGCTGGTCTTTGTTATCAATGCCAAAGGCACGGTGATGGTGATATATAGTATCAGCTTAAAATTGCAAAAATAAAACACATGGGATATTGGTTTATATTTCACAAAAAAAGGGATAGTGGTTTATAGATAAAAATAAAAATCTTGTTCTATGAAGCTAGAGTTACTAAACTACTGGTGTATCCAGATGGACACAATTGGCGTAAAAAGGTAAAGAAGGCTAATGATCATCATGTCATTTTGTGTCTACCGCCAAGGGACAACATATATGTATACTCTAGTGCGCGTAGGTCCAACCAATCACTTGACTTCGGAATGTACTCTCGCGACGCGATGAAAAAGAAAAACATGTGCCTCATGTACTGACATTGCCTTGAGATTAGATCATATATTTAACTTAATGAGATGGTCCATTTGTCATTAGTTTTTTCGATAGAGAGGCCAAAAAAAATGTTAAAAGAACACAACGGCGGTTGCCACTGACCACACCTATAAAAAGGATTGTTGCGGTGAACTAAAAGTTTAGTGGCGGTTTGGCCAATTCACCGCAATGCCTCTGTAACTAAAAATAATAGGTTGTAGCGGCGAATGATCAGTAGATGGCACAAACCACCGCTACAACGGTGGGTGACATCTTCAATTCACCCGATGCTACCCCTCAAACCAAAAAAAAAAAAAGAGCAGAGAGCCTGCCGGTCCGCTCGTAGCCGCACACTGCCTCATGCACGTAGTGTTGTAGAATGATGAACGAATATCCAACTTGACACAACCGTCGTCATAAGAATATATGGCTACTAATGACTACTAGTATAACTTTATGCTAGTTCGTTGTGATTTTTTCATCTTCAAAGTATGTCCCTAGTTATTCAATTACCACAATAAAAATGTGTCATTGTTACATATTATTTTCCTAAGTTATTAATTTTAGCAGCCTTGCTTACTTTTACTTCAACATTAGACTGGCTGGTAAAATTCTTCCATCAATTGGTACCATGTGACTATTGAAAATTTATTTTGTGTGCATGTCAGCATGTTGCAGCTCCATGCCTTCACGCCTCACTGGAAATGAACTAGTTGCATGCATGAGCATGGGCCCACCTTGTCATGAGGACAGCTGTTGTGTGATGTTCTGAATGTGTGTAAAATCTTGCATAGATCGATTGACCAATTAGAGTGTCGTGGGCCCTATTTAGACTTGTAAGTGTCTAGCTCCTAGGTTAGGCCGTTAGGGGCATGAAGAATCATCTCTAGATTGAGAGAAAGAGGTACTTCCTCTTGATAAATTCAATTTAATCTAGCAAGCCACGTCTTCTCGAGGCCTATAATATATAAGATCCTGAAGAACTAGGGTAAGTAGTAGATGACGCGCGCCTGCAGCAGCAGCAGCAGCAGCAGCAGAGGATCCGATGGAATTGTTCGTTGCTTGAGACGCAATTCAAACAAAGCTAAAGCGAGCCAACACTCGATGCTGCATATGAAAACATCGCACACAGTGCATAGAAAAGCTGTAAAAAAAAATCATTAGTCACCATGTATTTGCATTCTGAGACGTACATCAAATTAAAGTTGTCATCAAAAGGCTTTCCCAGTGTTGTTGGACACGTCTTCGTGAAGCTATAGTTTCGGTCGCCATGCATGGGCCTAAACTTATGGGCCTCAAATTAAAAAAGGACCCATTTTGAAAACTGAAAGAGTATCAATCCCGTGTTGCAACAACTGCAAACACAACGACGACGATACTATACCAAGCTAATTTAAGCGCCGCCGGAATAATCGTGATGGCACTGCCGCCGCCGCCGCCATTGACGATCGGGGAGAAGTGTTCGGGGTTGGTTGCACCCCGAGCTCTCTTTTGGGTAGTGGCCATCTACTTGCCGTCCATGTCCATGGCCGGCGCGGGGGTCATTGCCTACTGCATCTACTCCAGCGAGGCCGTCTACTCCGCCGTTGTCCCGGTGATCCTGTGGGGGGCGTCCATGGCGGCGTTCTTCGGGCTCGTGATGTACATGTACCTCTTCCTGCCCCGCGCTCCCGTCGCCGTGCCGGACGCCATCATCGAAGCCGGCGGTTGGGTCGGCCTGCCTCTCGGTTTGATCTCCGGTTCCGTCGCCTGCCTTGGACAACGGTGGATGGTCATTGCTTGGTCTGGCTTTATGGTCGTCGTCATCGCCGGCGTCGTTGCCGTCTGGGTGCGGCTTGCTCGCATGTACGGGTACGGCAGCAGCAGATCGACCACCGGTGGACCGCCGCCGGCTAATTTTTTAGAAAAATTCATTACATACATCGTCGACTCACTTCATTGAACTCGATCGACTGATATCCTTGGTGAGCTGACTCCGTACTACCTGTCTGTCGCATTACATTATTAATTTCCTAGAGTCTTATTGTGATGAACTTGATCTTGATCCTCGAACTCACATCACATCTCTGTTGTTTCTCTGTTGCAACAGGATTCAGTTATGAGTATTGCTTTGCACCCACAAAAGTCGTCCAAGGGATTCGACCACCACAGCAGAGCATTGCTGCTTGGTATTCTCCCTCCTTCCCTATGTAGCAAGAAACAGGTCATAATCACCCAAGTGGCTTGATTCTGTCCGGAATATTCATATGACTTCACCCTATTGGCAATCTCTAGGTTGGCGTCAGATATTGTACTCTTGGTCGATACAGAGAAAATAGCATAACGTACGAGAAAAAAATAAAAGAAGAAATTAAGATTTTTTTTTCTGCTTATATATAAAGAAGGTGCTGACTACCGACAAAATCTGACCGCATCCTGCCATCCAGTGCCGACTGCCGATTGATCATTCCACTAGAATTGGTTCCTTCAATTCCAATTAGCTGCTTTCACTGCTTCTGAATTCTGTTACTCTGGTGGCCGGTGGGCAATATGCATGTTCTGTGTGATGCTTAAGCTACCAATTAAAATCCTGCAAAGTTGACAAAAGTAAGCACCAATCAGCTTTAAATCATTTGTGTTGGAAAGATGATGGTAACAAAACAGAAATTTCTGCACCGTGGACAACAGAATAGAATGAATGCTAGCGGGACGCTTTGAGGCACCGTCGGCCGTGGTGGTGATGGTGGGCGGTAGGCGGGGTGCGGGTAGAGGATCTTCGCTGGAGTGGTCCGAGGAGGGCAGCGCCTGAGGATCCCACTAGCCACTATGTGGGGAAGGGCAGCAGCGGCAGTGCGTCGGGCTGCAACCTCCAGGCCACGGGGCAGGCGAGGGGGGGGGGGGGGGGGGGGGGGGTTGTTAAAGAGATAGAGGAAGCAAAAGAAGCAATGGGATCCGGAGATTGAACATTGAAGAAGACGTTGTGTGCGAAAAGATAGTGCTATATAACCAGAAAGTTAAGTTGTGAATTTAGATAAAATGAAATTTAGCAGCAAACTTACTATGTTCTCTATGTGAGTGAGCTTCTTCTTGTTCTCTTCTGACTCACACCACTGCTTCAGTTCTGGGTTGCCCTTGATCCGTAGTGCCTGGAGTTCTGTGAGTTGTTGTATGCATGGAGGCAAAGACTTTACCCTTGTACAGTACTTGATGATCAGGCTTTTGAGTGAGGAGAGGTCGCCTAACCATTGTGGCAGTTCTGATATGCTGTCACATTTTTTTAAGTGCAGCAACTGAAGGGACACGAGCAGCCGCATGCTCTCTGGCAAGCTCGTCAGATTAGGACAATCACAAATTAGCAACTCCTGGAGGCTAGGAAAGTGGTTAAAGAGATGCATACTCTGGCAACCGCTGTTTTTTATCATCAAGGTGGTGCTTTGATTAGCGAGGGTGAGATGGGCAATGTTGTTGCCTAACTCCTCCAATGAACATATAACTTGGTCGCTGTTCTCTATTTGGCAGTAGTGGAATGTTGGTGGGCATGGCTTCAACCTCAAACTTGGACAATCCTCTACACATAAGCTGTCTAGCACAGGGAACATAAAGTCCTCCATCTCACCATCCTTGTCAGAGTATGTTGTGCCCCACTCCTCCAGTCCATCCATACGAAACAAGGAGAATACGGACAATCTAGGGAATGCTCCTTTGCCACCACATAAATCCTTGTTGATTTTTCTAATGACGGGACACTTCCGGAGTGTCAGCAATTCTAGGTTCGGTAATTGTCCAAGTGGTGGCAGGTTATTACACCTAGGTAGAGTATCCAGGTCAATACGAACAAGATTCGGGAGATGCTGATAAATACCCATGAGCCAGCCAGGAAAGCTTTCACTGTTGTAACCTTCCAGAAATAAGTGTTTCAGGCCTCTTGGTGGCACTAGTTGTCCCAACAAATTCTCGTCCTTCAGAAACCGATCAGCATTCAAACTCCAAGCCAACGTCAACGTCTGAAGTTTATTTTTGTCCAACAATTTAACTTTATGTGCTTCTTCCGGAGACCTTACATTTTCAAGACAAAGTATCCTTAACTCGTAAACATTGGCACCCTCGAGGAGAGGAAGATTGCTGCAAGCACTTACATCATCAACTCGAACCTTGAATAGTGGTAATGTTAATGAATAGTGCAACCGAGAAGTGGCCTGCTCTATCAGTTCATCTGAGCATCCCTCAATTAATAAAGACTTCAGTGTAGTAATTCCACTTATACTGTGTGGTAGATACTTTAGCCTATAACAATGTGACAGGTCCAAGGTATGCAATTTTTTTAGGTTACCAATACTTTCTGGCAGATACTCAAGATCACTCCCACATACTATCAGATGCTCAAGATCGGTAAGGGCACTGATACACCTATCTGAATCACCAAAGAAAATACTTGCGGTCAATGATAAGTCCAAATACTTTAGATTGGTGACGTTTTTCAAGGCATCATGTAGATCACCATTTTCACAAATGTGCAACATAATTCCCAGATTCAAATGTTGCAGTGCGGTGAGGCCATGTAGGGCTCGTGGTAGCCCTTTCATAATTCTGCACTCACACAGAGACAGATGCAACAAATTCCTGAGATTTGCAAATGACTCCGGCAGTTCTTTGATCCCAAAACATCCTGACATGTCTAAGTATCGCAGATCAGCGAGGCTACCTATGGCTCCTGGTATCCTTTCAAGAAGTACACAAGATGATAGGTTCAAGTATTGGAGTTGTATGAGGCTGCATAAAGATTCAGGTATTGCTTTGACATTGGAGCACTTAGATAAATCGAGATGTTGCAAATTTGTGAGATTACCAAGTGAGCCTGGCAATTCTTTTAGTAGAGAACAACCTGCCATGTAAAGATGCATCAAACTTTTAAGTTCACCAAGTGATTGTGGAACTTCTAATATGCTCGAACAACCTGACAAACAAAGGTATACCAGGCAACGAAGTTTGTTGGTTAATTCAGGTAGTGTAGAGATTAGAGAAGATCCATATAGGTTTAGGTACTGAAGTTTGGGGAGTTCAGTGACAGAATCAGGAAGCCTCTCATTTTCCATTTTTGGAGCAATAAGGCACCTCAACTGCTTCAATTGTCCAAAGCAGCATGGCAAGAGTATACCGGAGCATCCACTGAAATCCAGAATACGCAAGCACTTTGTGAAAGAAAATGAACCATCACGGAGGCCCACTTTGCTGCTACTGAAAAAATGAAGGGCCCGAACTTTCTTGGGCAAAATATTTGACAACTTTGTTTGCCCATCAAAATTTCTGAGCAAGGCATATCGAGAATATTTCAGCTGCCTTGCATTGCTCTTCTTTGCAGAATCAATCACAATTAGCTCATCACCAATGACTGATCTTGCTAGGTCATGCACTAGGTCATGCATGGTGTACCGTGTGACATGCTCTCCAGAATTCTGAAATAATACCACCATTCGTTAGAGATGTCAACTAATGCTCCCTTTCATTGTTATGAAAAAAAAAATCAAGTCTTATCTTCATATGCATATAATGATCCTTTTTGTAGCAATATTGCATATCTAAAAGTTCAATATTTATTTGTGTATTAATTAAGACTCGTGAATGGTAGTTAGTTCCTCCCAATTCAGCTTTGTGTTCCACATTGTCAAATTTTTATATAAACTTGAGTCCATCATGTTTGATTAAGAATTGAACCAAACAATTAAAGGGAGATCATAGCAATTATTTCTCCTGGACGTAATTAAAAGAATTAAGTTTAGAACAGCCTTGATGTAGTTATCTACCACATAATATATGTTGTATATATTAAGTGCATAATGTACAGTACATAGATACAATTATAGCTTGAGAATTGATAATCTAAATGGGGTGTAATAACAGTATTTTTCAGCAATATAGTAACTTACTGAGGGTAGCTTAGAATGTTGGAGGAAGGACATTCTTGAAAGTTGCTTTATGTATTCCTTGCCTTCTGAGGGCTTCTTAATGAAATCGAGAGCAAACCATTCGTGGACCAAATCATCTTCATCGATATCATGGCCTTTTGGGAATATGGCACAATAAGAAAAGCATAACCTCAAGATTGGTAGCATACGTTCATAACTCAACTTCAAGGAGGGAAGCACTTTCATCTGTTGTGAATTATCAACTCCAAAAGATTCATTCCAGATATCACTGTTGTTTATTTCTAACCAAACACCTAGATCTTTTGATTTTAGCATGTATCCAAGTGCTTGAGCAGCTAATGCCACACCTCCACATTTCTTTGCTATGTCCAATCCTATCCCCTCAAAATTTTCATCATTTCTTATATCTTTGAATCCACTGGATATCTTTATTATACCCCAGCAAACATCATCTTTTAAAGGTTGTATCTTGTGTGGTTCATTGGTGCAAATTTTCTGTGCAATAGATTCGCTGCGCGTGGTTACAATGACATCTACCATGCTCTCTTTCTTGCCCACATGAAGCATTTGTTTCAGTTTCTCCAACTCTGAGTCATCTTCCTCCCATATGTCATCTAAAACAATCAGAATGTTCTTGCCAGGAAGCAGATTATTTAGACATTGATGTATCATTTGCAACGTATTTGTGTTGTGGTGGTTACCTGCTATGGCTGATAGCTGTGAAATTATAGATGTTCCTATTCTCTTCAAATTAAACACCTCAGAAACATAAACTCATACCCGATGCTCATACTGTTTGAATCGAGTGTCATTGTAAATGAGTTGTGCCAAGGTACTCTT
Source organism: Eleusine coracana subsp. coracana (assembly GCA_032690845.1). Taxonomy (NCBI): domain Eukaryota; kingdom Viridiplantae; phylum Streptophyta; class Magnoliopsida; order Poales; family Poaceae; genus Eleusine; species Eleusine coracana. The sequence continues at coordinate 355,311 of CM064430.1, forward strand.
CCCCATGCCTCCAAGGCCATAAATAGGGAAGACTATAGTTCCATCTTTCTGACGACTTCCAGATAAAATGTCTAGGATGTCCTTCTTTTCTTCATCCCTCCCTAAGATTTTTGCTTCATTTACATCTGATGTGGTTTCACGCTGATCATAATGTTGCTGCTCCAGACCAGCACCAGAGTTCAGTGAGAAATTGAAATTCTGGCCTTGCTCATTGATTTTTCTGAGTTTTTCCTTCATATTCTTCATCTTATTTGCCAGCACCATTTTCTTGCGTCCATCTGTGAGAAAAGAGAACGTTCCTGGCATCTGCAACATCAGTTCAATCTATTTTTCAGTTGGAAGCTAAGCTAAGCAAGGAGGTGTGGCACAGAATTAAAGAGGTAAGCAAAATTGGTGAAATTACTATAGTAAATTCGAATGGATTAGCTAAGTAGTGAGGTTGTGATTTACAGGTGCAAACTAGGCGATATACATTTATATATTTGTACGGACGCAGACAGCACAACGCATGGTCAGTAGCTGTGGCCTGCAGATAGGAATGCTCATATTTGATGCAATCTTAATTAGAGAAATTTCGGATATGGATTCAGCTCTTGTTCAGGTGTGGTCGAAGCATGGCAAATAATGCCAGGAAAAAAAAAAGAACATTACCAGTTTTGTTTTGCAATTGGTTGTAGTAAAGAGTTCACACACCTTTGCAGTTGATTGTGCATCAGTATCGTGGTAGTCGTCCATCATGTCCGAAATGTCCAGTACTGCGTCCTTGAGCCGCTTGAGCCAGAGCCGCACCGTCTCCTTCTTAATTGACTGCTGCTCGGCATCCTTGAGCACAGCCACTACGGACTCCATGATATCCTTCATGTCTTCCAGGTCGTCGCTGAAGTTCCACGCCAGACTGGCCTGCTCCGCGAGGGCGGAGCTTACCTTATCACAAGCAATCTTGACGACGGCGGACGTGAGCAATCCAGCCACTACTCCCGCCATGGCTGCTGATGAGCTCTGGATCTGTCTCCACCTGCGACAGTTTGGAATGGGGAAATGAAATGAAGCATATCTCTCCAATCCAGAAGCACCAACTCCAACGGCACCACTACTTTTGATACCTCGCCGCCCGTCGACGGCAGCGGCTCCTCTGGTCTCCGGATCAAAGTCAAGCTCAGGTCGTCTCCGGCAGCCGGGCGGATGAACTCGTGCTTGTCTCGACTCTCGAGCCCAGCTGATGGAGAGTTGGAGACGACCGGAATCTTTTTTTTTTCTTTTTTTTTTTTTAGAACCGACCGGAATCTATTGGTCAGACAGAAACTACTAAAATGAGTGGAAAAAGCAAGTGTGGAGAGCAGCTGTTGGGCTGTGGGCCATCATTACCACCCTCATTTCTATCTTACCCTTGTAATATTTCTTTTTTATATTTACATTAAACACTCAATAAAATAGATAATGTGATAAGACAATTAAAATAAAATATATTAAATGAGTTCTCCCTCACCGTCAGGGAAGCGCTCACAAACATCGGCTTGGGCTGGGTCGACATCCCTCTTTCGTGGTGGTTGTTCTCATCACCTTCTTGAATCGGCCATGGATGGCCATCACCTTATCTTGCCTCATGGTGATCCTCGTCGCTGGCGTCGTGGCCTTCTAGATGCGGCTTGCTCGGACGTACAATTCCGACCCGTCGTCGACTCATTAGATTAGAATAGGTTATTAGGTTGTTCAATTATTTATTATTGATGATTTATTATTGTACATTTTTCATCTTCACATTCATATTACTCTATAAAATATTTATTTTTCCTTCTTTCTCTTACAGGTTTAGTTTCTTTTTTTTTACTTGATGAGTGGGGAACCCTGGTGTAGCGGTAGAGTCTTACCGCCTGTAACTGAAAGGTTCAGGGTTCGAGCCCTAGCCTCTGCACATTGCACAGTGTGCGGGAAAGGCTGTCCGCTAATACCCTTCCCTCAAACCTCACGTAGTACGGGAGCCTACGACACTAGGATACGCCCTACACTTTGATGAGTCTCCGGGATGTTGTCACGAAATTTATTTCATATTCTTGACTTAATGCCGCATAAAAGTATTATACATGCTACAAAGTGTATATCCTTCGAGAAAAAAAGGTTACAGATGGTATACAGAGTTGTGAAATCCTCCTCACCGGTTGTAACATCCCATCATTGAGATTAGGTCCATAGTGCCCATGAGCACTTGTGTGCATAAGGAGGTAGAAATTTAGTACCACCTTGCTAGTCTAATGGGAGGAGTACCAATATATAAGGCTAGGTTGTCCACCACCATTAACCTTGGGTTCGTCCTTTTACGCAAAGCGAGGACGAAAGCGTAAATAGGTTGTTGGGTGTGTGAGGTCCACTCAAAATGCGAGTCGGGCTCAGCCTGGTGTGGACTCTGGGTCGTTACAAGTGTTATCAGAACCGACCCTTGCGGGCACGATGCGCGTGGTGGCCAGCAGGTTCAGACATATGGTGCATGATGCGTGTAGGCCCATGCGTGGAACACGACATGACATGTGATCCGGCACTCTACACGGACGTGTCCAAGGGGGGAACATTCTTGATAGCTTGCCCAATGTGAGTATGTTGTCTCTGTGTTTCGACGAGGACGTCGTTCCTTTGAGTGGGGGTGTTTGTAACATCCCACTATTGAGATTAGGCTCATAGTGGCCCATGAGCACTTGTGTGCATGAGGTGAAAATTTAATACTATCTTCCTAGTCTAATGGGAGGAGAACCAATATATAAGGTTAGGTTGTCCATCACCATCAACTTTGGGTTAGCCTTTTTACGCGAAACGAGGACGAAAGCGTAAATAGGTTGGTTGGTGTGTGCGGTACATTCAAAATGCGAGTCGGGCCCAGCCGGGTATGGACTCCGGGTTGTTACAAGTGATATCAGAGCCGATCCTCGCAGGCATGATGCACGTGGTGGCCAGGAGGTCCGGACATATGATGCATGACGCGTGTAGGTCCATACGTGGGACATGACATGTGATCCGGCACTAGACACGGATGTGCCCAAGGGAGGAACATTCCTGGTAGCTTGTCCGATGTGGGTATGTTGTCTTTGTGTTCTGACGAGAACGTCGTTCCTTTGAGAGGGGTGTCTGTAACATCCCACCATTGAGATTAGGCTCATAGTAGCCCATGAACACTTGTGTGCATAAGGAGGTGAAAATTTAGTACCACCTTGCTAGTCTAATGGGAGGAGAACCAACATATAAGACTAGGTTGTCCACTACCACCAATCTTGGATTAGCTCTTTTACGTGAAGCGAGAACGAAAGCGTAAATAGGTTGGTGTGTGTGTGAGATCCACTCAAAATACGAGTTGGACCCAATCCAGTCGGGTGTGGACTCCGGGTCGTTACACCGGTTCGCATGAGCAATAATGAATAAACTCGTCAAAAAATTATCAAGTCTTCTCGACATATTCGTCAGGGCACTCAGGCTAGTTTTGATCGTCATGCATGAACCTAAACTCGTGGGCCTTAAATTTAAAGGGGCCCTATTTCAAAAACCGAAAAACAGCGATTCCGTATTCCCGTAGCATACGTAAGTCTTGAGATATTCTAATAAAAAAAATGTAAGTGTTAGAGAGAACTCGCTCGTGGGAGGGCCGCCGGAACAATGGCGATGACACCAGCGTCGCCGCTATTGACGGTGGGCGACCTGAACTAACGCTCGGTCCAACGTGCCACGTGCGTTGATATGGGTAGTGGCAGTCTACTTGCCTTTCCATGCATGGCCACGGCGGCAATCGCGGCCTACTGCATCTATCACAACTTCGACTCCCTCGCCCCTGTCATCGTCACAGAGTACTGGCTGCCGCCATTGATGCTGTGGGGTGTCTACCTGGCGCTGGTCTCAGAGCTCATGATGTACTTGCACCTCTTCCTGCCGCGGACGCCCCTCGCCGTTCGGGAAGCGCTCAGAGACGTCGGCTTGCCTCTCTTGTGGGTGGCCATCCTCGTCACTTTCTTGGGTCGGCCATGGATGGCTGTCGCCTTGTCTTGCCTCGTGGTCATCCTCATCACCGGCGTCGTCGTCTTCTGGGTGCGGCTTGCCCGCACGTACAGTTCCGACGACCCGTCTTCGGCTCATTAGATTACATTAGATTAGGTTGTTCAGTTATTAGATTATTGTTACTTGTTCCATCTTTACATTCACGTTACTCTGTAAAATATTCACTAATTTTCCCTTCTTATTGAGATGAACTTGCGTCCGTGCCGGCGGGGGTTCGAACCCCCGTCCCATACTTTGCCTCCTGAAGGCAGGCGCCTTTATAAAAAATAATGTGTTTTTGTTGCCGTGGATGAAAGTAGTTTGCAAGTTCACACGACACCTGTTGTCTCTCCCTCTGTTGCAACATGATTCAGTTAGGAATAGTATTGCTTGCACTGACAAAGTGACAAGAGGCGTTTCCTTGCTCCTTTCCTCATCAGAGGTAATAATTTGTTTTTTTGCGACGACAGGTCAGGGCAAAAGTATTCTGTTCGATCAGGTTACTGATCAGCTTTGGTTCATATTCTGTTTAAAAGTTGGTAACCAAATGGAAATTGCTGCACCCTAGACTACAGATAGTAGGGTAAACAGAGTGCTTGTTCCTCTGTTTTGAGACCTGCAATCTATCTTCCGAATTTCTTTAGTTCAACGTACCATACGTATGTTTTTTTTGTTTCTTACAACAAAAGATGAGCCATATTTGAAATATTCGCCTTAAGTTTCTTAAATCACAAAAGCATCACAAGAAAAATAAAACAGTTCATAATCACCAAAGTAGACTGTGTCCGGAATTATATGACTTACTGGGAAATGTCTAGATTTGATTTCATACCAGATGATATTGCATTGTATAGTTTTAGATCCATACAGAGAAGAATAGCATAAAACCTATCAAGACAACAGTGATCTGCTTATGAAGGAGGTGCCGAATCAAAACAACTTTCCTCGCATAAATCTGGTGGCTGGCGGGCAATGTCTTGTGATGCTCCCTTGAGCTAGTCAGAGTCCAAGTCCACATAAATCTGCAGAGTTGATAAAGCGAGTATTGACTGGCTGTGGATCATATTCTTTTGAAAGGCGGTAATCAAACAGAAATTTCTGCACCATGAACTAGACAAAATAAAAAGAAACACGGTGCATGGTCGCTCAACCATGTCCGACGCGCCAGCGGCATTAGAGGAGGGTGGTGGATGTGGAGAAGGGCAACGTCGGCGCTGTGGCGTGGTTAATACTCCCTCCGTTCTTGTAATGTTGACATTTAGGACAGCAAAAATGAACTAGCTACAGCCTAATTTGGCTGTCTGAAACGTCAATATTTCTAGAACAGAGGAGTAAGGTAGAGGAAGCAGAGGTATTCCATCTAGAGGTTGAAGAAAAAGAGGATGTGTGCCAACATAACGAGAAACTTGAAATATAAACTTAGATAAAATACAATTTAGTACCAAACTTACTATGTTCTCTATGTGAGCGAGCTCCTTCTTGTTCTCTTCTCACTCACACCACTGCTTCAGTTCTGGGTTACTCACTAAGGGAGGACAGGTCGCCCATCCATTCTGATAGTGCTGATATGCCGTCGCATCGATCCAACGTCAGCAACTCAAGGGACGCAATGTGTCGCATGCTCTCCAGCAAGCTCATCAGATTAGGACAACTTTTGATGTGCAACAATTGAAGGACATGAAACACCCTCAGGCCCTTGCTATCACTCCCACACATCGACAGATGGGTGCATGGAATAGAGGAGGCGAGGTGGCCAGTGTTGTTACCTACTTTCTGCAGTGAAGATATAACTTTGGTCGCTCATGTCTTTTGTGCAACTGCTGAAAGTTGGCAGGCATGGTTTCAACCTCAACATGGACAACTGTTGACACATAGATATTCTAGCATAGGGAACATAAACTCCTCCGCATCACCATCCTCGACAGAGTATATTGTTGTGCTCCACTCCTCCGATCCCTCCATATCATTCAAGATAAAACCGAACAATTTTTGGAATGCTTCTTTGCCACTGATGAAATCCTTGTCAATTTTTTGTAATGTTGTAACAAGATTTTAGTGACAGTTGTTAGGTTCAGTAATTGTCCAAGTGATGGCATCTGCTCACATACGGGCAGACCATCTAGGGTAATAGAAACAAGATTCGGGAGATGGTAAGAAATACCCATGGGTCAGCTAGGAAAGCTTAAACTGTTTTAAGTGTTTTAAATCTCTTGGTGGCTGTTCCAACACATCTTTCTCATCCAGAAGTCGATCGGAATGTAAAGTTCAGGCCAGTGTCAAGTTTGAAATGTTGCTTTTATCAAACAATTTAACTATATATGCTTCTTTCACGAACCTTACATTTTCAAGAGAAAATATTTACATTGAAGTTGCGAACATTTACATCCTCAAGGAGAGTAGATTGCTGCAAGCGCCGATATCAACAGCGTGAACCTTGAAGTTTGGTTATGCCAGTAAATTGTGCAACTTAGAAGTGGCCTGATCCTTGAGTTTATCTGAGCACCCCTGAATCAATACAGACTTAAGTGTAGCAATCGCTCTTAAATGATCTGGTAGGGACTCCAGATTCTTGCAGTATGAGAGATGTAATAATTGGAGGTTGATAAGGCTTCCCATAGCTTCTGGTAGACTTGTGATACTATCACAATACGATAAGTTCAAATGTTGGAGTTGACTTAGGCCACCCAAAGATTCAGGTAATTCTTTAATGCTTGAGCATCCACTTAAATTCAAATATTGTAAATTTGTCAGATGGCCAAGCGATCTTGGAAGGACAGTAACTCTGGAACAATATGACATCTGAAAATGCACCAAACTATTAAGTCGGCCAAGTGATTCTGGAAGGACAGTAATTCCAGAACAAGCTGACACATCAAGGTGCATTAAACGTTTCAGTCCACCAAGTGATTCTGGAAGGTGAGTAATGCTATAACAAACGGACATGTCAAGATGCACCAAGCTTTTCAGTTCACCAATTGACTTTGGAAGGAAAGTAAGTTCGGAACAATTTGACATGTTGAGATGTACCAAACTTTTCAGTTTACCAAGTGATTCTGGAAGGACAGTAATTTTGGAAGAATATGACATGCTAAAATGCACTAAACTTTTCAATTCATCAAGTGATTCTGGAAGGATGGTAATTTGAGAACAATTTGATATGTCAAGATGCACCAAGCTTTTTAGTTCACCAAGTGATTCTGGAAGGACAGTAATTTCCTTACAATTCCTAACGGAGAGATGCACCAAACTTTTGAGTTTACTGAGTGATTTTGGAAGGATTGCAATTCCTTTACAATGCCGCATATTGAGATGCACCAAACTTTTAAGTTCACCAAATGATTCTGGTAAGACAGTAATTACAAAACATGACATGTCTAGATGCACCAAACTTTTCAATCCACCAAGTGATTCAGGGAGGACGGTAATTCTGGAACAATGTGACATGTCGAGGTGCACCAAATTTTTCAGTCCACCAAGGGATTCAGGGAGGACAGTAATTCCAAAACAACGTGACATGCCAAGATGCATCAAACTTTTCAATCCACCAAGGGGTTCTGGGAGGACAGTAATTCTGGAACAACGTGACATGTCAAGATTCACCAAACTTTTTAGCCCACCAATGGATTCTGGAAGGACAGTAATTCCGAAACAAGATGACATGTCAAGATGCACCAAACTTTTTAGTCCACCAAGTGATTCTGGAAGGACACTAATTCTTTGACAGTACGATATGTCGAGATGCACCAAACTTTTCAGTCCATCAAGTGATTCTGGAAGACCAGTAATGTTATAGCAATTGGACATGTCAAGATGCACCAAACTTTTCAGTTTACCAAGTGATTCTGGAAGGATAGTAATTCCATAACAATGTGATATATCAAGATGTACCAAACTTTTCAATCTACCAATTGATTCTGGAAGAATAGTAATTTGGGAACAATATGACATGTTAAGATGCTCCAAACTTTCAAGTCCACCAAGTGATTCTGGTAGGATAGTAATTTGAGAACAAGAAAACATATTGAGATGCACCAAATTATTTAGTCCACCAAGTGATTCTGGAAGGAAAATTATGGAACAATGTGATATGTCAAGATGTACCAAACTTTTCAGTCTACCAAGTGATTTTAATATGGCGGAACAAGACAAACGGAAGTATATCAGGTCACTGAGTTTACTGATTGATTCTGGCAATGCAGATATTAAAGAAGATCTTCGCAGGTTTAGGTACTGCAGTTTTGAGAGTTCGGTAATAGACTCTGGGAGCCACTCATTTTGCAGTTTTGGAGCAATAAGACACTTAAGATGGTTTAATTGACCAATAGACGGTGGCAACATTATATGGGAACATTCACTGAAATCAGAAATACGCAACCACCTTGCAAAAGATAATGAACCATCACAGGGGCCCAGTTTGCTGCTGCTGGAAAAATGAAGCGCCCGAGCTTTTTGTGGCAAAATATTTGACAGCTGTATCTGACCATTATAATTTGTAAGGAGTACAAACCGACAATATTTGTGCTCGCTTGTATTATTAATCATCTTATTCGAAGCATCAATCACAATTAACTCATCGCCGATGACTGATCTAGCCAGGTCGTGCACTAGGTCGTGCATGGTGTACCGCGTCATATGCCCCTCTTCATACATCTAAAATAATAATTCCTTGGTGTCAGCTAATGCACCCTTTTCTGGAATAAAAATGAAGTCTTATCTTGGTACGCATATGGTTGTTTCTTTTTTTTTTAAAAAATCACTGCATATATATACTTCATATAGATATAAACATAATTGAAATCTACCCCATACCAAGCGCACGGGATGACGTTGAACAGCGGCTGGACTAGAGTCATTAAAGGGAGCTCATGGACAAGAAATTTTTCTCTGTTTCTTTTACACAACTAGAGTCGTTACCTTGCTAGAGAACTAGTTTGAGTGGAACCTCTAAATGTATACTTATCAAATAATATACACATCATATGCTTGTACGATTGCATTTTGTATACTATGCCTAAACAAGTATAACTCCAGTACTAACAATCAGAATGTGGAAAAATGCATCTCTCACAAATAAAGTAACTTACTGAAGGTAATTTTGAATGTTCTAGGAAGGACATTCCCATAAGTTGTTTTATATATGCCTTGGCTTCCGACGGCTTCTTAATGAAATCAAGAGCAATCCATTGGTGAACCAAATCATCTTCATAGATATCATGACCTTTTGAGTATATGGCACAATAGGAAAAGCATAACCTCAAGATTGGAGTCATCCGTTCAAAACTTAACTTCAAGGAGGGAAGCACTTTCATATCTTGTGAATCATCGACTCCAGAAGATTCATTCCAGATATCACTGTTTTTTACTTCTGTCCAACCATGCAGATCTTTTGATTTTAACATGTATCCAAGTGCTTGAGCTGCCAACGGCACACCTCCACATTTGTTTGCAATATCCAATCCTATTCGCTCTAGTTCTCCTTTGTTGCTTATATCTTTGAATTCACTATCTCTCTTTATTATATCCCAACAAACATCATCCTTTAAAGGTTGTAGCTTGTGTGGTTCATGTGTGCAAATACTTTTTGCAATGGATTCACTACGTGTTGTTACAATGATATCTACCATGCTGCCTTTCTTGTCCACATGAAGCATTGTTTTCAGTTTTTGCAACTCCGAGAGATCTTCCTCCCATATGTCGTCTAATACAATCAGAATCCTTTTGCCAGGAAGCAGATTATCTAGGCAATAGTATATCATTTGCAATGAATCTGTCTGTTGACCTCCTAGCTGTGAAATTATAGATCTTCCTATTTTCTTCAAATCAAACTCCGGGGAAACATAAACCCATGCCCGCTCATACTGTTTGAATTGAGTGTCATTGTAAACAAGTTGTGCCATTGTACTCTTCCCCATGCCTCCAAGGCCATAAATAGGGAGGACCATAGCTCCATCTTTCCTAATCCTATGGTTTGCAGATAAAATGTCTATGATTTTCTCCTTTTCTCCATCCCTCCCTAAGATTTTTTTTTCATCTACAGTTGATGTGGTTTCACGCGGGTCATAATGCTTCTGCTCCAGATTAGCACCAGCGGCCAGTACAAAATTGAAACTCTGGCGTTCCTTATTGATTTTCTCCAGTTTTTCCCTCATCTTCTTCATCTTATTAGCCAAAGCTTTTTTCTTGAGTGCAACTTTGAGAAATGGCATCTACAACAATGAAAATTTATTTTTTCAGTTGGAAACTAAGCAAGGAGGCATAATAACAAAGAATAAAATTAGAATTATTACACAGTATAAGCATAGAGTGAATGCTTTTTTTTTAAAAAAAAGAAAAAAGGTAGTAAGGAATTCTTATTCATATTATAGATAAAAAATCCGGATATCTATTTTGTTCCTGCTCAGTCAGATGTGGTTGCAGCTAAACAAGGCAAAAGCGTACCAATTTACTAGAAACTCGAAAAGAGTCCTTAAAAAAAAAAAAAGAAAAAAGTACCAGTTTTTGCAATTTCCTGTAATAAAGAGTTTACACACCTTTGCAGTTGCTTGCGTAGTAGTATCTTGATAGTCGTCCATCATGTCGGAGATGTCCAGTGCTGCGTGCTTGAGCCGCTTGAGCCACACCCGTACCGACTCATTCTTAACTGACTGCTTCTCGGCGTCCTTGAGCACGGCCGCTATGGATTCCATGGTGTCCTTCATGTCCTCCAGGTCCTTTCTGAAGTTCCACAACAAACCGGCCTGCTCTGAGAGGGCAGAGCATAGCTTGTCGCTGCTAATCTTGACGGCAGCGGACGCGATCAGTCCAGCTACGAATCCCACCATGGCTGCTGCTGACGAGCTCCAGGTAGGATCTTTAATTTCTCCACCTGAGACCGTTTGGAAAGGGGAAAAGAAATGAAGCCTCGCTCCAACTAGAATCCAAGTTGAGAACAAAAAACACCAACTCGAATGTGACTAGTACTACTTTTGATACCTCGGTGGATTGGATGGCGGCGATTCCTCTGGATTCAAATTCCAAGCTTCAGGTCGTCTCCTCTCCGGCCGTGGGGCGGACCAAGTCGCGCGTCGTCGGTGGTTGTGGTTGTGGCGCTGATGATGATCGGTGAAAACGACAAGGCCCCTTGTTTAAAGAGCGTTTTGCACCCACCATGCGCATAATATAATTGGCGGGCCGCCCCTTATTTGTCCTGACCAACAACAGTTATACAATACTCCAATTTTGTTACTAATATTGTTTACTTGACAACTTCAAATATATAGTGCCCCATTTTGCATTCAGAGCCAGGGGCTCAAATTCTCGATCGGATACGACCCTGATTGAAATGGTAGCAGCTCTGTTCCAGAATTAGCTCTGTTCGGTAAATGTGAGTGCTTCGTGCTCTGAATGTTGGTTTCTTTGCCGAGCCAGTGTTCTTTGCCTGGCTTGCTGTACATTCTGTCGGACGCAAAAATTTGGCCATGGAGGTGGAGCAGAGGAGAACGGCCACCGATTGCAGAGCTGCTTGCTTGGCTTCTTCTCGTTATCGTCCATGGCGGCATATAAAGTTCCAGCCATCATCGAGAGCGCACTCACAGCTTCGTCGGTCTGATCTCGTTCGGCGGCGGGCGGTGGCGTTCGCGCTCGTCGCCGGTGGCACCGAGGCCTCAACGCCGGCCATCCAGCAGTTTTTACAAAACGACCCCCTAAATCTAAATTTACAAAAACACCTCTAATTTGGATCGCGGTTATTAGTCGCGATCCAATATTATGCATAAACCCCCCTATTTTGGATCGCGGTCATGGACCGCGATCCGATCTTTTGCAAATCGAACCCTGTAATTTACATAAAACACCCTGGTTAGACGACAGCGCATTTGGCTTCCTCGTCCTGCCCTGCCCCCTCCACTCCTCCCGTCAATCCGTCGAGCGCAAGCGCAGGTTCCAACCCACGAGCAACCCCGTCCTCAAGCCCTACAACCATCGGATCTGCACTCGTCCTGTCCCCAAGGAGCAGCTCCGGCAAGGATCGGAAGCGCGCCGATTCGCCACGGCGCCGTCGATCCGCCGGTTTGGTTTGGTCGATGGTGGCGTACGCAGTGAGGTGGGGCATCCGGTGGTAAGGCCATGCTCCTTCGATTCTACATGTTTTTGGGCTTTGCTTGTAGACATTTGCTTGTACTGCCCAAAATCCGTGCTTGTTTTTTCTTCAACGCGATCCTGTTCGAGGCTTCGAGCTGACCCAATGATAAAGCATCATTCTTGTATCCTGTAACAAGTTCGTTGGCAACTTGAATTTGCATTGCTAATATGTATTCCGGCCCGAAAATAGCACTAAATTTTTTGAACTCTTGTGTCATCTGCCTCTGATTTTGCATCTGCATTCGCCTAATTTGTGTGTCAATGTTCTTGTTTCACATAATCCATCTGATAAATTCTCTATGAACTGAATGAATCCTGCTCTGTGCATGTACTTAAACAATGAAACTTAGTCTTCATGATTAAATATTGCAACAATTAAAAAAAATATCCCATTTCATCCTAAAATTAGCAAAACGGAACCTTTTTGTTGGTTGCAATGCAGGCCACAGGAGAAATGGTAAACTCAACTCCTACGGTTGAGAGGCTCATGATGCTCTGTCTCTAGCTATTTAGGCTGTTGAAATCGAGGATAAAAGGAGGGTGCAGGGCTCTCTAGTGCAAGATAAGGGACGCAAGAAGTTGCCTAATTCTGGGACTGAATTAGGCGCTTCTTCGTTCCTCATTCATTTTAACTTGTAATAGTAGAACAAATATAATCGACAGGAACTAATCACCATTTTATTCAATTATTATGGATGGATTGGTAGGCCTCTTGAAAGTACGGGTGGTTCGGGGGATCAACCTTGCCTACCGTGATGCAAGAGGCAGTGATCCATATGTTGTCCTTCGACTTGGCAAGAAGGTGGTTCGGGGGATCAACCTTGCCTACCGTGATGCAAGAGGCAGTGATCCATATGTTGTCCTTCGACTTGGCAAGAAGGTATCTACTGTTATTTTCTTTCTATATAGTATTTGGCACCGCTCCATTGCGTTGGATTGTAGACAGTAGTCATCATTCAGTTCTTGTTCTGTTTTGTTCTGCAGAAACTGAAGACAAGTGTGAAGAAGAGATCTGTCAATCCTATCTGGCATGAAGAGCTAACTTTGTCGGTCACGAATCCTAATGAACCAATTAAGCTTGTGAGTATATGTTACTGCTATTCTGTATAAAATCTTGTCATTCTTTTTGTGAGTAGAGTACTGACAATGTTTTCCATTTCCTCCTTCTCGTGGATTACAAACAGGAGGCGTTTGACAAGGACACATTCAGCAGGGATGACCCGATGGGAGATGCAGAGATCGATGTTGCGCCCTTGTTGGAAGTTCTACACATGAACCCAGAGGATATAAGGAATGGCGCCATCATCAGATCAGTCCCTCCAAGCACCAAGAACTGCCTTGCAGACGAGAGCCATGTTTGCTGGAGGAACGGTAGGTTTGTCCAAGACATGATTCTCCGGTTGAAGAACGTTGAGAGTGGCGAGATACAGCTGCAGCTGCAATGGGTTAACCTTCCTGGCTCCAAATAACATGATTTGCCTTGGGGGAGATCTTGGCTCATCCTGTCATTGCAGCAGGATTCCTTCAATGACAATGCCTGCTGTTCTGGGAAACGAAGCATTCCATTTAAACCACATTTTCACCTGTTGTGATGTCGGATTGTAACCTAACCAGCAAAGGGATCAGGGTAGTCACTATTTCTTTGTAGGGAAAAAAAGAGAAAACAAAAATGTTGGATGCCGCTACTGTAATGTATCCGGGGCATGATTTGTAAGTCTGGGACACATAATTGAATACAAGTGGTAGGAACCTGTTTTGGCAAAACTTGTGTTTGGAACGATCACTTGGCACTATGCAGAACAATTTGTGTTCATGTCATGCTGCTGCTGCAGTGTTACTCTTATTCTTCCCTGAAATTCTATGAATCCGCGCGAGAGAGTCCAAGGTTGTGATCGACCGAGATCACTTGTCTGAAAATTTCCTGGGCAAGTTGTGCTGCTGATTAGTCGTCAAAGGCTGTGAATGATCGACCGCGTCTCTCGATGACAGTGAAAGGCAGCAATGACGTTTCCATTCGTCCGTAGTTGTCAGTCAGTTTGCATGACCTGGCGAGGAATCGCCAGGGACAGGAAGAAACTGGGTTCGGAACTTCGACGTTTCCATTTGTCTGGTTATTGTTGGGTACACTTCACCGCGAGTAGGCCCGCCCGGTGATAACCAATTCAGTGGCCATTGATCCTCTTATCCTCCTCGGTTCTCAGGTCTCAGCCCCAAATTCGCAATTCGCCTCCTCCCTCGTGCCAAATTGCCACGAAAAAATTCCTCTTATCGAGGAACGAGAGGTGCTGTCTCGTCTCCACAGTATCCGCTAATGTGCAGTGCGCACGGGCGCAATGCGACAATTCCATATTCCAAGCCAACATCACCTGCACACCGATCAGCAGTAGAGTACAAATCCTCACCAACTCCTCTGTTTCTTGATTCCCTTCCTCCACTCCACCCTTCCCTTCCCTTCCCTTCCCTCTCCCGATCGATACAATTCCATACCACCGGAAACTCGGAGCTTCGGCGGCGGCGGAGTAGGGAGAGGAGTGACAACAGCTGGGGGACGAGATGGCGAGGAAGCCACTGGACTACGACCAGTTGAATGAGAACGTGAAGAAGGTGCAGTACGCGGTACGCGGGGAGCTGTACCTCCGCGCCTCCGAACTCCAGAAGCAGGGAAAGAAGATCATCTTCACCAACGTCGGCAACCCGCACGCCCTCGGCCAGAAGCCCCTCACCTTCCCGCGCCAGGTCACCATCGCTGCTAATCTGCCCCTTTCGTTTTCAGGTTTCACCCCATGGATAGAATGGAATTGGTTGTTTACCTCCCCTCCCTGCTTTGACTGCATGTGCAGGTGGTGGCGCTGTGCCAGGCTCCCTTCCTGCTCGATGACCCCAACGTCGGCCTCATCTTCCCGGCCGATGCCATCGCTCGGGCCAAGCACTACCTCGCCATGGCGCCCGGCGGCCTAGGTAACATATATCATATCTTCGTAACAGAAACAAAAACTTCATTTTTTTTAGGCTTCTATTGTAGTATTATCATATCCTGAGAGAGCGGGGTTATCACACTGACTATGTTCATGACAAGTACAGAGCATCATAATTTCAGTTCCTTTAGTCAGAAAAAGAATCAATTTTCAGTTGCACATGTGGTTCAGAGGACGGCTCTGTCTGACAGAGGTTGTTTCTAACCAGGTGCGTACAGTGATTCTCGAGGTATTCCTGGAGTCAGGAAGGAAGTTGCTGAGTTCATTGAGAGGCGTGATGGTTACCCAAGGTCAGATTGCGTACAACATTATAATTTAGAACTACTGTCTACTGATGAAAATTCATCAGAGCTAATGAGCTATACACCATGCGTTTTCAGCTCATGCTCTGTTTCTCACACTTGCGTGATCTATTGATCTTTTCACTACAGTGATCCAGAACTCATTTACCTGACTGATGGTGCCAGCAAAGGAGTCATGCAAATACTGAACGCCATCATCAGAAATGACAGGGATGGGGTAGGATTACTCTTGAATATGTCCCAAATGTCATATTGTTTATGCTTCAAAGAGTAAAGACTAATTTCATTGATGGATATATCATTCTTGCCAGATTTTAGTCCCAGTTCCACAATACCCACTTTACTCTGCTGCCATTTCCCTCTTTGGTGGTGCTCTGGTTCCATATTACTTGGAAGAAGAGGCCGACTGGGGCCTTGACTTTGTCAATGCCCGCCAATCAGTGGCCGCAGCACGGGCAAAGGGGATTACTGTAAGTTTTTTTACAATTTTTTATGCTTTTTTTTCCCTCTCATTATGTGAGTCCTGCTTGCTATTCATGCTTGCCAATACTCATGAGTGCACATAGTTCTATATAGTTTCACACTCATTAATGATGAGTCACCAATGTTTTGTTTCATGACCTTGAAAATATGCCCCTGGTTAACAATTCATCATGATGAATAAGCTTGATGAACACTGGCACGTATCACCTAACTATGTATTTCTTTATTCTTTATTTTTCAGATCATCCTAGGCTTGTAGTCATGTTGCTGATATTAAATTGAGGCATGTATACACCTGTGTAGTCAGCTTAATAATATTTTCCCTGCATATGATATTCAGGTTCGAGCAATGGTGATTATAAATCCAGGAAACCCGACTGGCCAGTGCCTTAGTGAAGCAAACATAAGGGAACTCCTGCGATTTTGCTACGAGGAAAACTTAGTTCTTCTTGCAGATGAGGTGTATCAGCAGAATATATATCAAGATGAGCGTCCATTTATAAGTGCGAGAAAGGTATTTTGTATATCTGACTGACTTGCTTTTTCATGATTCCAACTTTAACCAACCTTGCAGTTATCTTGTGACAAGCCTGAAATATCCAATAAGAGTAATAAGTCTTACCTTAAGCACCACATACAAGAATTATTTGTAAATAACTCTGACCCAAGATTTATCTACCTGCCAAGTTAGATTCTTGAACATTCATCAAATAGCAACTATGCTGACGTGATATCTCTCGACTTGTTCAGGTTTTGTTCGACATGGGTCCTCCATTGAGCAGGGAGGTTCAGCTTGTCTCTTACCACACTGTGTCCAAAGGATTCTGGGGAGAATGTGGCCAACGTGGTGGATACTTTGAAATGACAAATATTCCCCCCAAGGTAATATTTCCACTACAGAATTATTGTATGCAGATGACGGGAAAATTTATGTTCTTCGTATCTTCTCCCTTTTGACTCGTTTGGCATTTATTTATGGATACTTTGCAAAATGGGGCTTAGCTTAATAGCTTTTCATGCTAATTGAATTGGTTTTTGTCAAATTTCTGCACTGAGGTATTCAAAATTTCAGAAACTGGGTATGGTAATGAATATTATATGTTACAATTACATATTTGCCACTTCAATGTTTCATTTACTACAGCTAACTTTGACCAGTCCCAAAACCGTACAATAGTGTTGAACAAATTGTAAAATCCTTTAAATTTGTCAGTTTAAGATTAAGCCCTTAAAGAAGAAAAGACAGTTTACAAGGCTTATATAGTACAAGAATGTGCTCTGAAGATACAACAGCACTACATATGTTATATGCCGAATATACTGTCCATGATCTGATCACTCTTCTTTTGAACTGACAGACAGTAGATGAGATCTACAAGGTTGCATCAATAGCACTGAGCCCTAATGTTCCTGGGCAGATCTTTGTAAGTGAAACGCTGTATATATTGTTTAATTGTATTTCTTTAATTCAACCAGAATGGTTCTCGAAACTAATTGAGCTCCAGCCATGCTACCTATGTTTGAAGTCATGTACTTTGCTCCACCAAGTTATAAAAGGACTCTCAATATGTCTATCTTTTACAGATGGGATTGATGGTTAACCCTCCTAAGCCTGGAGATATCTCTTACCCGAGATATGCTACTGAAAGGTTGAACATATTACCCTTTACTTTTCTTTCTGTCATCTCCATTTTTTCTAAAAGAAACCTGTGCTAGATACTCGATATATGTTTCTGTTTACATTCTCATGTTGATGCATAATCTGCTCCAAATGATTTTGCAGCAAGGCTATACTCGATTCTATGAGGAGGAGAGCACACATGATGACAGATGGTTTCAATAGTTGCCGGAATGTTGTATGCAACTTCACCGAAGGTAACTTAAAATTATAAACTTCGTTGTGTGGCAACAGCTGGGCGGCAGTTATAGCTAGTTCTATAATTCTGACCTGATTATGTTGTTGCAGGAGCTATGTACTCTTTCCCCCAAATACGGTTGCCTCCTATGGCTATTCAGGCGGCCAAAAGTGCCGGGAAAGAACCAGATGTTTTCTACTGCCTGAAGCTCCTGGAGGCAACAGGAATTTCTACTGTTCCGGGCTCTGGTTTTGGTCAGAAGGAAGGGTAAGCACCTTTCTTATTTGGTGTATCGTCTGCTGCATAGAGTTTCATAATTTTAATAACTCCCAACCAACATGCCGCATGGCCCAAAGAATATTAAACCACAGAGGTAGTCTGTTATTTTGTCAGTAGCTTCTGAAATTTCCTACCTCAATCACGACGTCATTTGATTAGTAACAACAGAGTATGAAAATTGAAAAAAACTCTTCTCAGTTGTGCACATCAGCATATCTAAAACTGCTGGCTTGTGGTGGATGGGCGCAGGGTATTCCACCTGAGGACGACAATCCTTCCTGCAGAGGAAGACTTTCCAGCCATCATGTCGAGCTTCAAGAAGTTCAACGATTCGTTCATGGAGCAATATGAAGGCTACTCCAGAATGTGAGAAAAGGGACAATGGTCACGACCAGCGCACGATTTTGGGGAAAAAATCGCCTAATATGATTCTTCCTTCGAGTCCCAGTGTGATCAAGCAGTTCTGAAGACATTATTGATTTGGATGATAATTAGATGTAAGCTGTAACTCTCTTAAAGAAAGATTGCTGCATTTGATATGTATAGGGAATTAAAGTTTCCAAGAGAATTTTTGAATAATAATATATCCAGACACCGTTTTAAACTACTGCTGTGCTATATAATCCTGTGAGTGTTGGAAGATATATGCTGGACCATTATGCCATACTATCATCACCTTGTTGATGTTTGTCAGATCTCAGCAGAACAAGAGGGAGAAATGAGACCCGACAAACATAAAAAAGGTGGACAGTTGTCAGCTGATAGTTGAAAATTTTAATGGTAGCTTACTATCTCGTGTGACATTGCTTTCTTCGTGGCCAACTTAAACCTTGAGCTCGAAATCTGATAGACTAACAAGATTAGTGAGCATTGCTTGGGAGTAGGAAGCAGCAACTAGGTGCTAGCTGAATAAATCTTTACAGCAATTATATGGACAAAAAGATTCTGAAAAATGAAACAATCTGGCACCACTTGTATGAACAACAAAAAAGAGTTCAGGAAAATTGTGGTTTGACTATAGCCTATGCACATCTTTGACAGGCTCAAAAATACAGCTGACAGAGAATGAGTCTAGGATATGAATATTGCTATAGTCTCTCGATAGGATATGCTACAACCTATGAAAATGGTTTAGATGGGTGAAAATTGGATCGAATAAAAAAAATAAAAAAACACATAAATCATATCTGACCCTCGAAGGCATGGGCTATAACCCACAAACACTTTAGATAGGCTCAGAATTACATCGGAAAGAGGACAAGTCTAGAACATGAATATTGCTATAGTCTCTCGATAGGATGTGCTACAGCCTATGAAAATAGCTCAAATGGGTGAAAATTGACTCGAATGATGTTAAAAAGAGACACAAAAATGATATCTGACCCTCGAGGACATGTGCTATTGCCCACAGACACCTTAGACAGGCTCAAAATTACATAAAAAAGAGTACGAGTCTAGTACATGAATATTACTATACTCTCTCGATAGGATGTGCTATAGCCTATGAAAATTATTTAGATGGGTGAAAATTGGTTCGAATGAAGATAACAAAAAACACATAAATAATATCTGACCCTCAAGAGCATGTGCTATAGCCTATGTACATCTTTGACAGGCTCAAAATTACATCCGAAAGAGAATGAGTCTAGGATATGAATATTACTATAGTCTCTCGATAGGATGTGCTACAACCCATAAAAATGGCTTAGATGGATAAAAATTGGCTCGAATGAAAATAATAAAAAAAACACATAAATCATACCTGACGCTCGAGGGCATGTGCTACAGCCTACGAACATCTTAGATAGGCTTAAAATTACATCGGAAACTTTACGAGTCTAGAACATGAATATTGCTATAGTCTCTTGATATGACGTGCTATAGCCTATGAAAATGGCTTAGAAGGGTGAAAAATGGCTTTAACAAAGCTAATAAAATAAATAAATAAATAAATAAATAATATTTGACCCTCGAGGCTATGTGCTAGGGCCCATAGACACCTAAGATAGGGTTAAAATTACATTTAAAAGAGTATGAGCATAGGACATGAATATTGATATAGTCTCTCGAAAGGATGTGCTATGGCCAATGAAAAAGGCTTAGATGCGTGAAAAATGGCTCAAATGAAGATAATAAAAAAATAGATAAATAATATATGACCCTCGAGGGTATGTGCTATAGCCCACAAACATCTTAGACGGACTCAAAATTACATTGGAAAGAGAACGAGCCTAAAACATAAATATTGCTATAGTCTCTCGATAGGATGTGCTACAACCCATAAAAATGGCTTAGATGTGTGAAAATTGACTTGAATGAAAATAACAAAAAAAAACACAATCTTATTTGACCCTCGAGGGCATAGGCTATAACCCACGGACACCTTAGACAGGCTTAAAATTATATCGGAAAGAGGACGAGTCTAGAACATGAATATTGCTATATCTCGACCGGATGTGCTATATCCCACAAAAATGGCTTAGATGGGTGAAAATTGGCTCGAATGAAAATAACAAAAAAAAAACACATAAATCATATCTGACCCTCGAGGTTATGGGCTATAACCCATAAACACCTTAGAGAGGCTCAAAATTACATTGGAAAGAGAACGAGTCTAGGACATGAATATTGCTATAATCTCTTGATAGGATATGCATCGTCCCATGAAAATGGCTTAGAGAAAGAATAGTAATACAACCCGCTGTTGACTAATACTGGTGCCATGTCACTTCCACGCTATCACCACCAGGTGCTCATATAATAGAAGAGCTTGCTGCTAGCTATTGCGTTGCTCATGAGCCGGCTTGAGGAATCTTTTGCTCCCTCCCTTCTCCACATCAGCTGCGGTGCTGACGAGGCAGCCATTTTGCCCGCCACTATACCTATTCTTATATGGGTGAAAATTAGCTCAAATGAAAAACAAAAAATATAAATGATATCTGACCCTTGAGGGCATGTGTTATAACCCACGAACATCTTAGATAAGCTCAAAATTATATCATAAATAAGATGAGTCTAGGATATGAATATTGCTATAGTCTCTTGATATGATGTGCTATAGCCTATAAAAATGGCTTAGATGGGTGGAAAATGGTTCAAATGAAGATAAAAAAAAGATAAATGATATCTGACCCTTGAGGCTATGTGCTAGAGCCCACAGACACCTTAGACATGCTCAAAACTACATCGAAAATAGTATGAGCCTAGAACATGAATATTAATATAGTCTCTCGACAGGATGTGCTACGACCCATGAAAATGGCTTAGATGTGTGAAAAATGGCTCGAATAAAGATAATAAAAAATAGATAAATAATATATGACCCTTGAAGGTATGCGCTATATCCCACAAACACTTTAGACAGGCTCAAAATTACATCGGAAAGATGACGAACCTAGAACATGAATATTGCTGTAGTCTCTGGATAGGATGTGCTACAACCCATGAAAATGCTTAGATGTGTGAAAATTGGCTTGAATAAAAATAACAAAAAAAAATACAATTTTTTTTTCTGACCCTTGAGGGCATAGGGACACCTTAGACAGGTTCAAAATTACATCAGAAAGAGGACGAGTCTAGTACATGAATATTGCTATAGTCTCTCGACAGGATGTGCTATATCCCACAAAAATAGCTTAGATGGGTGAAAATTGGCTCGAATGAAAATAACAATAAAAACACATAAATCATATCTGACCCTCGAGGGCATGGGCTATAACCCACAAACATCTTAGACAGACTCAAAATTACATCGAAAAGAGGACGAGTCTAGAACATGAATATTACTTTAGTCTCTTGATAGGATGTGCTATAGCCCATCAAAATGGCTTAGATGGGTGGAAAATGGGTTGAGTGAAGACAACAAAAAAAATAGATAAATGATATCTGACCCTCGAGGCCATGTGTTAGAGGCCACGAATACCTTAGATAGACTTAAAATTACATCGGAAAGAATACAAGCCTAGGACATGAATATTGTTATAGTATCTCGACAGGATGTGCTACATCCCATGAAAATGGTTTAGATGGGTGAAAATTGACTCGAATAAAAATAATAAAAAAACACATAAACCATATCTAATCCTCGACGGCATGGGCTATAACCCACAGACACCTTAGATAGGCTGAAAATTACATCGGAAAGATGACGAGTCTACGACATAAATATTTTTATAGTTTCTCCATAGGATGTGCTATAGCCCATGTAAATGGCTTAGATGGGCTCAAATGGCTCGAATGAAGATAATAAAAAAAAAATACACATATGATATGTGACCCTCGAGGGCATGTGCTATGGCCTACGGACACCGTGGAGAGGGTCAAAATTATATTAGAAAGAGGACGAGTCTAAAACATAAATATTGCTACAGTCTCTTAATAGGATGTGCAACAACCCATGATAATAAGTTAGATGAGTGAAAATTGACTCGAATGAAAAAAAATACATAAATCATATCTGACCCTCGACGACATGGGCTATAATCCACAAAAACCTTAGAGAGGCTCAAAGTTATATCAGAAAGAGGACGAGTCTCGGACATGAATATTGCTATTGTCTCTCGATAGGATGTGCTATAGCCCATAGAAATGACTTAGATGTGTGAAAATTGGCTCAAATAAAGTTAACAAAAAAGAAAATACATAAATGATATCTGACCCTCGAGGGCATATGCTATAGCCCACAGACACATTAGATAGGCTCAAAATTACATCTGAAACAAGATGACTATAGGACATGAATATTGCTATAGTCTCTTGATATGATGTGCTATAGCTTATGAAAATTGCTTAGATGGGTGGAAGGTGTCTTGAATGACGATAACGAAAAAGATAAATCATATCTGATCCTCGAGGGCATGTGCTAGAGCCCACAGATGCCTTAGACATGCTCAAAATTACTTCGAAAAAAGGATGAGGATAGGACATGAATATTAATATAGTCTCTCAATACGATGTGCTACAACCCATGAAAATGGCTTAGATGCATGGAAAATTGCTCGATTGAAGATAACAAAAAAAATGATATATGACCCTCGAGAGCATGTGCTATAGCCCACGTACATCTTAGACATGCTGAAAATTACATCAGAAAGAGGACGAGTCTAGGACCTGAATATTGCTATAGTCTCTCGATAGGATATGCTATAGCCCATGAAAATAGCTAAGATGGGTGAAAATTGGTGTCACACCCAGTTTTAAGGACAAAACCAAGTGCTTATCATATGTGTGCCTAGGAACAAGTTTCACACATATCGACAATAAAGTGAATAACAGTATAACCAATGTTATTATTAAAGCGTACCATTATTATATAAATAATTATCTTTGAAGACTAAATCGAGTTTCTCGATAAATAGCAGCGGAAAACACCATAACACCACAGGCAATCGACAGGGGCATGCTCGCCTAGTAGTAGTCTTCATCAATGTAGTTCATCTCTCCATCTTCTGAGCAGCAGTTTATAGTATAACAACAACAAAGGGAAATAGCAAGGGTGAGCACATGCCATACTCAGCAAGTGGGGGAAAGTATGACATGCAAGCTTAATAGAAGAAAGACTAACAATAATGGTTCATTTGCATAAATGAGCACCTACACCTACTAGAAAAGCCATCCTATTTACTAGGTGAAAAGTACCCCAAGTTGTATCATCTATCCCACACTACAGGTTAAACCGCCTATAGCCCACCATGGGTTAAACCGCCCATGAGTAACCACACTATAGGTTACACCGCCTGTAGCAAACCATGGGTTAAACCGCCCATGAAGAACCACACTTGGCTTCCCACCAAGTCCACCCATAAACACTCTGCTAATCGTGTGAAAGGTCTATGCCGCTCGTGACCGTGAGCACGGCTGTTATAACAGTTTTACACTCTGCAGAGGTTGCACAACTTTACCCACAGGTTAGTGATTTCATCACTATGCAATGACTAGAGAGTCTCCATGTTGCCCAAATCACACTACCATAGGTGTGATGCCAAGAGATCACCACAAGGTCTTTCAGAGCGCTTCCCAGCTTGCAAACAATCCACGCTAAGGTTTCACCACTGCGGAATTAAACCGTTCCTACAGAAGTCCCCTCTGGCGCCGTGGCTAGGAGTAAACCGTCCATCGCCTGAGTCCGAGAGTAAACCATCCCGTCCTCCTTCCTCGACTGCTCACAGAACTAGGAAGACATCTCGATACTAAACCAAGCCTACCCACATCAGCCCTGTGCTTTGTGCAGTTTTCATGGTTGCACGTTCCACGAACCTATCCTTGTGATCCCAAGCAGGTACCACCACAAACCCACAATACTGTACCGAGTACACGTGCATACCCGCACCATCATCATCATCCTCCTGCTTGGATCACCCTAGGTTCCATGTTGCTAAAAAGGATTTCCCATCCCTCATGATTATGTTAAAGTGAACCATTAATCAAGATTAACATTAGACACTGCCATTCCCGGCAAAGCAAACTAAGCATGACGTACCCATACCAATATACTACACCATGACCCAGGCGACAAGAAATAATATGAAACAAGATAATGACACATAGGATTCAATATTAACAAGCATGCATAGATATAGAGAGAATGTAAAACATAGGTTCAATATGCATCAAGGACACTTGCCTGGTTCCCTTTGCTGCTGCTCAAAGTCTTCAAGATGGAGTTCCCGGAAGTTTTCTAACAGCGGTTCGTCTACTCAACGTCACACCGGAAACACAAGCATACAAACACACTAAGAAACAACACACCACACAATAACAAACAATAAATAAAACAATACTATGAAAAAGAATGTGTTGCTACGATCGCGTGAGCGCAAGAATCGCCTCAATCGGAGCTACGAGTAAAAAGTTACGAAGGTCCAAAGTCTAGGGTTAAAATAGTAAAAACAGACAAGTTCAGGGACCTAGAAATAATTTTAGAAAAAGTATAAGGGCTACACTATAAAATATACCTATGAAATATAATTCATGAAAATTTCAAGGACCAAAAAGTAATTTATAAAAAGTAAAGGGACTAGATTGTAAAATATCAGGGTGAAAATATATTTTGTACAAAATTTATGGACCAAAAAGTAATTTTAGAAAAGTTCAGGGGCTTAACTGTAAAATTTATTGGGCCAAAAATATAATTATTGATAAGTTTAGGGGCCTTGGTGTAAACGGCCCAGCCTAATTATTACTTATAAAAATTTAGGGTTAAAATAAAATTACTAGAAGGTACAAGGTTGTGTTTGTAAAATTACAAGATTAAAGTATAATTAAAAATATGTACATGGGTGTTTTTATAAAATTACTGAACAAAAATATAATTCAAAATAATCATAGGGTTGTTTTTACTAAATTTCAGAACTAAAAATAATATTTATGAAGAGTCTAGGGGCTTTTCTGCAAAAATACAGGGCCAGAAAATAATTATATAAAAACTTCGGGTCCTAACTATAAATTGGCAGGGTTCTGCATAAAACTGAGGTTAAAAATATAATTTTACAAAAGTCGAGGGGCCTAATCGCAAAGTTGGCGTTATCTAATAATTAACGGAATAAAATTAAATGTCAAATTCCCGTGGACTTTATAACCTCCGTGGACCGGGGTTGACCCATGGTCCACGGGTCCACCGTGGACCATCGGCGGCGGCAGCCATTGCTGGCAGCCGTAGCTCACCGGGAAGGGGCTCTGGTGCGCGGGAGGCGGCAAGGAGGTTAGAGGGGAGGGCGGTGGAGGGTGGCGAGCTCACCGGGGTGGATCGCGCACGGGCGGGTGGCCGGAATTGGGCGGGAGACGGCGGTGGCTCGCGGCAGCGCGACGGCTGCGACGGGCAAGGCGCGGAGAGGTGGCGGCAGTTAAGCCCGAAGGGGGGCACGAGGGGCGGGTCCCGCCCTTTTATATGGGCACGGGCCCCTAGGTGGCGTGGCGCGCACGTCAAGGTGATGGCGGCGGTGCGACGTAGCTAGGGTTTGCGAGAGGGAGGCGCGCGCGGGCTGCTGGCCACGAGGCATGCTGGGCCGGGGTGCGCGGGAGTGGGCCGGCTCGCTCGGGGTGGCTGGGCCTCGCGGGGAAAGGCCCAAGGCAGGAGGGGGAAGAGAAGGAGGGGGAGAGGGGAGGAGTGGGCTGCACGGGGGAGAGGCCCAGGCCGGGAGAAGGGGGAAGGAAAGAGGGGAAAGAAGATGGGCCACGGGGAGGGGAAATTTGGCCCAAGCCGAAAAGAGAGAGGGAGAGAAAGGGGCTTGGCCCAACAAACTGAAGGGTTTTTTCCTCTTCCCTTTTCTAAATTCTAATTCCTATACTTACTCCTAAAAACGAATTCTACACGACTTTAGAAAAATTTTTGGCACACAATAAAATCCTACATACTATTAATCAACATAAATGCAACGACCCTAGGACATGAATATTGATATAGTCTCTTGATAGGTTATGCTACGACCCATGAAAATGGCTTAGTTGCGTGAAAAATGGCTCGAATCAAGATAATAAAAAATAGATAAATGATATATGACTCTCGAGGGCATGTGCCTTAGCCCACGTACACCTTAGATAGGCTCAAAATTACATCGGAAAGAGGACAAGCCTATAACATGAATATTGCTATAGTCTCTTGATAGAATGTGCTACAACCCATGGAACTGGCTTACATGTGTGAAAATTGACTCGAATTAAAATAACAAAAAAAAACACATAAATCATAGATGATCCTCGATGGCATGGGCTATAACCCACAGACACCTTAGACAGGCTCAAAATTACATCGGAAAGAGGATGAGTCTACAACAAGAATATTGCTATAATCTCTCTATAGGATGTGCTATAGCCCATGTAAATGGCTTAGATGGGTCCAAATTGGCTCTAATGAAGATAACAAAAAAACACATCTATGATATGTGATCCTCGAGGGCGTGTGCTATAGCTACGGACACCTTAGAGAGGGTCAAAATTACATTGGAAAGAGGACGACTCTAGGACATGAATATTGCTATAGTCTTTTAATAGGATGTGCAATAACCCATAAAAATGGTTTAGATGAGTGAAAATTGGCTCGAATGAAAATAATAAAAAAACACATAAATCATATCTGACCCTCGATGGCATGGCTATAACCCACAAACACCTTAGACAGGCTCAAAATTACATCAAAAAGAGGATGAGTCTCGGACATGAATATTGCTATTGTCTCTCGGTAGGATGTGCTATAGCCCATGGAAATGACTTAGATGTGTGAAAATTGGCTCGAATAAAGTTAACAAAAAAAATACATAAATGATATCTGACCCTAGAGGGCATGTGCTATAGCCCACAGACACCTTAGATAGGCCCAAAATTACATCAGAAAGAAGACAAGTCTAGGACATGAATATTGCTATAGTCTCTTGATATGATGTGCTATAGCCTATGAAAATGGCTTAGATGGGTGGAAGATGTCTTGAATGACGATAACAAAAAAAAGATAAATCATATCTGACCCCCGAGGGCATGTGCTAGAGCCCACGGACACCTTAGACATGTTCAAAATTATATCAAAAAGAGGATGAGGATAGGACATGAATATTGTACAATCCATGAAAATGGCTTAGATGCGTGGAAAATGGCTCAAATAATGATAAGAAAAAAAAATAGATCAATGATATATGACCCTCGAGGGCATGTGCTATAGCCCATGGACACTTTAGACAGGCTCAAAATTATATCAAAAAGAGTACGAGCCAAGGACATGAATATTGATATAGTCTCTTGACAGAATGTGTTACGGGCGATGAAAATGGCTTACATGCGTGAAAATGGCTCGAATGAAGATAATAAAAAAAATAGATAAATGATATATGACCCTCGAGGGCATGTGCTATAGCCCACGTATACCTCAGACATGCTCAAAATTACATCGAAATGAGTACGATCCTAGGACATGAATATTGATATAGTCTTTCGATAGGATGTGCTACGACACATGAAAATGGCTTAGATGCATGAAAAATGGCTCGAATGAAGATAATAAAAAATAGATAAATAATATATGACCCTCGAGGTTATGTGCTATAGCCCACAAACACCTTAGATAGGCTCAAAATTACATCGAAAAGAGGACGAGCCTAGAACATGAATATTGCTATAGTCTCTCTATAGGATGTGCTACAACCCATGGTAATGGCTTAAATGTGTAAAAATTGCCTTCAATGAAAATAACAAAAGAAAATACAAAAATCTTATCTGACCCTCGAGGGCATAGGCTATAACCCACGGACACCTTAGATAGGCTCAACATTACATCGGAAAGAGGACGAGTCTAGGACATGAATATTGCTATAGTCTCTCGACAGGATGTGCTCTATCCCACAAAATGGGCTTAGATGGGTGAAAATTGGCTCGAATGAAAATAACAAAAAAAAACACATAAATCATATCTGACCCTTGAGGGGATGTGCTATAACCCACAAACATCTTAGACAGGCTCAAAATTACATCGGAAAGAGGACGAGTCTAGGGCATGAATATTTCTATAGTCTCTTGATAGGATATGCTATAGCCCATGAAAATGGCTTAGATGGGTGGAAAATGGCTTGAGTGAGGATAACAAAAAAATTTGATAAATGACATCTGACCCTCGAGGCCATGTGCTAGAGGCCACGAACACCTTAGATAGGCTTAAAATTACATCACAAAGAGTACAAGCGTAGGACATGAATATTGCTATAGTCTCTTGATAGCATGTGCTACAGCGCATGAAAATGGCTTAGATGGGTGAAAATTGACTCGAATAAAAATAATAAAAAAACACATAAATCGTATCTAACCCTCGATGGCATGGGCTATAGCTCATAGGCACCTTGGACAGGCTTAAAATTACATCAGAAAGAGGACGACTCTACGACATGAATATTGCTATAGTCTCTCCATAGTATGTGCTATAGCCCCATGTAAATGGCTTAGATGGGTCCAAAATGGCTTAAATGAAGATAACAAAAAAACACATATATGATATGTGACCCTCAAGGGTATGTGCTATAGCCTACGGAGACCTTAGAGAGGGTCAAAATTACATTGGAAAGAGGACGAGTCTAGGATATAAATATTGCTATAGTCTCTTAATAGGATGTGCAACAGCCCATGAAAATGACTTATATGAGTGAAAGTTGGCTCGAATGAAAATAACAAAAAAAAAAACACATAAATCATATATGACCCTTGACGACATAGGATATAACCCACAAACACCTTAGCCATGATCAAAATTACATCAGAAAGAGGATGAGTCTCGGACATGAATATAGCTATTGTCTCTCGACAGTATGTGCTATAGCCCATGGAAATGACTTAGATGGGTGAAAATTGGCTCGAATAAAGCTAACAAAAAAGAAAATACATAAATGATTTCTGACCCTCGAGGGCATGTGCAATAGCCCCCGGACACCTTAGATAGGCTCAAAACTACATTGGAAACATGACGAGTCTAGTACATGAATATTGCTATAATCTCTTACTCTGATGTGCTATAGCCTATAAAAATGGCTTAGATGGGTGGAAGATGTTTTGAATGACAACAACAAAAAAAGATAAATCATATATGACCCTCGAGAGGATGTGCTAGAGCCCATGGATGCCATAGACAGGTTCAAAATTACATCGAAAAGAGGATGGGGATAGGACATGTATATTGATATAGTCTCTCCAGAGGATGTGCTACAGCCCATGAAAATGGCTTAGATGCGTGGAAAATGGCTCGAATGAAGATAACAATAATAATAATAATAAATAATATATGACCCTCGAGGGCATGTGCTATTATCCACGGACACCTTAGGTAGGCTGAAAATTACATCAGAAAGAGGACGAGTCTAGGAAATGAATATTGCTATAGTCTCTCGATAGGATGTGCTACAACCCATGAAAATGACTTAGATGCATGTAAAATAGCTAAGATAACAAAAAAAGATAAATGATATATGACCCTCAAGGGCATGTGCTATAGTCTCTCGATAGGATGTGCTACAACCCATGGAACTGGCTTACATGTGTGAAAATTGACTCGAATTAAAATAACAAAAAAAACACATAAATTATAGATGATCCTCGATGGCATGGGCTATAACCCACAGACACCTTAGACAGGCTCAAAATTACATCGGAAAGAGGACGAGTCTCTGACATGAATATTGCTGTAGTCTGTCCATAGGATGTGCTATAGCCCATGTAAATGGCTTAGATGGGTGAAAATTGCCTCGAATGAAGTTAACAAAAAAACACATAAATGATATCTGACCCTCGAGGGGGTTAGCCCACGAACATATTAGATAGGCTCAAAATAGCTTAGATGGATGAAAATTGGCTCGAATGAAACTAACAAAAAAAAACACATAAATCATATTTGACCCTTGATGATATGGGCTATAACCCACGGACACCTTACATAGGCTCAAAATTACATCCTCTTTTTGCTATATTCTCATGATATGATGTGCTATAGCCTATGAAAATGGCTTAGATGAGTGGAAAATGGCTCGAATGACGATAACAAAAAAAATAGATAAATCTTATCTCACCCTCGAGGGAATGTTCTAGAGCCCACCAACACCTTAGATAGGCTCAAAATTATATCGAAAAGAGAACGAGTATAGGACATGAATATTGCTATAGTCTCTCGATAGGATGTGCTATAGCCCATGAAAATGGCTTAGATGGGTGAAAATTGCCTCGAATGAAGTTAACAAAAAAACACATCAATGATATCTGACTCTCGAGGGTGTGTGCTATAGTCCACGAACACCTTACGCAGGCTCAAAATTGTATCAGAAACTGGACAAGACTAGGACATGAATATTGGAATAGTCTCTTGATAGGATGTGCTATAGCCTATGAAAATGGCGTAGATGGGTGGAAAATGGCTTGAAACAAGATTAATAAAAGATAAATGATATCTAACCCTCGAGGACATGTGCTATATCCCACGGACACCTTAGACAGTCTAAAAATTGTATCCAAATGAGGACGAGGCTCGGACATGAATATTGCTATAGTCTCTCGATAGGATGTGCTACAGACCATGAAAATAGCTTAGATGGATGAAATTTGGCTCGAGTGAAACTAACAAAAAAGCACAGAAATCATATATGACCCTTGAGGGTATGGGCTATAACCATAGACACCTTACACAGGCTCAAAATTACATCGAAAAGAGGACGAGTCTAGAACCTGAATATTGCTATAGTCTCTCGATAGGACGTGCCATAGCCCATGAAAATGGCTAAGATGGGTGAAAATTGGCTCGAATAGAGATAACAAAAAAAATTAGATAAATCTTATCTCACCCTCGAGGGCATGTGCTAGAGCCCAAGAACTCCTTAGATAGGATCAAAATTACATCGGAAAGAGAACGAGTGTAGGACATGAATATTTCTATATTCTCAAGATATGATGTGCTATAGCCTATGAAAATGGCTTAGATGGGTGGATAATGGCTCGAATGATGATAACAAAAAAAATAGATAAATTTTATCTCACTCTCGAGAGCATGTGCTAGAGCCCACGAACACCTTAGATAGGCTCGAAATTACATCGGAAAGAGAACGAGTCTAGGACATGAATATTGCTATAGTCTCTCGATAGGATGTGCTATAGCCCATGAAAATGGCTTAGATGGGTGAAAATTGCCTCGAATGAAGTTAACAAAATAAATAAATAAATGATATCTGACCCTGGAGGGTGTGTGCTATAGTCCACGGACACCTTAGATAGGCTCAAAATTACATCGGAAACAGGACGAGGCTAGGACATGAATATTGATATTGTCTCTCGACAAGATGTGCTATAGCCTATGAAAATGGCTTGAAAAAAGATAAAAAAAGATAAATCATATCTGACCCTTGAGGGTATGGGCTATCACCCACGGACACCTTACACAGGCTCAAAGTTATATCGAAAAGAGGACGAGTCTAGAACCTGGATATTGCTATAGTCTCTCGATAGGATGTGCTACAGCCCATGAAAATGGCAAAGATGGGTGAACATTGGCTCGAATGGAGATAACAAAAAAAATCAGATAAATCATATCTGACCTTTGAGGGCATGTGCTATAGCCTATGGACACCTCAGATAGACTCAAAATTACATCGGAAAAAGGACGAGTTTAGGACTTGAATATTGCTATATTCTCATGATATGATGTGCTATAGCCTATAAAAATGGCTTAGGTGGGTAGAAAATGGCTCGAATGAGGATAACAAAAAAATAGATAAATCTTATCTCACCCTCGAGGGCATGTGCTAGAGCCCACGAACACCTTAGATAGGCTCAAAATAACATCGAAAAGAGAACAAGTCTAGGACATGAATATTGCTATAGTCTCTCGATAGGATGTACTATAGCCCATGAAAATGGCTTAGATGGGTGAAAATTGCCTCGAATGAAGTTAACAAAATAAATAAATAAATGATATCTGACCCTGGAGGGTGTGTGCTATAGTCCACGGACACCTTAGACAGGCCCAAAATTACATCGGAAACAGGACGAGGCTAGGACATGAATATTGGAATAGTCTCTTGATAGGATGTGCTATAACCTATGAAAATGGCTTGAAATAAGATAAAAAAAGATAAATCATATCTGACCCTCGAGGACATGTGCTATAGCCCACAGACACCTTAGATAGTCTAAACACTATATCGGAAAGAGGACGAGGCTAGGACATGAATATTGCTATAGTCTCTCGATAGGATGTGCAACAACCCATGAAAATAGCTCACAAGGATGAAAATTGGCTCGAGTGCAACTAAAAAAATAAAACATAAATCATATCTGAACCTTGAGGGTATGGGCTATAACGCATGGACACCTTACACAGGCTCAAAATTACATCGAAAAGATGACGAATCTAGAACCTGAATATTGCTATAGTCTCTCGATAGGATGTGTTATAGCCCATGAAAATGGCTAAGATGGGTGAAAATTGGCTCGAATGGAGATAACAAAAAAATTAGATAAATCATATCTGACCTTCGAGGGCATGTGCTATGGGCCATGGACACTTTAGATAGGCTCAAAATTACATCGAAAACAGGACGAGTCTAGGATATGAATATTGCTATATTCTGATGATATGATGTGCTATAGCCTATGAAAATGGCTTAGATGGGTGGAAAATGGCTTGAATACCAATAACAAAAAATAGATAAATCTTATCTCACTCTCGAGGGCATGTGCTAGAGCCCATGAACACCTTAGATAGGCTCAAAATTACATCAAAAAGAGAATGAGTCTAGGACATGAATATTGCTATAGTCTCTCGATAGGATGTGCTATATCCCATGAAAATGGCATAGATGGGTGAACGTAGCCTCGAATGAAGTTAATAAAATAAACAAATAAATGATATCTGACTCTTGAGGGTGTGTGCTATAGTCCACGGACACCTTAGACAGGCTCAAAATTACATCGGAAACAGGACAAGGCTAGGACATGAATATTGGAATAGTCTCTTGGTAGGATGTGCTATAGCCTATGAAAATGGCGTAGATGGGTGGAAAATGGCTTGAAAGAAGATAAAAAAGATAAATCATATCTGACCCTCGAGGACATGTGCTATATCCCACGGACACCTTAGACAGTCTAAAAATTATATCCAAATGAGGACGAGGCTCGGACATGAATATTGCTATAGTCTTTCGATAGGTAGTGCAACAACCCATGAAAATAGCTTAGATGGGTGAAAATTGGCTTGAGTGAAACAAACAAAAAAACCATATAAATCATATCTGACCCTTGAGGGTATGGGCTATAACCCACGGACACCTTACACAGGCTCAAAATTACATCGGAAAGAGGACGAGTCTAGAACCTGAATATTGCTATAGTCTCTCGATAGGACGTGCCATAGCCCATGAAAATGGCTAAGATGGGTGAAAATTGGCTCGAATAGAGATAACAAAAAAAATTAGATAAATCTTATCTCACCCTCGAGGGCATGTGCTAGAGCCCAAGAACTCCTTAGATAGGATCAAAATTACATCGGAAAGAGAACGAGTGTAGGACATGAAAATTTCTGTATTCTCATGATATGATGTGCTATAGCCTATGAAAATGGCTTAGATGGGTGGAAAATGGCTGGAATGACGATAACAAAAAAAAAAATAGATAAATCTTATCTCACTCTCGAGAGCATGTGCTAGAGCCCACGAACACCTTAGATAGGCTCAAAATTACATCGGTAAGAGAACGAGTCTAGGACATGAATATTGCTATAGTCTCTCGATAGGATGTGCTATAGCCCATGAAAATGGCTTAGATGGGTGAAAATTGCCTTGAATGAAGCTGACAAAATAAATAAATAAATGATATCTGATCCTGGAGGGTGTGTGCTATAGTCCACGGACACCTTAGACAGGCTCAAAATTACATCGGAAACTGGACGAGGCTAGGACATGAATATTGATATTGTCTCTCGACAAGATGTGCTATAGCCTATGAAAATGGCTTGAAAAAAGATAAAAAAAGATAAATCATATCTGACCCTTGAGGGTATGGGCTATCACCCACGGACACCTTACACGAGCTCAAAATTATATCGAAAAGAGGACGAGTCTAGAACCTGGATATTGCTATAGTCTCTCGATAGGATGTGCTACGGCCCATGAAAATGGCAAAGATGGGTGAAAATTGGCTCGAATGGAGATAACAAAAAAAATCAGATAAATCATATCTGACCTTTGAGGGCATGTGCTATAGCCTATGGACACCTCAGATAGGCTAAAAATTACATCAGAAAAAGGACGAGTTTAGGACATGAATATTGCTATATTCTCATGATATGATGTGCTATAGCCTATGAAAATGGCTTAGGTGGGTAGAAAATGGCTCGAATGAGGATAACAAAAAAATAGATAAATCTTATCTCACCCTCGAGTGCATGTGCTAGAGCCCACGAACACCTTAGATAGGTTCAAAATTACATCAAAAAGAGAACGAGTCTAGGACATGAATATTGCTATAGTCTCTCAATAGGATGTGCTATAGCCCATGAAAATGGCTTAGATGGATAAAAATTGCCTCGAATGAAGTTAACAAAATAAATAAATAAATGATATCTGACCCTGGAGGGTGTGTGCTATAGTCCACGGACACCTTAGATAGGCTCAAAATTACATCGAAAACAGGACGAGGCTAGGACATGAATATTGGAATAGTCTCTTGATAGGATGTGCTATAACCTATGAAAATGGCTTGAAAAAAGATAAAAAAAGATAAATCATATCTGACCCTCGAGGACATGTGCTATAGACCACGAACACCTTAGATAGTCTAAACACTATATCGGAAAGAGGACGAGGCTAGGACATGAATATTGCTATAGTCTCTCGATAGGATGTGCAACAGCCCATGAAAATAGCTTACAAGGATGAAAATTGGCTCGAGTGAAACTAACAAAATAAAATATAAATCATATCTGACCCTTGAGGGTATGGGCTATAACGCATGGACACCTTACACAGGCTCAAAATTACATCGAAAAGATGACGAATCTAGAACCTGAATATTGCTATAGTCTCTCGATAGGACGTGCCATAGCCCATGAAAATGGCGTAGATGGGTGAAAATTGGCTCGAATGGAGATAACAAAAAAATTAGATAAATCATATCTGACCTTCGAGGGCATGTGCTATGGCCCATGGACACTTTAGATAGGCTCAAAATTACATCGGAAACAGGATGAGTCTAGGACATGAATATTGCTATATTCTCATGATATGATGTGCTATAGCCTATGAAAGTGGCTTAGATGGGTGGAAAATGGCTCGAATACCAATAACAAAAAATAGATAAATCTTATCTCACTCTTGAGGGCATGTGCTAGAGCCCATGAACACCTTAGATAGGCTCAAAATTACATCAAAAAGAGAATGAGTCTAGGACATGAATATTGCTATAGTCTCTCGATAGGATGTGCTATATCCCATGAAAATGGCATAGATGGGTGAACGTAGCCTCGAATGAAGTTAATAAAATAAATAAATAAATGATATCTGACTCTTGAGGGTGTGTGCTATAGTCCACGGACACCTTAGACAGGCTCAAAATTACATCGGAAACAGGACGAGGCTAGGACATGAATATTGGAATAGTCTCTTGGTAGGATGTGCTATAGCCTATGAAAATGGCGTAGATGGGTGGAAAATGGCTTGAAAGAAGATAAAAAAGATAAATCATATCTGACCCTCGAGGACATGTGCTATATCCCACGGACACCTTAGACAGTCTAAAAATTATATCCAAATGAGGACGAGGCTCGGACATGAATATTGCTATAGTCTTTCGATAGGTAGTGCAACAACCCATGAAAATAGCTTAGATGGGTGAAAATTGGCTTGAGTGAAACAAACAAAAAAACCATATAAATCATATCTGACCCTTGAGGGTATGGGCTATAACCCACGGACACCTTACACAGGCTCAAAATTACATCGGAAAGAGGACGAGTCTAGAACCTGAATATTGCTATAGTCTCTCGATAGGACGTGCCATAGCCCATGAAAATGGCTAAGATGGGTGAAAATTGGCTCGAATAGAGATAACAAAAAAAATTAGATAAATCTTATCTCACCCTCGAGGGCATGTGCTAGAGCCCAAGAACTCCTTAGATAGGATCAAAATTACATCGGAAAGAGAATGAGTGTAGGACATGAAAATTTCTATATTCTCATGATATGATGTGCTATAGCCTATGAAAATGGCTTAGATGGGTGGAAAATGGCTCGAATGACGATAACCAAAAAAAATAGATAAATCTTATCTCACTCTCGAGAGCATGTGCTAGAGCCCACGAACACCTTAGATAGGCTCAAAATTACATCGGTAAGAGAACGAGTCTAGGACATGAATATTGCTATAGTCTCTCGATAGGATGTGCTATAGCCCATGAAAATGGCTTAGATGGGTGAAAATTGCCTTGAATGAAGCTGACAAAATAAATAAATAAATGATATCTGATCCTGGAGGGTGTGTGCTATAGTCCACGGACACCTTAGACAGGCTCAAAATTACATTGGAAACAGGACGAGGCTAGGACATGAATATTGGAATAGTCTCTTGATAGGATGTGCTATAGCCTATGAAAATGGCTTGAAAAAAGATAAAAAAAGATAAATCATATATGACCCTTGAGGGTATGGGCTATCACCCATGGACACCTTACACGAGCTCAAAATTATATCGAAAAGAGGACGAGTCTAGAACCTGGATATTGCTATAGTCTCTCGATAGGATGTGCTACGGCCCATGAAAATGGCAAAGATGGGTGAAAATTGGCTCGAATGGAGATAACAAAAAAAATCAGATAAATCATATCTGATCTTTGAGGGCATGTGCTATAGCCTATGGACACCTCAGATAGGCTAAAAATTACATCGGAAAAAGGACGAGTCTAGGACATGAATATTGCTATATTCTCATGATATGATGTGCTATAGCCTATGAAAATGGCTTAGGTGGGTAGAAAATGGCTCGAATGAGGATAACAAAAAAATAGATAAATCTTATCTCACCCTCGAGTGCATGTGCTAGAGCCCACGAACACCTTAGATAGGCTCAAAATTACATCAAAAAGAGAACGAGTCTAGGACATGAATATTGCTATAGTCTCTCGATAGGATGTGCTATAGCCCATGAAAATGGCTTAGATGGATAAAAATTGCCTCGAATGAAGTTAACAAAATAAATAAATAAATGATATCTGACCCTGTAGGGTGTGTGTTATAGTCCACGGACACCTTAGATAGGCTCAAAATTACATCGAAAACAGGACGAGGCTAGGACATGAATATTGGAATAGTCTCTTGATAGGATGTGCTATAACCTATGAAAATAGCTTGAAAAGAGATAAAAAAAGATAAATCATATCTGACCCTCGAGGACATGTGCTATAGACCACGAACACCTTAGATAGTCTAAACACTATATCGGAAAGAGGACGAGGCTAGGACATGAATATTGCTATAGTCTCTCGATAGGATGTGCAACAGCCCATGAAAATAGCTTACAAGGATGAAAATTGGCTCGAGTGAAACTAACAAAATAAAATATAAATCATATCTGACCCTTGAGGGTATGGGCTATAACGCATGGACACCTTACACAGGCTCAAAATTACATCGAAAAGATGTCGAATCTAGAACCTGAATATTGCTATAGTCTCTCGATAGGATGTGTTATAGCCCATGAAAATGGCTAAGATGGGTGAAAATTGGCTCGAATGGAGATAACAAAAAAATTAGATAAATCATATCGGACCTTCGAGGGCATGTGCTATGGCCCATGGACACTTTAGATAGGCTCAAAATTACATCAGAAACAGGACGAGTCAAGGACATGAATATTGCTATATTCTCATGATATGATGTGCTATAGCCTATGAAAGTGGCTTAGATGGGTGGAAAATGGCTCGAATGATGATAACAAAAAAATAGATAAATCTTATCTCACCCTCGAGGGCATGTGCTAGAGCCCACGGACACCTTAGATAGGCTCATAATTACATTGGAAAGAGAACGAGTCTAGGACATGAATATTGCTATAGTATCTCGATAGGATGCGCTATAGCCCATGAAAATGGCATAGATGGGTGAACATTGCCTCGAATGAAGTTAATAAAATAAATAAATAATTGATATCTGACCCTCGAGGGTGTGTGCTATAGTCCACGGATACCTTAGACAGGCTCAAAATTACATCGGAAACAGGACGAGGCTAGGACATGAATATTGGTAAAGTCTCTTGATAGGATCTGCTATAGCCTATGAAAAAGGCGTAGGTGGGTGGAAAATGGCTTGAAAGAAGATAAAAAAAGATAAATCATATCTGACCCTCGAGGACATGTGCTATATCTCACGGACACCATAGACAATCTAAAAATTGTATCTAAATGAGGACGAGGCTCGGACATGAATATTGCTATAGTCTCTCGATAGGATGTGCAACAGCCCATGAAAATAGCTTAGATGGGTGAAAATTGGCTCGAGTGAAACTAACAAAAAAACACATAAATCATATCTGACCCTTGAGGGTATGGGCTATAACCCACGGACACCTTACACAGGCTCAAAATTACATCGGAAAGAGGACGAGTCTAGAACCTGAATATTGCTATAGTCTCTTGATAGGACGTGCCATAGCCCATGAAAATGACTAAGATGGGTGAAAATTGGCTCGAATGGAGATAACAACAAAAAATAGATAAATCATATCTGACCTTCGAGGGCATGTGCTATAGCCTAAAAACACCTTAGATAGGCTCAAAATTACATCGGAAATAGGACGAGTCTAGGACATGAATATTGCAATATTCTCATGATATGATGTGCTATAGCTATGAAAATGGCTTAGATGGGTGGAAAATGGCACGAATGACGATAACAAAAAAATAGATAAATCTTATCTCACCCTCGAGGGCATGTGCTAGAGCCCACGAACACGTTAGATAGGCTCAAAATTAAATCGAAAAGAGAACGAGTCTAGGACATGAATGTTGCTATAGTCTCTCAATAAGATGTGCTATAGCCCATGAAAATGGCTTAGATGGGTGAAAATTGCCTTGAATGAAGTTAACAAAAAACACATAAATGATATCTGACCCTCGAGGGTGTGTGCTATAGGCCACGGACACCTTAGACAGGCTCAAAATTGCAACAGAAACTGGACAAGACTAGGACATGAATATTGGAATAGTCTCTTGATAGGATATGCTATAGCCTATGAAAATGGCTAAGATGGGTGGAAAATGGCTTCAAAGAAGATAAAAAAAAGATAAATCATATCTGACCCTTGAGGACATGTGCTATAGCCCACGGACACTTTAGACAATCTAAAAATTGTATCCGAAAGAGGACGAGGCCAGGACATGAATATTGCTAGTCTCTCGATAGGATGTGCAACAACCCATGAAATAGCTTAGATGGGTGAAAATTGGCTCAAGTGAAACTAACAAAAAAAACACATAAATCATATCTGACCATGAGGGTATGGGCTATAACCCACGGACACCTTACACAGGCTCAAAATTACATCGGAAAGAGGACGAGTCTAGAACCTGAATATTGCTATAGTCTCTCGATAGGATGTGCTATAGCCTATGAAAATGGCTAAGATGGGTGACAATTGGCTCGAATGGAGATAACAAAAAACATTAGATAAATCATATCCGACCTTCGTGGGCATGTGCTATAGCCCACGGACACCTTAGATAGGCTCAAAATTACATCAGAAATAGGATGAGTCTAGGATATGAATATTGCTATATTCTCATGATATGATGTGCTATAGCCTATGAAAATGGCTTAGATGGGTAGAAAATGGCTCGAATGACGATAACAAAAAAATAGATAAATCTTATCTCACCCTCGAGAGCATGTGCTAGAGCCCACGAACACCTTAGATAGGCTCAAAATTACATCGGAAAGAGAACGAGTCTAGGACATGAATATTGCTATAGTCTTTCAATAGGATGTGCTATAGCCCATAAAAATGGCTTAGATGGGTGAAAATTGCCTTGAATGAAGTTAACAAAAAATAAAAAAATAGGACGAGTCTTGGACATGAATATTGCTATATTCTCATGGTATTATATGCTATAGCCTATGAAAATGGCTTAGATGGGTGGAAAATGGCTCAAATGACGATAACAAAAAAATAGATAAATCTTATCTCACCCTCGAGGGCATGTGCTAGAGCCCACGAACACCTTAGACAGGATCAAAATTACATCAGAAAGAGAACGAGGCTAGGACATGAATATTGGAATAGTCTCTTGATAGGATGTGCTATAGCCTATAAAAAATGGCGTAGAAGAGGGGAAAATGGATTGAAAGAAGATAAAAAAGATAACTCATATCTGACCCTCAAGGACATGTGCTATAGCCCATGGACATGTTAGAGTCTAAAAACTATATCGGAAAGAGGACGAGGCTAGGACATGAATATTGCTATAGTCTCTCTATAGGATGTGCAACAGCCCATGAAAATAGTTTAGATGGATAAAAATTGGTTTGAGTGAAACTAACAAAAAAAACACATAAATCATATCTGTCCCTTGAGGGTATGGGCTATAACCCACGGACACCTTACACAGGCTCAAAATTATATCGATAAGAAGACGAGTCTAGGACCTGAATATTGCCATAGTCTCTCGATAGGATGTGCAATAGCCCATGAAAATGGCTAAGATAGGTGAAAATTGGCTGGAATGAAGATAACAAAAAAATTAGATAAATCATATCTGACCTTTGAAGGCATGTGCTATAGCCCATGAAAATGGCATAGATGGGTGAGCATTGCCTCGAATGAAGTTAACAAAAATAAATAAATAAATGATATCTGACCCCCGAGGGTGCGTGGTATAGTCCAGGGACACCTTAGACAGGCTCAAATTACATCAGAAACAGGACGAGGCTAGGACATGAATATTGGAATAGTCTCTTGATAGGATGTGCTATAGCCTATGAAAGTGGCGCAGAAGATGGGTGGAAAATGGCTTGAAAGAAGATAAAAAAAGATAAATCATATCTGACCCTCGAGGACATGTGCTATATCCCACGGACACCATAGACAGTCTAAAAATTGTATCCGAAAGAGGACGAGGCTCGGACATGAATATTGCTATAGTCTCTCGATAGGATGTGCAACAGCCCACGAAAATATCTTAGATGGGTGAAAATTAGCTCAAGTGAAACTAACAAAAAAAACACATAAATCATATATGGCCCTTGAGGGTATGGGCTATAACCCACCGACACCTTACACAGGCTCAAAATTACATCGAAAAGAGTACGAGTCTAGAACCTGAATATTGCTATAGTCTCTGGATAGGACTTTCCATTGCCCATGAAAATGGCTAAGATGGGTGAAAATTGGCTCGAATGGAGATAACAAAAAAAAATTAGATAAATCATATCTGACCTTCGAGGGCATGTGCTATAGCCCACGGACACCTTAGATAGGCCCAAAATTACATCGGAAACAGGACGAGTCTAGGACATGAATATTGCTATATTCTCATGAAATGATGTGCTATAGGCCAAGAAAAATGGCTTAGATGGGTGAACATTGCCTCGAATAAAGTTAACAAAAAAACACATAAATGATATTTGACCCTCGAGGGTGTGTGCTACATAGCCCACGGACACCTTAGACAGGCTCAAAATTACATCAGAAAGAGGATGAGTCTAAGACCTGAATGTTGCTATAGTCTCTCGATAGATTGTGCTATAGGCCATGAAAATGGCTAAGATGGGTGAAAATTGGCTTGAATGAAGATAAAAAAATCTAGATAAATCATATCTGACCTTCAAGGGCATGTGCTAGCCCACAAACACCTTAGATAGGCTCAAAATTATATCGAAAACAGGACGAGTCTAGGACATGAATATTGCTATATTATCATGATATGATGTGCTATAGCCTATGAAAATGGCTTCGACGGGAGTAAAATGGCTCGAATGACGATAACAAAAAAATAGATAAATCTTATCTCAACCCTCGAGCGCATGTGATAGAGCCTACGGACACCTTAGATAAGGTCAAAATTACATCGGAAAGAGAACGAGTCTAGGACATGAATATTGCTATAGTATCTCGACAGGATGCCCTATAGCCCATGAAAATGGCATAGATGGGTGAACATTGCCTCGAATGAAGTTAACAAAATAAATAAATAAATGATATCTGACCCTCGAGGGTGTGTGGTATAGTCCACGGACACCTTAGACATGCTCAAAATTACATCGGAAATAGGACGAGGCTAGGACATGAATATTGGAATAGTCTCTTGATAGGATGTGCTATAGCCTATGAAAATGGCGTAGAAGATGGGTGGAAAATGGCTTGAAAGAAGATAAAAAAAAGATAAATCATATCTGACCCTCGAGGACATGTGCTATAGCCCACGAACACCTTAGACAGTCTAAAAATTGTATCCAAAAGAGGACGAGGCTCGGACATGAATATTGCTATAGTCTCTCGATAGGATGTGCAACAGCCCACGAAAATAGCTTAGATGGGTGAAAATTGGCTCAAGTGAAACTAACAAAAAAAACACATAAATCATATATGACCCTTGAGGGTATGGGTAATAACCCACCGACACCTTACACAGGCTCAAAATTACATCGGAAAGAGGACGAATCTAGAACCTGGATATTGCTATAGTCTCTCGATAGGTCGTGCCATAGCCCATGAAAATGGCTAAGATGGGTGAAAATTGGCTCGAATGGAGATAACAAAAAAAATTAGATAAATCATATCTGACCTTCGAGGGCATGTGCTATAGCCCACGGACACCTTAGATAGGCTCAAAATTACATCGGAAACAGGACGAGTCTAGGACATGAATATTGCTATATTCTCATGATATGATGTGCTATAGCCCATGAAAATGGCTTAGATGTGTGAAAATTGCTTCGAATGAAGTTAACAAAAAAAACACATAAATCATATTTGACCCTCGAGGGTGTGTGCTACATAACCCACGGACACCATAGACAGGCTCAAAATTACATCGAAAAGAGGATAAGTCTAAGACCTGAATATTGCTATAGTATCTCGATAGGATGTGCTATAGGCCATGAAAATGGCTAAGATGGGTGAAAATTGGCTCGAATGAAGATAAAAAAATCTAGATAAATCATATCTCACCTACGAGGGCATGTGCTATGGCCCATGGACATCTTAGATGGGCTCAAAATTACATCAGAAACAGGACAAGTCTAGGACATGAATATTGCTATATTCTCATAATATGATGTGCTATAGCCTATGAAAATGGCTTAGATGGGTGGAAAATTGGCTCGAGTGGAACTAACAGAAAAAACACATAAATCATATCTGACCCTCGAGGGTATGGGCTATAACCCACAAACACCTTATACAGGCTCAAAATTACATCAGAAAGAGGACGAGTCTAAGACCTAAATAT
This sequence comes from Eleusine coracana subsp. coracana, assembly GCA_032690845.1. NCBI lineage: Eukaryota > Viridiplantae > Streptophyta > Magnoliopsida > Poales > Poaceae > Eleusine > Eleusine coracana. Next base: position 399,274 of record CM064430.1, read on the forward strand.
TGCTATAGTCTCTCGAAAGGATGTGTTATAGCCCATGAAAATGGCTAAGATGGGTGAAAATTGGCTCGAATGGAGATAACAAAAAAATTAGATAAATCATATCTGACCTTCGAGGGCATGTGCTATGGGCCATGGACACTTTAGATAGGCTCAAAATTACATCGAAAACAGGACGAGTCTAGGATATGAATATTGCTATATTCTGATGATATGATGTGCTATAGCCTATGAAAATGGCTTAGATGGGTGGAAAATGGCTCGAATACCAATAACAAAAAATAGATAAATCTTATCTCACTCTCGAGGGCATGTGCTAGAGCCCATGAACACCTTAGATAGGCTCAAAATTACATCAAAAAGAGAACAAGTCTAGGACATGAATATTTCTGTAGTATCTCGATAGGATGTGCTATGGCCCATGAAAATGGCTTAGATGGGTGAAAATTGCCTCGAATGAAGTTAACAAAAAAATACATAAATGATATCTTCCCCTCGAGGTCATGTGCTATAGCCCACGGACACCTTAGTTAAGCTAAAAATTACATAGGAAAGAGGACGAGGCTAGGACATGAATATTGTTGTAGTCTCTCGATAGGATGTGCTACAACCCATGAAAATAGCTTAGATGGGTGAAAATTGGCTCGAATGAAAGTAACTAAAAAACCACATAAATCATATCTGACCCTTGAGGGCATGGGCTATAGCCCACGGACACCTTAGATAGGCCCAAAATTACATCGGAAACAAGACGAGTCTAGGACATGAATATTGCTATATTCTCATGACATGATGTGTATAGCCTATGAAAATCGTTTAGATGGGTGGAAAATGGCTCGAATGACAATAACAAAAAAATAGATAAATCTTATCTCACCCTCGGGGGCTTGTGCTAGAGCCCACGGACACCTTAGATAGGCTCAAAATTACATCGGAAAGAGAACGAGTCTAGGACATGAATATTCCTATAGTCTCTCGATAGGATGTGCTATAGCCCATGAACGTGGCTTAGATGGGTGAAAATTTCCTGGAATGAAGTTAACAAAAAAAACATAAATTATATCTGATAGTCGAGGGCGTATGCTATAGCCTACGGACACCTTAGAGAGGCTCAAAATTACATCAGAAGGAGGACGAGTCTAGGACATGAATATTGATATAGTCTCTCGATAGGATGTGCTATAGCCCATGAAAATAGCTTAGATGGGTGAAAATTGCCTCAAATGAAATTAATAAAAAGACACATAAATGATATCCGACCCTCTAGGATGTGTGCTATAGCCCACAGACATCTTAGATAGACTCAAAATTACATCGAAAAGAGGACGAGCCTAGAATATTGATAATGCTATTGTCTCTCGATAGGATGTGGTACAGCCCATGAAAATGGCTTAGATGGGTGAAAATTGGCTCGAATGAAAATAACAAAAATAACACATAAATCATATCTGACCCTCGAGGGCACGCGCTATAACCCACAGACATCTTAGACAGACTCAAAATTACATCGGAAAGAGGACAAGTCTAGGTCATGAATATTGCTATAGTCTCTCAATAGGATGTGCTACAACGCATGAAAATGGCTTAGATGGATGAAAATTGCCTCGAATGAAGTTAAAAAAAACACATAAATAATATCTAACCCTCGAGGGCATGCGCCCACAGACACTTTAGATAGGCTTAAAATTACCTTGGAAATAGGACGAGGCTAAGACATGAATATTGGAATAGTCTCTTGATAGGATGTGCTATAGCCTATGAAAATGCCGTAGATGGGTGGAAAATGGCTTGAATAAAGGTAAAAAAAAGAAGATAAATCATATCTGACCCTTGAGGTCATGTGTTATAGCCCACAGACACCTTTGACCGGCTAAAAATTACATTGGAAAGAGGATGAGGATAGGACATGAATATTGCTATTGTCTCTCGATAGGATGTGCTACAACCCATAAAAATGGCTTAGATGGGTGAAAATTGCATCGAATGAAAATAGCAAAAAAAAAAACACATAAATCTTATTTGACGCTTGAGGGTATGGGTTATAACCCATGGACACCTTAGACAGGCTCAAAATTACATCGGAAAGAGGAAGAGTCTAGGACCAGAATATTGCTATAGTCTCTCGATAGGATGTTCTATAGCCCATGAAAATGGCTAAGTTGGTTGAAAATTGGCTCGAATGGAGATAACAAAAAAATTAGATAAATCATATCTGACCCTCGAGTGCATGTGCTATAGCCCACGAACACCTTAGATAGGCTAAAAATTACAACAGAAAGAGGACGAGGCTAGGACATGAATATTGCTATAGTCTCTCAATGGGATGTGTTACAACCCATGAAAATAGCTTAGATGGGTGAAAATTGGCTCGAATGAAAATAACAAAAAAAACACATAATTCATATCTGGCCATCGAGGGCATGGGCTATAACCCACAGACACCTTAGAGAGGCTCAAAATTACATCGAAAAGAGGACGAGCCTAGAACTTGAATAATGCTATAATCTCTCGATAGGATGTGCTATAGCCCATGAAAATGGCTAAGATGGGTGAAAATTGGCTCGAATGGAGATAACAAAAAAAATTTGATAAATCATATTTGACTTTCGAGGGCATGTGCTAAAGCCCACGGACACCTTAGATAGGCTGAAAATTACATCAGAAACAGGACGAGTCTAGGACATGAATATTGCTATATTCTCATGATATGATGTGCTATAGCCTATGAAAATGGCTTAGATGGGTGTAAAATGGCTCGAATGAGGATAACAAAAAAAAATAGATAAATCTTATCTCAGCCTCAAGGGCATGTGCTAGAGCCTATGCACACCTTAGATAGGCTCAAAATTACATTGGAAAGCGAACGAGTCTATGACATGAATATTGCTATAGTCTCTCGATAGGATGTGCTATAGCCCATGAAAATGACTTAGATGGGTGAAAATTGCCTCAAATGAAGTTAACAAAAAAAACACATAAATGATATCTGACCCTTGAGGGTGTGTGCTATAGTCCACGGACACCTTAGACAGGCTCAAAATTATATCGGAAATAGGAGGAGGCTAGGACATGAATATTGGAATAGTCTCGTGATAGGATGTGCTATAGCCTATCAAAATGGCGTAGATGGATGGACAATGTCTTGAAAGAATTTAAAAAAAGATAAATCAAATCTGACCCTCGAGGGCATGTGCTAGAGCCCATGGACACCTTAGATAGGCTCAAAATTACATCGGAAAGAGAACGAGTCTAGGACATGAATATTGCTATAGTCTCTCGATAGGATGTGCTATAGCCCATGAAAATGGCTTAGAGGGGTGAAAATAGCCTCGAATGAAGTTAACAAAAAAACACATAAATGATATTTGACCCTCGAGGATGTGTGCTATAGCCCACGGAGACCTTAGATAGGCTCAAAATTACATCGGAAATAAGACGAGGCTAGAACATGAATATTGGAATAGTCTCTTGAAAGGATGTGCTATAGCCTATGAAAATGGCTAGGTGGGTGGAAAATGGCTTGAATGAAGGTAAAAAAAGGATAAATCATATCTTACCCTCGAGGTCATGTGGTATAGCCTGCGGACACCTTAGACATGCTTAAAAATTACATCGGAAAGAGGACGAGTCTAGGACATGAATAATGCTATAGTCTGTCGATAGGATGTGCTACTGCCCATGAAAATGGCTTAGATGGGTGGAAATTGGATCAAATGAAAATAACAAAAAAACACATAAATCTTATTTGATGCTTGAGGGTATGGGCTATAACCCATGGATACCTTAGACAAGCTCAAAATTACATCGGAAAGAGGAAGAGTCTAGGACCAGAATATTGCTATAGTCTCTCGATAGGATGTGCTATAGCCCATGAAAATGGGTTAGATGGGTGAAAATAGCCTCGAATGAAGTTAACAAAATAACACATAAATGATATTTGACCCTCGAGGGTGTGTGCTATAGCCCACGGAGATCTTAGATAGGCTCAAAATTACATCAGAAATAGGACAAGGCTAGGACCTGAATATTGGAATAGTCTCTTGATAGGATGTGCTATAGCCTATGAAAATGGCTAGGTGGGTGGAAAATGGCTTGAATGAAGGTAAAAAAAAGATAAATCATATCTTACCCTCGAGGTCATGTGGTATAGCCTACGGACACCTTAGACATGCTTAAAAATTACATCAGAAAGAGGACGAGTCTAGGACATGAATAATGCTATAGTCTATCGATAGGATGTGCTACTGCCCATGAAAATGGCTTAGATGGGTGGAAATTGGATCAAATGAAAATAACAAAAAAACACATAAATCTTATTTGATGCTTGAGGGTATGGGCTATAACCCATGGATACCTTAGACAAGCTCAAAATTACATCGGAAAGAGGAAGAGTCTAGGACCAGAATATTGCTATAGTCTCTCGATAGGATGTTCTATAGCCCATAAAAATGGCTAAGTTGGTTGAAAATTGGCTCGAATAAAGATAACAAAAAAATTAGATAAATCATATCTGACCATCGAGTGCATGTGTTATAGCCCACGAACACCTTAGATAGGCTAAAAATTACATCGGAAAGAGGACGAGGCTAGGACATGAATATTGCTATAGTCTCTCGATGAGATGTGCTACAACCCATGAAAATAGCTTAGATGGGTGAAAATTGGCTCAAATGAAAATAACAAAAAAAGCACATAAATCATATCTGGCCATCGAAGGCATGGGCTATAACCCACAGACACCTTAGAGAGGTTCAAAATTACATCGGAAAGAGGAAGAGCCTAGAACCTGAATATTGCTATAGCCTCTCGATAGGATGTGCTATAGCCCATGAAAATGGCTAAGATGGGTGAAAATTGGCTCGAATGGTGATAACAAAAAAAATTAGATAAATCATATCTGACTTTCGAGGGCATCTGCTATAGCCCACGGACACCTTAGATAGGCTCAAAATTACATCGGAAACAGAACGAGTCTAGAACATGAATATTACTACATTCTCATGATATGATGTGCTATAGCATATGAAAATGTCTTAGATGGGGGGAAATTACCTCGAATGAAAATAATCAAAAAAACACATAAATGATATCTGACCCTCGAGGGTGTGTGTTATATATAGTCCACGGACACCATAGACAGGCTCAAAATTACATCGGAAACAGGACGAGGCTAGGACATGAATATTGGAATAGTCTCTTGATAGGATGTGCTATAGCCTATCAAAATGGCGTAGATGGGTGGAAAATGGCTTGAAAGAAGATAAAAAAGATAAATCATATCTGACCCTCGAGGGCATGTGCTAGAGCCCACGGACACCTTAGATAGGCTTAAAATTTCATCAGAAAGAGAACGAGTCTAGGACATGAATATTGCTATAGTCTCTCGATAGGATGTGCTAGCCCATGAAAATGGCTTAGAGGGGTGAAAATAGTCTCGAATGAAGTTAACAAAAAAACACATAAATGATATTTAACCCTCAAGGGTGTGTGCTATCACCCACGGAGACCTTAGATAGGCTCAAACTTACATCAGAAATAGGACAAGTCTAGGACATGATTATTGCTATATTGTCATGATATGATGTGCTATAGCCTATGAAAATGGCTTAGATGGGTGGAAAATGGCTCGAATGACAATAAAAAAAATAGATAAATCATATCTCACCCTCGAGGGCATGTGCTAGAGCCCACGGACACCTTAGATAGGCTCAAAACTACATCAGAAAGAGAACAAGTCTAGGACATGAATATTGCTATAGTCTCTCGATAGGATGTGCTATAGCCCATGAAAATGGCTTAGATGGGTGAAAATAGCCTCGAATGAAGTTAACAAAAATAACACATAAATGATATTTGACCCTCGAGGGTGTGTGCTATAGCCCACGGAGATCTTAGATAGGCTTAAAATTACATCAGAAATAGGACAAGGCTAGGACCTGAATATTGGAATAGTCTCTTGATAGGATGTGCTATAGCCTATGAAAATGGCTAGGTGGGTGGAAAATGGCTTGAATGAAGGTAAAAAAAAGATAAATCATATCTTACCCTCGAGGTCATGTGGTATAGCCTACGGACACCTTAGACATGCTTAAAAATTACATCGGAAAGAGGACGAGTCTAGGACATGAATAATGCTATAGTCTGTCGATAGGATGTGCTACTGCCCATGAAAATGGCTTAGATGGGTGGAAATTGGATCGAATGAAAATAACAAAAAAACACATAAATCTTATTTGATGCTTGAGGGTATGGGCTATAACCCATGGATACCTTAGACAAGCTCAAAATTACATCGGAAAGAGGAAGAGTCTAGGACCAGAATATTGCTATAGTCTCTCGATAGGATGTTCTATAGCCCATGAAAATGGCTAAGTTGGTTGAAAATTGGCTCGAATAAAGATAACAAATAAATTAGATAAATCATATCTGACCATCGAGTGCATGTGTTATAGCCCACGAACACCTTAGATAGGCTAAAGATTACATCGAAAAGAGGACGAGGCTAGGACATGAATATTGCTATAGTCTCTCGATGAGATGTGCTACAACCCATGAAAATAGCTTAGATGGGTGAAAATTGGCTCAAATGAAAATAACAAAAAAAGCACATAAATCATATCTGGCCATCGAAGGCATGGGCTATAACCCACAGACACCTTAGAGAGGTTCAAAATTACATCGGAAAGAGGAAGAGCCTAGAACCTGAATATTGCTATAGTCTCTCGATAGGATGTGCTATAGCCCATGAAAATGGCTAAGATGGGTGAAAATTGGCTCGAATGGTGATAACAAAAAAAATTAGATAAATCATATCTGACTTTCGAGGGCATCTGCTATAGCCCACGGACACCTTAGATAGGCTCAAAATTACATCGGAAACAGAACGAGTCTAGAACATGAATATTACTACATTCTCATGATATGATGTGCTATAGCATATGAAAATGGCTTAGATGGGTGGAAATTACCTCGAATGAAAATAATCAAAAAAACACATAAATGATATCTGACCCTCGAGGGTGTGTGTTATATATAGTCCACGGACACCATAGACAGGCTCAAAATTACATCGGAAACAGGACGAGGCTAGGACATGAATATTGGAATAGTCTCTTGATAGGATGTGCTATAGCCTATCAAAATGGCGTAGATGGGTGGAAAATGGCTTGAAAGAAGATAAAAAAGATAAATCATATCTGACCCTCGAGGGCATGTGCTAGAGCCCACGGACACCTTAGATAGGCTTAAAATTTCATCAGAAAGAGAACGAGTCTAGGACATGAATATTGCTATAGTCTCTCGATAGGATGTGCTAGCCCATGAAAATGGCTTAGAGGGGTGAAAATAGTCTCGAATGAAGTTAACAAAAAAACACATAAATGATATTTGACCCTCAAGGGTGTGTGCTATCGCCCACGGAGACCTTAGATAGGCTCAAACTTACATCAGAAATAGGACAAGTCTAGGACATGATTATTGCTATATTGTCATGATATGATGTGCTATAGCCTATGAAAATGGCTTAGATGGGTGGAAAATGGCTCGAATGACAATAAAAAAAATAGATAAATCATATCTCACCCTCGAGGGCATGTGCTAGAGCCCACGGACACCTTAGATAGGCTCAAAACTACATCAGAAAGAGAACAAGTCTAGGACATGAATATTGCTATAGTCTCTCGATAGGATGTGCTATAGCCCATGAAAATGGCTTAGATGGGTGAAAATAGCCTCGAATGAAGTTAACAAAAATAACACATAAATGATATTTGACCCTCGAGGGTGTGTGCTATAGCCCACGGAGATCTTAGATAGGCTTAAAATTACATCAGAAATAGGACAAGGCTAGGACCTGAATATTGGAATAGTCTCTTGATAGGATGTGCTATAGCCTATGAAAATGGCTAGGTGGGTGGAGAATGGCTTGAATGAAGGTAAAAAAAAGATAAATCATATCTTACCCTCGAGGTCATGTGGTATAGCCTACGGACACCTTAGACATGCTTAAAAATTACATCGGAAAGAGGACGAGTCTAGGACATGAATAATGCTATAGTCTGTCGATAGGATGTGCTACTGCCCATGAAAATGGCTTAGATGGGTGGAAATTGGATCGAATGAAAATAACAAAAAAACACATAAATCTTATTTGATGCTTGAGGGTATGGGCTATAACCCATGGATACCTTAGACAAGCTCAAAATTACATCGGAAAGAGGAAGAGTCTAGGACCAGAATATTGCTATAGTCTCTCGATAGGATGTTCTATAGCCCATGAAAATGGCTAAGTTGGTTGAAAATTGGCTCGAATAAAGATAACAAATAAATTAGATAAATCATATCTGACCATCGAGTGCATGTGTTATAGCCCACGAACACCTTAGATAGGCTAAAGATTACATCGAAAAGAGGATGAGGCTAGGACATGAATATTGCTATAGTCTCTCGATGAGATGTGCTACAACCCATGAAAATAGCTTAGATGGGTGAAAATTGGCTCAAATGAAAATAACAAAAAAAGCACATAAATCATATCTGGCCATCGAAGGCATGGGCTATAACCCACAGACACCTTAGAGAGGTTCAAAATTACATCGGAAAGAGGAAGAGCCTAGAACCTGAATATTGCTATAGTCTCTCGATAGGATGTGCTATAGCCCATGAAAATGGCTAAGATGGGTGAAAATTGGCTCGAATGGTGATAACAAAAAAAATTAGATAAATCATATCTGACTTTCGAGGGCATCTGCTATAGCCCACGGACACCTTAGATAGGCTCAAAATTACATCGGAAACAGAACGAGTCTAGAACATGAATATTACTACATTCTCATGATATGATGTGCTATAGCATATGAAAATGGCTTAGATGGGTGGAAATTACCTCGAATGAAAATAATCAAAAAAACACATAAATGATATCTGACCCTCGAGGGTGTGTGTTATATATAGTCCACGGACACCATAGACAGGCTCAAAATTACATCGGAAACAGGACGAGGCTAGGACATGAATATTGGAATAGTCTCTTGATAGGATGTGCTATAGCCTATCAAAATGGCGTAGATGGGTGGAAAATGGCTTGAAAGAAGATAAAAAAGATAAATCATATCTGACCCTCGAGGGCATGTGCTAGAGCCCACGGACACCTTAGATAGGCTTAAAATTTCATCAGAAAGAGAACGAGTCTAGGACATGAATATTGCTATAGTCTCTCGATAGGATGTGCTAGCCCATGAAAATGGCTTAGAGGGGTGAAAATAGTCTCGAATGAAGTTAACAAAAAAACACATAAATGATATTTGACCCTCAAGGGTGTGTGCTATCGCCCACGGAGACCTTAGATAGGCTCAAACTTACATCAGAAATAGGACAAGTCTAGGACATGATTATTGCTATATTGTCATGATATGATGTGCTATAGCCTATGAAAATGGCTTAGATGGGTGGAAAATGGCTCGAATGACAATAAAAAAAATAGATAAATCATATCTCACCCTCGAGGGCATGTGCTAGAGCCCACGGACACCTTAGATAGGCTCAAAACTACATCAGAAAGAGAACAAGTCTAGGACATGAATATTGCTATAGTCTCTCGATAGGATGTGCTATAGCCCATGAAAATGGCTTAGATGGGTGAAAATAGCCTCGAATGAAGTTAACAAAAATAACACATAAATGATATTTGACCCTCGAGGGTGTGTGCTATAGCCCACGGAGATCTTAGATAGGCTTAAAATTACATCAGAAATAGGACAAGGCTAGGACCTGAATATTGGAATAGTCTCTTGATAGGATGTGCTATAGCCTATGAAAATGGCTAGGTGGGTGGAGAATGGCTTGAATGAAGGTAAAAAAAAGATAAATCATATCTTACCCTCGAGGTCATGTGGTATAGCCTACGGACACCTTAGACATGCTTAAAAATTACATCGGAAAGAGGACGAGTCTAGGACATGAATAATGCTATAGTCTGTCGATAGGATGTGCTACTGCCCATGAAAATGGCTTAGATGGGTGGAAATTGGATCGAATGAAAATAACAAAAAAACACATAAATCTTATTTGATGCTTGAGGGTATGGGCTATAACCCATGGATACCTTAGACAAGCTCAAAATTACATCGGAAAGAGGAAGAGTCTAGGACCAGAATATTGCTATAGTCTCTCGATAGGATGTTCTATAGCCCATGAAAATGGCTAAGTTGGTTGAAAATTGGCTCGAATAAAGATAACAAATAAATTAGATAAATCATATCTGACCATCGAGTGCATGTGTTATAGCCCACGAACACCTTAGATAGGCTAAAGATTACATCGAAAAGAGGATGAGGCTAGGACATGAATATTGCTATAGTCTCTCGATGAGATGTGCTACAACCCATGAAAATAGCTTAGATGGGTGAAAATTGGCTCAAATGAAAATAACAAAAAAAGCACATAAATCATATCTGGCCATCGAAGGCATGGGCTATAACCCACAGACACCTTAGAGAGGTTCAAAATTACATCGGAAAGAGGAAGAGCCTAGAACCTGAATATTGCTATAGTCTCTCGATAGGATGTGCTATAGCCCATGAAAATGGCTAAGATGGGTGAAAATTGGCTCGAATGGTGATAACAAAAAAAATTAGATAAATCATATCTGACTTTCGAGGGCATCTGCTATAGCCCACGGACACCTTAGATAGGCTCAAAATTACATCGGAAACAGAACGAGTCTAGAACATGAATATTACTACATTCTCATGATATGATGTGCTATAGCATATGAAAATGGCTTAGATGGGGGGAAATTACCTCGAATGAAAATAATCAAAAAAACACATAAATGATATCTGACCCTCGAGGGTGTGTGTTATATATAGTCCACGGACACCATAGACAGGCTCAAAATTACATCGGAAACAGGACGAGGCTAGGACATGAATATTGGAATAGTCTCTTGATAGGATGTGCTATAGCCTATCAAAATGGCGTAGATGGGTGGAAAATGGCTTGAAAGAAGATAAAAAAGATAAATCATATCTGACCCTCGAGGGCATGTGCTAGAGCCCACGGACACCTTAGATAGGCTTAAAATTTCATCAGAAAGAGAACGAGTCTAGGACATGAATATTGCTATAGTCTCTCGATAGGATGTGCTAGCCCATGAAAATGGCTTAGAGGGGTGAAAATAGTCTCGAATGAAGTTAACAAAAAAACACATAAATGATATTTGACCCTCAAGGGTGTGTGCTATCGCCCACGGAGACCTTAGATAGGCTCAAACTTACATCAGAAATAGGACAAGTCTAGGACATGATTATTGCTATATTGTCATGATATGATGTGCTATAGCCTATGAAAATGGCTTAGATGGGTGGAAAATGGCTCGAATGACAATAAAAAAAATAGATAAATCATATCTCACCCTCGAGGGCATGTGCTAGAGCCCACGGACACCTTAGATAGGCTCAAAACTACATCAGAAAGAGAACAAGTCTAGGACATGAATATTGCTATAGTCTCTCGATAGGATGTGCTATAGCCCATGAAAATGGCTTAGATGGGTGAAAATAGCCTCGAATGAAGTTAACAAAAATAACACATAAATGATATTTGACCCTCGAGGGTGTGTGCTATAGCCCACGGAGATCTTAGATAGGCTTAAAATTACATCAGAAATAGGACAAGGCTAGGACCTGAATATTGGAATAGTCTCTTGATAGGATGTGCTATAGCCTATGAAAATGGCTAGGTGGGTGGAGAATGGCTTGAATGAAGGTAAAAAAAAGATAAATCATATCTTACCCTCGAGGTCATGTGGTATAGCCTACGGACACCTTAGACATGCTTAAAAATTACATCGGAAAGAGGACGAGTCTAGGACATGAATAATGCTATAGTCTGTCGATAGGATGTGCTACTGCCCATGAAAATGGCTTAGATGGGTGGAAATTGGATCGAATGAAAATAACAAAAAAACACATAAATCTTATTTGATGCTTGAGGGTATGGGCTATAACCCATGGATACCTTAGACAAGCTCAAAATTACATCGGAAAGAGGAAGAGTCTAGGACCAGAATATTGCTATAGTCTCTCGATAGGATGTTCTATAGCCCATGAAAATGGCTAAGTTGGTTGAAAATTGGCTCGAATAAAGATAACAAATAAATTAGATAAATCATATCTGACCATCGAGTGCATGTGTTATAGCCCACGAACACCTTAGATAGGCTAAAGATTACATCGAAAAGAGGATGAGGCTAGGACATGAATATTGCTATAGTCTCTCGATGAGATGTGCTACAACCCATGAAAATAGCTTAGATGGGTGAAAATTGGCTCAAATGAAAATAACAAAAAAAGCACATAAATCATATCTGGCCATCGAAGGCATGGGCTATAACCCACAGACACCTTAGAGAGGTTCAAAATTACATCGGAAAGAGGAAGAGCCTAGAACCTGAATATTGCTATAGTCTCTCGATAGGATGTGCTATAGCCCATGAAAATGGCTAAGATGGGTGAAAATTGGCTCGAATGGTGATAACAAAAAAAATTAGATAAATCATATCTGACTTTCGAGGGCATCTGCTATAGCCCACGGACACCTTAGATAGGCTCAAAATTACATCGGAAACAGAACGAGTCTAGAACATGAATATTACTACATTCTCATGATATGATGTGCTATAGCATATGAAAATGGCTTAGATGGGTGGAAATTACCTCGAATGAAAATAATCAAAAAAACACATAAATGATATCTGACCCTCGAGGGTGTGTGTTATATATAGTCCACGGACACCATAGACAGGCTCAAAATTACATCGGAAACAGGACGAGGCTAGGACATGAATATTGGAATAGTCTCTTGATAGGATGTGCTATAGCCTATCAAAATGGCGTAGATGGGTGGAAAATGGCTTGAAAGAAGATAAAAAAGATAAATCATATCTGACCCTCGAGGGCATGTGCTAGAGCCCACGGACACCTTAGATAGGCTTAAAATTTCATCAGAAAGAGAACGAGTCTAGGACATGAATATTGCTATAGTCTCTCGATAGGATGTGCTAGCCCATGAAAATGGCTTAGAGGGGTGAAAATAGTCTCGAATGAAGTTAACAAAAAAACACATAAATGATATTTGACCCTCAAGGGTGTGTGCTATCGCCCACGGAGACCTTAGATAGGCTCAAACTTACATCAGAAATAGGACAAGTCTAGGACATGATTATTGCTATATTGTCATGATATGATGTGCTATAGCCTATGAAAATGGCTTAGATGGGTGAAAATAGCCTCGAATGAAGTTAACAAAAATAACACATAAATGATATTTGACCCTCGAGGGTGTGTGCTATAGCCCACGGAGATCTTAGATAGGCTTAAAATTACATCAGAAATAGGACAAGGCTAGGACCTGAATATTGGAATAGTCTCTTGATAGGATGTGCCATAGCCTATGAAAATGGTGTAAGTGGGTGGACAATGGCTTGAATGAAGGTAAAAAAAAGATAAATCATATCTTACCCTCGAGGTCATGTGCTATAGCCCATGGACACCTTAGATATGCTAAAAATTACATCAGAAAGAGGACGAGTCTAGGACATGAATAATGCTATAGTCTATCGATAGGATGTGCTACAGCCCATAAAAATGACTTAGATGGTTGACAATTAGCTCAAATAAAAAAAAACATAAATCATATCTGACCCTTGAGGGTATTGGCTATAACCCACGGATTCCTTAGACAGGCTCAACATTACAACGGAAAGAAGACGAGTCTAGGACCTGAATATTGCTATAGTCTCTCGCTAGGATGTGCTATAGCCAATGAAAATGGCTAAGATGGGTGAAAATTGGCTCGAATGAAGATAACAAAAAAATTAGATAAATCATATCTATCCTTCGAGGGCATGTGCTATAGCCCACGGACACCTTAGATAGGCTAAAATTACATTGAAAAGAGGATGAGGCTAGGACATGAATATTGGAATAGTCTCTTGATAGGATGTGCTATAGCCTATGAAAATGGCGTAGATGGGTGGACAATGGCTTGAGTGAAAATAACAAAAAAAAACACATAAATCATATCTGACCCTTGAGGGTATGGGCTATAACCCACGGACACCTTAGACAGGCTCAAAATTATATCGAAAAGAAGATGAGTCTAGGACCTGAATATTGCTATAGTCTCTTGATAGGATGTGCTATAGCCCGTGAAAATGGCTAAGATGGGTGAAAATTGGCTCGAATAAAGATAACAAAAAAAATTAGATAAATCATATCTAACCTTCGAAGGCATGTGCTATAGCCCCCGAACACCTTAGATAGGCTCAAAATTACATCGGAAACAGGACAAGTCTAGGACATGTTTATTGCTATATTCTCATGATATGATGTGCTATAGCCTATGAAAATGGCTTAGATGGGTGGAAAATGGCTCGAATGACAATAACAAAAAAATAGATAAATCATATCTCATCCTCAAGGGCATGTGCTAGAGCCCACGGACACCTTAGATAGGCTCAAAACTACATCAGAAAGAGAACGAGTCTAGGACAGGATGTGCTATAGCCTATCAAGATGGCGTAGATGGGTGGAAAATGGCTTGAAAGAAGATAAAAAAGATAAATCATATCTGACCCTCGAGGGCATGTGCTAGAGCCCACGGACACCTTAGATAGGCTTAAAATTTCATTAGAAAGAGAACGAGTCTAGGACATGAATATTGCTATAGTCTCTCGATAGGATGTGCTAGCCCATGAAAATGGCTTAAAGGGGTGAAAATAGCCTCGAATGAAGTTAACAAAAAAACACATAAATGATATTTGACCCTCAAGGGTGTGTGCTATAGCCCACGGAGACCCTAGATAGGCTCAAAATTACATCGGAAATAGGACAAGTCTAGGACATGATTATTGCTATATTCTCATGATATGATGTGCTATAGCCTATGAAAATGGCTTAGATGGGTGGAAAATGGCTCGAATGACAATAACAAAAAAAATAGATAAATCATATCTCACCCTCGAGGGCATGTGCTAGAGCCCACGGACACCTTAGATAGGCTCAAAACTACATCAGAAAGAGAACGAGTCTAGGACATGAATATTGCTATAGTGATGTGCTATAGCCCACGAAAATGGCTTAGAGGGGTGAAAATAGCCTCGAATGAAGTTAACAAAAAAAACACATAAATGATATTTGACCCTCAAGGGTGTGTGCTATAGCCCACGGAGACCTTAGATAGGCTCAAAATTACATCGGAAATAGGATGAGGCTAGGACCTGAATATTGGAATAGTCTCTTCATAGGATGTGCTATAGCCTATGAAAATGGTGTAAGTGGGTGGACAATGGCTTGAATGAAGCTAAAAAAAAGATAAATCATATCTTACCCTCGAGGTCATGTGCTATAGCCCATGGACACCTTAGATATGCTAAACATTACATCAGAAAGAGGACGAGTCTAGGACATGAATAATGCTATAGTCTATCGATAGGATGTGCTACAGCCCATGAAAATGACTTAGATGGTTGAAAATTAGCTCAATAGAAAATAATAAAAAAACATAAATCATATCTGACCCTTGAGGGTATTGGCTATAACCCACGGAATCCTTAGACAGACTCAACATTACAACGGAAAGAAGACGAGTCTAGGACCTGAATATTGCTATAGTCTCTCGCTAGGATGTGCTATAGCCCATGAAAATGGCTGAGATGGGTGAAAATTGGCTCGAATGAAGATAACAAAAAAATTAGATAAATCATATCTGTCCTTCGAGGGCATGTGCTATAGCCCACGGACACCTTAGATAGGCTAAAATTACATTGAAAAGAGGACGAGGCTAGGACATGAATATTGGAATAGTCTCTTGATAGGATGTGCTATAGCCTATGAAAATGGCGTATGGGTGGACAATGGCTTGAGTAAAAATAACAAAAAAACACATAAATCATATCTAACCCTTGAGGGTATGGGCTATAACCCACGGACACCTTAGACATGCTCAAAATTATATCGATAAGAAGACGAGTCTAGGACCTGAATATTGCTATAGTCTCTCGATAGGATGTGCTATAGCCCGTGAAAATGGCTAAGATGGGTGAAAATTGGCTCGAATAAACATAACAAAAAAAATTAGAAAAAACATATCTAACCTTCGAAGGCATGTGCTATAGCCCCCGAACACCTTAGATAGGCTCAAAATTACATCGAAAACAGGACAACGCTAGGACATGATTATTGCTATAGTCTCTCGATGAGATGTGCTACAACCCATGAAAATAGCTTAGATGGGTGAAAATTGGCTCAAATGAAAATAACAAAAAAAAACATATAAATCATATCTGGCCATCGAGGGCATGGGCTATACCCACAGACACCTTAGAGAGGCTCAAAATTACATCGGAAAGAGGAAGAGCCTAGAACCTGAATATTGCTATAGTCTCTCGATAGGATGTGCTATAGCCCACGAAAATGGCTAGGATGGGTGAAAATTGGCTCGAATGGTGATAACAAAAAAAATTAGATAAATCATATCTGACTTTCGAGGGCATGTGCTATACCACGGACACCTTAAATAGGCTCAAAATTACATCGGAAACAGAACGAGTCTAGAACATGAATATTACTACATTCTCATGATATGATGTGCTATAGCATATGAAAATGGCTTAGATGGGTGGAAATTACCTCGAATGAAAATAATAAAAAAACACATAAATGATATCTGACCCTCGAGGGTGTGTGCTATATATAGTCCACGGACACCATAGACAGGCTCAAAATTACATCGGAAACAGGACGAGGCTAGGACATGAATATTGGAATAGTCTCTTGATAGGATGTGCTATAGCCTATCAAAATGGCATAGATGGGTGGAAAATGGCTTGAAAGAAGATAAAAAAGATAAATCTTATCTCACCCTCGAGGCCATGTGCCAGAGCCCACGGACACGTTAGATAAGCTCATAATTACATCGAAAAGAGAACGAGTCTAGGACATGAATATTGCTATAGTCTCTCGATAGGATGTGCTATAGTCCATGAAAATGGCTTAGATGGGTGAAAATTGCCTTGAATGAAGTTAATAAAAAAAACACATAAATGATATCTGACCCTCGAGGGTGTGTGCTATAGCCCACGAACATCTTAGACAGGCTCAAAATTACATCGGAAACAGCACGAGGCTAGGACATGAATATTGCTATAGTCTCTCGATAGGATGTGCAACAACCCATGAAAAGAGCTTAGATGGGTGAAAATTGGCTCGAGTGAAACTAACAAAAAATACACATAAATCATATCTGACCCTTGAGGGTATGGGCTATAACCCATGTACACCTTAGACAGGCTCAAAATTACATCGGAAAGAGAACGAGTCTAGGACCTGAATTTTGCTATAGTCTCTCGATAGGATATGCTATAGCCCATGAAAATGGCAAAGATGGGTGAAAATTGGCTCGAATGGAGATAACAAAAAAAATTAGATAAGTCATATCTGACCTTCGAGGGCATGTGCTATAGCCCACGGACACCCTTGATAGGCTCAAAATTATATCAGAAACAGGACGAGTCTAGGACATGAATATTGCTATATTCTCAAGATATGATGTGCTATAGCCTATGAAAATGGCTTAGATGGGTGGAAAATGGCTCAAATGACGATAACAAAAAAAAGATAAATCTTATCTCACCCTCGAGGGCATGTGCTAGAGCCAACGGACACCTTGGATAGCTTGAAAATTACATCGGAAAGAGAACGAGTCCAGGACATGAATATTGCTATAGTCTCTCGATAGGATGTGCTATAGCCCATGAAAATGGCTTAGATGGCTGAAAATTGCCTCAAATGAAGTTAACAAAAAAAAACACATAAATGATATTTGACCCTCGAGGATGTGTGCTCTAGCCCACGGACAACTTAGACAGGCTCAAAATATCATCGGAAACAGGACGAGGCTAGGACATGAATATTGGAATAGTCTGTTGATAGGATGTGCTATAGCCTATGAAAATGGCATACATGGATGGAAATTGGCTCGAATGAAACTAACAAAAGAACACATAAATCAAATCTGACCCTTGAGGGTATGGGCTATAACCCATAGACACCTTAGACAGGCTCAAAATTACATCGGAAATAGGATGAGCCTAGAACCTGAATATTTCTATAGTCTCTTGATAGATTGTGCTAGAGCCCATGAAAATGGCTTAGATGGGTGAAAATTGGCTCGAATGGAGATAACAAAAAAATTAGATAAATCATATCTGACCTTCGAGGACATGTGCTATAGCCCACGGACCCCTTAGATAGGCTCAAAATTACATCAGAAACAGAACGAGTCTAGGTCATGAATATTACTATATTCTCATGATATGATGTGCTATAGCCTATGAAAATGGCTTAGATAGGTGGAAAATGGTTCGAATGATGATAACAAAAAAAAAGATAAATCATATCTAACCCTCAAGGACATGTGCTATAGCCCACGGACACATTAGACAGGCTCAAAATTATATCGGAAAGAGGATGAGGCTAGGACATGAATATTTCTATAGTCTCTCGATAGGATGTGCAATAGCCCATGAAAAGAGCTTAAATGGGTGCAAATTGGCTCGAATGAAACTAACAAAAAAAACACATCAATCATATCTGACCCTCGAGGGCATGTGCTAGAGCCCACGGACACCTTGGATAGCCCAAAAATTACATTAGAAAGAGTATGAGTCTAGAACCTGAATATTGCTATAGTCTCTCAATAGGATATGCTATAGCCCATGAAAATGGCAAAGGTGGGTGAAAATTGGCTCGAATGAAGATAACAAAAAAAATTAGATAAGTCATATCTGACCTTCGAGGGTATGTGCTATAGCCCACGGACAACTTAGACAGGCTCAAAATTACATCGGAAACAGGACGAGGCTAGTACATGAATATTGGAAGAGTCTCTTGGTAGGATGTGCTATAGCCTATGAAAATGGCGTAGACGGATGGAAATTGGCTCGAATGAAACTAACAAAAAAACACATAAATCAAATATGACCCTTGAGGGTATGGGCTATAACCCATAGACACCTTAGAAAGGCTCAAAATTATATCGGAAAGAGGATGAGCCTAGAACCTGAATATTGCTATAGTCTCTCGATAGGATATGCTATAGCCCATGAAAATGGCAAAGATGGGTGAAAATTGGCTCGAATGGAGATAACAAAAAAAAAATTAGATAAGTCATATCTAACCTTCGAGGGCATGTGCTATAGCCTACGGACACACTAGATAGGCACAAAATTATATCGGAAATAGGACGAGTCTAGGACATGAATATTGCTATATTCTCATGATATGTTGTGCTATAGCCTATGAAAATGGCTTAGATGGGTGGAAAATGGCTCGAATAACGATAACAAAAAAATAGATAAATCTTATCTCACCCTCGAGGGCATGTGCCAGAGCCCACGGACACCTTAGATAGGCTCAAAATTACATCGGAAAGAGAACGAGTCTAGGACCTGAATATTGCTATAGTCTCTCGATAGGATGTGCTATAGCCCATGAAAATGGCTTAGATGGGTGAAAATTGCCTCGAATGAAGTTAACAAAAAAAACACATAAATGATATCTGACCCTCGATGGTGTGTGCTATAGCCCACGGACAACTTAGACAGGCTCAAAATTACATCGGAAACAGGACGAAGCTAGGACATGAATATTGCTATAGTCTCTCGATAGGATGTGCAACAGCCCACGAAAAGAGCTTAGATGGGTGAAAATTGGCTCGAGTGAAACTAACAAAAAAAACACATAAATCATATCTGACCCTTGTGGATATGGACTATAACCCATGTACACCTTAGACAGGCTCAAAATTACATCGAAAAGAAGACGAGTCTAGGACCTGAATATTGCTATAGTATCTCGATAGGATGGGTGAAAATTGGCTTGAATGGAGATAACAAAAAAAATTAGATAAGTCATATCTGACCATCGAGGGCATGTGCTATACCCCACGGACACCCTAGATAGGCTCAAAATTATATCAGAAATAGGACGAGTCTAGGACATGAATATTGCTATATTCTCATGATATGATGTGCTATAGCCTATGAAAATGGCTTAGATGGGTGGAAAATGGCTCGAATGACGATAACAAAAAAAAATAGATAAATCTTATCTCACCCTCGAGGGCATGTGCCAGAGCCCACGGACACCTTAGATAGGCTCAAAATTACATCGGAAAGAGAACGAGTCTAGGACATGAATATTGTTATAGTCTCTCGATAGGATGTGCTATAGCCCATCAAAATGGCTTAGATGGGTGAAAATTGTCTGGAATGAAGTTAACAAAAAAAACACATAAATGATATCTGACCCTCGAGGGTGTGTGCTATAGCCCACGGACAACTTAGACATGCTCAAAATTACATCGAAAATTGGACAAGGCTGGAACATGAATATTACTATAGTCTCTCGATAGGATGTGCAACAGCCCACGAAAAGAGCTTAGATGGGTGAAAATTGGCTCAAGGGAAACTAACAAAAAAACACATAAATCATATCTGACCCTTGAGGGTATGGGCTATAACCCATGTACACCTTACATAGGCTCAAAATTACATCGGAAAGAGTACGAGTCTAGAACCTGAATATTGCTATAGTCTCTAGATAGGATATGCTATAGCCCATGAAAATGGCAAAGATGGGTGAAAATTGGCTCGAATGGAGATAACAAAAAAAAATTAGATAAGTCATATCTGACCTTCGAGGGCATGTGCTATAGCCCACGGACACCCTTGATAGGCTCAAAATTATATCGGAAACCGGACGAGTCTAGGATATGAATATTGCTATATTCTCATGATATGATGTGCTATAGCCTATGAAAATGGCTTAGATGGGTGGAAAATAGCTTGAATGATGATAACAAAAAAAAGATAAATCTTATCTCACCCTCGAGGGCATGTGCTAGAGCCCACGGACACCTTAGATGGCCTGAAAATTTCATCGAAAAGAGAATGAGTCTAGGACATGAATATTGCTATAGTCTCTCGATAGGATATGCTATAGCCCATGAAATGGCTTAGAGGGGTGAAAATTGCCTCGAATGAAGTGAACAAAAAAAATACATAAATGATATCTGACCCTCAAGGTTGTGTGCTATAGCCCACGGACAACTTAAATAGGCTCAAAATTACATCAGAAACAGGACGAGGCTAGCACATGAATATTGGAATAGTCTCTTGATAGGATGTGCTATAGCCTATGAAAATGGCGTAGATGGGTGGAAAATGGCTTGAATGAAGATAAAAAAAAGATAAATCATAACTGACCCTCGAGGACATGTGCTATTGCCCACGGACACCTTAGATCATGGACTAGGCTAGGACATGAATATTGCTATAGTCTCTCGATAGGATGTGCAACAGCCAATGAAAATAGCTTAGATGCGTCAAAATTGGCTCGAATGAAACTAACAAAAAAACACATAAATCATATCTGACCCTTGAGGGTATGGGCTATAACCCACGGACACCTTAGACAGGCTCAAAATTACATCGGAAATAGGACGAGCCTAGAACCTGAATATTGCTATAGTCTCTCGATAGGATGTGCTACAGCCCATGAAAATGGCTAAGATGGGTGAAAATTGGCTCGAATGGAGATAACAAAAAAATTAGATAAATCATATCTGACCTTTGAGGGCATGTGCTATAGCCAAAGGACACCTTAGATAGGCTAAAAATTACATCGGAAACAGGACGAGTCTAGGACGTGAATATTGCTATATTCTCTTGATATGATATGCTATAGCCTATGAAAATGGCTTAGATGGGTAGAAAATGGCTCCAATGATGATAACAAAAAAAAATAGATAAATCTTATCTCACCCTCGAGGGCATGTGCTTGAGCCCACAGACACCTTAGATATGCTCAAAATAACATTAGAAAGAGAACAATGTTAGGACATGAAAATAGCTTCGATCGATGAAAATTGGCTTGAATGAAACTAACAAAAGAAAACGCATAAATCATATCTGACCCTTGAGGGCATGGGCTATAACCCATGTACACCTTAGACAGGCACAAAATTACATCAGAAAGAGTACAAGTCTAGAACCTGAATATTGCTATAGTCTCTCGATAGGATATGCTATAGCCCATGAAAATGGCAAAGATGGGTGAAAATTGGCTCGAATGGAGATAACAAAAAAAAAATAGATAAGTTATATCTGACCTTCGAGGGCATGTGCTATAGCCCACGGACACCCTAGATAGGCTCAAAATTATATCAGAAATAGGACGAGTCTAGGACATGAATATTGCTATATTCTCATGATATGATGTGCTATAGCCTATGAAAACAGGCTCCAAATTACATCGGAAACAGGACGAGGCTAGGACATGAATATTGGAATTGTCTCTTGATAGGATGTGCTATAGCCTATGAAAATGGCGTAGATGGGTGGAAAATGGCTTCAATGAAGATAAAAAAAAGATAAATCATAATTGACCCTCGAGGACATGTGCTTTTGCCCACGGACACCTTAGACAGGCTCAAAATTACATCAAAAGTGGACTAGGCTAGGGCATGAATATTGCTATAGTCTCTCGATAGGATGTGCAGCAGCCCATAAAAATAGCTTAGATGGGCGAAAATTGGCTAGAATGGAACTAACAAAAAAAACACATAAATCATATATGACCCTTGAGGGTATGGGCTATAACCCACGGACACCTTAGACAGGCTCAAAATTACATCGGAAAGAGGACGAGCCTAGAACCTGAAAATTGCTATAGTCTCTCAATAGGATGTGCTATAGCCCATGAAAATGGCTAAGATGGGTGAAAATTGGCTCGAATGGAGATAACAAAAAAAAATAGATAAATCATATCTGACCATCGAGGGCATGTGCTTTAGCCAAAGGACACCTTAGATAGGCTCAAAATTACATCGGAAACAGGACGAGTCTAGGACATGAATATTCCTATATTCTCATGATATGATATGCTATAGCCTATGAAAATGGCGTAGATGGCTGGAAAATGGCTCGAATGACGATAACAAAAAATATAGATAAATCTTATCTCACCCTCGAGAGCATGTGCTAGAGCCCACAGACACCTTAGATAGGCTCAAAATAACATCGGAAAGAGAATGAGGCTATGACATGAATATTGCTATAGTCTGTCGATAGGATGTGCAACAGCCTATGAAAATAGCTTAGATCGGTCAAAATTGGCTCGAATGAAACTAAAAAAACACATAAATCATATCTGACCCTTGAGGGTATGGGCTATAACCCATGTACACCTTAGATAGGCTCAAAATTACATCGGAAAGAGTATGAGTCTAGAACCTGAATATTGCTATAGTCTCTCGATAGGATATGCTATAGCCCATGAAAATAGCAAAGATGGGTGAAAATTGGCTCGAATAGAGATAACAAAATAAATTAGATAAGTCATATCTGACCTTTGAGGGCAAGTGCTATAGCCCACGGACACCCTAGATAGGCTCAAAATTATATCAGAAACAGTACGAGTTTAGGACATGAATATTGCTATATTCTCATGATATGATGTGCTATAGCCAATGAAAATGGCTTAGATGGGTGGAAAATGGCTCGAATGACAATAACAAAAAAATAGATAAATCTTATCTCACCCTCGAGGGCATGTGCTAGAGCCCGCGGACACCTTAGATAGCCTCAAAATTACATAAAAAAGAGAACAAGTCTTGGACATGAATATTGCTATAGTCTCTCAATAGGATGTGCTATAGCCCATGAAAATGGCTTAGATGGGTGAAAATAGCCTCGAATGAAGTTAAAAAAAACACATAAATGATATCTGACCCTCGAGGGTGTGTGCTATAGTCCTCGGACACCTTAGACAGGCTCAAAATTACATCGGAAACAGGACGAGGCTAGGACATGAATATTGGAATAGTCTCTTGATAGGATGTGCTATAGCCTATGAAAATGGCATAGATGGGTGGAAAATGGCTTGAATGAAGATAAAAAAAAAAGATAAATCATAACTGACCCTCGAGGACATGTGCTATTGCCCACGGATACCTTAGACAGGCTAAAAATTATAGCGGAAAGAGGACTATGCTAGGACATGAATATTGGTATAGTCTCTCGATAGGATGTGCAATAACCCATGAAAATAGCTTAGATGGGTGAAAATTGGCTCGAATGAAGTTAACAAAAAAACACTTAAATGATATCTGACCCTCGAGGGTGTGTGTTATAGTCCACGGACACCTTAGACAGGCTCAAAATTACATCAGAAATAGGACGAGGCTAGGACATGAATATTGGAATAGTCTATTGATAGGATGTGCTATAGCCTATCAAAATGGCCTAGATGGGTGGAAAATGGCTTGAAAGAAGATAAAAAATAGATAAATCTTATCTCACCCTCGAGGGCATGTGCTAGAGCCCACGGACACCTTAGATAGGCTCAAAATTACATCGGAAAGAGAACGAAGCTAGGACATGAATATTGCTATAGTCTCTCGATAGGATGTGGAGCAGCCCATGAAAATAGCTTAGATCGATGAAAATTGGCTCGAATGAAACTAATAAAAAAAACACATAAATCATATCTGACCATTGAGGGTATGGGCTATAACCCACGGACACCTTCGACAGGCTCAAAATTACATCGGAAAGAGGACGAGCCTAGAACCTGAAAGAGGCTCAAAATTACATCGGAAATAGGACGAGGCTAGGACATGAATATTGGAATAGTCTATTGATAGGATGTGCTATAGCCTATCAAAATGGCCTAGACGGGTGGAAAATGGCTTGAAAGAAGATAAAAAAAGATAAATCATATCTGACCCTCGAGGACATGTGCTATAGCCTACAAACACCTTAGACAGGCTAAAAATTATATCGAAAAGAGGACTAGGCTAGGACATGAATATTGGTATAGTCTCTCGATAGGATGTGCTATAGCCTATCAAAATGGCCTAGATGGGTGGAAAATGGTTTGAAAGAAGATAAAAAAGATAAATCATATCTGACCCTCGAGGACATGTGCTATAGCCCACGGACACCTTAGACAGTCTAAAAATTATATCGGAAAGAGGACTTTGCTAGGACATGAATATTGCTATAGTCTCTCGATAGGATGTGCAACAGCCCATGAAAATAGCTTAGACGGATGAAAATTGGCACGAGTGAAACTAACAAAAAAAACACATAAATCATATCTGACTCTTGAGGGTATGGGCTATAACCCACGGACACCTTAGACAGGCTCAAAAATACATCGGAAAGAGGACGAGTCTAGGACCTGAATATTGCTAGTCTCTCGATCGGATGTGCAATAGCCCGTGAAAATGGCTAAGATGGGTGAAAATTGGCTCAAATGAAGATAACAAAAAAATTAGATAAATAGTATTTTACCTTCAAGGGCATGTGCTATAGCCCACGAACACCTTAGATAGGCTCGAAATTACATTGGAAATAGGACGAGTCTAGGACCATAATATTGCTATATACCCGTGGAATGTTGTGCTATAGCCTACGAAAATGGCTTAGATGGGTGGAAAATGGCTCGAATGACGATAAAAAAATAGATAAATCATATCTCACCCTCGAGGGCATGTGCTAGAGCCCACGGGCACCTTAGATAGGCTCAAAATTACATTCGGAAAGAGGACGAGGCCAGGACATGAATATTGCTATAGTCTCTCGATAGGATGTGCTATAGCCCATGAAAATGGCTTAGATGGGTGAAAATTGCCTCGAATGAAGTTAACAAAAAAACACATAAATGATATCTGACCCTTGAGGGCGTGTGCTATAACCCGCGGAGACTTTAGATAGGCTCAAAATTTTATCAGAAATGGGACGAGACTTGGACCCATGAAAATGGCTTAGATGGGTGAATATTGGCTTGAATGAAAATAACAAAAAAAACATAAATTATATCTGGCCAGCGAAGGCATGGGCTATAACCCACAGACACCTTAGACAGAATAAAAATTACATCGGAAAGAGGACGAGTTTAGGACATGAATATTGCTATAATCTCTCGATAGGATGTGCTACAGCCCATGAAAATGGCTTGGATGGGTGAAAATTGCCTCGAATTAAAATAAAACAAAACACATAAATCATATCTGACCCTTGAGGGTATGGGCTACCACGGACACCTTAGACAGGTTCAAAATTACATCGGAAAGAGGACGGGTCTAGGACCTGAATATTGCTATATTCTCTCGATGGGATGTGCTATGGCCCATGAAAATGGCTAAGATGGGTGAAAATTGGCTCAAATGAAGATAACAAAAAAATTAGATAAATCATAACTGATTTTGAGGGCATGTGCTATAGCCCACGAACACCTTAGATAGGCTCAAAATTACATCAGAAATAGGATGAGTCTAGGACATGAATATTGCTATATTCTCATGATATGATGTGCTATAGCCTATGAAAATGGCTTAGATGGATGGAAAATGGATCGAATGATGATAACAAAAAAAAAGATAAATCATATTTCACCCTCAAGGGCTTGTGCTAGAGCCCACGCACACCTTAGATAGGCTCAAAATTACATTGGAAAGAGGACGAGGCTAGGACTTGAATATTACTACGGTCTCTCGATAGGATGTGCTACAACCCATGAAAATGGCTTAGATGGGTGAAAATTGGCTCGAATGAAAATAATAAAAAAACACATAAATCATATTTGGCCATCGAGAGAATGGGCTATACCCCACAGACACCTTAGACAGACTAAAAATTACATCGGAAAGAGGATGAGTCTAGGACATGAATATTGCTATAGTCTTTCGATAGGATGTGCTATAGCCCATGAAAATGGCTTAGATGGGTGAAAACTGTCTCGAATGAAGTAAACAAAAAACACATAAATGATATCTGACCCTCGAGGGTGTGAGCTATAGCCCACGGACACCTTAGCTAGGCTCCAAATTACATCAGAAATAGGACGAGTCTAGGACATGAATATTGGAATAGTCTCTTGAAGGATGTGCTATGGCCTAAGAAAATAGCGTAGATGGATGGGAAATGTCTTGAATGAAGATAAAAATTAGATAAATCATATCTGACCCTTGAGGACTTATGCTATAGCCCATGAACACCTTAGACAGGCTAAAAATTACACTGGAAAGAGGACGAGGCTAGTACATGAATATTGCCATAGTCTCTCGATAGGATGTGCTACAACCCATGAAAATGGCTTAGATGGGTGAAAATTGGCTCGAATGAAAATACCAAAAAAACACATAAATCATATCTAGCCATCGAGGGCATGGGCTCTAACCCATAGACACCTTACACAGACTAAAAATTACAACGGAAAGAGGACGAGTCTAGGACATGAATATTGCTATAGTCTCTCGGTTGGATGTGCTATAGCACATGAAAATTGCTTAGATGGGTGAAAATTGCCTCGAATAAAGTTAACAAAAGAAACACATAAATGATATCTGACCCTCGAGGGCGTGTGCTATAGCCCACGGAGATTTTAGATAGGCTCAAAATTACATCGGAAACAGGACGAGCCTAGGACATGAATATTGATATAGTCTCTTGATAGGATGTGCTATAGCCTATGCAAATTGGTTAGATAGGTGGAAAGTGGCTTGCATGAAGATAAAAAAATAGATAAATCATATGTGACCCTTAAGAACATGTGCTATAGCTCACGAACACCTTAGACAGGCTAAAAATTACATTGGAAAGAGGAGGAGGCTAGGACATGAATATTGCCATAGTCTCTCGATAGGATGTGCTTCAACCCATGAAAATGGCTTAGATGGGTGAAAATTGGCTCGAATGAAAATAACAAAAAAACACATAAATCATATCAGGCCATCGAGGGTATGGGCTATAACCCACAGACACCTTACATAGACTAAAAATTACATCGGAAAGAGGACGAGTTTAGGACATGAATATTGCTATAGTCTCTCGATAGGATGTGCAATTGCCCATGAAAATGGCTTAGATGGGTGAAAATTGCCTCGAATGAAGTTAACAAAAAAACAGAAATGATATCTGACCCATGAGGGCGTGTGCTATAGCCCACGGAGACTTTAGATAGGCTCAAAATTATATCGGAAATGGGACGAGTCTAGCACATGAATATTTGTATAGTCTCTTGATAGGATGTGCTATAGCCTACGAAAATTGGTTAGATATGTGGAAAATGGCTTGAATGAAGATAAAAAATGGAAAATGGATCGAATGATGATAACAAAAAAATAGATAAATCATATCTCACCCTCGAGGGCATGTGCTAGAGCCCACGGACACCTAAGATAGGTTCAAAATTACATCAAAAAGAGAATAAGTCTAGGACATGAATATTGCTATCGTATCTCGATAGGATGTGCTATAGCCCATGAAAATGGCTTAGATGGGTGAAAATTGCCTCGAATGAAGTTAACAAAAAAGCACATAAATGATATCTAACCCTCAAGCGTGTGTGCTATAGCCCACAGACACCTTAGATAGGCTCAAAATTACATCGGAAATAGGACGAGGCTAGGACATGAATATTGGAATAGTCACTTGATAGGATGTGCTATAGCCTATGAAAATAGCATAGATGGGTGGAAAATGGCTTGAATGAAGATAAAAAAAAAGATAAATCATATCTGACCCTCGAGCACATGTGCTATAGGCCACGGACACCTTAGACAGGCGAAAAATTATATCGGAAAGAGAACGAGGCTAGGACATGAATATTGCTATAGTCTCACGATAGGATGTGCAACAGCCCATGAAAATAGCTTAGATGGGTGAAAATTGGCTCGAATGAAAATAAAATAAAAATACATAAATCATATCTGACCCTTGAGGGTATGGGCTATAACCCACGGACACCTTAGATAGGCTCAAAATTACATCGGAAAGAGGACGAGTCTAGGACATGACTATTGCTATAGTCTCTCGATAGGATGTGTTATAGCCCATGAAAATGGCTAATATGGATGAAAATTGGCTCGAATGAACATAACATAAAATTAGATAAATAGTATTTTATCTTTGAGGGCATGTGCTATAGCCCACGAACACCTTTGATAGGCTCAAAATTACATCGGAAATAGGACGAGTCTAGGACCATAATATTGCTATATTCTCATGAAATGTTGTGCTATAGCCTACAAAAATGGCTTAGATGGGTGGAAAATGGCTCGAATGATGGTAAAAAATAGATAAATCATATCTCACCCTCGAGGGCATATGCTAGAGCCCACTGACACCTTAGATAGGCTCAAAATTACATCGGAAAGCGGACAAGGCCAGGACATGAATATTGCTATAGTCTCTCGATAGGATGTGCTATAGCCCATGAAAATGGCTTAGATGGGTGAAAATTGCCTCGAATAAAATTAACAAAAAAACACAATAATGATATCTGACCCTCGAGGGAGTGTGCTATACCCCGCAGAGACTTTAGATAGGCTCAAAATTTTATCGGAAACAGGACGAGTCTAGGACATGAATATTGCTATATTCTCATGATATGACGTGCTATAGCCAATGAAAATGGCTTAGATGGGTGGAAAATGGCTGGAATGACAATAACAACAAAATAGATAAATCTTATCTCACCCTCAAGGGCATGTGCTAGAGCCCACGGATACCTTAGATAGGCTCTAAATTACATCGGAAGGAGGATGAGTCTAGGACATGAATATTGCTATAGTCTCTCAATAGGATGTGCTATAGCCCATGAAATGGCTTAGATGGGTGAAAATTGTTTCGAATGAAGTTAACTAAAAAAACATAAATGATATCTGACCCTCGAGGGCGTATGCTATAGCCCACGGAGACTTTAGATAGGCTCAAAATTACATCGGAAATTGGACGAGTCTAGGACATGAATATTGGTATAGTCTCTTGATAGGATGTGCTATAGCCTATGAAAATTGGTTAGATATGTGGAAAATGGCTAGATAAATCATATCTCACCCTCGAGGACATGTGCTATAACCCACGAACACCATAGACAGGCTAAAATTTACATTGGAAAGAGGACGAGGCTAGGACTTGAATATTGCTATGGTCTCTCAATAGGATGTGCTACAACTCATGAAAATTTCTTAGCTAGGTGAAAATTGGCTCGAATGAAAATAATAAAAAAAAACACATAAATCATATCTGGCCATCGAGGGCATGGGCCATTACATCGGAAAGAGGACAAGTCTAGGACATGAATATTGCTATAGTCTCTCGCTAGGATGTGCAATAGTCCATGAAAATGGCTTAGATGGGTGAAAACTGTCTCGAATGAAGTTAACAAATAAACACATAAATGATATCTGACCCTCAAGGGTGTGTGCTATATCCCACGGTCACCTTAGATAGGCTCAAAAAAACATCGGAAACAAGATGACTCTAGGACATGAATATTGGAATAGTCTCTTGATAGGATGTGCTATAGCCTATGCAAATAGCGTAGATGGGTGGAAAATGGCTTGAATGAAGATAAAAAAAGATAAATCATATCTGACCCTCGAGGACATGTGCTATAGCCCACGGACACCTTAGATAGGCTAAAATTTACATCGGAAAGAGGACGAGGCAAGGACATGAATATTACAATAGTCTCTCGATAGGACATGCTACAGCCCATGAAAATGGCTTATATGGGTGAAAATTGGCTCGAATGAAAATAATAAAAAGAACACATAAATCATATCCGACCCTTGAGGGTATGGGCTATAACCCACGGACACCTTAGATTGGCTCAAAATTACATCAGAAAGAGGACGAGTCTATGACCTGAATATTGCTATAGTCTCTTAATAAGATGTGCTATAGCTCATGAAAATGGCTAAGATGGGTGAAAATTGGCTCAAATGAAGATAACAAAAAAATTAGATAAATCATATCTGACCTTTGAGGTCGTGTGCTATAGGCCACAGACACCTTAGAAAGGCTCAAAATTACATCGGAAATAGGACGAGTCTAGGACATGAATATTGTTATATTCTCATGATATGATGTGCTATAGCCTATGAAAATGGCTTAGATGGGTGGAAAATGGATCAAATGATGATAACAAAAAAAATAGATGAATCATATCTCACCCTCGAGGGCATGTGCTAGAGCCCACGGACACCTTAGATAGGCTCAAAATTACATCGAAAAGAGGACGAGTCTAGGACATGAATATTGCTATAGTCTCTCGATAGGATGTGCTATAGCCCATGAAAATGGCTTAGATGGGTGAAAATTGCTTCGAATGAAGTTAACAAAAAAAAACACATATATGATATCTAACCCTCGAGGGTGTGTGCTATAGCCCATGGACACCTTAGATTGGCTCAAAATTACATCGGAAACAGGACGAGTCTAGGACATGAATATTGGAATAGTCTCTTGATAGGATGTGTTATAGCCTATGAAAATGGCGTAGATGGGTGTAAAATGGCTTGAATGAAGATAAAAAAAGATAAATCATATCTGACCCACGAAGACATGTGCTATAGCCCATAGACACCTTAGACAGGCTAAAAATTACATCAGAAAGAGGACGAGTCCAGGACACGAATATTGCTATAGTCTCTCGATAGGATGTGCTATAGCCCATAAAACTGGCTTAGATGGGTGAAAATTGCCTCGAATGAAGTTAACAAAAAAAATACATAAATGATATCTGACCCTCGAGGGCGTGTGCTAAAGTCCACGGAGACTTTTGATAGGCTCAAAATTACATCAGAAACAGGACGAGTCTAGGACATGAATATTGGAATAGTCTCTTGATAGGATGTGCTATATTCTCAAGATATGATGTGCTATAGCCTATGAAAATGGCTTTGATGGGTGTAAAATGGATCGAATGATGATAACAAAAAAATAGATAAATCATATCTCACCCTCGAGGACATGTGCTAGAGCCCACGAACACCTTAGATAGGCTCAAAATTACATCGAGAAGAGGACGAGTCTAGGACATGAAAATTGCTATAGTCCCTCAATAGGATGTGCTATAGCCCATGAAAATGGCTTAGATGGGTGAAAATAGCCTTGAATGAAGTTAACAAAAAAAACACATAAATGATATCTGACCTTCGAGGGCATTTGCTATAGCCCATGGAGACTTTAGATAGGCTCAAAATTACATCGGAAACAGGACGAGTCTAGGACATGAATATTGGTATAGTCTCTTGATAGGATGGGCTATAGCCTCGAGGACATGTTCTATAGCCCACGAACACCATAGACAGGCTAAAAATTACATTGGAAAGAGGACGAGGCTAGGATTTGAATATTGCTATGGTCTCTCAATAGGATATGCTACAAGCCATGAAAATGGCTTAGATTGGTGAAAATTGGCTCAAAAGAAAATAATAAAAAAACACAAAAATCATATCTGGCCATCGAGGCCATGGGCTATAACCCACAGACACCTTAGATAGACTAAAAATTACATCGGAAAGAGGACGAGTCTAGGACATGAATATTGCTATAGTCTCTCGATAGGATATGCGATAGCCCATGAAAAAATCGCTTAGATGGGTGAAAATTGCCTCGAATGAAGTTAACCAAAGAAAACATAAATGATATCTGACCCTCGAGGGTGTGTGCTATAGCCCATGGACACCTTAGATATGTGACCCTTGAGGGTAAGGACTATAACCCACGGACACCTTAGACAGGCTCAAAATTACATTGAAAAGACGACGAGTCTAGGACCTGAATATTGCTATAGTCGCTCAATCAGATGTGCTATAGCCCATGAAAATGGCTAAGATAGGTGAAAATTGGCTCAAATGAAGATAACAAAAAAATTAGATGAATCATATCTGACCTTTGAGGGCATATGCTATAGCCCATGGACACCTTAGATAGGCTCAAAATTACATCAGAAATAGGATGAGTCTAGGACATGAATATTGCTATATTCTCATGATATGATGTGTTATAGCCTATGAAAATGGCTTAGATGGGTGGAAAATGGATCGAATGATGATAACAAAAAAAATAGATAAATCATATCTCACCCTCGAGGGCATGTGCTAGAGCCCATCGACACCTTAGATAGGCTCAAAATAACATAGAAAAGAGGACGAGTCTAGGACATGAATATTGCTATAGTCTCTCGATAGGACGTGCTATAGCCTATGAAAATTGGTTAGATATGTGGAAAATGGCTTGAATGAAGATAAAAAATTAAATCAATCATATCTGACCCTCGAGGACATGTCCTATAGCCCACGAACACCTTATACACGCTAAAAATTACATTGGAAAGAGGACGAGGCTATGACATGAATATTGCTATGGTCTCTCGATAGGATGTGCTACAACCCATGAAAATGTCTGAGATGGGTGACAATTGGCTTGAATGAAAATAATAAAAAAACACATAAATCATATCTGGCCATCGAGGGCATGGGCTATCACCCACAGACACCTTAGACAGACTAAAAATTACATCATAAAGAGGACGAGTCTAGGACATGAATATTGCTATAGTCTCTCGATAGGATGTGCTATAGCCTATAAAAATGGCTTAGATGCGTGAAAATTGCCTCGAATGAAGTTAACAAAAAAACACATAAATGATATCTGACCCTCGAGGGTGCGTGCTATAGCCCACAGACACCTGAGATAGGCTCAAAATTACATCAGAATAAAGACGAGTCTAGGACATGAATATTGGAATAGTCTCTTGATAGGATGTGCTATAGCCTATGAAAATAGCGTAGATGGATAGAAAATGGCTTGAATTAAGATAAAAAAAAAGATAAATCATATCAGACCCTCGAGGACATGTGCTATAGCCCAGGAACACCTTAGATAGGCTAAAAATTACATCGGAATGAGGACGAGGTTAGGACATGAATATTGTAATAGTCTCTCGATAGGATATGCTACAGCCCATGAAAACGGCTTAGATGGGTAAAAATTGGCTCAAATGAAAATAATAAAAAATACATAAATCATATGTCACCCTTGAGGGTAACGGCTATAACCCACGAACACCTTAGACAGGCTCAAAATTACATCGGAAAGATGACGAGACTAGGACCTGAATATTGCTATAGTCTCTCGATAAGATGTGCTACAGCCCATGAAAATGGCTAAGATGGGTGAAAATTGGCTCAAATGAAGATAACAAAAAAATTAGATAAATCATATTTGACCTTTGAGGGCATGTGCTATAGCCCACGGACACCTTAGATAGGCTCAAAATTACATCGGAAATAGGATGAGTCTAGGACATGAATATTGCTATATACTCATGATATGATGTGCTATACCCTATGAAAATGGCTTAGATGGGTGGAAAATGGATCGAATGATCATAACAAAAAAATAGATAAATCATATCTCACCCTCGAGGCCATGTGCTAGAGCCCACGGACACCTTAGATAGGCTCAAAATTACATCGGAAAGAGGATGAGTCTAGGACAGGAATATTGCAATAGTCTCTCGATAGAATGTGCTACAGCCCATGAAAATGGCTTATATGGGTGAAAATTGGCTCGAATGAAAATAATAAAAAAACACATAAATCATATCTGACCGTTGAGGGTATGGGCTATAACCCACGGACACCTTAGATAGGTTCAAAATTACATCGGAAAGAGGACGAGTCTAGGACCTGAATATTGCTATAGTCTATCGATAGGATGTGACTATAGCCCATGAAAATAGCGTAGATGGGTGGAAAATGGTTTGAATGAAGATAAAAAAACGATAAATCAGATCTGACCCTCGAGGACATGTGCTATAGCCCACGGACACCTTAGATAGGCTAAAAATTACATCAGAATGAGGACGAGGCTAGGACATGAATATTGTAATAGTCTCTCAATAGGATGTGCTACAGCCTATGAAAATGGATTAGATTGGTGAAAATTGGCTCAAATGAAAATAATAAAAAAATACATAAATCATATGTGACCCTTGAGGATAAGGGCTATAACCCACGGATACCTTAAACAGGCTTAAAATTACATCGGAAAGACGACGAGTCTAGGACCTGAATATTGCTATAGTCTCTTGATAGGATGTGCTATAGCTCATGAAAATGGCTAAGACGGGTGAAAATTTGCTCAAATGTAGATAACAAAAAAAATTAGATAAATCATATCTGACCTTTGAGGGCATGTGCTATAGCCCACGGACACCTTAGATAGGCTCAAAATTACATCGGAAATAGGATGAGTCTAGGACATGAATATTACTATATTCTCATGATATGATGTGCTATACCCTATGAAAATGGCTTAGATGGGTGGAAAATGGATCGAATGATGATAACAAAAAAATAGATAAATCATATCTCACCCTTGAGGGCATGTGCTAGATCCCACGGACACCATAGATAGGCTCTAAATTACATCGGAAAGAGGACGAGTCTAGGACATGAATATTGCTATAGTCTCTCGATAGGATGTGCTATATCCCATGAAATGGCTTAGATGGGTGAAAATTGTCTCGAATGAAGTTAACAAAAAAAAACATAAATGATATCTGACCCTCAAGGGCGTATGCTATAGCCCACGGAGACTTTAGATAGGCTCAAAATTACATCGGAAATTGGACAAGTCTAGGACATCAATATTGGTATAGTCTCTTGATAGGATGTGCTAAAGCCTATGAAAATTGGTTAGATAAGTGTAAAATAGCTTGAATGAAGATAAAAAATTAGATAAATCATATTTGACCCTCGAGTACATGTGCTATAGCCCACGAACACCTTAGACAGGCTAAAAATTACATTGAAAAGAGGACGAGGCTAGGACATGAATATTGCTATGGTCTCTCGAAAGGATGTTCTACAACCCATGAAAATGGCTTAGATAGGTGAAAATTGGCTCGAATGAAAATAATAAAAAACACATAAATCATATCTGGCCATCGAGGGCTTGGGCTATAACCCATAGACACCTTAGACAGACTAAAAATTACATCGGAAAGAGGACGAGTCTAGAACATGAATATTGCTATAGTCTATCGATAAGATGTGCTATAGCCCATGAAAATGGCTTAGATGGGTGAAAATTGGCTCGAATGAAGTTAACAGAAAAAAAACACATAAATGATATCTAACCCTCGAGGGCGTGTGCTATAGTCCATGAAGACTTTAGATAGGCTCAAAATTACATCAGAAATAGGACGAGTCTAGGACATGAATATTGGTATAGTCCCTTGATAGCATGTGCTATAGCCTATGAAAATTGGTTAGATATGTGGAAAATAGCTTGAATGAAGATAAAAAATTAGATAAATCATATCTGACCCTCAAGGACATGTGCTATAGCCCACAAACACCTTAGACAGGCTAAAAATAACATTGGAAAGAGGACGAGGCTAGGACGTGAATATTGCTATAGTCTCTCGATAGGATGTACTACAACCCATGAAAATGGCTTAGATGGCTGAAAATTGGCTCAAATGAAAATAACAAAAAAAACACATAAATCATATTTGGGCATGGAGGGCAAGGGCTAAAACCCACAGACACCTTAGACAGACTAAAAATTACATCGGAAAGAGGACGAGTCTAGGACATGAATATTGCTATAGTCTCTCGATAGGATGTGCTATAGCCCATGAAAATGGCTTAGATGGGTGAAAATTGCTTCGAATGAAGTTAACAATAAAACACATAAATCATATCTGACCCTCAAGGACATGTGCTATAGCCCACAAACACCTTAGATAGGCTAAAAATGACATCGGAAACAGGACGATTCTAGGACATGAATATTGGAATAGTCTCTCGATAGGATGTGCTACAACCCATGAAAATGGTTTAGATGGCTGAAAATTGGCTCGAATAAAAATAACAAAAAAACACATAAATCATATTTGGGCATCGAGGGCAAGGGCTATAACCCACAGACACCTTAGACAGACTAAAAATTACATCGGAAAGAGGACGAGTCTAGGACATGAATATTGCTATAGTCTCTCGATAGGATGTGCTATAGCCCATGAAAATGGCTTAGATGGGTGAAAATTGCTTCGAATGGAGTTAACAAAAAAAAACACATATATGATATCTAACCCTCGAGGGTGTGTGCTATAGCCCATGGACACCTTAGATAGGCTCAAAATTACATCGGAAACAGGACGAGTCTAGGACATGAATATTGGAATAGTCTCTTGATAGGATGTGCTATAGCCTATGAAAATGGCGTAGATGGGTGTAAAATGGCTTGAATGAAGATAAAAAAAAGATAAATCATATCTGACCCACGAAGACATGTGCTATAGCACATAGACACCTTAGACAGGCTAAAAATTACATCAGAAAGAGGACGAGTCCAGGACATGAATATTGCTATAGTCTCTCGATAGGATGTGCTATAGCCCATGAAAATGGCTTAGATGGGTGAAAATTGCCTTGAATGAAGTTAACAAAAAAACACATAAATGATATCTGACCCTTGAGGGTGTGTGCTATAGCCCATGGACACCTTAGATAGGCTCAAAATTATATCGGAAATAGGACGAGTCTAGGACATGAATATTGGAATAGTCTCTTGATAGTATGTGGTATAGCCTATGAAAATAGCGTAGATGAATGGAAAATGGCATGAATGAAGATAAAAAAAGATATATCATATCAGACTCTCGAGAACATGTGCTATAGCCCAAGGACACCTTAGATAGGCCAAAAATTACATCAGAATGAGGATGAGGCAAGGACTTGAATATTGTAATAGTCTCTCGATAGGATGTGCTACAGCCCATGAAAATGGCATAGATTGGTGAAATTTGGCTCGAATGAAAATAATAAAAAAATACATAAATCATATGTGACCTTGAGGGTAAGGGCTACAACCCACGGACACCTTAGACAGGCTCAAAATTACAACAGAAAGATGACGAGTCTAGGACCTGAATATTGCTATAGTCTCTCGATATGATGTGCTATAGCCCATGAAAATGGCTAAGACGGGTGAAAATTTGCTCAAATGAAGATAACAAAAAAACGGATAAATCATATCTGACCTTTGAGGGCATGTGCTATAGCCCACGGACACCTTATATAGGCTCAAAATTACATCAAAAATAGGATGAGTCTAAGACATGAATATTGCTATATTCTCATGATATGATGTGCTATTCCCTATGAAAATGGCTTAGATGGGTGGAAAATGGATCGAATAATGATAACAAAAAAATAGATAAATCATATCTCACCCTCGAGGGCATGTGCTAGAGCCCACGAACACCTTAGATAGACTCAAAATTACATCGGAAAGAGGACGAGTCTAGGACATGAATATTGCTATAGTCTCTCAATAGAATGTGGTATAGCCCATGAAATTGGCTTAGACGGGTGAAAATTGCCTCGAATGAAGTTAACAAAAAAAACATAAATCATATCTGACGCACGAGGACATGTGCTATAGCCCACATACACCTTAGATAGGCTAAAAATTACATCGGAAAGAGGACGAGGCTAGGACATGAATATTGCTATAGTCTCTCGATAGGATGTGCTACAGCCCATGGAAATGGCTTAGATGGGTGAAAATTGGCTCGAATGAAAATAACAGAAAAAAAACATAGAAATCATATCTGACCTTCCGGGGCATGGTCTACAATCCACGGACACCTTAGACAGGCTCAAAATTACATCGGAAAGGGGACAAGTCTAGGACCTAAATATTGTTATAGTCTCTCAATAAGATGTTCTATAGCCCATGAAAATGGCTTAGATGGGTGAAAATAGGCTCGAATGAAGATAACCAAAAAATAGATAAATCATATCTCACCCTTGAGGGCATGTGCTAGAGCCCGTGGACACCTTAGACAAACTCAAAATTACATCGAAAACAGGACGAGTCTAAAACATGAATATTGCTAGTCTCTCAATAGGATGTGTTATAGCCCACGAAAATGGATGAGATGGGTGAAAATTGTCTCGAATGAAGTTAACAAAAAAACACATAAATGATATATGACCCTCGAGGGCATGTGCTATACCCCACGGACACCTTAGATAGGCTTAAAATTACATCGGAAACAGGACAATTCTAGAACATGACTATAGGAGTCGTCTCTTGATAGGATGTGCTATAGCCTATGAAAATGGGGTAGATGGGTGGAAAATTGCTTGAATAAAGATAAAAAATGATAAGTCATATTTGACCCATGAGGACATGTGCTATAGCCCACAGATATCTTAGACAGGCTAAAAATTACATCGAAAAGAGGACAAGACTAGGACATGAATATTGCTATAGTCTCTCAATAGGATATGCTACAACCCATGAAAATGGCTTAGATGGGTGAAAATATGCTCGAATGGAAATAAAAAAAGACATAAATCATA
The DNA here is from genome assembly GCA_032690845.1 of Eleusine coracana subsp. coracana. Classification (NCBI taxonomy): domain Eukaryota; kingdom Viridiplantae; phylum Streptophyta; class Magnoliopsida; order Poales; family Poaceae; genus Eleusine; species Eleusine coracana. The sequence continues at coordinate 438,580 of CM064430.1, forward strand.
TCAGACCCTCGACGGCATAGCTATAACCCACGGACACCTTAGATAGGCTCAAAATTACATCGGAAACAACACGAGTCTAGGACATGAATATTGGTATAGTATCTTGATAGGATGTGCTATAGCCTATGAAAAATGGATTAGATGGGTGGAAAATGTCTCGAATGAAAATAACAAAAAAAATAGATAAATGATATATGACCCTCGAGGGCATGTGAACACCTTAAACAGGCTTAAAATTACATTGGAAAGACAACGAGGCTAGGACATGAATTTTGCAATAGTCTCTCGATAGGATGTGCTACGGCCCAAGAAAAGGGCTTAGATGGGTGAAAATTGACTCGAATGAAAATAACAAAAAAACACATAAATCATATCTGACCCTCGAGGTCATGTGCTATAGCCCACGAACACCTTAGACAGGCTCAAAATTACATCGGAAAGAGAATGAGTCTAGGACATGAATATTGCTATAGTCTCTTGATAAGATATGCTACAAACCAAGAAAATTACCTAGATGGGTGAAAATTGGCTCGAATGAAAATAAAAAAACACATAAATCATATCTGACCCTCGAGGACATGGGCTATAACCCTCATACACCTTAGACAGGCTCCAAATTACATCAAAAAGAGGACAAGTCTAGGACATGAATATTGCTACAATCTCTCGATAGGATGTGTTACAGCCCATGAAAATGGCTTAGATGGGTGAAACATGCCTCGAATGAAGTTAACAAAAAAAATGCATAAATAATATCTGAGCCTCGAGGGCGTGTGCCATAGCCCATGGACACCTTAGATAGGCTCAAACATAAATCAGAAATAACACGAGTCTAGGACATGGATATTGGTATAGTATCTTGATTGGATGTGCTATAGCCTATGAAAATAGCCTAGATAGGTGAAAAATGACTTGAATGAAATTCATAAAAAGATATGAAAATGATATCTGACCCTCAAGGATGTGTGCTATAGCCCACGGACATATTAGATAGGCTCAAAATTACATCGGAAAGAGAAAGAGTCTAGAACATTGATATTTCTATTGCCTCTTGATAGGATGTGCTACAGCCCATGAAAATGGCTTAGATGGGTGCAAATTGGCTCGAATGAAAATAACAAAAATAACACATAAATCATATCTGACCCTCGACGGCATGCGCTATAACCCACAGACATCTTAGATAGACTCAAAATTACATCGGAAACAACACGAGTCTAGGACATGAATATTGTCATAGTCTCTCGATAGGATGTGCTACAGCGCATGAAAATGGCTTAGATGGGTGAAAATTGCCTCGAATGAAGTTAACAAAAAAACACATAAATAATATCTGACCCTCGAGGGCTTGTGCTATAGCCCACGAACTCCTTAGGCCGGCTCAAAATTACATCGGAAACCACACGAGTCTAGGGCTTGAATATTGGTTTAGTATCTTAATAGGATGTGCCATAGCCTATGAAAATGGCTTAGATGGGTGGAAAATGACTCGAATGAAGATAACAAAAAAATAGATCAATGATATATGACTCCCAAGGGCATGTGCTATAGCCCATGGACACCTTAGACTGGCTTAAAATTACATCGAAAAGACAACGAGGCTAGGACATGAATTTTGCAATAGTCTCTCGTTAGGATGTGCTACAGCCCATGAAAATGGCTTAGATGGATGAAAATTGGCTCGAATGAAAATAACAAAAAAACACATAAATCATATTTAACCATCAAGGGATGAGCTATAACCCACGGACACCTTAGACAGGCTCAAAATTACATTGGAAAGAGGACGAGTCTTGGTCATGGATATTGCTATAGTCTCTCGATAGGATGTGCTATGGCCCATGAAAATGGCTCAGATGTGTTAAAATTGGCTCGAATGAAATTAACAAAAGACATCAATGATATCTGACCCTCAAGGGCGTGTGCTGCCCACGAACATCTTAGATAGGCACAAAATTACATCGGAAAGAGGACAAGGCTAGGATATGAATATTGCTATAGTCTCTCCATAAGATGTGCTATAGCCCATGAAAATGGATTAGATGGGTAAAAATTGTCTGGAATTAAGTTAACAGAAAACACATAAATGATATCTGACCCTCGAGGGCATCTGCTATAGCCTACGGAAACCTTAGAGAGGCTCAAAATAACATCGGAAAGAGGACGAGTCTAGGACATGAATATTGATATAGTCTCTCGATAGGATGTGCTATAGCCCACGGACACCTTAGACAGGCACAAAATTACATCGGAAAGAGGTCAAGTCTAGGATGTGAGTATTGCTATAATCTCTCGATAGGATGTGCTATAGCCCATGAAAATGGCTTAGATGGGTAAAAATTGCCTAGAATTAAGTTAACAAAAAACACATAAATGATATCTGACCCTCGAGGGCATCTGCTATAGCCTATGGAGACCTTAGAGAGGCTCAAAATAACATCGGAAAGAGGACGAGTCTAGGACATGAATATTGATATAGTCTCTCGATCGGATGTGCTATAGCCCATGAAAATGGCTTAGATGGGTGAAAATTGCCTCGAATGAAATTAATAAAAAGACACATAAATGATATCTGACCCTCAAGGATGTGTGCTATAGCGCACGGACATCTTAGATAGGCTCAAAATTACATCGGAAAGAGGACGAGTCTAAAACATTAATATTGCTATTGTCTTGTGGTATGTACATACCAGGGATACCTCGCCACTTGGATATATTGCCGAGTGGGCCAAGGTCCAATAAAGATAAAGACCCATGAAGACAACTACTCAGATAGTTACTTGGAGTACACGACAAGTCAATACTAGAGATAGAAAGTTAGACATAGAGTCCTAGTCGGAGATCACGTTGTAACCGACTAAGACACTTACCATGTAACCCTACCCCCCGGATATATAAGGACGGGCAGGGGCTCTTTCGGAGAGAGATCATCCCGAATAATACACTACAGAACACAGGACGTAGGGTTGTTATCGTCCAGGAGGCCCGAACCTGTCAAAACCTTGTGTCTTGTGTGTCCATTAATCTTTCATACTCATACGCATACCAAGATCAACTATCGAGAATATCTCTCGACAGTTGGCGCGCCGGGTAGAGGCAGTGTTGAGTGTAGCTTTGTCGAAATCGATAACTTTCATCGACATCAAGTTTTGCCCGGGAGACAAGATCTGCTTTGGCACTGTCAGCCTCGTCGCCGATCAGCACGGGAACCTTGTCAAGTGTGATGGCGCGGCCCACTCGAACGCTGCCTCGACCGACCAGAGCAATCCAGCTGGTCGACTCCCGCTTGGCCACAACAACGCGGCAACAGCTTTCCAGGCGGAAACCCTTCTAGGTGTCAACTCAACATTGTCCGTAATACCCCGATTGGCAACCTTGGTCGATTCGGGTTACACTACGGTTGATCTCCCGGCTCATCACATGGACCAGTCAGACAAAGATCCCAAATTTTTCGACGAATCAAGATTCGTCATAGTAATCGGTCTCGAAAGCGAGTCACTCCTGGACTTGATTGAAGAGCCAAGTGATTCAGAGAGTTGTTCCTCTGATTTCCACGAGGTATTCATGGTAGCACCTACCGCTCAGGGGCAAGCAGACGGCAAAACATCGGTGGATGCTGCCGCGCGCGGTACTGCACCGCGTGTAGACGGACATGAAACCGACCTCGAAGATGGTGATCCAGACGCCGCCACTCCTCCGCTTTGAAGACCGGACGCTCAGCAGAGACCCCGAGTCGTGCAAAACTTAGATATAGGAGACCTCACCTTAAAACTTGATGGTGAAGATTTCTTCAAGACCCCACAACACAACATTACGGCTGCGACAACCCTCCTGCAAACAATAGAGCCCCTGCTCGAAGTCTCCCCAGAGTTGACACCTCGGGTCAACCAATTGAAAGCGCATATCAGGGCCGCAGCTGTACTGGGGATGCATGCGGCACGATCAACGCCGACTAAATCAGTCTCTGGAGCTGCTAGTTCGGTGCCCAGGGAGGATAGAAGAGACCGATAGCGCTCCAACCGGGAGGCAACCCCGCCTACTGTTCCCAGGCGCAGACCCATTGTAGAGTACCATGATCGACATCCAAGTGCCGACCTGCGCAACGGCATACCACCACGTGATGCGTGGGTCCGATTGGACAACAGATACTGGGAGCGCGACGATGCGGCCCACCGAGAGTATAAAGATGAACGGCGTCGGCGCGGTTATGTCGACTATGAGCGTGACAATAGGCGGCAGCCACATATAGAAGATCATTACCACGATCGACAGGACGAGGGCCGCCGCGATGATAGATATTACCGAGAGGCCGGCCGCGAACAAGAACGTATTCCGGCCGTCGACGATTATGACGAGGAGGCTGGCATCCGAGCCTTCACTCGGGAACTTCGAACCGTCAGCTGGCCGGTCGGCTTCAAGCCAGTCGGCATTGAGAAGTATGACGGCAAGACGGACCCGTGCGACTGGCTTCACGTCTATTCGACAGCCATATGAGCTCTCGGCGGCGATAGCTTTGTCATGGCCAACTATTTGCATGTGTGCTTAGCCCCAGCAGCAAGAACTTGGCTCACTAATCTGCCCGACAACTCTATCACCTCCTGGGTAGATCTCCGTCGGCAGTTCATGGCCAATTTTCAAGCCACCTTCGATAGACCAGGGAATCACTGGGAACTCGGCTGGATCAAGCAGCGAGACCGGGAGCCACTTCGAGAGTACATCCAACGCTTCTGTCGAGTGAAAAATACCATCCCTAACATCTCGGATGATCAAGTTGTCGCCGCCTTCCAGGGAGGACTCCACGACGATGACCTAATAAAGAAGATTGGAAGGTTGGATGCCGCCGACAGACTGTCAGCCAAAGAATTATTCACTATGGCCGACAAATATGCTGCTGGCAATTCGGCACTATTTCAAGTTCGCCAGTACAAGGAGGTGACCCGAAGGAATCAGTCGGGTCCATCCTATTACAGCAAGGACGGCGATAGGAAGCGCAAGCAAGACCAAACGATGGCCAACACCGAGCGCCCGACCAGAAGGAAACCAGTCACTCAGGATGACTTCGATAAGATGCTCGATGGCCCTTGCCTGCTACATGATGGAGCTCACAAAGCCAGGGAATGTTTCAAGCTGAAAAATTTCACCCATCACGCCTTGAAGGTCTGCAAAGAACGCCCCTGGATCCCCAAGGGTGGCAAAAAGGATTCAGATAAGGATAACCAAGACGAGGACAAGGAGGACTTCCAAGATCCCGAACGCGAGGTCAATTACACCCATGGCCGATCTACGGCCGACTCGAAGCGCCAATAGAAGATCCTCTACAGAGAGAACCACTCGGTCTCACCAGTGGTACCTCAATATCTGCAATGGTCAGAAGTTCCAATTACTTTTGATTGGTCCGACCATCCGGATCACATCCCCAGGCCTAGGAAATATCCCTTAGTGCTAACACCGACTATTAACCGAGTCTGATTAAATCGGGTACTGGTAGATGGTGGTAGCAGTCTGGACATCCTTTTTGTGAAAACCTTCAAGGAGCTTAGCATACCCTTGACGGACCTCAAGCCGAGTCAATCGCCGTTTCATGGTGTGATCCCGGGCATGCAAACAGTCCCTGTAGGACAAATCACTTTGCCCGTGACTTTCGGCACTCGGGAAAACTACAGGACGGAGCGAATTAGCTTTAAGGTCGCCGACCTCGACTCTACGTATCACACCATTATAGGGCGGCCAGCCACTGCTAAATTGATGGCGGTACCTCATTATCCTTATATGATGATGAAGCTGCCAGGACCAAATGGTGTCATATCAATCCACTCGGATGTGCGGACCTCATATGACTGCGACAACGGCATTTGTGAGTTGACCGAGAGGATAGTAGCAGCATCGGAGCTGGCCGAGCTGAAGGAAGCAATTGCAACAGCGGAGGAGGCCATGCTTGACCCTGCTCTGAAGAAAACGATGAAGACTGCGGTACAGGCGGACGCTGTGGAGTCCAAGAAGATTAGCCTAGATGACAATGATGTATCCAAGACCACCAATATTGGGGTCAATTTAGGAGATAAATAGGAAAGCGCACTCATCCTTTTCCTTAGAAATAATAAAGATATATTTGCATGGAAACCTTCTGACATGCCAGGTGTTCCAAGGGAAAAGGCAGAGCACAAACTTCACGTTCGCGAAAACGCCAAGCCAGTAAGGCAACGGCTTAGACGATTCTCGCAAGACCGAAAGGATGCGATTAGGAAGGAAATCGGCCAACAGCTGGCAGCCGGTTTTATCAAAGAAGTTTTTCACCCCGACTGGTTGGCTAACCTAGTTCTGGTGTGGAAGAAGAATAAGGAGTGGTGGATGTGTGTGGATTACACCGGCCTTAACCAAGCTTGTCCAAAAGATCCATTCACTCTCCCACGAATTGATCAAGTGGTCGATTTGACGGCTGGATGCGCTCTGTTGTGCTTCTTAGATGCCTACTCAGGGTACCATCAGATTCCCTTAAACTAATCCGACCAGCTTAAAACCTCGTTCATCACGCCGTTTGGAGCCTTCTGTTACACAACAATGCCTTTTGGCCTGAAAAATGCTGGCGCCACCTACCAGCGGACTATGCAGCGATGTTTGCACAACCAGATAGGAAGGAATGTCGAGGCTTACGTTGATGATGTGGTAGTCAAGACTCGGCTCTCCACCGACTTAATATCTGACCAAGATGAAACATTCGGCAACCTTCGGAAATACAACATAAAGTTAAATCTGGAAAATGCATCTTTGGGGTCCCATCAAGAAAATTACTTGGTTTTTTGGTATCACACAGAGGGATTGAAGCTAATCCAGAAAAGGTAAATGCCATATTATGAATGGGACCTCCACATTCGCAAAAAGACATTCAAAAGCTCACTGGTTGTATGCCTTTGCTCAGTCGGTTTGTATCGTGACTCAGCGTCCGAGGGTTACCCTTTTTTCAATTACTCAAGAAACAAGGATCATTTATCTGGAATGACGACGCACAGAAAGCTTTGGATGATTTTAAGGCTTATATTAGTCGTCCTACTGGTATCTCCTAATGGAGTCAAGTTGTGGTATGTTCTTCGAATGCACTTCTGTGCCTTCTAACAACGCTGTAGAGTATGAGGCGCTGCTACACGAAATTCGGACAGCTATCTCACTCGGCGTCCAAAGGATAAGCGTCTCTGGCGACTCGGCACTAGTTATAAATCAAGTAACGAAGGAGTGGTGTTGTTCCCACGAAAGCATGACAGCCTACTGCACCGAAGTTCGGAAGCTTGAAGACAAGTTTGATGGCATTGAATATAAACACGTCCTGTGAAAGTATAACGAAGAAGCGGACGAGCTGGCCAAACTTGGGTCTAGCAGATCTAAAATACCCGACGGAGTATTCCTTGATGATCTGCATAAGCCATCTATATTAACCCAGCAAACTGTGGAGCAGTCGGCACTAAAAGAGGGGGTAGCACCGCATGTTGCTGTCATTGAGGTAGATTGGTGAACTCCCTTCATTGATTATGTAGATCGTGATACACTACCGACCGACAAAGACGAAGCCCTCCAGATTATTCGCAAGTCGCGTTCATATCATATAGTTGACCATCACCTGTACAAGCAAAGCCCACATGGAGTACTGATGAAATGCTTGTCTCAAGATGAAGGCATAGCTATATTAGGAAACATCGACGCTGGCATTTGTGGGAATCACGTAGGCCCATCCACAATTGTGGCCAAAGCAATGAGGCAAGGGTTTTCTTGGCCGACCACCGGTGCTGATGCCCAGGAAATTGTCCAAAAGTGTGAAGGTTGTCAGTTCTTCGCCTGTCAGATGCACGTACCTGCTACAGAGCTTCAAAATATACCAATAACTTGGCCGTTTTCAGTATGGGTTTAGACAACGTCGGACCTTTCATGAAAGCTCAAGGGGGTTTTACTCACCTTTTCGTAGCAGTGGACAAGTTTTCTAAATGGATCGAAGCAAAGCCAGTCGGTAAGATTTCGACAAAGAAGTCCATCGAGTTTATGACCAAAATAGTCACTCGGTTCGGTGCCCCACACAAGATAATCACTGACAATGGTACTCAATTCACCGCAGAGGAGTTTAAAGAGTTTGTGGGCCGAGTCGGTTTTAAGATTGGTTATGCCTCAGCCGCCCATCCACAGAGCAATGGTCAGGTTGAGAGGGCAAACGGCCTCCTGCTTTCCGGAATTAAGCCTCGTATATTTGATCGATTGGAAAAGTATGCTCGATGATGGGTTCGAGAATTACCATCTGTGTTGTGGGGGCTTAGAACTAACGTAAGTCGTGCCACCGGGCACTCCCCTTTTTCTCTAGTTTATGGCTCAGAAGCCATGTTACCCACCGAGATTCTTTTTGCCTCCCCCCGTGTGGCAGCGTATGACAAAAAAACCTCCAACGACTATAGGTACGATGACTTGTTATTGTTGGAGGAACAACGAGATGCCACCGTAATTCGATCGGTGAAGTACTGGCAAAGTTTGCGACGTTATCACGACAAAAACGCTCGAACACGGGGTTTTTCTGTCGGCGACCTTGTTTTGAAGTAAGTTCAGTCTAAGGTCGGCAAGCATAAGATCTCGCCTCCATGGGAAGTACCTTTTATTATAAAGGAAATCACTCGGCCAGGCGCCTATCGATTGATGAATGAGGATGGATCGGACCTTCAAAGTTCCTGGAATGTTTCACAGCTACGTCGTTTTTATACTTAGTAATTATAATTTATTGTATTTCTATTATTAAATATATATATACACAGTAGTCATGATATTTGATTTCTCAATTTATAATTTTTGTGAATAATTGTTGTTATTGTTTACATCATGACTCAAATTCTGATACTTGGTATCACCCTAACTCGCGCATGTCGACCAAGCGGGTTACTTAGTCCCCAGGGTTCTTGTCATCTGTTAGGGACCAAGGCAATTCTCCTAATTCGCATATGCTTGACCGAGTGAGTTCTTAGTCTCCATGGTTCATATCGGTTATTGGGGGCAGTGTTTAGAGGGCTGACATGAGTTGTGTATTGGTTGTGAGTGGTTAACACGAGTTAATACAATACATATACGAAGCAGCGTGAACCAAGAATTCATTACAATACTGGTAATGAATCTAGACCTTAGCGGTCTATTGAACATTGATTATATTACAGTATCAGAGCTGTAACACAGTACTTTAAGCTTTATAATTCTTTACAATTTAGGTAAAGGATCTAGCTCTATCTGGTCGGCTAATATGTGAGCTGTTTTTTGCGCCTAGCCACGAGAGCTTCACATTGTTCATCAGAGAAATCTTCATGGAAGCCCTCGGCTACATCATCTAACTCTATATTGGGGATGTGGGACTTTGCAATTGCCAAAACCTGTGCGCCGGCTAGCTCTGCAACATGTCGAGCATGTTCTTTCAGTCGGTCGGGTGCCCCCTTGTAGCCTCGTCATCAGGTCTCGACATCGAGGTGGTTTTTCTTCAGGATATATGTATTGGGCGACCACCTCTGCATCCTTCTGAAGAGAGGCAAGAGACCATCGAAGGTTTTCATCACCCTCTATAAATTTCTTCTGCAATAGCTTATAGGACCTCTTTGATCCTACAGGAGCACAATAATCATATATGTCCAACACAAAGAAATTCAATATCAAGGTATTAGTTGAATAAACACTTACCTCTTAGGCGTTTCTTAGCTTCTATTTTCTCAGCCTCAAGGGTGGCGACTTTTTCCTTATATTCTTCTTTTTGCTTTTCAATTTCTTTGAAGGCTTTTTGGAACTGGTTTAGCTCATCCATAGCCTTTTTGAAGATCTTCTCAGCTTTGATAACTTCGGTTTCCAGCTTTATGTTTCTTTTTTCTGGCTTTTTATTATTTCTTCAGCGCCTATCAGTAACAAACATTTTAGTGCATAAATACATTCCTGTACATATAGGTATATTCATTTTTACCTTCAGCTCTTTCCTTCCATGAATTTTGTTTTTCTTGCATTGTTTTGAGGTTGTCTTTTAGCTTTTCAAAATTCCTCTTGATCTCTGCCGAGTCCTAGATCTGCTTCTTTAATCCTTGATTCTCGGACTTCAAAGTTTCAAGAGCTTGGGCAGATGACTCTAGTTCTCTTATACGGCCTTCAAGACTTGCAATTTGAGTGGTCGCCTGGGCATCTTGTTTTTGTCTCAATTCTAGTGACCGTGATGCCTCTATATGGACGAGGTTAAATGTTCATGTCACACAGGTAACGTGTGAGGAATAAGCTATATTGGTCTCATACCTTGTAGCTCGAATTGAAGTTCATCAACTTGAGATGAACGGGCTATTAGCGCTACTGATAAGCGCCCTACTTCCAGTCTCTCTTTGGCAAGTTGATCTTCTAAATCGACGGCTTTAGCACAATGCCTTTCGACAAGTTGCAGAAGCTTATTCTTGTTGGCCATATGAGTTTTCAGAGCCTGCAATGATGGCAAATTATATATTTGAAACTTCATAACCAGGAACGGTGATTATTATTGACAAAAAGGACAGAATACCTAGAAGGAATGATAGGCTTTTTCAGTTTGCTCTTCAAAATTTTTCAATTCCGCTTGCTCTACCGACTCATCAAATTCGGCGATGGCAAATTGGCCAATATGATATATTGATCTAGTCGGTGTTGGCTGGTCTGAGCCACCTTCTTTCACCACTTGGTGAATAGGAGTCGGCGTGACATTTTCCTCCGGGCCGATTGGATATTCGTATGTTGGCTCTGGCATAGATTCAAAAACCAGTGATGGCTCTTCAGGCTCGATGGAGGTAGGAGTATCAGCACCCGTTGCCATCTCAGATTTATTTAGGTCATGATATTAGGTGATTTAGCTTCGTTATCTTCTGGCTGAGTGGATTCGGGTGCACTCTTTAAATCACTCGGTTTCTTTGCCGAGTGGTCTAGGACATCATCTTTGGATGACCCGGCCTGTGGTGTCTCTTGGGCTTTTTTGGGAACTGGACTTTGTGCCGGAACTTCTTCAAAAGACGACCGCCCAGACGACCTGCCAATTAGACAAAAATTACATATTTAATTCAAATGGATAGTTAAGCTTTAAGCTATATTGATTTGTTTACCTTAAGTGGCGTTTGAATTTAATGCCTGACATTCTTGGTGGGGGGCTGGTTGGCCTTGGGCGCCTGTCATGTCTGGCGCCGTTTCATGGGTGCCTGCCTTGCTACCTTCACTCGGACGATTTTGTCCTTTATCATCCATGGCTCGCCGAGTGGTGGAGGTTTTCTCTGGAGTCTTCTTCTTTGCCTCTTCTTGAAGTCTAGCTACTCTTTCAGCCAGCGATTCTTCTTCATCAGAATCTTCAATATACGCCTTGCGGCGCTTGGGAGCTGATGGTTAAGTGGGAGATTTCTTTTGCGGCATCGGCGGCAGTGGGGGGTTCGACACGTATACATCAAGGTTCTGCAATATATGTTACGTATTATTCATTGCTGAACATAATGCATGAAGTATTGACTTTTTAAGTATAGAAGTGGATAACTTACTGAACTCCTGCCAGCCTTGGAATGATGTCCATATTTCGCACTACCTGGAGTCCAACCAAGGAGTGAAGAAAATATGTTTTCCAGCCGTCTCTTTCTGATAATGTTTCTGGTGCTTCCATGGTGGGGTCTGAACCTAGTTGGAACTTCTAACCAGGAACATGACGTTTCTTAATAGGCTGCACGCGGCGATATATGAAGCTTGCGGCAACGTGTACGCTAGTATAACCTTGGGACTTGAGATAGGCAATGTGTTCTAATATGGCATCAACTTGAGACTTCTTGTTTGGATGGGCCTTTGCTGACCACTCGGGTCGTGGCTTGGGGGCTTCGGCCATAGTCTCCGACAAAGGTGGAGCATGGTTTCCATGGTAAAACCAGTCTGCATGCCAACCTTTGTTCGTTGATGGAAGTGGTACATCAACGTATTTGGATTTATTCCTTAGTTGGAATCCGGCCCCTCCTATAACATTATTGATGTTTGATTTCAAGACAAACAGCTCTTTGAAGGTATCAAAATCGGGAGGAATCCCCAAGAACTCCTCACACAGGTGGATAAAGATAGCAATACGTAAACTGGAATTTGGATTTAGATTCACAAGGTTGATGCCATAGAAGAACAGAAGACCGTGAAAGAAGTCGCAACAAGGGATCCCAAATCCACGATAGAAAAAGGAGGAGAAAACCGTGATTTGGTCGACGGGAGGTTGGGGAAATTTCTGACCTATGGCTTTGATCCATCCTCCGGTCTGCTGATCCTGCAACACGCCATCAATCACCAGTCTGTTGATTTTTTCTGAATCCACGGCTGACACGTGGAACTCCTTGATGGCGGCGGGGATGTCGAAAACTGGCTCTTCTTCCTCGCCCTTCTCAGGAGAAGAATGCTTCTGGGATTGTGCCTTATAGCTTTGGCGGGTGCGCTTCGGGGCCATCACTTTTGTTTGAGTGCGGTGGGAAGCAATTGCGTGGAGCTTTGGGGTGGAAATGGAATCCTGAGATCTAGAGTTTGTGTGCGCAAGAAGGCGGCGGCGACGAAATGTAGACGAAGGGGGTGCGACTGTTTGGAGGCCCATTTTATAAGGGCTCGATGACCTATTGGGCCGGGGCTTCTCGTAATCTGTTAAGTCTAGTTTTATTAATCGGATTGTTATGGTTTCAACCTTGGAAATTGAACCTTTTGAGATTTCGTGATAAATCACTCGGATTACTGCAGTTTCAGCCTTGGAAATTGTACCTTCCAAGATTTTGTGATAAATCACTCGGATTACTGCAGTTTCAGCCTTGGAAATTGTACCTTTCGAGATTTTGTGATAAATCACTCGGATTACTGCAGTTTCAGCCTTGGAAATTGTACCTTTTGAGATTTCGAGGTAAATCACTCAGCACCAATCTTGGGGGCTGTGTTTCCGTGTTATATTATTACTATTGATACATCACCAATCTTGGGGGCTATGACAATTGAAATTTGTCGTTAATCATTCGGATTAAGGACACCTCTACATTAGGGATGTAAATATTAATTTGGTGATGTATCACTCGGCGAGTAAGAAAATTGTGCCAAATATGGAGTTTGTTAAGACAAAATTGGAAGATTCAGACCTCATTATGCCCTTTTCTATGGAGGGACAAGGTTAATTGGATATTTTCGATAACTCAAAAGTTGCTTCGGTGTAGCCTTAACAATCTTCTGAGTTGGGGGCTACATGCATAGGCTATATCTTTTTTAGGGATTTATGAAAAAGAATTAATAGAAAAAGCACTTCCCAATTTCATAAGATGTCGAGGCAAACCAAGACGACAATTCAATACGGGAAGTGCTTGGGGGCTACTATGGTATGTACATACCAGGGATACCTCGCCACTCGGATATATTGCCGAGTGGGCCAAGGTCCAATAAAGATAAAGACCCATGAAGATAACTACTCGGATAGTTACTTGGAGTACACGACAAGTCAATACTAGAGATAGAAAGTTAGAGATAGAGTCCTAGTCGGAGATCACGTTGTAACCGACTAAGACACTTACCATGTAACCCTGCCCCCCCCCCCCCCCGGATATATAAGGAGGGGTAGGAGCTCTTTCGGAGAGAGATCATCCCGAATAATACACTACAGAACACAGGACGTAGGGTTGTTATCCTCCGGGAGGCCTGAACCTGTCTAAACCTTGCGTCTTGTGTGTCCATCGATCTTTCATACTCATACGCATACCTAGATCTACTATCGAGAATATCTCTCGACATGTCTCTCGATAGGATGTGCTACAGCCCATGAAAATGGCTAAGATAGGTGAAAATTGGCTCAAATGAAAATAACAAAAATAACACATAAATCATATCTGACCCTCGAGGGCATGCGCTATAACCCACAGACATCTTAGACAGACTCAAAATTACATCGGAAAGAGGACAAGTCTAGGACATGAATATTGCTATAGTCTCTTGATAGGATGTGCTACAGTGCATGAAAACGGCTTAGATGGATGAAAATTACCTCGAATGAAGTTAAGAAAAAAACAAATAAATAATATCTGACCCTCGAGGGCGTGTGCTATAGCCCACTGACACCTTAGATAGGCTCAAAATAATATAGAAAACAACACGAGTCTAGGACTTGAATATCGGTATAGTATCTTGATAGGATGTGCTATAGCCTATGAAAATGGCTTAGATGGATGGAAAATGACTCCAATAAATATAACAAAAAATAGATAAATTATATCTAACCCTCGAGGGCATGTGCTATAGCCCACAGACACCTTAGATAGGCTTAAAATTACATCGGAAAAACAACATGGCTAGGACATGAATTTTACAAGAGTCTCTTAATAGGATGTGCTACGGCCCATGAAAAGGGCTTACATGGGTGAAAATTGGCTTGAATGAAAATAACAAAAAAAAAACATATAAATCATATCTGACCATCGAGGGGATGAGCTATAACCCACGGGCACCTTAGACAGGCTCAAAATTACATTAGAAATTGGACGAGTGCAGGACCTAAATATTGCTATAGTCTCTCGATAGGATGTGCTATAGCCCACGAAAATGTCTTAGATGGGTGAAAATTGGTTCGAATGAAAATAACAAAAAAAACACATAAATCATATTTAACCATCAAGGGATGAGCTATAACCCACGGACACCTTACACAAGATCAAAATTACATCAGAAAGAGGACGAGTCTTTGTCATGAATATTGCTAGTCTCTCGATGGGATGTGTTATGGCCCATGAAAATGGCTTACGATGGGTGAAAATTTTCTCGAATGAAGTTAACAAAAAAACACATAAATGATATCTGACCCTTGATGGCGTGTGCTATAGCCTATGGACACCTTAGAGAGGCTCAAAATTACATCAAAAAGAGGACGAGTTTAGGACATGAATATTGCGATCGTCTCTTGATAGGATGTGCTACAACCCATGAAAATGGCTTAGATGGCTGAAAATAGGCTCGAATGAAAATAAAAAAACACATAAATCATTTCAAACCCTCAAGGGCATGGCTATAACCCACGGACACCTTAGATAGGCTCAAAACTACATCGGAAACAACAGGAGTCTAGGATATGAATATTGGTATAGTATCTTGATAGGATGTGCTATAGCCTATGAAAATGGCTTAGATGGGTGGAAAATGACTCGAATGAAGATAACAAAAAAATAGATAAATGATATATGACCCTCGAGGGCATGTGCTATAGCCAACGGACACCTTAGACAGGCTTAAAATTACATCGGAGAGACAACAAGGCTAGGACATGGATTTTGCAATAGTCTCTCGATAGGATGTGCTACAGCCCATGAAAAGGGCTTAGGTGGGTGAAAATTGACTCGAATGAAAGTAACAAAAAACACATAAACCGTATCTGACCCTCGAGGGCATGTGCTATAGCCTACGGACACCTTAGACAGGCACAAAATTACATCGGAGAGAGAATGAGTCTTGGACATGAATATTGCTACCCTCTCGATAGGATGTGGTATAGCCCATGAAAATGGCTTAGATGGGTTAAAATTGTCGTGAGTGAAGTTAAAAAAAACACATAGGGTGTCTGCTATAGCCTACTGACACATTAGAGAGGCTCAAAATTACATCGAAAAGAGGATGAGTCTAGGACATTAATATTGCTATTGTCTCTCGATAGGATGTGCTACAGCCCATGAAAATGGCTTAGATGGGTGAAAATCGGCTCAAATGGAAATAACAGAAAAAACACATAAATCATATCTAAATATCAAGGGGATGAGCTACAACCCATGGACACCTATGCAGGCTCAAAATTACATCAGAAAGAGGACGAGTCGAGGTCATGAATATTGCTATAGTCTCTCGATAGGATATGCTATAGCCCATGAAAATGGCTTAGATGGGTGAAAATTGCCTCGAATGAAGTTAACAAAAAAACACATAAATGATATCTAACCCTCAATGGCGTGTGCTATAGCCTACGGACACCTTACGGAGGCTCAAAATTACATCAGAAAGAGGATGAGTCTACGACATGAATATTGCTATAGTCTCTTGATAAGCTATGCTACAAACCAAGAAATTGACTAAGATGGATGAAAATTGGCTCGAATGAAAATAACAAAAATACATAAATCATATCTAACCCTCGAGGACATGGGCTATAACCTACATACACCTTAGATAGACTCAAAATTACATCAGAAATAGGATGAGTCTAGGACATGAATATTGCGATAGTCTCTCAATAGGATGTGCTATGGCCCATGAAAATGGCTTAGATGGGTGAAAATTGCCTCGAATGAAATTAACAAAAAAAAGACATCAATGATATCTAACCCTCAAGGGTGTGTGCTATAGCCCATGGACATCTTAGATAGGCTCAAAATTACATCAGAAATAGGACGAGTCTAAGACATGAATATTGGTATAGTCTCTTGATAGGATGTGCTATAGCCTATGAAAATGGCTTAGATGGGTGAAAAATAGCTCAAATGAAGATAATAAAAAAATAGATAAATCATATCTGACCTTGGAGGGTATGTGCTATAGCCCGCGGACACCTTAGACAGGCTCCAAATTACATCAGAAAGAGGACGAGGCTAGGACATGAATATTGATATTGTCTCTCGACAAGATGTGCTAAAACCTAAGAAAAAGGCTTAGATGCATGAAAAATGGATCGAATGAAGATAATAAAAAAATAAATGATATATGACCCTTGAGGACATGTGCTATAGCCCATGGACACCTTAGATAGGCTCAAAACTACATCAGAAGGAGGACGAGCCTAAAACATGTATATTGCTATAGTCTCTAGATCGGGCGTGCTACAACCCATGAAAAATGCTTAGATGAGTGAAAATTGACTCCAATGAAAATAACAAAAAACACATAAATCATATCTGACCCATGAGGGCATGTGCTATAGCCCTCGGACAACTTAGATAGACATAAAATTACTTTGGAAAGAGGACAAGTCTAGGACATGAATATTGCTATAATCTCTCAGTAGGATGTTTTATAGCCCATGAAAATGGCTTAGATGGGTGAAACTTGCCTTGAATGAAGTTAACAAAAAAACACATAAATGATATATGACCCTCGAGGGCATCTGCTATAGCCTACGGACACCTTAGACAGGCTCCAAATTATATTAGAAATTGGATGAGTGTAGGACCTAAAGATTGCTATAGTCTCTCGATAGGATGTGCTATACCCCATGAAAATGGCTTAGATGGGTGAAAATTGGCTCGAATGAAAATAATAAAAAACACATAAATCGTATCTAACCCTCGAGGGCATGTGCTATAGCCGATGGACACCTTAGACAGGCTCAAAATTACATCGAAAAGAGGACGAGTCTTGGTCATGAATATTGCGATAGTCTCTCGATAGGATGTGATATGGCCCATGAAAATGGCTTAGATGTGTCAAAATTGGCTCGAATGAAATTAACAAAAAAAAAGACATTAATGATATCTAACCCTCAAGGGCGTGTGCTATAGCCCATGGACATCTTAGATAGGCTCAAAATTACATCGGAAACAGGACGAGTCTAAGACATGAATATTGGTATAGTCTCTTGATAGGATGTGCTATAGCCTATGAAAATAGCTTAGATGGGTGAAAAATAGCTCAAATGAAGATAACAAAAAAATAGATAAATCATATCAGACCTTGGAGGGCATGTGCTATAGCCCACGGACACCTTAGACAGGCTCAAAATTACATCAGAAAGAGGACAAGTCTAGAATATGAATATTGCTATAATCTCTCGATAGAATGTGCTATAGCCCATGAAAATGGCTTAGATGGGTAAAAATTGACTCCAATGAAAATAACAAAAAAACACATAAATCATATTTGACCCTCGAGGGCATGTGCTATAGCCTACGGACACCTTAGACAGACGTAAAATTACATCGGAGAGAGGACGAGTCTTGGACATGAATATTGCTACTGTCTCGATAGGATGTGGTATAGCCCATGAAAATGGCTTAGATGGGTTAAAATTACCTCGACTGAAGTTAAAAAAACACATAGGATGTCTGCTATAGCCTACGGACAACTTAGAGAGGCTCAAAATTACATCGAAAAGAGCACAAGTCTAGGAACATTAATATTGCTATTATCTCTCGATAGGATGTGCTACAGTCTCTGAAAATGGCTTAGATGGGTGAAAATAGGCTCGAATGGAAATAATAAAAAAAACACATAAATCATATCTAACAATCAAGGGGATGAGCTATAACCCACGGACACTTATGCAGGCTCAAAATTACATCGAAAAGAGGACGAGTCTAGGTCATGAATATTGCTATAGTCTCTTAATAGGATGTGCTATAGCCCATGAAAATAGCTTAGATGAGTAAAAATTACCTCGAATGAAGTTAACAAAAAAACACATAAATGATATCTGACCCTCAACGGCGTGTGCTATAGCCTACGGACACCTTAGAGAGGCTCAAAATTACATCGGAAAGAGGACGAGTCTAGGACCTGAATATTGCTATAGTCCCTTGATAAGCTATGCTACAAACCAACAAAATGACTTAGATGGGTGAAAATTGGTTCGAATGAAAATAATAAAAAACACATAAATCGTATCTAACCCTCGAGGGCATGTGCTATAGCCAATGGACACCTTAGACAGGCTCAAAATTACATCAAAAAGAGGACGAGTCTTGGTCATGAATATTGCGATAGTCTCTCGATAGGATGTGCTGTGGCCCATGAAAATGGTTTAGATGTGTCAAAATTGACTCGAATGAAATTAACAAAAAAAAAGACATCAATGATATCTAACCATCAAGGGCGTGTGCTATAGCCCATGGACATCTTAAATAGGCTCAAAATTACATCGGAAAGAGGACGAGTCTAAGAAATGAATATTGCTATAGTCTCTTGATACGATGTGTTATAGCCCATAAAAATAGCTTAGATGGATGAAAATTGTCTTGAATGAAATTAACAAAAAAACACATAAATGATATCTGATCCTCGAGGGCGTCTGCTATAGCCTGCGGACACCTTAGAGAGGCTCAAAATTATATCAGAAAAAGGACGAGTTTAGGACATGAATATTGTTATTGTCTCTCGATAGGATGTGCTACAATCCATGTAAATGGCTTAGATGAGTGAAAATTGGCTTGAATGAAAATAAAAAAATACATAAATCATATCTAACCATCGAGGGGGTGAGCTATAACCCACGGACACCTTAGATAGGCTCAAAATTATATTAAAAATTAAACGAGTGTAAAACCTAAATATTGTTATAGTCTCTCGATAGGATGTGCTATGCCTCATGAAAATGACTTAGATGGGTGAAAATTGGCTCAAATAAAAATAACAAAAAAACACATAAATAATATCTGACCCTCGAGGGCATGTGCTAGAGCCCACGGACACCTTAGATAGGATTAAAATTACATCAAAAAGAGAACGAGTATAGGACATGAATATTGCTATAGTTTCTTGATATGATGTACTATAGCCTATGAAAATGATAGATGAGTGAAAAATGGCTCAAATGATAATAACAAAAAATAGATAAATCATATCTGACCATCGAGTGCATGTGCTAAAGCCCACAAACACCTTAGACATGCTTAAAATTCAATCAAAAAGAGGACAAGGATAGGATATGAATATTGACATAGTCTCTTGACAGGATGTGCTACAACCCATAAAAATGACTTAGATGCATGAAAAATAGATCGAATAAAGATAATAAAAAAATAGATAAATGATATATGACCATAAAAAACATGTACTATAGCTCACGGACACCTTACACGAAGAGAAAGAGGACGAGACTAGAACATGAATATTGTTATAGTCTCTCAAAAGGATGTGCTCAGAGGACACTATAACGCTTTATTCCCCTGAGGCTTGAACAAGTAACATGATAATTGTTTACTTGTATGCTACACGCTATCTTTAACAAAACATATGATGAACTGTGTTCTGTTGCCCAAGTAAAACCTAATTCCTAGCTACACAGATGGCCTATCTATCACTAAGACAAACAACATGTCTAATAGCTATCAAGTGCGGATCTCCTAGGTAAGATCACCTTCCAAAACTGATCTTCAGAGAACAGGACCATTTTCTTCCGTCTTCATGGAAGCTCTAGTAGGAAAAAGAATAAACCTTCGAATTCCTTCATGCAACAACAGAGTTCCTTTGTCTCTGATGCTTCTTTGAGAATAACCTCCACAGGGCTCCAAGTGAGTACCCGTGCACTGTTAAGTACCATGCATATAGAACAGGCCGTCACGTGATCCCAACCAAGCTCCCCAGCTGTGGTTTACATCAAAGAGCAAAGAGCCGCACATCTCAGGGCTGCTTTCTGGCCAAGAAAGTGCTGTGAAGAGAGTGTCAGCCACTCTCTGAGCAAATATTAGCTCGCCTGTTTTGATGCTCCAAATGCGGACGGTGCAGTCTTCCCCACCTGGCATGAAGAATGCAACGTGAATGACGAGTTTATGCTATATGATGAGATATTCACCAGCTCATATATACACAAAAATAGTTTTCCAAATAATGATTCAGCAGACCCTAGGCTCCAATAACCCAGCATCAATCAACATCCCTTGGTAATATTATCATGCAGCATTTGACCACAAGAGTCAGGATTGAGGTTATGCAGCAGCTGCAAATCAAGCCCTTTCACTTCAGTAATGACTGGATTGAGGGAGTTTAAGTTTTTATCACTATAATGATACTTCAAATTTCAACCAGCTATCTAAAAATAATGACATCCTTAGCAATATATGGCAAATTTTGTTAAAAAAATAAGGTACAGAATTAAGAATGAACAGACCTGACATAACTAAGGTCTCAGATGGATCAATGACAAGTGGCAAATGTGTATGTGAGTTCACATGCCCATCGTATGACTGTATACCTCCCTTCTTACTGAAACGGAGATCAAAGAGTTTGATCTGTACCAAAACAAAGCAACTATTATTCTGTTGCATATAAACTTCAATCTCAATCATAAACAGCCACATAAACACATGTTCAGTTTTAGGCAAGACAGAACTTAACTAGTTCAATAATGGGAGTTGTTTACAACCCCCCCCCCCCCCACCCCACCCCACCCCTCAAAAAAAACGGAGATCAAAGGTGCTCAGATATAACTTACAGATCCATCCATGGAACTTCCCAAGAAGTAGTTCTCATCTGATGAGAGAGCAACCAAGCTGTGTAACAATGTCAATTTCAGTCCTAAGGATGCCCAAAAACAGAGAAGCACCAAGGAAAGACTGAAAGAAAATTAGAGCTACCTGCAAACTGCCGAGGACATATAAATGACTCTTGAACATTTATCCATAGTAGCCTGCATTACATTTTACAAGAGAGCACAATATTACATTATTGATAAACTAAACTCCAAATCACACGTACAAAAATATGTTTCAATCCAATATACCATCTTTTGCAGTTGTATTCAATTGGGATGCACCCATATTGACCAGTTTAAGAGATGGAAATTCATAAGGGCTGCACTAAATATATGTTGGAAATTTGTAAACTTTTGCTGTATTTTGGACCTTCTTCAATGTCATTGTGAACTCAACTCTAAAGAAATATAGTTGTATGTCGATATATGTCCCCAGTAGTCTGGTACTGTGACAACATAAGTCCATAAAACAAAGCAGTAAATATGGAAGTGATGACGATGACCTAAGTATTGTTATAAAGATAACTCCCTTGTCCTGTCTGGTGCCCCAGAAAACCACCCATTTCAGCAGCCAAACCAAATTATGCATGTTGTGAAAATTTTTAATAATGCATATTGAGTGTTAGTACTGCACACCTGGTTTCTCCATCTTCCATTATTCCGTGGGGGTAGCATGGGAACTGTCCTCCTAGCAGTGCTAGGTGAAGGAAGTCCAGTAGGGTGATGATGGTGATTTTGTCGTACATCAACAGGGAGTATACTTCCATTTCGTAAACCACATAGCATAACATTTCCCTTAAAAAGAGTGAAAACGTTCAGTGAGCATATCACAGGAATGGTGTGTCATAGTGAACACTAAATTAATCATAATATGCCTATAGGAATAATAACTGCAGATATCACATATGCTGCCAAAGAAAGGCATTTTGATTTTACACACATAAAACAAATTGATAGAATATTGCTTCTCTTTTGATCAGAACTTTCAGAAAGCATGCAGTCATGCAGTAGAAAATTGAAATAAGCTAACTTGAAAGTGGGAGAGAAATATACATGGGCAAATACAACAGCACAGAGAACTGGCAAAAGTTTCAATGAACTCTCTTAACCACATAAACTAGAAAAAGGAAACTAAATACATTGATTCTACAATTCGTAGGAACTGTATTAATGCATTCAGATTATTACCGAGTGCACAAATTTCAGGGAAAGAATGTCACTTTTAGAGCGACATAGCCATGATAATTTCTCTGTTTCCAAATTGAGTAAACCAGCACCATGGTCCATACCTACAAATGAAATGAATAGGTAATGTGAAAATAATGGAAGTTGGTCTTTCTATATAATTTCTATACTCAATTGACATGTTAAAATTCTTATAAATTCCAGGAAATGTTAATTCGATAGCAAAACTATCAGTTCCTCAATGCAGCCAACTTGATGGTGTTATGAAACTGTAAAGGTGGAACAGAAACAAGATACAAATGAGAAGCATATGCATGTTTACTGATTGAGCCCCAGAATCAACTCACCAAAAGCTGCTCGTGTGCCATCAGAGTTACAATCAGCTGCCCACACTGTTCGATCAAGTGAAGCAACTCTTCTATTTCTTGTACTGGTACTCCATGACCCCAGTGACGAGTCAGCGATTTCAGAAAGGTCCATAATATACACAGAGCCACCACATTCTCCAGATCCAAGAGTAGCCACCATGTTTCATAATGTCAAGGGACCCAACCCAAGCTCATAACATATTCCCATGTCACAATAGAGAAAAAGTAAAACGCATATTTTAAAATATTTGCAACCATGGTAACTACAATAATAGAGACAGTAATAGAAAAGAAGCAATGGGTTAGGACTTAGGATACAATGCTCGCTGAACAGATGAATTGGTGCTGGCTGCATCAGAGGAATGAGGTCCAAACTTTTTCACACAAGTTATACCGGATGAGAAGTTTGTGAAGGCTTCTTCTGATGACCATATGCTAGGAAGTGCTGAATTTATTCCTGCATTCTGCTTTCCCAAGGGAGTCCAAGCAGGTTGGGGCAAAAATTCCATCTCATTGGGGAAGTTCTGCAATGAGCCCTCTAATCCATATAATCTGTGGGAAAAAAATTGTACAAAAGTATGGCACTGAGCTCATAGTTACGGAGAAACAAGGTTAAAAAGACAATGTTTGAGCAGATAATAACGTGTTTGAAATATGATACCAAGATAACCTCAGCAAGTTAAATATTATAACTTATGTCCACATACAGTATTATAATCCCTAATTATTCAGTATTTGAAGCAAGGGAAAAAAAAGAAGGGGAAAAATTGACTAGTGGAGAACCTTACCGAATCGAACCATTCATGCTGCCCGTCACCAGTATCCTGGACCCCTTCATCCCTTGTGGTGTCTGAACCATGGCGTGCAATTGCTCCAGCGCTTTATCAGCCACAAATTTCGTGCCTTGGTACTTCCAGACCTGGTAAAATCCATGATGATCAAACTCAAGAGAGTATACTAATAACTACGGCGCAGAGGAGACAAACAAGTAAAAAATACAAAGGAGCTCCGGCAATCACCGTGGGCTGAGACGCCTGCGCGTACTGGTACTGCTGCTTGAATGTAGAGTTGGTCCTCTTGTTGGAAACGATGACCCCGCCGCCGTACATCTCCCTGGCGCTGAGCAGCTCCGGCCGCCTCGCCCTCTTCCTGCTGCATCCTGCTGGGTCCACTGCGGGAGGAGGCGTAGCAGGAGTGGGAGGGGGAAGAGGAGCGCGGCGGACGGCGGCCCCGGGGATGGGGCCCCTGATGGGGAAGTACCGATTCTTCTCCGGGTCGTAGTAGAACCCCGGCAGCTCTGCGACCAACCAATCAATCATTAGAGAAGAAAGGAGAGGCATTCCGCTTCCTCCCGTGAAGGAGAAGAGGAGAGCACGAACCTCTGGGCGGACGCGTCGTCATGTCGCCGGCGCGGGCGCAACTGTCGGTCGGAACGGCGGCGCAGGGCGGCGGTTTGGGAGGTGCGAGGTGTCGCTCGGAAGGCGAGGCCTTGAGCTCGATGCGGCCGTCTCGGTGGGCCCAATTCGGGAAGGTAGTAAAGACCAGAACCTGGCCCGTTTTAATCTTGGAGGGCCAGACCCAAATGGTGAAGGCCAAGGTATCCCCAAAATCGCTACCGAGCGTGGTTTTTTCTTTTGTTTTCTTTATATAAAGAAAAGAAAATGATAAGTTCTGAATGATGTGATTGAATAACGCTTCTGGAAAGGAACAAGAGAGCATTTATACTCATACACTCACCTAAGTGGTCTCTTAGGGTATGTTTACAAGATTACCCTATAGCCATCTTACATGACTAGTATTTCTATTTAAAGGTATTATAGTACTTCAATCACTACCTGGTACATGCTTCAGGAAGTTAACCTCTAATACTTGTGACGGACCCGTCTGATCCGAATAGCCTTCGGCCGTACTGCCTTCGACCGTACAATCTAGCTGAGTTCAAGTTGGGTCATTTGTCCAGTGCACCTTCGGCCCATCTTCACGTCTTGATGCCCGTTGATGGACTCCAATTAGACCTAACAGATATATACTAGGAGGTGAGCTTCCCTCCAAAATTATAATATATTTTTTTTAAAAAAAATCTTCATTAGTTCATCGTGTCCATTATTTCGTCGTGTCATCATCAAAACTACTTACATGACACACCCTGCTATTTACTGAAAATAATATTTCATTTAGCTTGGTCTTATTATTCAAGTAAGGGCATCGGAGCCACTAGTTTACTACCTGCTTTGGGTATGCACGAACAAGCCATGCCAAGACAAACACTACGGCGATGAGGATGCAGAAAAGGCAAACTGTGGTGATGAGCATCCACACCTTGCCAAAACACACGACAGGCATAATGATAACGTAGCCGGCAGGAAACGCTGTCCACTGCAAGCCGACTTTGACGATGGCTTCCTGCACAGCGTAGGGTGCATGGGGCATGAACAAGCTCATGTACTACCACACCACCGCCACCATTGTCATGTATATGCCCCACAACATGATAACTGGGACACGCCACAGGGAGCCAACCGAGTAGATGGGGTCTTGATAGAGGCCTATGACTATAACTGCTGGGAAGGCTTTGAAAAGAAACGTTGTGTAGAAAACCACAAGCCAATGGGTGCTACGGGTTATGCGAAACTTCAAGTTCCTCTCCCCGACCGTCAATCCATCGGATGCCACCACCGGCATCTTGATTCCAGTCATATATCCTGCAAATAAAAAAAATGTTTTCAGTCATAACATCAATTCAATCCCATGAAGAGTACATAGTCTAAAAACATGCATTTTAAATCAACAACTGATCACATATATATGTCGCACACAATTATGGATGAACGCTCACTCTGCTATCATGTGACAGAGGCAACTATACCTATTTTCAGTTTCAAGGATAAAAAAAAACTTTAACTATTTAAGGATAAAAAAAAGCCTTCACCTATAGGACGGTGTTTGGGCATTGTCTGATAGAGAGATCTCTCACGAAGATCAAGAAAACTTACGGACCTCTCTTCCTCTACCTTTGTCCATATGAGTGTGGACTAACCCTTAAGTCATGTTTTGATACACATAAATTTGTTCCAACTATGTCATTGGCTCAAAAGCTTTAGTCATTACGCTACGAGCCCTTTCACATTTTAAAAGATATTTTCAGAAAAAAAAACTATGCAAGTATATATACCAGCATTGTCCCGTATATCAGTATATCAAATTTTAATGAAGTACTCCATCACACGGTGGATATAGCACCAACCAAAGTTAGATATCTCCGGTGTTAAGTCATGTTATGAACCAACTAGACAGGACTGAACAAGAAAACTGACCGTTGTGTTAAGAGTTGCTCATCACAGAACCTAAACGACAACACGTCATCTGAACAAATACTAGTAAGAAGTATATTGGGGAGGAGATTAGGAGAAGCATACCTCTGTCTCTTTTGGCTTCCGCTGAAGATGGAGGGAACCAGAGTCGCCGCCGCGTAGAGGAGTTGAGAAGAAGACGGCGGCGGTGGGCAGCGAGACGCGACAGGGTTGAACTTGCCCGCATAAATAATGCTCAAGCAAGACGGGTTGGGCTCAATCTTCAGCAGATTCGTGTTGGGCTGGCTGACAATCTTTACTCAATCCGAGCCTACCCTGCCTCTTGCCGTCGACGTGACAGAATAGAACCGTTCGAGGATGAAACTCTCAACAGGGACCGCTCGCTCCTTTCCAATCCGAATCCAATTACTATTGTCTCTGAAAAAAATCTTCCATGTTAGACGATGGAACATCAAGTCAAATTGACTAAACTTTAGGTCTTTTTTGGATTTTTTTAGTTGGCTAAATTTTAGATAGAAGGTGCATGTTTCTCTATAATCTCTACAATCTATTAATTGAGGTACGGTCGTCCACTTCGTGTCCACAAAGTTAGAGATTGAATCCAAATCGGTTTCATACCTTCTATATCAAGTACCGAAATTTAAAAATCATAACTCCCACATCCGAAGCTCAAATGAGGCAAACTCAGACTCTATCTTGTAACTCTCAAAAAGTTCTACAACTTTGGTATTCAATAGAAGTTCAGATACCGCAGTTTTGATTTCCAAATATACGATACAAAAATATTTATTCTGATTCGAACTCCTCTGTGCAGGTTTCTGTATCTCCTAGCTCCGTAGTCTAAATAATATGATCCATATATGTTTCGAAAAGGTATCAACGAGATCTACAACTTTTGCGTTTTAACTTTTTCTATTAGAGCAAGTATTCAATTTTAAAATTGTGTTGCAATACAGTGTTATTTGTGGACTCCGTGAATTAATTTTTCCTTCTGGATAAAGCTTCTAAAATATGATAAATAATGGTGATAACATTGTTACTTTTGACATATAAAATGATATACTAAGAAGCACCAACGGTAATATAAATATAATATTTCATGTAAAAAATATTAATAATATTATATATATCTAATAATTATATTATGTAAATAATTTATATTTAGATTATAAAGAGTATTTTATTTTTTAAAATCCGTAGCAACGCACGGACACTTTGCTAGTAACTTATTAATTAAGGTGAGGTCGTCTAGATCACTTTTTTGTATCCAGATGTGTCCGTAACGTTATTGTATTCAGTTTGTATCCTATAATAATTTACCAATCAATTTGAGTCATGTTTGAATCAATTTCTAATCCTTTACTGAACTAGACTTCGATTTCACTTCGATATTTCATACTAACAACAATTAATCATCTATTTCTTTAACATCATATTTTAGATAAAAACTAATAACAAGAATTCTAATAATAACTCACTCCAAAATTATTAAAATGAATATTCTTTTTAAAACTCAAAAAGATAAATCAATAAAAATAGAGCAAATACTCAAGCCAAAAAAATTGATTAATTGAAAACTTTTTACAGTTATAAAAAATATTTTAACCATAAAACTTTTAACAAAGACTCGTGGCAACGCACGGTTATTTTACTAGTAGATTTATAATTAGAGTTTTTGGGTAAATAAAAAGTAGATATATTTATTATTTATTAAGTAACTAAAAACTGGACATATGTGTGGGTTGAAGGAAAATATCACA
The DNA here is from genome assembly GCA_032690845.1 of Eleusine coracana subsp. coracana. Classification (NCBI taxonomy): domain Eukaryota; kingdom Viridiplantae; phylum Streptophyta; class Magnoliopsida; order Poales; family Poaceae; genus Eleusine; species Eleusine coracana. The sequence goes on from CM064430.1 coordinate 466,397, forward strand.
TGTGGGGAGGGGTCATTTTGACTTTTATTGTCTTTTTTCCAAGTTTAGAAGTTTTTAGGAGGGTTGGATGACTAGAGATCTAAAGTTTAAGAGGTGTGCTGGTTAAATTTTAGGAGATTTTAAGAGATCATGTTTAGAGAAAAAATGACTAAATTTTAGAAGGTGGATCCAAACAAGACCTTAATCTTGGCGGGTCAGACCAAACGGTGCAGACCAGCATATCCCTAAAAGCCAAAATCATTACCGAGCATGTTTTTATCTTTTATTTACATTATTAGAGTAAAATTTTAAAAACCTATAATTATTTTTGACACGTGTTGCAGAAACTACAACTTTTTGAACATGTTGCATAAAATTGACACGCAGTTACAAGAATCTACAACTTTCTCACAAGTCCAATGGATGACATGTGAATCCTTCTACTTTATATTGTAGAGGATGATGAAATAGTTGTAGGTTTCTGCCTTAGGCACACAAAGTCATAGTCTTCTCATCTGCTGCTTTATGTTGTAGTGGACCCATGATGAGAAAGTTATTTTGTGCAACAACTGATGAAACAGTTGTAGGTTTCTACCCTAGGCACACAAAGTCATAGTTTTCTCCAACTGGTGTCAAAATATATAGTTGTAGATAGATTAGGAAATTTACTCTGTTCTTTAAAAAAAAATAAGGGAAAGTTCTGAGCAATCCAAACAGACTTGGATCCATAAACTGTGTAAAGAGAATATAAGGTTGATTTGTTTCATCTGGTTTCATGTTTTTCTTCATTAATTCGTGGTGGCATCATCGAAACTGCTTACATGACACATCCTACTATTTACTGAAAATGAAATTTCATTTACCCTTATCTTATTATTATTCAAATAAGGGCATCGGAGCCACTAGTTGCTACCTGCTTTGGGTATGCGCGAACAAGCCATGCCCAAAATACGAACACTCCTGCGATGAGGATGCAAAAAAGGCAAACCGTGGTGATGAGCATCCACACCTTGCCAAAACACACGACAGGAATAACGATAACGAAACCAGCAGGAAACGCTGTCCATTGCAAGCCGACTTTGACGATGTTTTCCTGCACAGCGTAGGGTGCATGGGGCATGAACAGGCTCATGTACTGCCACACCACCGCCACCATTGTCATGTATATGCCCCACAACATGATAACTGGACACGCCACAGCGAGCCAACGGAGTAGATGGGGTCTTCATAGAGGCCTACGACTATAATTGCTGGGAAGGCAGTGAAAAGAAACGTTGTGAAGAACATCACGAGCCAATGGGTGCTACGGGTTAAGTGAAACTTCAAGTTCCTCTCCCTGACCGTCAATCCATCGAAATCGGATGCCCCCTCCGGCACCATGACTCCTCCACTCATATATCCTGCAAAAAAAAAAAAATGGTACTAAAATAGCATCAATCCCATGAAGAATACATAGTCTAAACATGCATTCTAATTAACTGATCACATATGTTGCATAGAGTCACATCGATTTTTCTTTTGACTTTGACATAGAGTTCGATACTCAACAATTTCTCGCGATATCTTCTTACGAAGTTTTGTTAGGGCATCTATAACAGCCTCTGGTTTAGGTGGGCAACCCGGCAAGTAAACATCCATAATTGTGTGCGACACATAATCTTTACTCAATCCGAGCCAACCCTGCCTCTTGCCCTCAACAGGTGACACAAACAGAATAGAGCGGTTCGAGGCTGAAACCCTCAACAGGTATCGAGTTGCTGAAGAGGAACCGGCAACGCAACCAAATATGGATATTATATGATGAAACTCGTATCGTTCCAAGAACAGATCAACCGTCATTTCAATTTTCAAACACATCAAGTGCCAATGCAAGCAATACTCTTTCTTCCCATAGCTCCTAGCAACAGACACAGTGCACATGGAAACAATACAACGCATACAAAGATAACAGACTGACTACATTAGGATTCAGCAACATATTTGCTGACTACAAGGATCCAGTCCTAACAATCTTTAACAGTCTTCCTATAGACACAGAACTGTTAAGTATGTTGATTAACTGCCTGTTTATTCAGTTAATGATAAAATATATCATGCTATAGCATGTATCAAGACTTCTGTTGAGCCAAAAAATTGAAGTACGGGGTGATTTCAATATGGGAAAAGATAGACTTGTGCTAGAAGAAAATAGGTATATATCCATCTAAACACTTAAGTGAAGACAGCAACATTAATGGGAATTAGATGAATATTTCCACATTTTCAGCGCTGCAATTTCCTCCTTGCGAGGGCTGGTGTTTTCTTTGGTATGTAGACCTTGTAGCTGACCTAAAAATAGCAAGAAAGTCAACAGTAAGGTTCAGTAAGAACAGATCATGTAGAATTGCAACTATTTGGAGCCATAGCTAAGGAAAATAGCTCACCTCCACCGTCTCTCCATCATGCATTCTAGAGAAAGTCTTCTTCTGAAACTGAGAACCATCTTTATCCTCAATCCTAGCCTCAGTTACCTGTGTCTTCCCATCAGCAGATGACAAAATAGAACCGTCAGAGGCTGAGGCTGAGGCTTCAGTTCTCTTCCTGTCATCTCCATTAATTCCTTCAGCTTTGTTGATGTCAATCAGAGTGTGCCTAATTTCGCAACTACTTTCAACAGGGGCAGAGATCTCACAGGGTCTCTGTGGAGTAGTACAACCATCAAGCCCTTCCCTAGCGGGTATGCTCACAACTGATTTAATCCTGGGAGCTCCATTCACATGGCTCACCCCTGCACTGCTTCCTAACCTCTGGTTTATACTAGCAGCGCCCCCTGGAGTGCTCACCAACCTTTGCATTACGCTACGACTATTTCTATCATGCTGTGCTGACCCGGGCTGAGGACTTGAATGAGTTGCTTCAATTTTTCTTCCCTCCTGTTGAGTTGGACCAGCAGTATCACCGTCCTCACGTATTCTAGGCGATCCAGCCCCACGACTCATGCCAGCACTGCTTTCCTGCTTCCAAGCATTACTTGTGCCATATGGACTGCTTTCCTGCTTTCCTACTGATCTAGGTGATCCAGTAGGATGTCTCACTCCAAGATTGCTTGCCTGCCTTTGGAAAGGGCCAGCAGCAGACCTTGCTTCAGCAGCTTTTGTACCAGCATTCTGTGGGCTATCTGTTGGCATTTCTTTCCCTGTTGCTCCGTTATCTGCTTTCCCTGAGATAGATGCTGCTTCCCTGAACTTCCTGAAGTTCTCAAGAGCTTTCTGTCTGAGAATCAGCTCCAGATCCTCAGCCACTGGGCTTCCACTACTAGCAGGTAAGATATCTTCTGTTTCATTGGCATTGTTGTAAGGTGGGTTCTTTATCACCTCCAAGCTCACATTCTTCTCCGCATTGTTGTAAGGTGGGTTCTTTATCACCTCCAAGCTCACATTCTTCTCATAACTCACAGTTTCATAGTCCCTCCCCTTCTTGGCAACAACAATTGCTTCTTCATCCCGGTCAAAACAATCAGTAGTGTTCTTCTCAGATAAGGAAACATGTTGATTGTCATAGTCCTTTTCAATCTTATGTCTTGTGGTACCATCCTTTGTTGACCTCTTACTACTCTTGCTCCTGGTCTGTCTACTACCGCTACTTGATGTACCACTCGAACTTGTCGACCTTCGTTCCTTCCTCCTCTTCGGATCCCTCTCCTTGTCCCTACCCCTGCCCTTTCTCTTCTTGACATCTCCAGACCGGCTCCTAGGTGGTGGGCTCACTGACCGATCAGAGGAACTGCTGCACGTCGAGTAGCTCCTGGACACAGAGGAAGGGCTGCTGCTACTAACGCTCGGGCTAGGACTAGGACTGCGGCGACGTCGGTGGCTGCTGCTAACCTTGCTTCTTTTGCTCTTCTTGTCAGCAGTCCTCTTGCTGGACTTCTTGGAGCGTTTGCGGGGAGGAGATTCGGATTCAGTGGGGGAGCGGCGAGCATGGCGGCGCTTGCTGCGAGAAGACCGGATCTTCTTGGGATCGTCATCGTCCTACAACAAAATTAAAGACTACATCAGTCATCAGTGGGTCTGGGAACAAAATACAGTGTTCAAGATTTTTTTTTTTCAATTTGCAGTCCAAGTAACGATTTTTTCTCATGTGACTTCTCTAACAATCATGGGTTAATTGTCATTCCAAGTAAAGAATCGGCATCGTAAACAATTAGGGGATCATTGCAGAAGAATTGTGAATCTGGGAAACAGTACAGTGCAAATAAATTCATAACAATAACAACCATCTGAGGTTTCCTAGGTTTCGAGAATTGCCTGCGGGCCTCTAGAAACGACGGAGTGAAATAAAGAGACGGGGGAAAGAAGGAGATGCTGGGAGGGGCGGTTACCTCGTCGACGGTGGCCTTGTTGGCGGCGGCGGCTTTGGTCTTCATGGGGCTCCGGCGAGGCACCTGGTGGAGGCACAAGTGAGAGGAAGAGGGATCTATTACCCGAAGCAGGAGAGGAGGGGGAGATGGCAGATTCGGCTCGCGCCTTCCCGCCCTGCCGGGGACAAGGAGGCTTCTAGGTTGCGCGGCCAAGCCACGGTGAGGGTTCGCTCGGCGTCTACTCTGAATTCTTGTTGTGTGCCCAGCAGGTCCAGCGCCCCTTCCTGTGGTCTGGTTACTGTTTCTTTTGTTGCTGGGCTCGATCTGGAACTGGATAAGAGGCGGATTCGACCCACCGATGCTTCTTTTAGGACGACCAAGTCGAGTCGGCTATGTTTGTCCCAACTTCTTTCTTTTTTGTACATAATTCTAAAACGAGTTTACTATTTATCAAAAAAAAAACGACTTTACTATAGATTCTCTTTTCCGGGATATGTGTGAATATACGGTTTGCTTTGCCCGTGTGGCACGCAGCTAAAGAGGGCAAGCAAAGTTTCGTTGGGTCGCATCACATCACGAATCTAGTTAGCCTCCTGTCTCCACCAAAACAAGAAGCATTTGTTGTAGGGTCAGCAGGGATCATGAAGAAGGTCGCTGTCCTTCCGTGTTTGTAGCAACCCATCCATCAGCAAAGAACAGATATATAGCTATTTAATTTCAACCAGCAAAAACTTCACCTTTCATCAGCAATGCTCTCCCGGAAAAGAAAAACACGAACGTAAAGAAGTATGTCAATCTAACAGTACAAGTGAAATATCAGATGTCTACTAGACAGGTTAATGTATCTTTACCATCAATCATACAGACCTGAAAGGCTATCAGTTAACAAGAGAGAAGTTACCAGGAAATTTGTATTGAGTATTGACTGAAAGGAAAAGAAAAAAACAGAGATTATTCATGAAGTTCAGTTTTCATAGCAATTTAAATGCACAACAGCTGACAAATGCATGATGCTAGTTCTGGCAGTCAGATTGTACTGCACCAACATAGAACCGGATACATTCGATGACAAATAACTGGAAAGAAAAGTCGAGCTTCATAAAATGAAAAGCATGATTCAAAGTTATTCCTTGTTTGCTACTACTATATATCATGAAAAGATACTACAGCCATATATACATCAGATAAACGATATCATCTAAGTTTACTAAGCCTCCTTCTCTACTGTTACGTCTCCCTGATATCAAGACTTCCTATCGATTGATCAAAAATGAAAAACTGCACCAACTGTGGAGGAAAAAAAAAAGAAGAGAGATTATTCCTGAAGTTCAGTTTTCATAGCAATTTTGAATGCACAACAGCTGACAAATGCATTATGCTAGTTCTGGCAATCAGATTTTACTGCACCAACATAGAACCGGATACATCGATGACAAATAACTGGAAAGAAAAGTTGATCATCATAAAATGAAAACATAACTCAAAGTTACTCCTTGTTTGCTACTACTGTATATCATGAAAGATACTACAGCCATATATACACCAGATAAACTAGTATCATCTAAGTTTACTCAGCCTCCTCTACTGTTACGTTTCCCTCATATCAAGACTTCCTATCGATTGATCAAAAATGAAAATCTGGGCAGTTGACATGACTCGATAATGATTACAAACTGTCAAGCCAACTGACAACTTCTTCTATTGTAGGCCTCTGCCGCGGATCAGTGCTAATACACTTGCATGCAGTCTCAAGGACTGACAATAGTTGCTTCTCATGCACTTTACTCCATATCGGTCTGTCGAAAATCTGCTCTTCCTTCTTTTCAGATTTCATCTGAAGAACCCAGGAGACCAAGTCCCTTGATCCCTTCATCTTTGACACATCCAAGGGCCGTTTACCAGTGAGCAGTTCAAGCAAGACTACACCGAAGCTGAATACATCTCCTTTTGGGGTGGCGATCACCGATTGACTGTACTCTGGTGGTATGTACCCCAACGTACCAACCAAATCGGTGGTCACATGAGTGTCATAGGGCTGTATCAGCCTTGCTAGACCGAAATCGGCCAGGCATGCATCGAAATTTTCATTAAGAAGAATGTTGCTGGACTTCACATCTCGGTGGATGATGTTGGGCTCACATTCCTTGTGCAGGTAAGCCAGCCCCCTGGCTGAGCCCTGAGCAATTCTGAGCCTTGACTCCCATTTCAGCATGTAACCTGCATCCGACCTCTCATGCAGCCAGTAATCAAGGCTACCATTCTCCATGTACGAGTAAATCAGCAGCCTATCATTTCCATAGCGGCAGTACCCTCTGAGCGTCACAAGATTCTTGTGTTGAGCCTGTGACAGTGCTTCTACCTCAGCCCGGAACTCCCTCTCCATCTGTCCGCAATCACCAGAGAGCCTCTTCACTGCTGCCTTTGTTCCATCAGGAAGGTAGGCCTTGTACACCAGGCCAAATCCACCACACCCTATAATGTTGGCTTGATCAAAGTTGTTTGTCGATCTGACGAGGTCACTGACTGTTAGTTCCGTCACCGCAGAATTCTGAAAGAAGAGCACCGGCTTCGAGTAAGAATCATACAATTCCTGACAGGAGCCCTCAGTATCTTCGTAGTCGATGGCGCTGACATCCCTCTTTGACATGTTAACCAAAATAAGAGTCAAAAGTACCGCGAGAGCCAATCCAACGCAGATCGCCACCCCAAGTATTTTGTTTTTATTGTTCCTCACACTAGCTGAAGGCTGCATCTTCTTGCCACTAGAAGCTTGCCTCGACAGCGACAGATTCAGGTTGCAGGATGTTGATCTGCACAAACCTGGGTTCCCCTCGAAACTGGTGTTGGAGAAGGTGAAGAACTGCCCTCCATTTGGGATCTGCCCCACCAAGTGATTGTGAGCAACACTGAACTTTGACAAGAAGGTGAGGTCCGTGAGGGATGACGGAATCAATCCACTCAGGTTATTGGACGAAAGGTCAAGGACCTCCAGATTATCCATCCTGGATAGTGAATCAGGAATGCTCCCAGATATGGAGTTGTTGCTCAGATCAAGCACATGTAGCTCCCTCAAGTTCCCAAACTCAGGCCAGATAGTCCCATTCAGCCTGTTGTCGTTCAGGAACAACGACGGCGGGAAATTCGAGAGCTGGTTATACTGACGGCCATTTATGCTCCTGTTATGCTTCACATAGAGCGGCATGCTCGTAAACGCTATACCCTGCGACTGCCTAGCACTAGCAGTGACGAGGCTCTTGAGCCGCGTCAAGCTCTTTGGTATCTCACCAACCAAGGAGTTGTTTGAGAGATCCAGGTAGCTCAAGTACTCAAAGTCACCGATCCATTGTGGGATGGTTCCAACCAACCGGTTCCAGGACAGATCAAGCACCTCCAACTTCTTGCACTGAGTCAGCCAATCAGGAACCCTCCCCCTGAGAGCACAATTACCTAGTGCCAGCACCTCGATGGCGTCAAACCCGGCGATGCCGTCGGCCGGTAGCTCCTCACCGTCGAAATTCTTGGTGAGGATCAGCGTGGTGAGGTTCTTACAGCCACGGAGCACGGTGAGCGCCCCTGAGATGTTGTGCAGGCTGTTGTTGGACAGGGACAGCATGGACAGCGAGGCGAGCCGGCTGTAATCCTCGGGTAGTTGGCCGGTGAGCTTGTTTTTGGCGAGGCTGAGTGATTTGAGCTCCTGGCAATCCGCTAGGGTGTCAGGGAGCGTGCCGTTGAAGTGGTTGGTGGCAAGGTCAACCGAAGCGAGGAACGGCATGGCTGAGAAATTGACCAGGGAGACTGGACCAGACAGCGAATTGTTGCGGAGGTCAAGGACACGGAGGGACGAGAGGAGAGACAGCGACGGCGGGAGGGGGCCGGATAAGTTGTTGGAGTGTGCGGCCAAATTCTCGAGCGAGGTGAGGTCGGCGAAGACGTCGGGGAGGTGGCCGGAGAAGGCGTTTCCGGAGAAATCGAGAAAGGTGAGGTTTTTGAGGTCGCGGAGGCGGGTGGTGAGCTGGCCGGCGAGCGCGTTGGAGGCGAGGGAGAGGGTTTGGAGGGCGGCGAGGGCGAAGAGCGCGGGCGGGAGGGCGCCGGAGAAGGCGTTGGAGGCGAGGGAGAGGTCCCGGAGCGTGGCGGCGCAGGGCGGCGGCGACGCGGAGGAGGAGGAGGAGGAATCGGAGGGGAGCGCGCCGGCGAGGCGGTTGGCGGAGAGGTCGAGCACTCGCAGGGCCGGCGCGCCGGCGCAAAGGTCGGGGGCGAGGAAGCCGGAGAGGGAGTTGTTGCTGGCGTCGAGGACGGCGAGGGACGGGTTGGAGGAGAGGTCGGGGAGCGCGCCGGAGAGGAGGTTGGAGGAGAGGTTGGCGGCGCGGAGGTTCCTCCCGCCGCCGGCGGCGGCGGAGGAGGAGACGAGGAGCGGGGCGAGGTCGCCGGAGAGGGCGTTGTGGCTGAGGTCGAGGTCCTCGAGGCGCGCGAGGCCGGCGAGGGCGGCGGCCGGGAGGGGACCCTCCAGGCCCCACCGCGGGAGGCGCAGCGCCGTGACGCGGCCGTCGGCGTCGCATCCGACGCCGGGCCAGGAGCAGCAGGCGGCGGCGTCGTAGCCGGAGGGCCACGCGGTGGGGGCGGCGATGAGGTTCGCCGCGAAGGCCCGCAGCGCGCGGAGGTCGTCCGGGTGGCACGGGGCGGCGGCGCGCGCCAGGGCGGTGAGCGCGAGGAAGAGGAGGAGTTGGAGCGGGAGTATGGCGCGGTTGTTGGTGGCCATGGATTTGGGCCTGCAGGCGCACGAGGTCGACATTGGAGGAGGAGCTAGGCTAGGCGGCAATGCGCAGGGAAGGCCACCATTCCAGGCTCGCGGCGGTGCTGATGATGGATGGGTGGAGAGAACGAGAGTGGTGTGAATTCGCGGAAGAGGAACAATGATGCGCGAGCGTGGTGGAAGCTGGCAACCAAAGGGTGCGTCCAAACTCCAAAAAAAAAAAAAAAAAGTCCACTCCCTACTCCACTCCCAGGTCCACCGCGCAGTCCACACCACGCGCGCCTACTTGGACGGACTGGAGTCTTCTCCTCTCTCTCTCTCTCTCTCTCTCTCCTCTTTGGCAATGCAATTGCATGCGTTTGAAGATGGGGGAGGGGAGAGAGAAGAAGCAAGAACAAGGTGGAGTGCGGCGTCCGTTTCTTTCCCCTTTCTCCCGTTCCGTTCCTTGAGGCCGGCACGCACACCCTCGCAGCCATAAATGGCGGAGGGTACCTATTGACAGATCTCAGTACAGCACAGGAATTACTGCAGAATCAACAAGATTAATTTTTCAATCAACTACTGCCAAATTTGAAGCACACAAATTAGTACTAGCAGAATCCACAAGATTCTTCCTTTTTCTTTTGCACGGTGAATGAACTACAGTATAGTAGTACCAAAACAAACAGTGCACATGAAACGTGACTTTTTACCAACATTCTTTTCTTTTTCCTCCTGGAGAAGAAGGCAAAAAAAAAAAGTAATAAGCCTGAGTTCTGTCAGGCAGAAAGGGGCGGAAAAGGGCACGACGGGACTTTCCCGCGGTGGACTCTGGTTTCAGACCAAAAAGCGGAGCGTGCGTGCGCGAGCAGTGTGAGAGACGAACAAGAAAATTGCTCATTGCGTTCTGACCGGACGCAGTCAGTGTGCTTCCTTCTTGTCCTCTACAGCACCAGTCACCCACCCAAGATTCTCTGCGGCCATTTGTTGATCCAGTTCACTCTGAGATTTTCACCGCTCCACAGACGATTTTTTTTTTTTTGCTCCCTTCCCTTCCGTTCCGTTCCGTTCCTCCTCACTCGGAACTCGATCCCATGTGCGCTTCGCCTCTGCTCCTAACAATAATCCCATGATGATTGATGGGCGTGCCCTCACTATTCTACTGCTTGTGTTACTTACAGATGCATCAATCAAGCTATAATAAAATACTAAAGTTACTACACTAGGTCAGTAAAGACAGTAGTAATTCAGTTTTTCTTAGCTGTGTCTAGACACAGTAATTCAGTAGGATAGATTTCTCTTGGACCAACAGATCTGGGCCGAAAGTAGTGTCGGGCCAGATCAAGCAATAGCAGGCCACCTGATGCAATCTGCATTTGCGTTACAATTACAAGATCAGTGCCATAGCAGTTTACACTTTGGGGAACCTGCCAGGCTGGACTTTATAACACTTTCCACACTGACACAGTTTAATTCCAACATGACAACAAATATCGATTTCGCAAATAGAAAACAAAAACTTGATAACAAATACACAATCTGACAGGACAGACAGTATACTACAAAAGAAGAGTGATTGTGATGTCGTTCGTGTAAATTATCTCGGAGGTTCGATCTAACTTGCTTCGATGGCGCGAAGCCGGGACGCGACTTCGGTAAACGAAGGTCGTCTCTCAGGGTCAGTTGACCAGCATTGCTCCATCAGTCTCCTCCATTCTGGGTTGCATGAACCTGGCACCGGTGGCCGCAGTGTGTTGCTCAGAATGCCCCCTGCATGCATTTGCATTGCCATCATATGAGAAACTCTGACAAATTAACATAGGAATGAAAAAGGCGTGGTCTTAAAGTACACCATACCTATGACTCCTCCGTAGTGCATGCCATCATATGGGTCTTCACCCGTGAGAATTTCCCACATCACAATGCCGAAAGAATAGACATCAATCTGCGTCAACACAGAACATGAATGATCCTTCGACGCTTCTAATATGTCATAACTCCACACTTGTAGTAATCAAAGAATACTCAGAACAGTACCTTTTCGGATACTTTAGTGCCACTCATCGTCAGCAACTCCGGGGCCATCCATGGAAGTGTTCCTCTCATTCCACCAGAAACCAGGGTGGCTTGTTTCATCTTTGATAAACCGAAATCGGCAACCTGTTGACTTCATTCATTGTTATATCCACCGACACCAGTTGTATATATAAAAGAATCAGCCATTTCTACCATCTTGTTACTGTCTGAATTGTAACTTACCTTGCAAATTGGACGAGAGGGGTCCTTGACATTCACTAGCAAGTTATCACATTTCAGATCAAAGTGGACAATGTCCTTGGAGTGCAAGTACTCCATTCCAATGGCTGCATCCATTGCAAGCATAACCCGTTTGCGCCAGTCAAGATACTTGTCTCTGCGAAGGAGGACTTTCTTGAGAGACCCATTGACCATGAATTCTGTTACAGTAGCTAATGTATCCTCAGGTCCATTGTTTACAACTCCGTAAAATGCCAGAATGTTTGGGTGGTGAAGTTTCGAGAGGATGGCTGCTTCTCTCCAAAACTCTGTAATCTGCATGTTCAACATGTGTTATACTTTCTTATGATGGATAAATCAATATTCCCTACTTTCTTTCTATTAGAATTTAGTTTCAAAAATCATTTCTAATTAGAATCTATGAATTTGAAACCATAAGCAAAATAATACTGTGCCAGTACATTTTTTGCCCTGATCTCATACGCTTACATTTGTAGCCAAACATGGCAGCTTAATGCTTTGTTTCCAAACTTTCTTGCCTGGCCAAGTAATGTGCATTTTAGGTTTTTACTCGGCCGAATCGATGATCTACACAATCTTATTTTACATTCAGATAGCAATAGTATGAAATATTGGTACATGGCTGAACCAAAACTAAACTATAATATGAACTCTTGCAGAATCATTAAGTACCAGCCTCATAAACTGGCCAATTATTGGAACTCGTCCCTGATGGATGACCATATATATGACCCTTGGTTGTGAATTCTTGGCAAATTTATGTATGCTTACCAGTTTATCTGCTTGATGTGATGGCAACATAAAGCAGCTGTTTTTTATCCGTTTAATGGCAACATATGTTCCCTTCCACTTTCCATGGAAAACTGTTCCAAATGCACCAGAGCCCATCTCACGAAGATCTTCGAGGTCTTCATTCCTTATTATCTGCCATGTATCAATTATGTGAATGGATAATGAATATCTTTCCATTTAGCCAAAAAAAAAAAAGCTAGGAACTCACCAATAAATCTTCTCGAAAAAACTCAGCTTAGTCTTGTACTAAGAATATTAATTAGCATTTTTAACTCACTCTTTAGATCCTTTCACTTATTTTATTTATCAGTGTAGTTTCAGCTTCAGGATAGGTCACTATGTTACAGATTATACAAGTTGACTACAGACCTGGACGTTACTTGTAAGACCTCTTCCCAACACTGCATCTTTTGGACGACCTTGTTCACTGTTCTTGGCCTCATGTTCCTACCAGAAAAAATAATTCTCAAAAGTGATGCAGAGAAGTATTGTTTTTGGCAAATTAGCATATCGAATGAGATGCATGGAGCCATGGATGTACCTTAACCTCTGCGTTTAAAGGTGCCGTGGTATGTTTAGCCTCTGGAGATTGATTTCTGATCTGATGATTATTGCTATCAGCACCAACTGAAAGAGACTTAATAATTTTCGATGATTGTCCATCTGGTCTTGGACTGCTGGATCGCTCTTGTCGTTTCTCACTTGAAGCACGCACAAGAATATTTGGCTTCAGCTCAGTTGTAGGTGTAAAAGAGCAAGAAACTATTATTTCATCACTACTACCAGTAAGCTCAGAATGAGTATCTTTCGTTTTGTTAATGTTCGTAGTAAAAATAGAAAGCTGTTGTGTATCCCTTCTGTTGGCTGCAACTGACTTCTCCAGAGCATGGAGGCTTGCACTGAGGTGGATATCATCATTGCATTGTGCAGGAGTACCAGACCCATGATTATGCACTGACATCTCTAACTTATTGTTCTTCAATTGGAGGTTACTATTCTTCCTTACTGGGCCTACTGCTGAATGAGAAGTGTCTTCTTCTTGGGTGCTATGCCTTCCTAGATTCAGCTTGTTACCGTCAGATCTTGTTTGTTGATCAACTGTCTTCTGGGAACCCCTTGATAAAGATGCTGAAATTTCAGAAGCAGATCCACTTTTACGTAATTTGAGGCTATTTTTGTTCAAAATTGGTGATGATACATTTAAATTGTTGTTTTCTAGTGGTGTCCGCATCTCCTTTCTTGGTGATCTTTTCTCCTGTGCTCCTCTAGCTTGATCGTCCCTTTTCATCATGATTGTAGTAGTCCGCAGAAGTCCTTGCTGATGCTTTGAGTGAGCATTTGTACTACACGGCTCTTTAGCTGCATACGTGGCTTCAGATGTCACATATGAACCATGGTGAGCAGTAGTCATCTTTTTACCAGAGGTGACCAAGTAATTGCCTTCGTTGTTATGCGCCTTGTATTCTTTTCTGGCCATCCTCGTTGGGAAAGTTGGAGCTGGAAGTGTCTTCTCCGGCTGACCACTGGATGTCTTAGGTGGTTCTGCATTGATACTATGCGAGGGAAATGTCACCTGGACCAGGTCATTGGTTGGGGTACTGCCAAGACTCTGCTCTCTTAATGGCTTGCTTGGACTGGTGAGTCCGTTGATGAGAGCAATGAACTTTGCTTCCTTTTCTGCATTGGATGCCTTTGCGGCAACAAAATGTGCACGGTGCTCTTCATCATCATCTGAGAAGAGGTACATGGTCAATCGTTCTTTGTTTTGTCCAAGCATAATGCACTCTTCAATCATATTGCGAAGGTCATCATCAGAGGTAATAGAAATGAGCATGTTCAGTTGTTCCCCTGGGAGATGGTACTTGATCATATGAGCCCGCCTTATAAACTTTTTTGTCTTGCATGTCAGCTCATACCATGACATGTCCCTGTTAATCTGAACAAGATGCCTTTCACCGCCAACATACCGAAGCTCTCCATCACTTGGCCTTGGTAAGAATATACCACCAAAATTGCAAATAATCTTTATCCTCATTGTATTAACTTCATAAGGGTTTTGGGGAACCACTAGCTGTTGGTCTCACTAAATAGAGGATATGATGGCCATTGCTTTTGTGGAATCAGTTCATGAATGTTAACTTGCAGCTGTCAGTCCATTGACTCGTTATTGCTGCTGGTTTCCTGTCTATGATCAAAAGACCAGCCTTGTACACTGAACTACAATAAGATAGCAATAAGGAAGCAATTGTCAAAATCAAAGAGGTAATCTTTGTATCGTTTGTCGGATGGAAACTGAGCACCTAAAACCAATATGAACTGTAATAGAAGCATAATCGTATTATCCAACAAAACGGTTAGCAAGAAAACAGAGGAGAGTTTACTGACCTCTCTGGATTTCAGCTGACGGGCTGCCACCAAAGCTTAGACTTGAACATTACCCAACTGCTTCATGTTGTTTAGCTCGCTGTGTTCAAGATGCTAATATGAACAGCTGAGAGAAGTCAACTCGAAATGATTTCAAAATTTTGAACAAACTAAAGAGTTGATAGGAGTTAAATGACTCAGCTCCTGGGCATTTAATGATTGGGTTGGCAACATCTTCAATGCCTCGATGATGACAGAAAACAACAGGTTAAATAATAAAAATACCTATCTCTTGAATTTTTGCTTGTTTACTTCCAATTGCTTAGTTTGCAAAAATTAATCCACATGTGGTACGTCCAACAGTTAGTTTGGCAAGAACATTTTACCACTTTTGACATAATATGTTCACCAACATGCATAGTATATGAGCCAGGTGGTTATTTGAATAATCTTTTATAGAGGTATTTCCGTAATATATACCTTTTCTCATATCAATTGTTCAAGAGGATTCCAACCTCACAGTTGTCACATGACCTGGGGCAAGGGGCGGCACTCCTTGAAACATACTTGGTTTGTCCTTATCAGCCTATATTTTGTACGATTTGGTGATGCTGAAGTCGACCTGCAGTCTATACCATAAGGCCGCCCATTGCCCAGTTGGATATGTTTTCTTCCACTGGAGCCCATCATTTATGCCATCTAGCTTCCACTTGCTGGTACAACATTAATGATTATATAAGTTAATAGGAATGTTGTAGCTATATATCTGGTTATGTTTCCTCAAAAAAAAAAAATCCCCCAAAAGAAAATATATCTGGTTATAACCAACACGGCAGGTGAGCAGTGGTGTCACGCCTAGACACGGTTGTTTGTCCAGTTCATTAGAAAAAAGATGAGCTCCCTTCGGATATTATATTATAGGGATATAGTAATATAGTATCGTATTCACAGCTGTGCAGAAGCATGTCATGTGATAGAAGGCATACACACGCCATGACTTTTCAGGACTACACGGTACCTTCACGCTTGCAGAATTGAAGTCCAAACACCAAGACCTATGACCTTGCACACTGTCAGTGTGGTGCTTTGAGTTTGGCACACACGCTTTGGCATTTCAACAAACACCGAAAGTGCATCAGAGGCTAGTAGGACTAAGCAAACTTATTGATATCTCAACCCTACTCAGATTCCGTTCACAATCTATCTGCAGATAAAGAACTACTCGAAGATCCGTGAGACGATGGCAAATGAGTACCTGCAAAGATGAAAGATGGACCACACTGCTGGCAGCTGTTACGGAATGGCGGCACGAGCTTCATCAGCTCGCGCAGGGGCACGGGTGAGTTGAACGCCATCACTCGTCAGCAAAGATGGTCTCGCCAGTGCCAGTCCCTCGGCCTCGTCCCCGGCAACCATCACTCGTTGTTCACCGCCGGCCGGTTGCTCGGAGAGAGAGACTGAAAGAGAGAGGCAGCAGGTGTCGGACTGGGCTGGGCCACTCTGGCTAAGCGGAAACAGCCCATTTAGCCCAACAACGGCCCAGGCGAACACAACTAAACAAAATCCAATCACCGATGAATGACGCGCGGAGAAGAAGCCCTAACTAAACCCTCCTCCACCCATGGCCGCCGCCGGCCCCCAAGCTGTATCGGCTCCGCCGTCCGCCGCCGCCCCGAACCCGGGCAAGCGCAAGAGGTCAGCCAAGGGAAAGGGTGGCAAGAGCAAGAAGAACAAGCTCGCGCGCTCCGATGAGCCCATCCGCCGCCGCGCCAACAAGCCCAGCGCCAAGTTCCTCAAGCTGCTCAAGAAGCGCGCCCGCGACTACAACTCCGACGACGATGAAGAAGAGGGAGAAGAGGGAGAGCAGCAGCAGAAGCGGGAGCGGGAGCGCCCACACCGTCGCCGCAATGACGACCACGACGACGAGGAGGAGGGGGACCTTTCAGAGGACGACGAGGACGAAGCTGCATCGAGCTCCGGTGACGAGGCCGGAGGCGGCGGCGGCGGGGTGACGAGGTTCGAGGAGGGATGCAGGGCGTTCCGCGTCGCCTTCCAAAAGATCATGTCAAAGAAGCTCCCCGACGACCCGCTGGTTCGTACATTTTTCCCCCTTCAAATTTTTCCCCGTGATTGATGGGTGGTGCGTACCAAGGAAATGAAACGACAGAGAGAGAGGCTAACACATTTCCGTATCTGCCCTCTCAATCTTATTACTATTAGGGTCCAATTCTTTCGGCGCACAAGAAATTGGTCGCTGCAAAGTTGGCCGAAGAAGTGGAGGAGCGCAAGCCCAAGGGGGAGGCTCGCAAGGAGAAACGTGCGGTAAGATTTACCTCGCTCAGTCATTAGTCATTACACATTCCTTCCTTAGAAATGTGTTCACTAAGTAATCCATCATCTCTGTTCTGGTGGCGGGAAACAACTGTAGGCAGCTGAGAAGGGCCATGTCCTTCCCAAAGAACACTTGGAAACTCATGATAAGGAGCTCATCAAAATTGCAACACAAGGGGGTAATGCTTGTTTCTTATCCCATATCTATTTTCATATTATAATATATATGTTTTGCTAAATTTTACATGATGTTGACTAATTGCTTGTTTTTCATGATTTTTTCTGGCTTCTGGTGATTCAGTTGTGAGACTGTTCAATGCAGTAAGTGCACTAATCTTATCTCGATTCCAAAGAATACGTACTGTTGCACATTGCTTTTCCTGAAGTATATTCTTGGTTCCTTAATTGTGTTCGGTGTCCATCTGTTAAATAATTGTAAGTTGTTTTCTAGGTCTTAGGCTTTGGTCATCCCTCTCTATTTCTGAAGTACAACAATGTGTTTACTTATGTTTATTATTTGACAAGGAGAATTGCTAATTCCAATGACCAAAAATGTGTTTACTTACATACTAGATGACAGGGACAAAGTGTCATGTGCTTTTCAATGTTTATAAATCCACACATTGATAGTTATTGGAATTGGTTTCCCTTACCAGGTGAGCAAGGCACAGAAGCCTCGGAATGATTTGAACCCATCAAGTACAAGAGATGCAAAAGGTATTCTCTGCTCATCTTTTTTATGCTATTTTTGGATTTCACGGTGAAAAGGTATTTTGTTCATTGATGTGTTCACATATGCTACAACTCAAAATACGTGTCAGACATTTAGACAATTATTTGTTAGCTAGAGAAGACACTTTCCATTGTAGGATTAGGCATACTTATTTTGTTTTTAATCAGAACAGTGTGTGTAAAGTTCTTGTGCAATCACTTGCTAGATGGTGAAATTGGTAGAGTATGTGGGGTCTGGGTGCTTCAGTAAGTTTGTTTTTTTCATCTGGTTAGACTAGCCATAGTACCACACCTACAAGCATCAACTGCCGAGTAATATTAATGTTGTTGTGGTTGCTAGAAAAAGGTTCTGACACTTTGTTATATGTGACTGTCAAAGCTTGATTAGATATACGGGGCATATTTTTTAGTCTTTGAATCATTAAAATGTGAATGAAATTGCCATATTTGAGTAGTTAGATCTTTATTCTGAACTTCAGGTATCTATTTTGGGTTTGGTTTGTTTTTATGTTGAATCTGAGCAGTGTAGAACTCTGATAACTAACTTATAGAAATGACAAATTTTATAATGGACCAATGTGAGGCAACCCTTAATTTTACCTCTTGATATATGATTCATTGTAATATTTTTTTTCTGGGACAAAAATTTCTGATTCCCTGGATCTAGTCTAGTGAATAAATGGACAGAGCCTGGCTCTTCTCTGTTAAATTAAAAGGCAACAAGGTCAATTCCTAATTGAAATGATTCCTTGTTCTAATTAGATTTGAAAAATACAGTGCCTGATGTGGGGAAGGTTGAGCTTTTTAGGAATCCTAATTATTCTTGATTATAGATGTTTAATATCTTGTTGCCAAGATATGCAGCTATAGAGTTGCAAAAATAGAAGCATCAAAATCTGATGCCTCTCATTACAAGGCAGTAATACATTATATTAATCTTTTGTTGCACATTATGGTATACTACCAGTTTGGCATACACCTGCCTTTCAGTGATTATCTCCAAATATTCTGAATGATGTCATCATAATCCTGACAGTTTTGGCGAAAAAAAGAAAGAAAACCTTCCTTGAGGAACTGGCTGTTACATCTCGTCAAGATAAAAAGAGCCATGCATCTTCTAGTTTTTCCAAGGTACTTAGTAGTAATTATTTCTTGGCTAATCATAATATGTTAGCAATATGGCACTGGTATTTTTACTCTATTTGGAGCATATGACCCACATTTCAGCATCATCGTGGGCGGCATATTGTAGAACATGGACTTAATAATTGGTATTGTAAAACGACTGTTTCATAAAAAAATTCTGGCTCCGTTTACTTAGAATCGCCCCTGATTTTTAATGTTAATATTCCTCTGATGCTAGTATAAATTCCTCTACTTGGAAGTCAAGATAGTGGACCTCAGGAGTGTGTCAGGCTAAATTTGACACAAATCACATTATAAAATTTGTGAATAGAAACAGAATAGCTGAACAAGTTAAAAATATTAGCATTTAACAAACTTGTAACATTGTACATGCTAGTACTCATATTTATATGTATAGGTTGATGTCCAGAAAAAAAAATTATGTACTGTAACTTGAAAAAGTTCAACACCCTGTACACACTCCCTTTTTTTAATTTTTTTAGGAAGTTTGAGATTGTTGCAATGAGTATTTTGCTATGTGGCATTACAAGACGATGGAGATGTTGAATAGCAGGGTTCATTCCAGCTGCAACCCCTTGTTAGGATTTATAAGACATGCGAAATACTCATTAAAGCTGGATGTTTCTTTATTGAGCTAGCTATATTACAAGTCCATTGCAGCTTAGGCACTGGCACCAATTAGCCATTGTTCGTTTTCACTGATTGGCAAACTGGATAGGATTTGCTGGCTAGATTTAGCAACCATGATCTTCGGTGGAGTTAACACAGTGGCAGCCACCATGACAGCCATATGTCCTGCCATTGACTTCATATTCCCTGTCCTGACCTTGATGAATACCCTTTTGCACTAGTCTGCTGCCTAGGTCTTACGAAGTATCCAACTCCTGCCTAGAGCTTTTAGATTAATGTACTAATAACTGCTAATAACCAAACCTTCAGGTGGTTGCGCACATGGTTTAGAAACCATATATATTGAACAGCTAAGTAAACTTTTCAGGTGGGCAGATTAGTTATGATTGAAGCCTAGGTCTATCTGTTTGTTTCAGAGAAGTTGTCTGGTTAAAACAAGTTCTAAAGATTTGTAGTTAACATGTCATGTAACAAGAATGGCATGGGAATTGATTGCGGGTTTTTTTCTAAATATTTTTAGAATGAATCATAGAATCAGGCAAAACTTTTCCTTTCACAAACCATGGTCATATAATGTGTAATATTTTCTTATGACAAGATCAGAATTTTTTGAGCTATCTAGGTTATGCTTTGTTTGCATATTACTGAATGTCTGGAGCTGTTGGTAAGAAATTTCTCAGAAGTGACCTTTGTATGTAGCATGCTGGCAAAGATGAAGATGAACCAGGGTGGGCACCTCTGCGTGACACATACATGCTTGGTTCTAAATTGAAGGACTGGGATAAAATGAAGGTAATGTCAGCTGATCTGTTAGTTTAGTTGCATCAGTGCAACAAACTTGTCATTTTGTGCATATGCTTTGCCTGTGGTTGGATCTGACCATTTTTTTTTATGTTGTGTAGGATACTGCTGTAGAGAGTGAGCAAACAAAGGCCCCTTTGGGTGATTCGTCTGACGAGGAATAGAAAAGGAATCTGTTTAGTGGAAGCTTGTGTTCCTGTATTCTGTACTCCAAAATTTTGTCTCCTCGCTGACTTGTAAAAAACAGAAATCGCCTCTTGATATTCAAATGCAGCCTGTCTCTCATTTTGTGTTACCTTTTTGGTTTGCATTGTGTTATAGGCTGAGTATATATTCCTTGTTGAGATGAGCTAGCTCTTGGGCAAAATGTAGGTAGGTAAACTAAAGTTTGCTTCTCATATTGGAAACGGTGATTGCATTCGGCTAGTCTGGTCATCCAACTTCTTAAGACGGATTTGGCATTAGGCAGACTAAGTTGGAGTATTTTTGGCACTGCATTGTGAATGTGCGCTGTGAGTCGACCACTTATGTCAACGACTCCTTAATTACCAGCCCGGGTGGTATGGGACTGTTTTGATTGTCTATTCGGTCCTTACGTGCATTGCATTCCCTGCTTCGAGTCGACGACAATCAGTCAACTACGACGGGCGGCACGCGTCAGTCAGTAAAATGTTTGACGATGAAGTTGTTTATTCCGGAGCAAAAGATGCATGCGCTCATATACGGAGGCCACGCCGCCGGCGCGCAGCGCGGACAAAGCATACGCCATGACAGTGGATGATGTCAAAACAAATCCATAACGACTGCGTTCCCGGTCCCATTTGTATAGTACTGCATCTACAACAATGATGCGGTTGAAGAAAGACGAATAAAAAAAAGGTGACAATACAGGCTAGCGGCCGAGCGCACAAAGCAGAGGAAAATGTCAATCAATCCTGGTGGTGGCTTTGCCCATACTGCACGCAATCACCAACTAATTACTTTGCCCCATTGATCAGCCAACTGCCGCTAGCTGCTGATTCATATCGTCAGGCTTGAGCTCTCCCACCGGCCGCTAAAGTAACCCATCTAATCCGACGTAGGCTTCACCCTTAATCGTGCATTTTGATTACTAATTTGCACACTGCTTAGGTGGCCGTACATGTACTCAGTCGGTCTCCATCACATAGTGGTAGTTCAGCTCACCAACCACACCCCTAAATCCCTAATCCCGCCTGGTCTTAATAATTCTGAAACCAAATGCTGCTTTTGTCATGCGTCGCTGCGAACATACCACACATCCGGATCCAGACACCTCACCTGAGCTCTACTCTGGAGTTGCCGTGCCTGTCTTAATTATAACAAGCATTTTGATTTCTACAGGCTCCAGCTCCCGCGCATCATCAATTTCGTTCACCATCCCTGCCGCCTCGATCATGGCTGCCTCTCGCGGCGCCATTGCCGTCCTCCTCCTGCTGCTCCAGGTTGCTGTACAGCTGGAGGCTGCTGCCGACGACGATGGCACGACGACGCACCTGCACTTCTTCATGCACGACATCGTCTCCGGCACCAACCCAACAGCAGTGCAGATCATCAAGGGCCCTGCAGCTTCTTCTTCCCCAACAGCTCCGTCACTGGGGATGAGCTTCGGCGACACGAACGTGATCGACGATCCTCTGACGGAGACCTCATCCTCCACGGCGTCCCCGGTCGTCGGCCGGATGCAGGGCCTGTACATGCTGTCCTCCCAATCGGGCGCCGTGCTCATGGTCACCGCCAACATCGTCCTCACCTCCGGCGAGTACAACGGCAGCACCATCGCCGTGATGGGCCGCGACGACACCGCCGCCGACGTCAGGGAGCTCTCCGTCGTCGGCGGCACGGGAAAGTTCAGGATGGCCAGTGGGTACGTGCTCTGGAAGACCGCCGCCTTCAACGTGCCCGACGCCACCGTCGAGCTCCACGTGTACCTCGCCAACAACGCCAATAATGGCACTGCTGTTGATGGCGCCTGCGCCTCCGCCCCAACAAAGTCGAGCTCCTCAGGCGGCGCCAGGATGAAGAAGCTCTCCTTCGCAGGGAAGTGGATACTCGGCGTTGCTGCCGCGGTGGTCGGGTCTTGGGTTTGCTCATGATGATTTTACATGCAACACAAATTATACGTGTATGGATGTGTCAACATTTTTGGGCTGAAGAGGTACACGTACACGCTCCTTAGTATATTGTAAATGTTGAATAATATTTGCTCCTTAGTATGCATCCATGATAAGTGATTATATACAAAAAGGAATCGTACTCCTTTTTTATTATAGGTGCACATATATAACTGGATGTGCAGGTTCGGTTGTTATAGATCCGGGTATACAAAAGCGCAGGTAGAATGGAAATGGAGACCTGCCAGTGCACTGCAGGCCAGGCCATTTTGAAAGCTTAATTTTGGCCCAACTATAATCCTCCTTCCTATTCTTTTGCAGCCCAGAGTCCCAGACCATGCTGCACTATTCCAGCTGAATTGGACCTTTTTTGTATATATATAAAAAGAAAGAAACTCCATTTATGCAATCAAAGGCTTTGTTCTCTTCCAGAAAAGAAAAAAAAAAGAGGTTTTGTTGTAGCTAACTACGCACTAATGCATGACGCCCTTTTCTGAAAGAAGAAGAATAAGAAAAGGTGACGTTTACATAGACAAGCAACCGAGCAGCACAAAAGGAGCAGAGCAATGTCAATCCAGCACCGCACGCTGATCACCTACTAATTAATGTACTAATTACCTTATCTCGTGTTAATTAGTTTGCACACGAGGTAGGGCGGCAGTACATATAATCCTTAATCAGTAGTGGCAGTCAGGTCACCAACCCTTTTCCCTAATAATCCCAGTGCGTGCGTCCGGCCTAATAATTCGAAAGTTTATGGATGATTGTTCACAGGAACAACAACAAAGGGGGCAAAGCGCTCTGCCTATCCTGTGTCGTCGCGTCCACACCTCACTTAAAGTCCACCGCCTGTAGTTGTAGCAGTTGAATCCTCAGTCTCTCACCATTCTCCAAATCCCCACCAGCTGCCGTTCGTTCCCCATCCTTGCTCAGTCCTCTCCTCTCCTCTCCTCATGGCGGCCTCCCGCGCCGTTGTTGCCGTCCTCGTGCTTCTCCTCGCCGCCGTTGTGACAGCGGCCGACGATGGCACGACGCACCTCCATTTCTTCATGCACAACGTGGTGTCCGGCAGCAACCCGACATCAGTGCAGATAATCCATGGCCCCGGTGGTAGCGGTAATGGAGGCGTTTCGTTCGGCGACACGAGCGTGATGGACAACTTGCTGACGGAGACCTCGTCGCCGTCGTCCGGCGTGGGGCAGATGCAGGGCGTGTACATGCTGTCCTCCCTCACGGGCGCCGTCCGCATGGTCACCGCCAACATCCTGCTCACCTCCGGCGACAACAACGGCAGCACCATCGCCGTCATGGGCCGCGACGACTCCGCCGCCGGAGTCACCGAGCTCTCCGTCATCGGCGGCACGGGAAACTTCAGGTTGGCCAACGGGTACGTCGTCTGGAAGACCGCCGCCGCTGCTGCAAACGGGCCGGACTCCACCGTCGAGCTACACGTCTACCTTGGCAATGGTAACTCGACCATCGATGCTTCTGCGCCCGTCTCGCCGGCCGACGGCGGCGGGAGCGGATCCGGCTCCGGCAGCGGCTCGTCCTCTGGATCTGGGTCCAAGTCAAGCTCCTCCGGTGGCAGGGTCTCCTCCGGCGGGAAGTGGGTCCTCGCCGTCGCTGCGGCGGTGGTTGGATCTTGGATTTGGTGATGATTAAAGACAGTAAAGTGTATCTCTTGGATGTGTGAGTGGTGGAGAAAATTATTCGTCAGATTCAGAGACAGTGGGAAGTGGGTCGGTGTAGTGGAGTTTGGTGGTGGGGATGCTCGTCCCCTCCCCTCGTGGATGGATAGGTTAGATGCTCTGCTTTTGATCTGTTTTTTTACAGCATGTCTGATTATCAACCTTTTGCATGTGGATGATCCATTGTTTAATCACATTTTCGCTCCAGTGTCAATGCTATATGTCGCCTTTTTTCTTCTTGAATGATGGTACTGATGCTTACCAGTAGATCTTACTACCACTGCTTTAATTTTGGCTCCAAAATTTTACTGATTTGTGCTACTTCTGAATTTTGGTTGCTTCTCAAGGCTTGAACAGATTCTCCACCAAGGTCGATCATTACAAAGGCACTTAATTAACTAACTGGTGCTAGGATGTCTGAGCTGTTGATTTTTTTTTTCTTGACAGACTGAGCTGTTGATTTAGGTGATCAGGTCATGCTCATGTTCTTGGTACGTAGATGATGACTATTAGTAGTGGCACTGGCTCCAGGATTTCTCTTCTTACAAGGGAGCAGGTTAGACTTTGGAAACACCTTGCAGTTGGAGTAGTTGGAGCAAATTTCAGTGGCCACTGCAGTGACACAACTTGACGTGTGGTTCCTGCAGTCCTGCTTGCTACTACGTACTCCCTCCGTCCAGTGCGTCGCTTTTGACTTTTTAACACATTGTGTTTGACCGTTCGTCTTATTCAGTATTTTTTTTTAAATATTATTTATTTTTTTATAATTAATTTTATCAATAAATATATTTTAATTATAATATATTTATTTTAATATTTATATAAATTTTTTAAATAAGACAGAAGGTTAAAAATGATGTCTCAAAGTCAAAAACGACACTTTTCATGGGACAGAGTTAGTAGTATGGTTCTGTCTCGTACAAGTCAACTGAACTTGGACTCTGACTAGTACCAGCGGAGTACGCCGGATGGAAAAATCGTTTGACCTTGTGACACACTCTGAAACGGTCTTTCTTTGGTCACATATACAAAAACCAATCAGTAGTGGATTTGTTTTTTTTTATTTGGAAAAACTTGTGGTGTAGTAGATCGGAATTCGGGAGGAAAGGAAAAGAGTGTGCTAGCTGGACGCCTCCTGGACCAAACAATGGTAGGCCTTGGTGGATATTTAGCCCACTAAGGTACATGATGGGCTAAATATGACGTAAAGAAACTGAAGGGATCGGACCAGGCAGGGTCTGGCCCATGTTCTTCTTCTTCAATCTTTCATCCTTGTGAAGAATTCGGAAGGGAAGGTTTTGCGTTGCCAATGCAATGCAAGCTCCTCAAAGTTGTGCAGTGCAGCAAAGACGACGACCGCCGCAGCGTGACGCTGACCACGAACACCGGGTCGGTCATGGAGCCCACAGCATGTACGTGCCCTGCGCGCGGCCCGCGGGCTCCGAGCCCACGGTCGGGCCCCAAGTCAGCAGGTCGTCGACGGCCACCATGTCGCCGAAGAAGTTGCCCGGGTGCATCGACGGGTTCTCTGGGCCCGGGCCCTGCACCAGGCGCACCGATGTCTGCCCTGGCCCGCCCACGCATTGTCGTGCATGTACAGACGCAGGCGGACCGGGCCGGGCGTCGTCGATTGTAGAGCGAGGAAGGCGGCGACGACCAGGAGGATAAGCTTATTACTTGCAGCAGACACTGCCTTTTGTGTACTGTGATAGAACTGTCTGCTTGGAGCAGCAGCAGGAGGAGATTGGCAAGATACAGGCTCACTGCTGCTGCCCCGTTTCTTTCATAGGACAACAGACAGGTAAGTTGATCCGTCGCTGTCAAATTTCACGCTCACGCCTTTCAGCCTTTGGTGCAGGAGATAATCTTGTGGTATAGGTGTGTTAGTCAGGCCACATCTACTCTGATGAGAAGATTCAGTGTTGCATACCATGTTCATCCTGTTAAGCTATTATATACCAATTAATTGTATTAAAAAATCTAAGCTGATGAAAAAGTATGGATAATTTACTTATGGTACAACACTCTCCCGCACGTGCAGCTCCCTCGGAACGTAAATATGGAAATAGGAGCTGCGCAGCGATCGCCAGGATTTGAACTCAAGACCTATAGCCTGATATCATGTTAAGCTAACATGCACCAATCATTTGCATCCAAAAACCTAAACTGATAGGGAAGGATGGATAATTCACTTATGGTTTAACACTCCCCCGCATGTGCAGCTTCTCTGGGCGCAAACGTGGAATATGAGTTGGTTGTAATTTATTTTAATAAATCACGTATACCAAGATTCGAACTTGAGACCTCTGGTTTTGATAACATATTAGAATACTATGTACCAACTAGTTACACTCAACAACCTAAACTGATAGAAAAGTATGAACAATTCAATTATGGTTGAACACATCTACTGCTGCCAATGGGTAAGCTCCCCTGTTTCCTCTGTTTCGAGTGAGGAAACCTCTGTTCTCCTGCTCTCTGTTTCCAGCAATCTCTCTCAACTGCAGTCTGCACTCTGCAGGGAGCAGAATGGTCTGCCGCAAGTGGGCCGAATCAAGCCCCTCAGTGTTGGGCTACTAGCCCACTAGTACCATCAACATTGCTGAAGCTGATGAAAAAATTGCAGGTTTCAATGCCATTTTTTTAATAACTATATGGGCTATACACACCAATGCTATGTGTGACAATGTGTTACAAATTACAATCTCGGCGTGGAACTTCCGCAGGCGCATGTCATGCTGCTTAACAACGGATTCGTTGTTGATGTTCTGGTCGTACGAACCCATCGTACAATTGCATCAGTTCTCAAATAACTCTTTTTTATGTCCTTCAACTTTCTTACAAACTTTGTTGTTTTGATAAGATTATGTGACAACTGAATAAATCAGGTGTATGGTCACCATGAATCTTTTTTTTATGAGAGATGAAACTTTTTTAAAATTATTAGTATCAAAGATCTATAACTTCTTTCTACGGAGATGGAACTATCTTTTGCTGACCGGGAGTCTCACTTACATGACAGTCCTTTTCTTTTCCCTCCAAAGCAACGACTGAGCTTTCATTCCAGAGAAGCGTTACTGTCATGTACTGATACAATTTTGGCCGCAGCACACATATAATTGAAATCGCATTTACATCTACAATGCAAGTACTAGTCTACAGGCGTCCGTGAACCGTCAATGCAATTTGCAGTGAAGACAGTTGTAAAATGGTGAAGGAAGTTTCCGCGTCCCCCATTAGTCCAATTTGCAGTGTACATGATGAATTTGGTTGGGCCCGCGATGAGATCCCTTGAATTGTGCCTCAATCGGTGCACACAGAAACAGAACCGGAAGACGATGTGATTGCGAAGGAGACGACTTGTGAGTCTCCCTCCCGGTCTCCGGTCTTCAGAGAGAGGAGTTGAATCTCAATCCATGGACACAAAGCCTGTGCCTGGCTGTGGCTGTCTAGGACTGCTGGAAACCCTGATCTTCCCTCCTGTCAAAAATGTTGCGTTTCGTCGGTGTGAAAGAAAACCTAGCAATGGTATAGTATAGTCAGTGCATCATGCTTGCCGGAAACAGTGGCTTTGACCGCCGGCGCGTGCCTTAGACTGCAGACTTTTGTAACGCACGAGTCTATACTATTCTCCAAAGTTTTCTTTTGAAATTCAAATCGCAAAATGTTCACTGTTTTCAGACGATGATGCATGACAGACGTGATGGGCCACCACGCCTGCACAAGTATTATTTCCTGAGATGATCGCGTCGAGCCAGTTGCTACTTGATGCCGACCTCTCAACGTAATTTTAAGGCCCTCTTTGGATTGAAGGAAAAACAAAGGAAATTTGGAGGATAAGAATTGTAAAGGAATTTTTTCTTATATAACCATTTGGCTTATAGAAAAAACAAAGGATATTTTGTAAAGGAATTTTTTCTTATATAACCATTTGGCTTATAGAAAAAACAAAGGATATTTTTCATAGGAATGGATTCTTATGCTTGATTTTGGAGGAAACAAAGCAAGAGGTAAGACCTCTTTTTTCTTTCCTTTGTTTTCATATAGAGCAAGAGCAAGGTATAGATTCCTTTGTTTTTTCTATGAGACTACCAAAGACCTTCTCATCCTAATTCCTATGTTTTCAATTCCTATAGGATTTCAAAAATATATCATCTCAATTCCTATATTTTTCCTATCCTACATTCCAAAGGGGGCCTAAGCCTTTCCAATCCTCACTGTTTCTCTGTATTAATAATTACCACTTTGACAGTTCTTCCATCCTGATATAAAATAATGTAAACTCAAATCTACTACTGTTCTTGCCGCTAACGGTCATCTGAAAAGATACCTCGATCGTATCTTCTTGCCAGGAAAAAAAAATTGCAAGTCAAACGTCATATAATTTAGCAAGTGGTACAAACAAATAAAAATATAAATAACATGAACAATACTACCTTGATGCCAGTCTGTTCACTTAGCGCTAGGTTTGCAGAGTAGCAATAGTCGGCCATAAGCCCATGTGTTAGTACTAGGTGGCAGCAGCAGACAGGTTAATAACCCACGCAACTACTGGTCAGCTGCCGGTGGTGGAACTGGGTTGCGGCGGGCACACTGGTCTGCAAAGTAATCTGCAAATCCGCTATCTGATGAACGAAGCTTTGCTCCCATGAATAGCGGCGGCGTCATCGTCTCTGACTAAGGAATCGATTGGTCAGACTTCTGCTATCTTATCCACAGATCGAACCAAATTCACAGTTGCTTAATCTGCTACGATGTTGTAGCCGTTACGGAGCTTCACTTGCACTTTGATTACTGTTTTCCTTCAGGATTGGAATACTGATGGCCACTTTTTAATTGAGTTTCTTTTCCTGCCGCCTACTTGGACACGATACACTGCAACAGCTAATGCCTCACAGGCATCACGTGCATCTGGATATGCTCAGCCCGATTTCCCATGCATCGCTTAGCTTGTTCATTTCTTTGTTATCCAACATGCCAAATTGCTGTTGCTTCGTTAATTAGCTTGTCCTGATTGCGCTCCGTGATTCGTGTAATGACAATTGTGCAATTCTGTCCTAAACCGAATGCGTGCTTTCATTGTGGAAAAGTAAACAATACTACATGGCATGTGAACGAAGAGCAAGTAGCGGTGTCCCGGGCCTTGTAGCTGCTGGCTGGTGCAGATTCTACGCTTCCACAATATGTTTCTTTCTCTCTCGAAGAAGAAGAACAACAAGAGAACTGCAGCAAGTGAAGACGGCCGTTGCCGTTGGTTTTCTATTTTATCGAAGGATGGAACGTTAGCGGCCGACTAAACATCCACTTCCACTGTAGGAATACAATAAACAAAATGATTCTTGGGGCAAAAAAAAAAGATTAACAATACCATAATATTGGTGCAAGTCAACTGATTGGAGTTGGAAGCTGTGCGTGATCGAGGGTGGGGCCTAATGAGAGAATCAAGTGGTTGGATGGCAAGTACATTATATAATATAAACATGGAATATATGTTAGTATAATTGTTATAGTTCTGCCAGTTCCATTCAAAAGAATTACACTCTTCATTGTTAAATTGGTGTCATTAAGATAAAAATATTTGTCTATTTTTAAATTAGAATTGTTGTTCTGACGACATCAGTTTAAAAATAGAGGAATTATGGCTTTGGATTTTGCAAAACACAACTCATACAATGATAAAAGCTCAAATGGTCATATCCAAATCATTAATGAATAAAAAGAAATGAGTTTTTGGAAGAGATTTTTTTCCCCCCCAAAAGTTGTCATCACCACAAGCTCATACAAACCCTGAAACATATGAACAAAAAGGAAAAGGAAAGTTCGTGCCCATGCATGCACGGAAGACTTGAGAAGAGGATAAGCGTGAACACGCATGTACATGTAAGCAAGCATGACACACGAGATGCCCTCCAACTTTAGGACGAAGTTATGCTTGATGCATGCAGCAAAGCGCAAAAGGTGCTCTCGAGTCATGGGAAAATTCTGTCCTGCAGATTCTGCTCTGTCTCTGTGTGCGCGTTGGATAACCATCTTGGCTTCTTCCGGGGTAAATTTGTCATATGCAGAATGTTCCCAAGCTCCCAGGAAAGCTTTTGTCTGCTTTCTGCCCAAATCAGGTAACTGTGCCGGTTTATTTGTCTACACACTAGCTACAGGCCCAGAATGAATGAAAGGAAACAGATCATTTTGTAACTAGGTATCTGGCCAACTATGTCATCGTCAGCTGATCTGTTCTGCCCTGCTGCAAATGAACAAGGACCAGAATGTCAGGCGCATGTATGCACGATCCGATTATGAAAGTAACGGTTGACTCAGATTTTCAGCCAATTCTCCCCTTTTTTTCTTTGCATGCAGTTTCTTGGTTTCACATGTATTCTAATAATTCTATCATATCCGTTTATATATATTCAACGGACTTTTCGTACGTCAAAACTAATATGGATTCCTTGCTTCTCTGGCCGAACTAACGATGTTGAATATTTGGGCAATCTTAGCTTATTATATGAAGCAACAACTTTATTATATATGCAACATGTTACCACACAGCTTCAATCCGCCACCGTCTTGTCTGCCGTGAAAACCTGCTACTTATGTGTCGTCGTCGTTTTGCATTTTTATAGTTGCATAAATACACGATCGAAGATACAGGTCATGATCCGAACGACAAGGATTTCACTGCTGAACTCATCCGTTCATAAAAATCTATGCATTTATTTATGGGGCCGGGTGATAAGTTTGACTACTTCCTCTGCTGTAATAGAGAAAACAACACTCTTGCACAGTTGCCTCCTAGTAGCTGCTCAGTATATGTACTACTACAAAAAACGGGTTTTCAATAACAAAACCACAAATCACTATCCTTTATCAGTCAGTCAGGAAAACATACTAGCTAATATCGTTGAAATGATGCACTTAATGTGAGCCAATAAGATACGACGATGCGTGTTACTGACTTATAGTACTCCACTAAGCAACGGGCAAATCATACACAGAACTCCAGCGCAGCAAAGACAGACCAGCAAGTCAAACCTAGCAGCTCAGCTCCACCGCGAATGGATTTAGATAATTTCTCCAACTCAGCATATGCACACGCACACCAGCTTAATAACGTACCTTACTCCAATTGATGGGCAAGGCGTTGACTTGTCGCCACCAATTAAGCTGCAACCATATACGTATACACACTGACTTATATCTAAGCATTACAACGGTTAATAAGCATCTCCTTTTTTTTCCTGGCTAAATTAACAATAGCGCAGCCAGCTCGTTTGTATACAAGAGAGAAGGGAAAAACAATCTTCTTGTGCCGTCGTGCGTGTGCCTATATAAGGAACGAACATCCTCTCCCCTCTCTCACCTCAACCCATTGCTAGTAGCCAAATAGGGTACTAGCTATTGTGCTTGTTCCTTGTTGGTTTCAGCACAACATCTCCGGTCAGTCGAGGATGGCCGGCGGTGCCATCGTGAACGCGGCTGCGGCCAAGGATTACCCCGGCAAGCTTACCGTCTTCGTCTTCTTCACATGTGTCGTCGCCGCCACCGGCGGTCTCATCTTTGGATATGATATCGGTATCTCGGGTATGTTGTTGTTTTCATCATTTCTTCCTTCTCTATGTAATAATTAAGCATGCTGTAAATTGTTATTGAGCGAGAGACCATCGATGATCTAATTACTAACCGTCATGGATGGATATGGGTGCAGGTGGTGTGACCTCCATGGACCCTTTCCTTGAGAAGTTCTTCCCTGAGGTGTTCCGGAAGAAGCAGACGGCAGACAAGAACAACCAGTACTGCAAGTATGACAACCAGCTTCTGCAGACCTTCACGTCGTCGCTCTACCTCGCCGCTCTTGTGGCCTCCGTCTTCGCCGCCACCGTCACCCGCGTCCTCGGCCGCAAGTGGTCCATGTTCGGCGGCGGCCTCACCTTCCTCATCGGCGCCGCCCTCAACGGCGCCGCCGAGAACGTAGCCATGCTCATCGTCGGACGCATCCTCCTCGGTGTCGGCGTCGGGTTCGCCAATCAGGTATGCTGCTGCTCTGTCTCTTTTTTTGTTTAATTGTTTCAACAGTAAGGTATAGTTGCATGTCTGCAACTACAAAGGAATACTTAGTTTAATACCAAGACAAAATATCAATACACTGAACAAAATATTCTACTGTTATAAGAGCGATTCCGTCAATGATGAAGCCTGTACGTAATAAGATAGCTACATGCACAGGTGTCTACATGCTTTGCTTGAGTTTTCAAAAGTGACAGTCTTTAGGTGGCAAGAAAAACTATCCCAAGGGAACAACCAACATGTGCAAAGTCCAAGCTGGTAGGCTAGTTTATTGGCGCCAACTTAACTGCTGAAGTATAATACTAGTATCTCTTGTCGTGGCCCCACTCTGGATGCTCTTTCCCAAGTCCAACCTTGCGACCCAACGACGACGTTTACATTTCTTTTTGTTGTTATAAGAAGAAATAGAGAGTGAGCCAAAGATGCATGTCACTTCATGGAGGTTGACTGCTTTGTTCGTTTATCCCTCCGATTCCAAGCATTCACTAGCATGAGAAATCACACACCACTTGACCGGTTTCTTCTCACCTTGTTCCTTTGTCCTCCTCTAGTCCTCTGAGCTGACCGTTGGATCTTGACTGCTTTTCTTTTTTCAAATTTTTTTTCCATGGTACCTGCAGTGTGTACCTGATCTTCTATTGTTCGTACCAATAAATGAAATCAAATCAAATCTTGTAGTAATGAATGTTTAGGCGGCAACTACAAGCTGTTGCATATCGTCGTAGATTATTCATCCAACTATACTCTGGCAAGCTGTAAGGTCGACGCTGCCTCCAAGGTTCACGTGCAAGCCTTTAGTTTCATTCAAAAGCAACCTTTCATGTGACATTTCTGATTAGATTATTAAGGCCTGGAGTGAGTAGTACAGCGAGCGAGCCTCGTCTCTGTCAAAAAATGCATCTGCAACTAGGCATTTCATACACATCAATCCGGACTGTCTCCAACTTCACCTTTTTCTCTATACATCCATTGGTTAATCCACCATCACAATGCATATTATTAGCAAATCACGAGAAAGTGTGTATGAGTGTCGTGGTCATGGAGCTGGAGATTAATACAGTAGTTAGCTGTGACCAAAGTTGTCCACTCACTGCTGTGGATATATCCTCTTTCTTGGAACATTCACCACTTATCCAACTTCAGTCTAGAACCACACGAGATCTTTGTGAGATTTATCTCCTCCTACATGTAGTGAGGATTTATTTGAGACTAGTCCAATTAAATGACTCAAGACAAACGATTAGCTTGGTGGGCCAAAGATGGAAGATTATTTCCACATAAGACGTTGCTTTCTAGCTTCATCACTTCATAGACTTTGACTTTTATGCTGTCGTTTGTTTTCAGAAGAATATAATGTAAGCAATCAGAGTAAAAGTTTGACAAAAGGCATATTCTTAGTTACATCTAGAAATTACTAACATGGAAAGAGAGAGACTGAGAGTGGAGAGGAAAAGAAACACACACACGGCAAAACCAGACGTGGGTTTTGCGCAACACCATTAAGTGCACTTAGCATGAAACACGGTAAAACAAGATCTTTTTCAGAAGACCGCTTCCTCTTCGTGGACGGAAGTTGGACTAGTGACCAAGACGCTTCCTGTTCAGCCAAGTCAAACAGTAGCTAGCTGGGTGGCGTCAGATCGTTTTACTAGCCAGTAGCCAGTGCCTGATTAATCGACGACCTGGGCAAGCCTGCTGAACAATATTCACGTCACATGAGTAGAGTCATGCTAGTCCAAGATGCCAGCATGCATAACTGTTATCCTTATCCTTTCCAAGGTTCATGCCTGCAGGAAACAGAGTACTACTTATTAGAGTGACAATAGGAACGAAATTAACTAACATTATTGAGTTCATAGTAGGAATTAGTAATAACAGATTATTAAATCTTTTGTATAATGCAGTCTGTCCCTGTGTACCTTTCGGAGATGGCTCCTGCGCGTCTGCGTGGCATGCTCAACATCGGTTTCCAGCTGATGATCACGATCGGCATCCTGGCGGCGGCGCTGATCAACTACGGCACCAACAAGATCAAGGCCGGGTACGGGTGGCGCATCAGTCTCGCGCTGGCGGCGGTCCCCGCCGGCATCATCACCCTGGGCTCCCTCTTCCTCCCCGACACGCCCAACTCGCTGCTGGAGCGCGGGCACCCCGACGAGGCTCGCCGCATGCTCCGCCGCATCCGCGGGACGGAGGACATCAGCGAGGAGTACTCTGACCTTGTGGCGGCGAGCGAGGAGGCGAGGCAGGTGCAGCACCCGTGGCGCAACATCCTGCAGCGCCGGTACCGCCCGCAGCTCACCATGGCCATCATGATCCCCTTCTTCCAGCAGCTCACCGGCATCAACGTCATCATGTTCTACGCCCCCGTGCTCTTCGACACCCTCGGCTTCAAGAACGACGCCTCGCTCATGTCCGCCGTCATCACCGGACTCGTCAACGTCTTCGCCACGCTCGTCTCCATCTTCACCGTCGACCGCCTCGGCCGCCGCAAGCTGTTCCTCCAGGGCGGCACGCAGATGATCATCTGCCAGGTGGTAGTGGGCACCCTGATCGCAATCAAGTTCGGCACCAGCGGCATCGGCGACATCCCCAAGGGATACGCGGCGGCGGTGGTGCTCTTCATCTGCCTCTACGTCGCCGGATTCGCCTGGTCATGGGGGCCATTGGGATGGCTCGTGCCGTCGGAGATCTTCCCGCTGGAGATCAGGCCGGCAGGGCAGAGCATCAACGTCTCCGTCAACATGCTCTTCACCTTCGTCATCGCGCAGGCATTCCTCACCATGCTCTGCCACCTCAAGTTCGGACTCTTCTACTTCTTTGCCGGCTGGGTCGTCATCATGACCATCTTCATCGCGCTCTTCCTCCCGGAGACCAAGAACGTGCCCATCGAGGAGATGGTGCATGTCTGGAAGTCACACTGGTTCTGGAGCAAGTTCATCGGCGACCACGAAGTCCACAACGTCCAGATGGCATCCACCAAGACAGCAGACGCATGATCCATTATCAGACCCACCCAGCGGATCACTGTACATTTCCTCCTTTATTATTAGTTGTTGAGTGATGATCTCTTCCTCTTGTCACGTCCCATTAACTAGCTCCTGCCCTATTGTGTATTCCTGCACAAGATATACCAATGTTAATTATTGCTTCAATCAGTCATGTATGCAAGATTGGGATTCTCAAAAACGTGTATCAGCTTGTTAGCTAGGATCATACAGAATGAACCCAAATGTAAACCATGGCAACAATCGGATGAAAAAGAAAAAGGCAGGTTCAATCCCTTATCAAAGTGCAGATGCAATACCAATTCAATTCCACAAGACAAAAAGGAAAAACTTATCCCACAACATAATTCTATGAATACACTCTGACGAAGCTCATGATGAGATCATTCTAGTAAGATACAAAATCACCCATACAGTCACCAAATGTTTCGACAATATACAATATCAACCCACTTCTCAGCTTATTGTTTCAACTTTATTCATAGGAGAAAACAATGCCTTGTTTCATTGCTCTGCAGAACAAGACAGTCCAGATAGTTGCGATCCAATGATCTTACTGCGCCTTTCCTTCCATTTGGGCTAGCTTCGTCAGATCTACAGCACTTGCTGGTCTTGACCCCAACAATGGCATTG
Source organism: Eleusine coracana subsp. coracana (assembly GCA_032690845.1). Classification (NCBI taxonomy): domain Eukaryota; kingdom Viridiplantae; phylum Streptophyta; class Magnoliopsida; order Poales; family Poaceae; genus Eleusine; species Eleusine coracana. The sequence continues at coordinate 502,039 of CM064430.1, forward strand.
GAGTGTTTCTCACCCTTGAATGCTTCAGCAAAGAGGCTGAGCCTGAAGCATACCCAGCATGGGCATGCCGTGAGCTCTGTGCCTTGTGAGAAGATGAGCCACCCACCAGCCTGGAAGATTTGCGATCCGATCTAACACCACGGTCAGAACGATGGGAAGAGGAGATTTTGCGGGAGTGACGATCAGAGACATCTTTTGATCCAGCTGCTCTTATAGGGTGCTTGTTGTAGACGACAAGGTTTGGCAGCAGACCTAAGAGGTATTTCTTCAGGTGCTCATCACCAACATTCTTCTGAGCAGGGTTGCCATCAAGGTTAATGGCTTCTAGAGAATTGTAATTTGCAGCTAGCTGGCCGAGGCCCTTGGATGTAGAAATCTTGTTGTGGCGCAAGTCCAGAACTTTCAGCTTCAGAAGGCGGTGAAGACCATCAACCTCACTAATCTTGTTACCAGCCAGATATAACTCCTTCAATGAAGAACAGGAGGCCAGACCTAAGAAATGGTTCAACGCGTAAGTCAAGGCAAATAGAGATAATCTTCTCAGTCAAATATCATAACATGATGCATATCATGAATAGTAAATCCAGTGGCAATGGTTTTCACATCACTCAAGAAATAAAAATTAAAGCATAACTAACCCTGCTAGCCAGAACATGATGACATACAAATTCATCATGTGACCACAGCAAAGGAAAATCATAGACAAGCAACACAAGATGTCAATATCATACCATGGCCGATTCTTGATATCCTATTATAGCTAAGATCCAGCAAGCGCAGACGTGTTAATTCTCTAAGGCCTTCAATTGTTGAGATGTTATTCTTCGACAGACTTAACATGTGAAGGCCTTTCGGAAGAGTTCCAGCAGTAACTCGCACTGTCAAGAAAGATTCAGATGTTACCAATTTGATGAATTAATCATCTTGAAACAAATGAGCAGTACTACAAAAAGAAGGGGAAAGAAAAGTGGCATCACACTAGTGACCATAAGATCTAAGAAAGAAAAGGCTCACCAATTGAGTTCCCTGATAAGTTCAAGAGGCGTAAGCCTGAGAATGCACTCAGTCGTGGGATCGCAACCAAACCAAGGTTTGCCAACTGTGCCGAGGATGAAACAGGAGTTAACTTTGAAATATATGTGTAGGCTATCTCCATGCCAAGTGGACTTTTGGCATCAGGCCACACAGCAGGAACACCAGCTGCTGGCTCACGAGATTCCGCCAAAGCAGAAAATGAGCTTTCTCCTTGCTCATTCACAGTGAGATCATCAATATTGATTTGGTTGATCCACTCCTCGATTCTTTTAATGCTATAAGCCTTTGGAGAAAGCTCATTTGGGTCCTCATCAATAACTTCTTTACCACGTTCAGGTTCTTCACCAATATCCTTTGTGTTCGACATGTTCCTGGTGTCAGGCACTTCAACAACAAGTGATTGGTTGTGAAGAGTATTATCTCTGTTAAATAGCTTCTCCTCTATCTCTTGATCCATGGCATCACTGATGCCACCATCATGGGCAGAATGGTGACAGACATCCCTTGAATCCACGGAGAAAGGGGCAATTCGATCGACTGAGTGATCACCACTGATGTATTTGACATCCCAGTATTCATGACCAACTAGCATCCCATCCCTGACAAAATTTTCTTCTGCGCTTGCAGAAGACCGTTGACCCTCATCAGCAGCATCAGAGCAACCAAGTGAACCATTGTCCTCCATGTTTAGTGTTTGGTAAGTATCAGGAGAAGGTCCAGAATACAGATCCAAAGTTGACTTAGAGCGATGTATTTCATTAACACTCAGGTAGTCTACCTTCTCATCAAACAGAGAACATAGACCATCAACAGATCTGCAGCGAGACCCTAGCATCTCAGAATCAACAGAGCCTTCATGGTCACTAGTGGAATTATTCTGAAATACAGCAGATTGTGATCTAGGAAATTTGCTCTGAGAATAAGACATGTGATGGCTATCAGAGTCCATCCCATGATCACCAGAAGGTTCACAAAGGTCATGACTAATCAGGTCAGAAGAGGTATCAAAAGCATCCACATTTTTTATGTTGCCCGACTTAGTAGTTTCTCCAATAGCTGTAGTGCTCTGGAAATCATGGTTTATATCATCACACTCAGTGCCTTCACTATAGCAATGGTCATGATCCTTTTGAAGTATATTTCCAAGAGAAAAGCTCTTCTTTAGGCGCCCAACCTCCTTGCTGTCATCTGAGCATGCAGACCTATTCAAATCTTCTGACCTCCAGCATTCTTGATGCGATGATGTGCTAGTGCCATAATGCCCACTAACAGCTGAACAGTTATTTTCAGCAGCCATCTGGTTTGGACTAGCTGACCCAGTCATGGAATTCACAGCTGGATCCTGAGAATCCTTCTTTGAAGCAGCAAGCATGGTTTTATCTACTCGCGAGAAAACCTCCTAAGAGTACAAAAGAAAAGAGAGAGTTAGTTGACATGCACTATAGTGGTTAGAAGATAGGAGTATAATGCAAAGGAAGGAAATAAAAGGCAGCAGGTGGTTCCCATACCTTTGATCTCTGTTGTGTTGTAGAGGATGAAAAGCAAAAGAACCTAACCATAAGAAACTGTTGTGATCACCAACAAACCAGAAACACTATCCAGCCAATCACATTGCAAATGACAGGATTATCTCGGAGAACTCAGCTAAGCAAATTTGTCACATCTCAGCTGCTGTTGTGAATTAGCCGTAGTCAACAAAAAGGCCCTCCAATGCTCGGCGCAGTCTCCAGATGTAAGTTGGGTTAATTCCCAAAGGTAAAGACAGGTTGGATGAAGGATTGTTGCAGACCCACACCCACTTAGAGGTGCGAGGGGGATATGGCCTCTTGATATCTGCCAGTGTTTAGGAACTAGACAAATCCAAAAGGATGCATGTGCTCAACAAAAGATCCTGCAGATAAAAATGAGCATGTGACTAAGCAAGCATTCATGAGAAGGCAAAAGGTTAAAGTTGTCGTGCTATGCAATTATCATGAAGCAACTTTCAAGTTTCAACATACTAAGCTTATATTAAGCAAAAGTCCAAATGGTATTTGCTTTCTTTCGTACCGAAGTGCTTCTAATGAATGGTGAATGTACCCAACTAGTACTACATAAAAGGCATTCCCTAATGATTAGGTAGACAACATTCAACTGAAACCAAATTCAAATTTATTCAGCTTTATTCAAGCCAAATTCAGAGGACGACTGAAACACATCATGTCACTGGCTCCGATTATCAATAACAGATATCTACTCCATGCTAACCGAAATTATCCCCACCTAACTTTCACTTGCAAGCATGGTTTTATTAACTCGCGAGACTAAACATGTGGAACACAGGGTGCAACATGAATATGTTCGGATCAAAAGAACAGGTGCCAAGAGAAAAGATCCGTGCAGCACAGGGATGTTCCATAATTATTGAGAGGTTCTGCGCCCGGCGGCTCCACTATACACGGACACTACTGTGAGCTTTTGCACTTTTGCCGGTTGCCTTTGCGACCAGTGAGGCTCCACCATACACAGACAAGCCTGTGAGGCATCACAGGAGGTGGGCCTAAGATTTGCAAGCGGGCACACATGTCTTCTTCGCCGCTACTCCAACACAAAGATTGAGTGATGCATACGATCGCAGAATCAAGTTTAAACAGCAAGAATCAATCAAAATTCTGGACAGAAACTGCTAATGGCGCCGCAACATACAGGAAACAAACACGCAACGAACAGTATGGATCTCGATTCGATTGGTGGCCGCGAAGAAAGAGTAAGATTCTGGATGAAGAACAAAGTAACGAGTTTCCTTACCAAGAAACGAAGGAGCGGATCCAAGTCGGGAGGATCTCCACTCCAGGACAGCGCAGTAGAGGGGACGGACGGAGGAGGGCTGGAAGAGAAGAGGAGAGCTCTCCGCGGAGGGAAGGTGGATGGCGGCGAGGAGATTGATTCTGCGGTGGGAAGGAGGCGTCGTGAGAGGAGAGGAAGATGCCAAGATGATCTGATCTGATTGGTTTAGGGCTACTGCTGCGGGCCCACGGGAGCTGTGTTTTTTTTTCCACCTTATATATTTTTCTGATCTTTTATTTCTAAAACCTCGGTTTCTTTTTTTGCCATCATTTGCACCATGCATGAGGCCTTTTTCATGGGATTTTGGTACAGATACCGTAGGAAGTAGGAGCCATCACCCGTCACATTCAAATTTGTATGGATATGTTCTGCTTTTTCTATTTTTCCTGTGGTGGTTTTGGCACTTGATACTCGAATGATATAATGTGAATTGGAAATTGGGACGATATACGTGGAATGAAAATCGTGGCTCCAATTTTTGTGAGCACATAGTCCCTTTTATGGTTTTTGTCACACTATGCTTCGGAATTAATTACAATATACTACACGATATCACGTGGGAAGATTTAAAATCTATTCACTCAACATTTGAGCACATATGAAATGAAAATTACGAGGATATCATTTTTTAAGATGTGTTTCATCATCAGTTGACTGATATTTTATTTATATCTTAATTAATAAATTTTAGGTTCATCTTCATATAAAAAGGTTCCATATGCATATTAGACAAATTACAAATTTACAATAGGTTTTATTTTTTAATAAGAAGTTGCACTTATAACTACACATATATAATATGTTCCATTTTTACCTTAAAAAAGTTTCAATTGTATTAGAACAAAGTTTCACCCTTGAAGATACAAAAGTTTCAAAAAGAGTGAACGATGTAACTAAAGCTCTACATCTTTAATAATAGAAGATTTTTCATTGGTATTTTAGTTTTGTTCTATAAATTATAATTGAGGAAAGTATGAAATAAACAACGAAAAGTTATGTGGCTCATTCTCAAAAACATTAGCGAACACTCTGCCTCCCTGCTCCAATCCTATCATCATCGGAGCAAGCTTTTTAGATAGGATGGCAATTCGGGTCTCGGGAGCAGGGCCCTGCCGAGTTTGGCATCCGACGGGTGCGGGTGCACTTTCTCACCCGCAGGATTTACCCGCACCTGCCTCGCACAGTTGTAGGGTGGGTGCGGGTTTTTTCTCCCACCCACGGGCCTGAAATAAAAGACATTATATAAGTTTAATAATTCTTGCATATATATATATATTATTATATTATGTTAATCATCAAATTATAAACGAGTTAGTATTTTTTATTATTATATAAAATATATAAAAATCATATAAAATTAAACTAAAAATATATTTTTTTCATATATAAGAAAAACCCCCGGAAGACCCGTCACCCGTCTGAAACCCGATGAGTGCGAGCACGGGTGTGAAATTTCACCGGTGGGTGTGGGTAGAGATTTCCACCCGCAACATCTCTAATCACGGGTGGGCTGCTCCACCCGCCCCGAACCCGCCCCGTTGCCATCCCTAGTTCTAGAGGTGTCTGAGTCGTCCGTCTTATTCACTCTATCACAAAATAAGTTTACATCTATGTTTGATCAAATCTTATTTTGATTAGTGATTTTTTATATTTAACTTAGTTTTAAAAATCTTCTATTTATACTTTTATTTATTAACTGAAATATATATCTTTCTCCTTGGCCGTTCAATCATATTCTCCCTAAAAAAACTATTCTTCTTATTCTTGTTTTGGCATAAATTAGTCAGATCACAAAACTAAGGCAAACACACAAAGAACTTCTATCTACTAGTTTGAGTAGGCGTTAGGAAAGAACAACTTCCAATAATGATACAGGTTCTTTCTGTTTTTGCCATTCTATTGTGTCTTGCCTTTTTTTTTAGCTTTACGTTGGAGACTCTCATATAAGTGCTCCTTGTTGCTTCTTGTTGGTTTCTACGACAGTTTGGAGGGTCGTAGCGGCATTGAAGCTGGCATTAAAGCTTAGATGTTGTTTCCTCTAGCGGAGCTCGTTTCCTCATAGGTTCACAAGGACTTAGGTGTTGCACCCCCCACCCCCCCTAACTTTTGAAATATTTCATACGTCCAGGCCCTCATCTTCTGACGGCCCAACTGAAGCTCACGTAATCAACTGCAACTGGCAGAAAAAGCAGCAAACCAGGAATAAAATCGATAGGCCAAAAGGCAGAAAAAAATGACGCTCGACGATTCCTTCTCTCGTACGCCTCGCGCGAACGGGAACCGCGATGGATGACGCGGACGCAGCGACGATGCATCGGCTGCTCCAGGGAGAACTCGGTAGTGTGGACTGTGGAGAGGATGTATGACAGCTTCGAGCCACCCTCTCTAGAGACGGGGGAGATCGTGGCAACCCCGATCCGTCCTGCTCATGTCCAGCAGGATTTTATCAAGCAAATGTAAGCCCTAGTCCTCCCCTAACCCAAATCTTAATTTTAAATATTAAAAAAAATCAAATATATTGATCGGCATAGCAATAGAATGCTAGATATTCAAAGTATAATTTATTGAAATTAATTTTCCGTGCACACAATGAGACTACCGTTGAGGATCACTACAAATATGATATATTTACAATTGTAATTGATCAACAAGCACAAGAGTTAAATAGCAGGTTTAGTGAACAAGCAACAAAGCGTCTCATTTTATGTACATCTCTTGATCCAAGTGACTCATTTAGTTCATTTAACATTGATAAAGTGTGCGCTTTAGCATCAAAATTCTATCCTGCTGACTTCAAAAAACAAGAGCAAGAGAGCAAACTTGTCGTGTCAACTATGTCATTACGAGTTTGATGTAGCAACCAATCCAAAGTTTTAAAATTTAACAAGTGTAGCTGATCCTTATCATCGACTTGTTGAAACTAAAAAAATAAATGATTATCATTTGATAAATAGGTATGTTTTTCTTTTACTTATATATTTACAGCTCATCACTATTGTATTATGAAGTAGTAATATTTTCTCCCTTTTTAAAGGTTGATTCGCCTTATACTTAGGGTGTGTTCGTTTCTTTAGGTCTAAATTTTAGTGAGGTCATATCAATCATTAAAATGCTATATATAATTATTAAATATATATTAAATATAAAACTAATTATAAAGTTGAATACGCATCAGCGTGACAAATCCATTAAACTTAATTAAATCATCATTAAAAGATATGTACTGTAACATCACATTATCTAATCATGACCTAATTAGTTTTAATAGATTTATCTCGTCATTCAGAGGGAGGGTTATAGACTGGGTTTTATCCGTAATCTATATTTAATACTCCTAATTAGTATCACAATATTTGATGTGACAGGTCTAAAAATCAGAGGGGTGGAACGAACACACCCTTACTCTACTAGTTTCAACTGCAACTATAGAGCGTGCATATTCCGATATGAAACTTGTGAAGTCTAGGCTACGAAATAAAATAGAAGATGAATATCTAAAGTTTGCTTGGTACTATATATTAAGAAAAAAATAGCAATTAAGATCACCATAGATTCAATAATTGATCACTTTGATGCAGTTAAGCAGCGTGCATTTTCATCTAAATGAAAAGGTAAGTTTTGTATCAATCTTTTATCAATTATCTTTACTGTTTTGTATTGCACAATCTATTATATATATGACTATGTAAAAAATTAGAATATAATGCAAATTGATAGTTTTTTCTTTTACAACCAACACACACTTTCGTTTTTTACCAATGGCCAACCGCCCCCCTCCCCGCCCCCTGGATTTCTGGTCCAGTTCCGCCACTGTCTGTGCTTCATTACTTGATGAATGCAGTTATCGGTTGGATAAAAAAAAAAAAACCAGTGATAGTTACTGTATCCCAATTGTCTTACTGTACCTACTGTGACCCACCATCTGAACCCTCCACATTTTATCGAACGGTGCAAAAGAACATCAATTGCAGGTACTGTAGCTTATCTTAATTTTGTTGTACGCTTCAGAGGTTATTCGGGGATTCTCATGCAGGTTCTGCGTAAGGTGCTTGAAGTTGGGTTCAGGAACCACAGGAACAAGCCCTGGGACCGCTTCGATGACATTGGCTGGGATTTTTGACATCACGATGTTGTCCTCACTGGTGTTTGAGATTGGCAACACTGAAGAAGGGCTCATCCAGCTGCCGATACACAACTCCATACTGTATTATGCAGGCCCGTCATGCTCGACACACTACACCGCGTCCGTGTGATGTAGATAGATAAAGGGAAAATTGTCTAGAACATATTAACAAACTGTGCCTTCGTCTCGAACACATTAATAAAATTGAATTTAGTTATAACATATTACGGTTGTAAAAAAATTCGTATATGTCACATTATAACCATTTAACAATTAGTTTCAGATTTTCTATCTCAATATATAAAATATAATAAAATTTGAAATTTAATACAAATATACATTGATGTATTCCCTATTATCCAAAAATAGAGCTAGATTTTTTTCAATTCTTTATGTTGTTTCGTAATTGTTTTAATATTTAATTTATAGAGAAAACGATACAAACAATCGGAAAAATATGCCACAAACGAATTTTTTCACAATCGTAGTATATTATAGCCAAATTCGATTTTGTTAATATGTTCCGGACGAAACCATAGTTTATTAATATGTTCCAGACAATTTCCCCGTAGATAAATCATGGAATTCTGGTGCCCGATCGATCCTTGGACTCATTTGATGATTTGACTCGTAATAGTAGTAGTGGATAAGTTCAGGTCTTATTGTGAAAATAAATACTAATGTTTTGAAGCTCATATATATGTGAAAAGAGTGTAGAAAAGTGTTCCAGATGTGATATCCACTGTACATTGGTAGTGAGGCTAATCAAATGGAAGAACTATCATCTGCGGTACGCATACGCAGCCGGGCGGGGACGTCATTTCCGACGGCATGACCACGTAATCATGTATCAACTCCTCCAGTTGGCGTGGGTTTGACAAGGATTGTTTAGTCGAATAAGCAGCAGAGGATGAAGAACGCAGCCCGGCCCCTTTTATTATTGATGACGACAAGATGCTCACTCACTCATCGCAGGGCCAGGGCTGCCATCGATGGTCAAACGAAACCACATAGGCAGCCTCTTCTTCTTTGTTGCCTCTATCTTCTATAAATATAATCCACCATATGGTTGGTTGTCCCATTCCACTCCAAGCGCAAGAAGGAGCTGAAGCAAGAAGCAGAGCAGTTTTTACTCCAAGCAGAGAACAGAGCTTCTATCTGCAGCTGCAATCATGGCGACGACCAAGATCTACATCGTGTAAGTTGCTTCTTTTCTTCCTCTCTTGGATTGGATTGATTGTCGATAGCATGTCCTAATACTAATAACTCGATTACTCTTGGATGATCTGAATTCTGAACAGGTACTACTCGACCTGGGGCCACGTGGCGACGCTGGCGGAGGAGATCAAGAAGGGCGCCGATTCCGTCGACGGCGTCGAAGCCACCATCTGGCGTGTACCCGAGACTCTACCGGAGGAGGTGCTAGGGAAGATGCACGCGGCGCCGAAACGCGACGACCACCCGGTGATCACGGCGCGGCAGCTGGCGGAGGCCGACGGCGTGCTGTTCGGGTTCCCGACGAGGTTCGGCATGATGGCGGCGCAGATGAAGGCGTTCATCGACTCGACGGGCGGCCTCTGGCAGTCGCAGGCGCTCGCCGGCAAGCCCGCCGGCTTCTTCTTCGCCACCGGCACCCAGGGCGGCGGCCAGGAGACCACCGCGCTCACCGCCGTCACGCAGCTCACCCACCACGGCATGCTGTTCGTCCCCGTCGGGTACACCTTCGGCGCCGGCATGTTCGGGATGGACCAGGTCCAGGGTGGTAGCCCGTACGGGGCCGGGACGTTCGCCGGAGCCGACGGGAGCAGGACGCCCAGCGAGGCTGAGCTCGCGTTGGCGCAGCATCAGGGGAAGTACTTCGCCGGCGTCGCCAAGAAGCTCAAGGCCTGATGATCCATTATTCCTCTTCTTCTGTCAGTCAATCCTGTAATTTTCCTTGCTTCAAATCACTGAACTGGATCAATTCAATAATATAAACATTCCGTCATGTCGAATTACGAATTCAACGATTGTCAATGTCGCACACCATTCCGGATTCCATCCATTCTGAATTTGTCACCTACCATACCGTGCCGACTTCACCACCCAACAACATATGGATGCCCGCTCCGCTTGGCGCTTGCTCCGATCCCATCGCCGGCCACTGGCAGCCTTTGCCAACTACACGTTTTCATCATTATTATTCCGTTTCCACATTAACTAATATTTATGCTTCTGTCTAACAAATAAATTAAGACAATGTGGATGCATGGGGTCGACGTCGGGATGACCAACACCTGACGTCGGGATGATCATCCATAGTACGCCATTGTCAGCAGTGAGCAAGACCGCGACGGACCGGCCGGGGGCGGCTTCTTCTACCTACAAAATTACTGTATTTCAGACGACGTATGTATATACGTACACACCTTACCATACCTACCGCCTCTCTGACCAAGAGAACAAAGCAGAGCCACACACAAGTACGTACGTAGTCTGCGGCATAAATTGTCCTAATTCGACTGTCTATTTCAACATTTATTTATCACACTGGTATCATTAGCTACCTCATGAATTAAGATTTCAGATTTTGCCCCTGTTAACATGATAAGATGTTTAATAATGAAAACCATCTTCATTTACCGCAAATTCATAAAACCCTTACTAAAAAAATATTTGAAAACAACGCATAGGTAAGATCACATTCACATCCAACATGTAAATGAAATCACAACAAATCAGAATGACCACTAGACAATGCATGCGCTGTAATTTCGTCATCATGCATAGTGATTTGTATTTTTCTTTTCATGTCTTTAAAACTTGATCTGGCGTGAAAAGATGCACAGGTCCTACCTGTGCATACGCCTGCGTAGATGATGGAAAGATGCACAGGTCCTACCTGGTGGAATGCTCCACTTCATTTAATTTACTTTTTGGGAGACATGATCTGGCGTCTGCACCATATAGTTTTTTTTTTTTGAAGAAACTGCACCATATGGTTTAGGGTCTTAACTATTTTTAATCATCGTGTATCGTGTTGCTGCAGCCCGGGTGTGTTGTACTGATGTCCCCCCTCACGTACAAACTGAACTGCAGATGAGAACAACCAATGAGCAACATAATTTGCATAAGCATCATTATCAGTTAAGCATTAATAATATGATCTAGTCTTGATCTAACCATATAGGATAGAAAACAAAAAGATTAGGCTCTTACGGCCTTGTACGAAGCCATAAAGTCAAACGAGCTCTCCTGCCGGTTTGGGGCCGTCTGGTCACCAGCAACACTGGTTGTGTATTGATATGGTCGTTGTCATCGTCCTTGCTGTAAAGGCCGTGACAATGGCTTTTAACCCGTTAGTAGCTCTCTCAGACCCATGTTTAGGGTTTAAAGTATTAGGAGAGACACAACCAACTGTGAATCATTTTTATCACGTGTGTAGCTAGTTCCTCCTTTTTATTCTTAGGCTATTGCGGAATAACTCTTCCTTTTATTGTTAGAGCAGCTCTAAGAGAGTTTCATAAACTCTTCTTAAATCAAATTAATGAGGTTTAATCTAAAAATCATCTCCAACTAGCAAGATGATCCGCGCTATAGCGTGACGCTAGTCTTTTACGGTCAAATACATAAAAATTAATAAGTAAAATTAATAAGTATATTATAATTGAATTTAATTATGTGCTATATTATATTGTCTATTTTTTATTTCATACCCATAATTAAAATTTTCAATTAACCATTACACAAACGCATATACATCTTTTTTTTATTGCTAGTCACTCTCTTTAGCAAAGAGTTGTTTTCACCGTGTGCTACCATTCCCTCACTCTTCGCGCTTGCTCATCGTGTCATTCAGTTCATTGTCGTAACGACTACTTTTTTGCATGACTTTCTCATTGCCCCTATAGACCAAGCATCAGCTCTCTTGACTACTCATCACATCACTTAGTTCGTCGTCACTTTCTTGCCCCTTTGGCCAAGAGCTATGAACACCACATCAGCTCTCTTGGCTACTCGTCATACCACTTGGTTGGTGTCAATGCAGGAGAAGGAGGAGGAGCATAGATTTGGCCAATCTCTACCTCAACTACATTGTTGACATTAGGGGCCTTAGGTCCATCACACTATTGAGTCCTACTGGTCACCAAAGAATTGGAAGATCTCCTATCACCACCGTCTTTATGCCATTAGATGCATCACCACCTCCTTCATTATCTTCGTTTTCCTCGTTGTCGAGCCGAGATGCAGTAGTTGAGCTATCCTCTTCCTAGAAGTGCGAACAAACCCACCCTCTATATTGCTTGGTCATTGTACAGTTTGTTGTCCTACTCAATCACCTTTCTATCACCCATGAAGAGCCACTTCTACCATGTTTTATCTCTCTCACCTGATCGTGGTACCAATCGATTGGTCATCACCCAAACTGAACGATAATCTTCTCGTTGTATCCCCCCTCGAGTCATGTGCTCTTTATTGTTATCACCCTCTTGTGTCACCCTCCTTGCCTAGTCGTGGTGCTATTGGGTTGGTTCCCCCCCCCCCCCCCCCAACTCATTTCTTGCTTGATCACCTTTTTGTTGTCCTTATGGCCCAATGGCCTATGACATCTGGCTAGTCGTCGATCCTACTTATTGTCTACTCCTTGCTCTTTCGCATGTTGTCTGCTGCATATAAGGGTTGCCCCAGGTCGTTTATGGGCATGATTGTTGATTGCTCAACTTATTGTGTTATCCAGCTCACATGTATATCGCCATGTAAGTTTGTTTTTCCTCTGTCACTATCTGACTAAGATACTTGCTCTATCTATGATATGATATATGAATTAAGCATGGTTACTACTACTATTACAACCTAAGTCATTGAGTTACCGTCTTCATAATCTCCATGGTAAGTTATGTGATTTCACACCTAAGCTATTAGATTGACTTTAATAATAATAATTTTCTTTTCTCTAGAATTGTCTCTCCTTCCAAATTGTGGTTGGACACAGACTCTTAAGCTTGATATAGATCATTTAATCTTTATAAAATCTCGTGGTTAATAGTTTGTTTTTTTAAAGCCAATTGGAAAGAGTCAGATCAGGGTGGGTGGGGAAATAAGATTTCTTGTCAATTTTTTGTTAATCTAAATTTATATATTTATGAATTTTATTTTTTATATTTTAATTAGAGTTGGATATGGATTATTGGTTTTATCTAGACAAAAAAGATTGAATTGAAACCACGGTAGCTAATAGGAAGGAGCAAGGAGAGAGATCGGGGTGGGTGGAAAATTAGATTTTTTTTCTATTTTTTAATCCAAATTTATGTATTTATTATTTAGGTAGCTAATAGGATAGAGCAGGGAGAGAGATCGGGATGGGTGGGAAAAGTAGATTTTTTTTCTATTTTTTAATTCGAATTTATGTATTTATTATTTATTTTAAAAAATGAATTGGAGTTGGATATGGAGCTAATAGGAAGGAGCAGGAGACATCCGGGTGGGTGGGAAAATCGTTTTTTTTCTATTTTTTATTAATTCGAATTTATGTATTTGTTAGCTTTTTAAAGAAAAAATAAATAGAGTTGGATATGGACTCTTTAGTTTCATCTAGACCGTTAAATCTTTATAAAATTTAATGGTTCATCTCTTCTCTTTTTTAGATTAACGTGGTAATTTTATGGTTTTGAGAGCGAACGTGGTGACTTCTTTTTCTCTTCAAATAAGAAGATAATAGATGTATATTTATTATTTAGGTAGCTAATAGGATGGAGCAGGGAGAGAGATCAGGATGGATGGGAAAATTGGATTTTTTTTCTATTTTTTAATCTGAATTTATGTATTTATTATTTATTTAAAAAAATGAATTAGAGTTGGACATGGACCTAATAGGAAGGAGCAGGAGACACATCGGGATGGGTGGGAAAATCTTGTTTTCTATTTTTTATTAATTCGAATTTATGTATTTATTAGCTTTTAAAAGAAAAAATAAATGGAGTTGGACATGGACTCTTTAGTTTCATCTAGACCGTTAAATCTTCATAAAATTCAATGGTCCATCTCTTTTCTTTTTTAGATTAATATGGTAATTTCATAATCTTAATAGCGAATGTGATGGCTTCTTTTTCTCTTCAAATAAGAAGATATTAGGTAGCTAATAGGATGGAGCAGGGAGAGAGATCGGGATGGGTGGGAAAATTGAATTTTTTTTCTATTTTTTAATCCAAATTTATATATTTATTATTTATTTTAAAAAATGAATTAGAGTTGGATATGGAGCTAATAGGAAGGAGCAGGAGACACATCGAGGTGGGTGGGAAAATCGTTTTTTTTCTATTTTTTATTAATTCAAATTTATGTATTTGTTAGCTTTTTAAAGAAAAAAATAAATAGAGTTGGACATGGACTCTTTAGTTTCATCCAGACCGTTAAATCTTTATAAAATTCAATGATCTTTCTTTTCTCTTTTTTAAATTAACGTGGTAATTTCATGGTATTGAGAGCGAACGTGATGGCTCCTTTTTCTCTTCAAATAAGAAGATAATAGATAGCTAGTTCAAACAACTCACATATTTGTCCTCTCCCTAAATTCATCTCATTTATAGCTAGAAACAAGGAAAAAACTAGAGGGGGAGAGAGGGGGGGAGCAATGTTTGTATTTAGAAGGGAATTAATATTGTTGATGGTCCAATTAAAAGTTATTATTATTATTTTTAGGAAGAACTATTGGAGGAGAAAAAAAACTTCTCTCTAATAATTTTAGGTTGATTCTAAAAACACTCTTTTGAGTTCAATTTTTTGGAGAGTTTTTAAACATGTTCTTACGCTACTAAGAAGTGGCCCTCCCTTTTATTGTTGCATTACCGTGGGACGGGTGGTTGCGTCTCCGATCAAGACACATAATAATGTAATTAGCAGAATAATAAACATATAAGTAGAAAAAACTAAAATATCTCTTTTCTTAATAACCGCTCATATGTTGGTCGTTACAAATCCAACACACATGCATTTCTTCCGATCTCTCTTCTTTTTTTGTATTGAGTATTGACATATATTTTTTTGGTTGATGCAATCAATCTATCAATTAGCTAGTAGTAGTATTAGGTAACTAAAAAATATCTCAAAAAGATTTGAAACACCCGCTAAAACTCCAAGTAGCAAATCATTGTATTCACGTTTTATATTTCATTTAAAGAAGTGGCAAATTTATAAGGTTGCCTCTGGAACTAAACACATCCTTTGAAAGGAACTGTGGCAAAATTTGTCAAAAAAGAAGTCGCGGCCAAAATGTATGCTACTACTACCAAACAAAGCACGATTATAGAAAGGGCGGCTGGCATAAACTGAACTGGTGCCGGGAGCATATTCCCATGCATTCTTGTTTGTTCCTCGGACAAAAACTGGCTGACGCATCATAGACAGCCGTTGATTACGAACTGGACGGTTGAGATGGACTAACGTGCAACCTCTAAGACCCGAAGCTTGGATATTCCCATCGCGGCATCCTCTTCTTCCGGCCTCCCTTCCGCCCGCCTCGCGTGCCACTTCGGCGGAGCTCTTCTCCTCTCTCCACTCCGTCGGCGCGCGCCTCCTCCACCGGCATTGGATTCCGGCGGAGCGCTTCTTCTCATCCACTCGGTGGAGGAAGATCCCCCCGGACTCGGACCCATTTCAACCCCGCCTGTTTGATCTATCTCGTCCCTACCTCAATGGAGCAACCAAATTACAGCGGAAGTCCGATGCTTGCGATGGGGTGCCTCCAACAGGTAACGAATCAAGGAATTATACCAAATTCGATTCCTTTTGTCAGCGATACCCTTTTTTCAAATTTATTTTTGAATGGACCTTTTTTTTTTCAAATTCGTTAAATTCGTGTCACATTGAGACAAAATCAATCGCATAATATTCACCTTTTACATCTCCCTAATGATTCCATTTTGGTGGTCGCGGTCGGCAATCTCTCTGCGGCCGCTCGTTACTGAGTAGCCTGCAAGGACTGAAAACATTTTTGATCTTTATTTAGGTGTCTGTATTCACAAACCGTACTCTTTATCTAGGTGTCTGTTTTAACATATTTGCTCTTTATTTAGGTGTCTGACCATGCGCTATTTTTCTCCAGGCAGGGAGCTAATGGGTTAGGGTTTAGGGCAGAAGTTGACTCTACCCACGTGGTGTGATACACAGTACTGCTCTGGGTCCTTGCTTGGGATCGTACTATACGATAACACCTTTGTATTGTAGAGTAGGATTTAAGGATTCGTGGTCAATCAAAAAATTAATTAATCAGTAAGCACCACTATTCTGGCACTGTTCCTCGGATGTTTAAAAATTTATTCCCTTTGCATTGTAAAGTAGAATTTAAGGATACGTGGTCAAACGAAAAATTAATCAATAAGCACCACTATTTTGGCACTGTTTCAGATGCTTAAAAATCCATTCCATTTCACTATGAAAATAGCTACTAATGAGATCAAGGCACTTGCTTTCTTACATTGTTGATACATAAAAGAGATAACCCTTATAAGTTGTACTGCCTGCTAGTGTTGACCAAAAAAAAAAACAATAAGGATTTGGATACATATTATCGACGTGCTAAGGTTATAATGGTGTAAATGATACATCATAGCTGTTCCGTAGACAATTACGTTTTTCAGCTATAGGCATTAATGAAAACGTGTGTGATTCCTCAAAAAAAAAATCACCTAATCAACTCTCTTTTGCAGATATCTGACACTGTATTTCATCATGCAGGACATCAGTTCTTTTTGAACTTTGAAGGATTAAAAAAAAAAACATCAGCTTTACTTGTTTTTACAATTGGATATTCAGATGGGTTCAGACAAACAGAGTGGTAGCCCACTCTTGGGAACCCTCAAGATGGAGAGAGTTAGGACTATCCTGACGCATACCTACCCATATCCTCATGAACACTCCAGGCATATCATGACTGCAGTGATTATTGCCTGTCTCTTTTTTATATCATCTGACAATATGCACACGCTCATACACAAACTGGACAACAATATCAAGTGGTGGTCCATGTATGCTTGCCTGATTGGTTTCTTCTATTTCTTTTCATCTCCTTTTCTTGGGAGAACCATTCAGCCAAGTTACTCAAATTTCAACCGCTGGTATGTTTTGGACTTCTTGAATTGTCGATCTTAAATTTATTTTCAGCTTATGTTCAATGGCCAGAAAAGTATATCATCAAGTTTGTCAAGGGAAGGAGATTATCACTTATACAGTAATGTTGCATGATTGCAGGTATGTTGCTTGGATTTGCTTGGCATCCCTGTACCATCTTCCTAGCTTCCAATCAATGGGGGTTGATATGCGCATGAACCTTTCACTTTTTTTGACAATATATTTCTCATCAGTCCTTTTCATTATTGCCTTCCATATAATATTTATTGGTCTCTGGTACATTGGGCTGGTTGCTCGCATGGCGGGAACAAGACCAGGAATATGGACAATTGTCCAGAACTGTACTGTAAGTTTCCAAAAATTATTCCCACTGTTTCCTTCATATTGCTCTATGGAATATTAATTTGGATTTCTTTTAGGTAATCAGCATCGCCTGTTGTGTATTCTACAGTCATTGTGGTAATCGTGCCGTGCACAGAAGCAAATCTTTTGGTAGTAGTTCTGATCCAAATTTGATGGCTTTCTTTAAAAACGAAAATGGAAGTACATGGATATCAAATTTTCTCCGTATGAATGAGTTGAAAGATCAGATATGTTCATCTTGGTTTGCTCCTGTTGGATCTGCAAGCGACTATCCTCTTCTGGCCAAATGGGTTATCTATGGGGAGGTGCGTACCACTAGCTTCTCCTTTTCCCTTTTTCTTTGATTTGTTCTTCTCATACTACTGTATGACAACATACATGTTGCACTTCCTTGATCATGTTTTCCTCCAGTTAGTTTGCAGTGGATCCTGTGCTGGCCCATCGGATGAAATATCTCCGTTGTATTCACTGTGGGCTACATTTGTTGGCCTATATATTGCGAACTTCGTTGTGGAGAGATCAACTGGGTATGCTTGAGATGTTTTATGCTATGTTTACTATTGTTGCTACATTGTATGTTGTCATGAATTTCTTCTGGGCCTCAACTTTTCTCATTTTGAGTGTTCTATATTTGTTTATTTCTCAGTGTTGTTTTGTGAATATTTCAGATGGGCTCTTACACACCCATCAATTGATTCAGAGGATGAAAAGCTGAAGCGACACATGAAACCAGACTTCCTGGACATGGTACCTTGGTATTCAGGGTAGGGCCTTCTACATTCTAACTACAACTAGTTAGATCTCAGATGAGACCAACAAAGATCATCTTTCTTTTTTTAGATAATGGAACAATAGGTCCCTGCCTCTACACCGTTAAAAGATGTACCAACAAAGACCATCTGACGTCTTCAATTTTGCTCTATGCAGGACATCAGCTGATTTATTCAAGACAGCATTTGATCTTATGGTATCTGTTACACTTTTTGTTGGACGATTTGACATGCGCATGATGCAGGTACGGAGTGTTTATTCTTGGATCTAGGCTGCTCCAAAATCTCTCTTTTTTATGCGTCGGGTTGTTCAAACATAATGATATGCACTTTCTTTTTCTTATACTTCTATGCATCCTCCTGTAGGCTGCAATGAAAGGACCGGCAAATGACACTCCAAATGATGACCTATTATATGACTACTTAAGTGAGAGGGAAGACCTTTGGTTTGACTTTGTTGCT
This sequence comes from Eleusine coracana subsp. coracana, assembly GCA_032690845.1. Taxonomy (NCBI): domain Eukaryota; kingdom Viridiplantae; phylum Streptophyta; class Magnoliopsida; order Poales; family Poaceae; genus Eleusine; species Eleusine coracana. The sequence continues at coordinate 520,723 of CM064430.1, forward strand.
GACACTGGTGATGGAGGGAATTCATCATACACAGTTGCTCGACTGTTAGCCCAGCCATCCATTCAGACTGTAATTGGTGGCTCTATGCATACTCTCCCACGTGGGAACTTACTTCTTATTGGCGGAGATCTTGCGTAAGATTATGCCATATTTAATTGAACTTGCCTCTTGTCCACTTTATTTTTAAGCCCATATCTGCAACACATCTCTATGTACTTTTGTTTGGCGAGTAGGATCACACAACTCACATCTTTTTAATGCCATATGTAATTTATATAACTGAAGATTGAAACTGAATATTAGAAGATATATCGAGGCTGGTAGCCACCTGGTTGAGTTTTGTCCTATTTATTGAAGCAAGTGTTATATTTATTTATCTCTGTACCAAAATCTAACTTCTATTGCCTGTGGCCACTAGTCATTTTTGTTTTCCTACCACTTGCCCCCTGAGACTCATATCTCTATTGCCTATTCATAGTGGTACACTCTATAAACTAGACAGATACTCCATTGTATATGTGTGTTATATATCTTTATCATTTTTTGGAATCCTACTTCCTATCATTGACAGTATGGGATCAATATCTGTATTGCCTATCCATAGCAGTACACTGTATAACTAGACAGTAGTTAACTCCATTATATTGATGTGTTATATATCTTTATCTTTTTGTGAATATATGCAGGTACCCAAACCCTTCAACATTTACATATGAGAAGCGTTTTTTTAGACCTTTTGAGTATGCTCTACAGCCTCCTCCATGGTATAAGGCTGAACATATAGCTCTGGACAAGCCTGAGGCTCCTCCCGGTGTCTCAAGGATGAAAGAATATGATGGACCACAGTGTTTCATAATTCCTGGAAACCATGGTATGCAACTTTCATGATTATAATCTAATATATCTCGTTATACTTCCTTTTATGCATACTTGATCAAGTATGTAAGGAGTGCCCTTTCTAAATCTTTGTTTCTTTTTGCAGACTGGTTTGACGGCCTGCACACTTTTATGAGATATATATGCCACAAAAGCTGGTTAGGTGGATGGTTTCTGCCTCAAAAAAAGAGTTATTTTGCATTGCAGCTTCCCATGGGTTGGTGGATATTTGGCCTCGATCTAGCTCTTCACGGCGATATTGATGTGTATCAATTCAAATTTTTCACAGATCTTTGCCGGAACAAGGTGCTTTTTTTCTTCGCTTGCTCATATTTTTTCTTTACTCTGGAACAAATTTGATTTCATTTGTCATTATTTCTGGATTCGAATGGTGCAGCACGTGGTGTTTTAATTGCTTCAGTCCTTCAAACACGTTTACTGGCTTATGTTTCCAGAACATCTAAGTTGCAGCTTCTTTTTATTTTCAGATTTCATTGATCTTCTGAATTTCTGAAGTATTGCAGGTTGGAGAGAATGACTCTGTGATCATAATAACACATGAGCCAAATTGGCTTCTTGATTGGTATTGGAAGGAGACCACAGGCAAAAATGTGGCACATTTAATTCAGGAATACTTGTATGGAAGATGTAAACTTCGCATGGCAGGGGATTTACATCATTTTATGAGACATTCTGCCACTCGATCAGAAAAACCTAACTTTGTGCAACACTTGCTTGTGAATGGATGTGGTGGTGCATTTTTGCACCCAACACATGTTTTCAAAAACTTTGAGAGGTTCTCCGGAACAACGTATGAATGCAAGGCGGCATATCCATCATATGATGAGTCTAGTGGGGTATGTTGTTCACAATCCTGAAAATAATCTTTTCTATTTAATCTTATTGATCAGCTTGTGCACAGTACTATCAAATTTGTGATGACTAATCTAATTTACTGCTAGATTGCACTTGGCAACATACTGAAGTTTCGCAAGAAGAATTGGCAGTTTGACATTATTGGTGGTTTTATTTACTTCATATTGGTATTTTCAATGTTCCCTCAGGTCAGTTCCATACTGCTGAAGTAGCCATTTTCTTCCTCAAACATGTTCATTATTTTTCATACATCTTAAATAATAACTGTTGATGGTTGTTGGTAACAGTAAACATTAACTTCAATTTCCTAATTTCTTTTGCAAACTGAAACCATCTATTCTTCGTTGTACAATTATTTCTCACTTTGAGAACATATCTCTCTTTTTAAGGTATTTTATTTTCTCTTAAAAGGTTATAGAACTATGTAATCAAGAAGCGTATAGCATAGTGTCCTGCAGATAGAAGCCACAATTTTGCATTGTCCGCCAACTAAAATCGATTTTTAGAGTGTGCACACCAAAATCTCAAACTGGGAGGCATCCTACAGATTATCTCAGCTTTCAAAACATATCCATGACATAAGATGGACAGCCAACACATCAAAGTGTTAGTCTTCAATTTCACCCAAGACAAGCTTAGAAACTGAGAACAGCTCAGTTAGTCATGGCCAACTGGTTGTTATTACTTTATTAGTACCCAGTTTACCACCAATAGCAAGCTATAATCCTTGACAAAGTTTACTAACTTGTAAGTTTAATGTACTGTCTTTTACTCTCCATGGACCTGCCCTAAGTTTTCTGGCTTATGTTGTATTTATCGGATAATAATTTATTTTTGCTCTTAGCTCATTTTTGCCTTTTTTTTTGGAAAGTAAAGTAATGACTGTAAATCTTTAGGCATCTTCATTGGCACAAAATTAGCCATCTAAAGCAAAAACTCATCTGGGCATGTCATATTTTCTTTTATACCAGCCTCAGAGGACTTCTTTGCATCTAAATCATTCTGTTACCCTTTATGTTCCCTTGGCTAGCTACTGGTACCTTGTCACTGCTTCTTTCTTGGCCTGCACACTACAACAACAACAAAGCCTTTTTATCCCAAGCAAGTTGGGGTAGGCTAGAGATGAAACCCATGGGAACCCAAAAAAGAAGAGAATCACGGTTCCGGCACGTCTATTGCTAGTCTCCAAGCACTCCTATCCATAGCTAGCTCCTTAGGGATATCCCACGCCTTCAGGTCTCTCTTAACCGACTCGTCCCAAGTCAAGTTAGGTCGGCCTCTACCTCTCTTAACATTAGCATCTCTCTTTAGAACCCCACTACATACCGGCGCCTCCGGAGGTCTCCGTTGGACATGTCCGAACCATCTCAACCGATGTTGAACCAATTTCTCCTCGATAGGTGCCACTCCTATCCTGTCCCGGATATCTTCATTCCGTATTCGGTCTCTTCTTGTATGCCCGCAAAACCAACGCAACATACGCATCTCTGCTACACTTAGTTGTTGAACATGTCGTCTTTTCGTAGGCCAGCACTCAGCACCGTATAACATCGCCGGACGAATTGCCGTCCTATAGAATTTACCTTTTAGCTTTTGTGGCACCCTCTTGTCGCATAAGACGTCGGATGCTTGACGCCATTTCAACCAGCCGGCTGAAATTCTATGCCTAACATCTTCATCGATGTCACCGTCCTTTTGCAACATCGATCCTAAATAACGAAATGTATCCTTCTTGGCCACCAATTGTCCATTAAGGCTAACGTCTCCATCCTCATGTCTAGTCACGCTAAACTCGCACATCATATACTCGGTCTTGGCCCTACTAAGTCTGAAACCCTTGCACTCTAATGTGTGCCTCCACAGCTCCAACTTCCTATTAACCCCATCCCTACTCTCGTCAACTAACACCACATCATCAGCAAAGAGCATACACCAAGGGACATCACTCTGTATTTCTCGTGTGACCTCGTCCATCACTAAAGCAAATAAATAAGGGCTCAATGCTGATCCTTGGTGTAGTCCTATTTTAATCGGAAAGTCATTGGTATCGCCATCACATGTCCGAACACACGTCCTCGCGTCCCTGTACATATCCTTGATGAGGGTAATATACTTAGTTGGGACTTTGTGCTTCTCCAAGGCCCACCACATGACACTTCTTGGCACTTTGTCATATGCCTTCTCGAGGTCAATAAAGACCATGTGTAAGTCCTTCTTTTGCTCCCGATATCTCTCCATCAATTGTCGCATTAAGAAAATCGCCTCCATGGTTGATCTTCCAGGCATGAACCCAAACTGGTTTTGCGTCACACTTGTCACTCTTCTTAGACGATGCTCGATGATTCTCTCCCAGAGCTTCATCGTATGGCTCATCAACTTAATCCCACGATAGTTAGTACAACTTTGAACATCTCCCTTGTTCTTGAAGATCGGTACTACTATACTCCTCCTCCATTCTTCCGGCATCTTGTTTGACCGAAAGATGAGGTTAAAAAGCTTAGTTAACCATACTATGGCTCTGGCACCTAAGCATCTCCATACTTCGATGGGGATACCATCAGGGCCCATCGCTTTACCACTCTTCATCCTCTTCAAAGCTTCCTCTATCTCTGTCTCCTGAATTCTTCTCACAAAGCGTCTGTTGTTATCATCAAATGAGTCATCCAACTCAAGTATAGGACCTTCCTCCTCTCCGTTAAACAACTTATCAAAGTACTCTCGCCATCTGTCCTTGATCTCCTCATCTCTCACCAGTAGTCGGTCTACCCCATCCTTGATACATTTGATTTGGTTGATGTCCCTCGTCTTCCGCTCACGGATCCTAGCCATCCGATAGATGTCCTTCTCTCCTTCCTTCGTGCCTAGTCGCTGATAAAGGTTATCATATGCCTGACCCTTTGCTACACTCACTGCTCGTTTTGCAGCCCTCTTGGCTATTTTATAGCCTTCTATGTTGGTTGCACTCTTGTCAAGATGTAGGCGTTTGAAACACTCCTTCTTCTCCTTGATAGCTTGGCCTGCACACTAAATCACCTAATATCACATGAAATGGTCAAATGGAATGACATGTGAATGTATACTTATGCTGTTGATTGTATTTCTGTTTCTTCCAGTGTAATCTTGTCCACATCTTGAATGAAGAAACTTGGTCTGGGCGTCTTAGAAGCTTCTCGAGTACAATATGGAATGCTCTGCTCTATATTTTTGAACACTCATATGTCTCTTCAGTAGGAAGTCTAACTTTATTGATGGCATCATACTCATTTGTACCATCGAAACTCTCACGGAGGAAAAGAGCTGTTATAGGCGGCCTCCATGTTTTGGCCCATTTAACTGCAGCCCTACTTTTAATGTTGTTGCTGGAGTTGGGTATTGAAATTTGTATTCGGAATCATCTGTTGGCGACTTCAGGTACGCCTTGCCAATCGCCATATTGTGGCATGATGCTCCCAACTGGTATCTGTTACGGATTTATTACAAACACATTTTTTTTTTTGCAGGTTATCATACTCTATATGAATGGTATCGGTCCATGGAAAGTGAGCATTTTCCAGATCCAACTGGTCTTCGTGCTCGTTTGGAACAATGGACCCTAGGACTGTACCCAGCATGCATAAAGTACCTTATGTCAGCCTTTGACGTCCCTGAGGTGATAATTATTTCTGAAAATTATACTTCAAATAACTTTGTATGTAGAATGGATCAGAAACTATCATCTAACCTGGCATAATTAGATTTATAAAGTTTCAAACTGTTATGTCCTATAATACATCTTTAACATACAGAAGTCTGTATAATGTTTTCTGTTTTTAAATCGATTGTAGACTTTGTTGAGTAGGTAATAACTTGTCGATAGCTGTATACAGGTCATGGCAGTGACAAGAATAAATATCTGCAAAAATGGGATGATGTCTCTTTCACGGAGTGTTCTGATCATGTACTACACTTCCGTATTTATCTATTTCTGGATCTTCTCGACTCCAGTAGTTTCCCTGATATTTGGTAGTTACCTATACATCTGCATCAACTGGTTCCATATACACTTTGATGAAGCCTTCTCATCACTGCGCATCGCAAACTACAAATCATTCACAAGGTTCCACATTAAAAAGGATGGTGATCTGGAAATATTTACTCTCGCAGTTGACAAGGTAAAACATCGTCCTGCTTCCTTCGCTCTCAGTGGGTCAGATTTATGTGGCCTTGTGATGTCTGATGTGAATAATAAAATGCGTGAACTTGAACATGTTGTTTTCATGAAACAGGTGCCTAAGGGTTGGAAGTTGGATCCCAAGTGGGAGTCAGAGGTACGAGGGCCTCATCAGCTCAGCCATCACCGGAAACACCCAAGCAAGTGGAAGTCAGCCTCATCACCAGACCCTGTCAGATCTGTTCGAGTCGTGGACCATTTCACCATCGAAAGAACCCGGACCCCAGTTACCAAGCCCTCTTTTTGATTATATACAGTGTCATTGTTCTAAGGAGTTGCTAGCTAGAGAAATCAACGATTATGCATACAGTCTGTGCGTAATTGCTGGGTTTTCAATCTCAGATTGAACTGACATAGATTGATGTAGGTTATCTGCCCCCTCTATACTGATTTGATTTGATTGATCTCCCCTCAAGCATTGTGACCTCTATAGGATTCAACCGTGTACTACTAGTAGTCGAAGAAATGGTAAATGTACTGGTACAGGAAGAATGTATGAAGAAAGCAAATGAGAAGGTGATTTGATTCATCAATTTACAAAAGCTGTGGCCCTAATCTCATCGTTTCTGGTTGCAACCGGTCCAGACATGAGTTGTGATGCTCCAGCCTGGTACATTTCCTTGCAATGATGGCTTGCACATACGAGTTTCATGAGTATATATGGTTCGTTGCGTGGGTGCTACTCTTTGGTACATACGACATGTTTCTTTTTTTCTACCCCAAAGTTGCTACGAGAACGCTTCAGTGCAGGTGAAGACCCCTTGCTTTGTTGAGAAAGAACTTATTGATAGGTCTTTTTTCTTTCTTTCTTTTTGAAGGAAAAAAAAAAGAAAGAAGACCAGCAGTAGCATGGCATCTTGCTTTGCTCGTCAAGTGAGCAAGCATCATCTTCGTTCTCCTGTCGATTGATCAGACCAGGCTATAAATTTAGACATGGTCATCGATGATCAGCAACATCTCTATAGTAAATAAAACGTATACTCTAGAGGTCGAGGAGAAGGCACAGATGAGCACGCAGCAGCCCGCTGCTCCTGGAGATGAAAGCAACGAGAAGCTGTTGCTTCGCCGAGTAGAGGAGGTGTCCGACGAGATCCACCAAGCGATGGAAATCAACCTGCCGTCTGACCCTATTCATGAGAGAAAAGACCTGGATGATCTCTCCAACGTCCTTGACAAGATCAAGGGCAAGAAGGCGTTTCTCCCCGAGAGCAAGAAGGAGTTGCTAGAGAAGCTGCTGCCTGAAATCGAGCGCACATTGCGGCAGCGAAGGCCGCAGCCGAAATCATCATCAGATGGCGGTGATGTCCTCGAGAGGAAGAAGAAGATGCTGTCGGCGGCAGGCTGCAGCCCTTTCAGTATGCTCACCATCACCAAGTCACCGTTGTCGCAGGAGAAGATCAATAGCAGGCAGCAAGGAGGAGGAGGAGGAGGAGGAGGAGCAGGCCGGAAGGTAGAAAAAGAAGAAGAAGAAGAAGAAGAAGACGAGGAGCAAGCAGTAGTGTCACTGAAGATGTTGGTGCGTCTGGGCCAGCACGTGCTGGAGCCGGAGCAGTACTACGAGTGGACGACGAGCTACGTGGACGAGAGCAGGATCTTCGGGTGGGACGAGGAGGCCGGGCAGGTGATGGACTCCCTGATCGACTTCCGGTTCCGGGTGGCGGCCATCACCGGCGTCCATGGCAGCGGCAAGACGGCGCTGGCGCAGAAGGTGTTCGTGCACGACAAGGCCAAGGACCACTTCCCCATCCGGCTCTGGGTCTGCGTGGGCCCGCCGGACTCCGAGGACAGGTTCAACCTCCTCTACCGGATGCTCGACAACCTCGGCCTCGACACCAACAGGGTTGAGGACGTCATCGTCGACGGCGCCGATGTAGTCAAGAAGGCAAGGGAAAAGGAGAAGGAGAGGATCCTCCGGGAGGAACAGACTGGTGTCGAGGACATGAAAAGGAAAGCTCGCGAGATCGTCACCGGCCATAAGTACAAGTACGATGACCAAGATGCCATGATAGACCAGGAGTTCAAAAGGCTGCTCAACCAGAAGATCGAAGGCAGCCTCGCCGTGGAGAAATCAAAAATCGGTATATATTCTTCTTCTTCTTCTTTGAAAAGAAAGAAAGAAAGAAAGAAAGGCTGATTAGTGATTCATGATCATCAAGGTGTGCTGCTCTACATCCTTCACATGACGCTGTCCAAGACGGGGTACCTGATCGTGTTCGACGACATCCGTGTGTACCGCGACGACGGGTGGTACAACAACCTGACGCTGCCGCCGCCGACGGACGGCGAGTGGGGTGACCGCCTCGCCTACGGCCTTCCCAAGAAGACCAAGCACAGGAACGCCGTGCTCCTAACCTGCCGCAAGGAGGACGACGCCAGAGCCATGGTGCGCACCGGACGCGTCTTCCGCCCGCCGCCGCTTCAGGTCGACAATGGCTGGAAGCTCTTCACAAGGGAGTACACACAGGCCAAGGACCTCAAGAAGCAGAAGCAGGTGGGGTCCACCGAGGACTTGCTCTTCAAGGAGCTGGAGGAGATGAACAAAGAGATCGTCCAAAAGTGTCTCGGCCTGCCCGTGGCCATCATCGAGGCGGCCAAAGGCTTCGCACTCTCCGACTTCCAGCCATTGACGGATCCGCCGCCGCTTAAAAAGGCACCACCACCAGCACCAGCACCAGCACATTATTAAGACCAGACTATTGGGAGTGCATGACAGCAGTTGAGTGTTACGAGATACTAAAGGAGTACCGATCATTGTCAGTACCATCTCCATTATTCTTTCCTTGAATCAATCCTTTTCCCTGTGTTCAATTTTGAGCTTGCACTTTTCGACGAAACAGGACTGAAAGCTAAATTATCGGAATAATAGGGGAGACAGTTAGTTGTTCACTATTCCAACGCATAATAGGATCGTCTTAACATATGAGCTGCGTAAAGTCTCGGCATCAAAGCTGCAACAATGTTGTTCTCTATATTATTTTTGTATTAGTTTGCTTCCCTGCTCTCAGCCAGTTTGACTGTATGTTATAATAAGTGAGACTGAATTGCATAAAGCTATAACTATTTGTATTATTGTTGTAGAAAACTACAACTTTTGATTCCTATTTTACAAAACTACAACTACTTTGACCTTTAGTTATAGAAACTATAACTTTAAAAAATTTCTTTCTGGAGTCACCGTGGATCCCATCTGTCAGTTTATTAGTGTTATTCTGTTTCTCACGTTAGACGCCATATCATCGTAATGATGTGAAAGATACCAGAACTGGCCCATACGAAACTCTCAGCGTCTCGCGTTGTCTTGCCTACGTCTCGCGCGTTGTCTTACCTATGCTGGGCACAATCCATATGGAACTGTCAAGATGCACGGAGCACCAGCCCATTGTTTTATAGTAAACAGGTCGTCAATTTTGTTCTACACATCATATTGCTTTTCTTGTTCCGAGAGCATAGAAAATACATGACCAATAATGTAATATATGATATTCACCTAATTAATCAAGTTTGGTTGCCTTGATATTTTACAGCCATCCAAAATACTGTCATGAGTATTTGTTAAAGTTGGCCATGGATTAGACTGTCAGATGGGATCCACAGTCACTTCAGAACGGAATTTATTAAAGTAGTAGTTTTTTGTAACTCAAAATCAAAGTAGTTGTAGTTTAGTGAAATAAGAATCAAAAGTTGTAATTTTTTACAACAATGATAGAAATAGTTATAGTTTTGTACAATTCACTTATTAAGTGATGGCCAACTCTAGAGGTCAGGATTTTTATTTCATTATCTAAAAAAAAAGGAAAAATCAAAGCCAGAACATCCTAAAAGTCTCGAGAAATATACTTTTGGAATCTATTTTTAATAAATTATATAGATAAAACAAACCAAATGATAGTTTAGGGATTATCCGGACTTTGGTCATATTTTGCTTGGCATCGTTTGAGTCTATATATTTATCAAACATTTTATTATGAAAAACTGGATAGCTAAAACACCTCCAATTACAATCAAAATAAAACAGACATTGATGAATTCATAAGACGTATGATAGTGCATATCTCAGCACCATTTTACAACAAGAATCAATATGATGAGTGACTGATAAACAGATACTGGAAAAAAAAATATAGTATATTTATTACTGGTCGATGACGATGAGCTTTGCCTTTGCGTCCCCTGCCTGGATCTGGTACATGTCTCCGAGGCCCATGTGCGCCATGAGGAACCATACGAGCGTGATGAGCTCGGCGCCGCGGCTGAGCTGTCGGACGTGCGTGCTCCCCCTGCACTTGCCGGCGGCGAAGGTGAGCATCTCGCGCCACACTCCGGTGATGAGCGTCCACATGAGGTCCTGGTCTTTGATCGCCCTGAGCGCCTTGGCCAGGATGACGGCGTCGAACAGCACCGACTTGCTCTTGTCGCCCTTCACCATGGACGGCTTCTCCGTGGTGTTGACGCTGAGCAGCATCTCCCTGGCGTCCTTCTCGAACTCCAACTCGAACTGCTGCTGCGTATTATTGGTGTTGGTATTCCATGACGCGGCGGCGAGAGGGCCGAAGAATCGGCGCGCCTCCTCGCACGTGTCCCGGTACCGGAGCAGTCCGATCCCCGCCGTCGCCGACAGCATCTCCGGCTGCTTGATGAGCAGGTACAGCATGTACTCCGACAGGGTCTTGCTGACCGGGCGCTTCCACGTGGCGTCTTCTCCCTGCACGTCTTCCGTGTCCTGGAGGAGGCACAGGTCCGTGGCGATGTGCCACAGCAGGAGCGACTCGTCGAACTCGCTCTCGTTCCTGTCCACGCTGTCCATGATCACCTTGAACCACCTCATGTCGTTATTATTGTTGTTGTCTTCTTCTTCTTCAGATGGAGAGATAATAATGGGTATGCCGTCGAGGTCTTTGTCCACGTTCTTGGCGAGGGCGTCCATGATCTCCTCCTTCTTCTCGACGACGACGCGCTCGCCGCGGCAGTCGCACACCTCCTTGAGCTTCTGCTTGGCCTCCTTGTCGTGGACGTGGAGCAGCTTCTGGGCCTCCTCCTTGAGCCCCGTGAAGATGAAGTCGAGGAGACTCTTGTGTCCTTGCTTGTTTGGAGGCTCGATCTCGTGGCGCTTGATGAAGATCAAGTCGTCGACGATCTCCTCGACGCGCAGCGTCTTGGCCACCGTGTGGAGCAGCCACCACCGATCCGCCGTCGGGTAGTAGCTGGGCTTGTGCACGCAGTAGCTCACCAGGTTCAGCTGCGACGTCTTCCCGGCCCACCGCCTCCCCAGCATCTTCATCACCTTATTATTATTATTATTATTATTATTCTCCCTCCTCCTCTGCTTCTTGGTAATAAGCTTATTGGCCAGCCATTGAAGAAATCTGCTGGTGGATCTCTCCAGCTGGACGGTGACGCGGTTGGAGAAGAGGAGCATGAGCAGCGCGGCGGAGTCGAGCACCAGCCCTCCTAATAATAATGCATACGTGATGGCCACGTCGACGCGTTTGATGCCATGGCTGGCGCCCTTGTGGAGGAAGAAGAAGAGGAGGAGGGACGCGAGGAGGCACCCGGAGCAGATGAGCCGAAGCACCCACCCGCACCGCGAGTGCGCGACGGGGCCCTTGGTGTACACCATCTCGTAGATGTAATTGAGCTCCACCTCAATGACCTCGAACGCCTCGCCGGGATCCTCCCTGCTCAGGAAGAAGGCCTGGCTCCGTCGCCGCTCCTTGAAACTCAGGATCAGGTTCACGAACAAGCGCCGGTACGTGAGGAAGAAGTCGTACGCGCGGGCTTCCACGGACTTGTCGCTCCGGAGCACCAGCTGCTCCGTCTCCTCTTTCTCCGCCTGCTGCTGCGCCGTCGTCGCGACGCCATTGGCGATGTCGATCTTGACCACCAGCCCGGACCTCTTCTTCCCGTCGAACTCCGTCATCAGCTTCGCGTAGTTCGGGCCCGGGTCCGGTGGGTCCAGGATGTTGTCGCGGAACCCGTCCACGCTTCCCGAGTAGAGGGAGAAGGTGCGCTCGCCGTACTTGACGACGCCCGCCACGAACATGAGCGCCGTCGCCGGGATCATCGGGTTGTTGCCGCCGTGGACGGAGCAACCGAAGATCACCAGCGCGGAGAAGAGCTCGAAGAGGAGGCCGATCAGGTGACGCAGCCACAGCTCGTTGTCCTCCAGGGAGTAGGCCGTGATCGTGTCGGGGCCGCCGAGGTGGAGCAGCAGGAACGGCGTCCAGAACGCGAAGATGATGGGGCTGCTGCTGCTGCTGCTGCTCGAATTGCCACCGCTGTGCTTGTTGCTCCATGACGATGATGAACTATTTCCGATGTTGCCCATGTTGTTGAGGAGGAGGCCGAGCGCGAGGTCGGCCACCCAGTCGGCGAGGAGGTAGCAGGACCACACCAGGAACCGAGGGAACGGGTGGGAGGAACGCTTGCGCATGGGGCCCACGAAGATGAGCAGAACCTGAAGGAGGAGGCTCACCAGCACCGCCACACGGATCTCCCAGTCGCTGTCATTCTGCGGAACAGGAGGATTGAAACCCATCCTCCTAATTATTCTGTCTTTGCTCTGCTGACCATGCATATGCACATGATGTAATCAGTGAATCAATCACTACTAATATACTACTTCCTCCGTTTTACAATATAAGCATTTAAAAATTTATCTATAATATAAACATTTCTAGGAATAAGACAAAATCTGGTAAGTTGTTGGGTAGGTGGAGAATTGATGAGGTAATATGAAATGAAAGATATATATGACTTTTTCTGTGTTGACTAAATATGTGTTTGAATCCTAGTAATCCTTATATTATGGAATGGAGGAAGTAGTGTATGTGCACATGAGTGAGTAGTAGTTATTCACTGGCCGTGTGCAGGCACGTGCGTGTATTTTCTATGACCGCGTCTTTCAGTCCAACCAACGACCCGTTATAATATTCAGTTCCTCATGCTCATGCATGCATGGTGGACAAATGACTGATGCGCTATTCTAAATGAATCAACTCTCAATAATTAACTAGCTAGTAACGAACACTTGTGATGGCCAGATCGATGGCGAGGGCACTCACCTGTTTGTATCAACGATGCAATTATTAGCTTCGTCTTCGCCTTTTCAATTCGGCGCCCTTCATTTCATCCCAAAACTGAACTCTGCTCGACCATGCAATGTGTGGCTTCTTCCGCAGTGCAAATATGTGCCTGCCCGCGCGCAGGCTATATATCTACAGAGGTGTTCTCTTGGATGTGTGCTGTCATGACTGCCCTTACCACCAACGAGGCAACGACAGATGGAATAAGTCTTTCTTTTCTCTCTGAAAAAATAAAGTAAAAGGGTAAAGCCAAAGCGACTTCATCGATCGGTCGGCATGCATTATGGATTGGAGACAGAGGGGAGTGAGAGCGGAAGTCCGATCCTTGCAAGGAGAGCAAGGCACGAACGCACAGGCAATATTTGTCGCTGGCTGGACTGGACCATTCTCTTTGTTTCTTCTCCTTTTTCTTGGCCGTGTGGCGGACGCTGAAGAAAATGCAGGCAGCAGCCTTTGTAAATTTTACGACTTTTGGAACATGCAAACCTCTCGTCCCTTTACATTTGTGTAGCTACTAGCTAGGTTCTGGTTTGGTCGGTGCAATTCTGGTGTCTGCTTGTTGTCCGTAATATTTTGCTTCGTCGAGGTCTGACGTGGCACACAGTCTGCATGAGGAAACGGAGAAGCCGAGGCAGAGGTCGAGGTCAGGCACGTCGTACTCTGCTCTGCCCACGAACGGCAGCGACCACCAGTCTCCGGCGTGGCTCCACCTCCATTGGCAAGTCGCTGTGTCGAAGCATCAGTAGGCTCCATTATTTGCCCGCGGATTGAATTTAGCGGCATCACAGAGGACGGCGTCGTCCAACTCCAAGCAGATGACACACACGGGAGATGAGCAAACCGCTTTCCTTTAGCAAACTGGGACTCTTATCTGCATTCGGCCTACACAGAAACGGCCAGCCCATCGACAATTTTTGAATTCGTTCCGTTACAAGTTACATCCGCGTCGCCCGCCCCCAAATCTCGTTCAAATCTCCCTCTTTCTCGTTCCCTTCTTCCCCCTTCCCTTCCCTTCCCTTCCCTTCCATTCCATCCAACAAACAAGAGCATTCCTTGCACTGCAAACCCGATCCGTCCGCCATGGCCGCCCGGGGCCCCCGCACAGCGATGCTCCACAACAACGAGAACGAGCCCGCCAGCAAACGCCTGCGCACCGCCGCCGCCAACGGGAGGCCCCCGCTCGCTGCAGTTTCCCCGGCGCCACCGCCCGTCGAGGAGCCCATCGTATTCTCCGGGAGGGAGGACGTCCAGGCTCTCCTCAACGAGAAGATGAAGGGCAAGAACAAGATGGACTACAAGGTTCCAACTCCCTTTCTCCCCTCTTCTTCTTCTTCTTCTTCTTCTCTTTCCGCTGCTGCAAAACGCGCTTCGATTTTCTACTATCCATTTCAATTCGACTGATGAAAGGCAGACAATATGGAGATGCATCCACCTGATGGTTTACTACTGTCCTTTTTTAGATTATGCGTAGACGGTTAGTTTGTCATTGATAACTCTAAGTGACCGCCAATAATACTTGTGCAAACTAATAACTGCGAACAAGCCGTATTTTCAAAGGGACCAGAACCAGAAGTGCTGACATCTTGGCTCTCCTAATTCATTCCACAGGGGAAGACTGAACAAATGATGGGATACATCAAGAAGCTAAGGGCATGTATCAAATGGCTCCTTGAGAGGGAGGATGCAGACCTCGCTCAAATCGGGAAGCTCACTGCTGACCTCCAGGCTGCAGAGACACAACACTCCGAGAAAGGTAGCATTTCATATTTTCTCATATCGGGATCTTATAGGACAGAATTTATTTAGTGCATTATTACTTTATAAATTCCATTCTGATTCACCTTTTCTTGCACCAACTAGTGGCTCAGCAGCAGAAAGTTCTACAAGAATCAACAGAAATGTATAAAGAGATTCAGAAACAGAATTCTTCTCTAAAAGATACTGTACTCAAGCTGCAAGCTGAGAAAATGGTGCCTGGCCTGTGCCTTTGTTTGCCTTTCATGCAATTCATTCACAAGTGTTGTGTTCTTATAGTAACTTTACCTAAATAAAATGCAGGGCCTCCTGAAGTCTCTTGGGGATGAAAAGGAAGCAAAGATTGCTGTTGACTCTTCTCGGAATGAGATTTTGGATGATCTCAAAAAAGCCCAGTTGGAAGTAAAACGACTTAATCAACAGGTATTAGTTTGTACCTTTTGTATAGTTTTATCCTTTTCTTTTGACTCGGAAAAGAAAAGGATAGTTTTATCCTTTAGTTTGTACAAACTAAACTATAAGTTTGTAACTTTGTATAGTTTTATCCTTTTCAAACAGGATTCTTCTTCAAAATGTTTTTTTTTATTAATGCTTGCTTTTTCTTCACTTTGTGTTCCTTAGGTCGAGATGCTTCAGAAAACAAATACAAGTGCTCAAACTTACAACGAAAACTTGCAGAAGTACAATTCCGACCTCCAGTCAGATGCAAGAAAGAACGGCGATACAATAGCAAAGCTGCAAACGGAGAAGAATACTATGCTAGAAACAATGAACGGTCTGAAAGATCATGTTAACCGTTTAAAGAACCAGCTCGATTTGTCAAAGGCAAGTATTTTAGTTACATCCTCAGTTCCTTACAATATGTCCTCTTCTATCTGCCAACATTTTCTACTAAATGTTTCAAAAACTGTAATAATGCCTTAGTTGAAACTGATGTTGGTTCTTTTTGTAGTCCTTGCAAACTGAAGCTGTAAAACAAAAGAATCATTTATTGAACGAGGTTGATGGTCTTAGAAGTGAGCTTCAGCGTGTACGAGATGATCGTGATAATAAGTCAGCTCAAGTAGATTTTCTGATGAGTGATCTAGGAAACTATAAGGAGTTGACTGAAAAATCTGTTGTGGAGTTAGACAATTCCTTAGCAAAGTCTGCGGCTCTTGAGGTATGATTAGGTGCTCTATATCTTGATTTTTATCAACATGAATCAGTTTATCTAATATGCTATAAATGATGTAGGAAACATTCTCATCACAAAGAGAGATGATGGAAACATTAGAGATTAAGCTTGCAGCTGCTATTGAGAAATTAAAGGTGTGTACATGCCTGTTTTTTAGTAGGGTGCTGAGCACATGTTGTGTTATATTTTTGCAATTACTTGCCAATCTCTAAGTATTTTGTTGTATTGAGTATGGCCTGCCATAAAATTGTTTTTTTTTCTTATTCTACTTTACTTTATAGATGTCTGATTTAATGGCCACAGAAGCTATGACCGAGCATGAGAAACAAAAGAAAATGCTGACTGACCTTCATTTACGCCTCAAAGAAGCTGAGCAAGAGATTATGGATGGGGAGAAGTTGCGTAAAAAATTATGCAACAACATACTTGTAATATTTCTTATCTTGAGCTCTCAGAACACAACATAGATTGTGATTTTTGAATAATAATTTTTTGTTTTGCAGGAGCTGAAGGGCAACATTCGGGTGTTCTGTAGAGTAAGACCTTTACTATCCAATGAATCGCAAGCTGTGACCTATCCCAAAGGTGGAGAGAACATGGGTCGTGGTATTGAGTTGATTCATAATGGTAAAGTGATATTTACTATTCTGTTAATTACTTGTGCATTCTACACTTTAATATATGTTCCCTCTGTATTATTTATGATGTTTTGATTGTATTTGTTTAGCACACTTTAACTTATCTGCTGCAGGTAATGCCTTATTTATATATCAGTGGGCTCTTGTTAGTACCTATTGTTGTCAAAGTTAAAATGTTTTTTTTTAATTTGTGGACACAGCCATGCCTGGGAGGGAATTCAAAGACGCTCATGTTTGTGAATCTGTCCCCGGACTCATCTTCCACAGGGGAGTCTCTATGCTCACTTCGGTTTGCTGCTAGGGTGAACTCTTGTGAGATTGGCATCCCTCGGCGGCAAACACAGATGCGTAATTATTCACAATGATGATACATGACATGATAATCGTATTGTTGCCTTTTTCTGTCAACTGTGAAAGTGTGAATATACTCATTATTAAGACTTACATCATCCTTCCTTCTATATATATAATTCAAATAAAGGCAGAACACCTGCCAGTTTCCCATAAATAAGAAGAAGAAGAAAAAAAAAAGACTTACATCGATCATCCGTTCAATAATTGAATTCAGTTAAGGCAGAGAGTTGGTGAACTAGGCCATTCTTGCCATGAGCTCTTGTAGAATGACCTTGGTGTCCGCGTAGCGTTCGCTGATCTTTGAGTCGTCCTTTGCGGTGACGGCCTGCTGCATGTTCTCGAAGCTGTCGAAGAGTCTGTTGGCGAGGTCGACGTAGGGCTGCTTGTCGTCGGCGGCGACGGCGGTGATGAGCTTGTCAAAGTCGTAGTACATGAAGGTGGCCTTGAGGCGGAGGTACTTGTTGACGTAGTTGGATGCGTCCTTGCCGAGCAGGTCCTCCAGCGCCAGGAGGTCGAATGCCGTGCTCCGCAGCCTGTACGCGTGCGCCGCGAAGCTTGGCCCGATGTCCGCCATGAAGATGCCGTTCTTCAGGAAGGAGCGCGTCCCGGTCTCGGCGTTGTTGATCTCCTCTGCAGCTCAATTTTTGTTTTTTCATTATTATCTCTTTACTAGTACTCTTTACTCTTTATTAGTAGTAGTAAATTAAATCCTCCAGAGGAAAGGAACAACTCGGTTGCTTACTGTTTTTAATTTTGCGCACGGGCAAGGGGAACTCGGTGAGCCACCATCCGTTGTTGGCCGGCTCCTCGTCGGCGTCATCATCTGCAGCGCGAGCAGGAGGAGGAGGAGCTTCCTGCTGAAGGAGGACGGCGGTTGCGGCGGCGAGGCCGAGGCGGAGGCAGGATGATCTCCTTATGATAGCAGGCTGCTGGGAGGACGCTTGGCACGTGATGACTGGCCGCCGCGGCTGGTGGTGGTGGCTGCTGCTGCCGGAGATGGCCGCTGGTGCGTTGAGGCCGGAGAGATAAGTTGCCATTGCTCTGGGGTGCGGGGAGTGGAGTGGATAGCTCGCAGCGCGGGCTGTCCAACGGCCAAGACAACAACTAGGGACGCGCCGCCGTCCTTGTCTTGTGTTTGTCAGTTTGATAAGGTTCGTCCACTCACTCAGGATGAGGGAGGATTTTGTCAGTTTGCTTTCTTTCTTGCACTAGTTTGGGTTGGGCTTCATTTTGCTCTGGGTTTTCCTTGTCCGTCTTACCACACAACGGGCCTTAGAAAGAGTTTGCCAAGAAATGAGCCCAACCCGATCCAGCACATCGCCAGCTGTTTTCCACGTGCCAGGAGGTAGTAGTGCTGATGCCTGTTGCAGGTGAAACGACAGTTTTTATTTGCTCTCATCAGGATTCAGAGGAATCAGAAATCAGAGAGGATGGGCGACGACGCCGGCGAGCTTTTACTGCCACCACCTGAACTTGTTCTCCCTCGAGGTCAATGAGTCTCTTATCCCGATCCAATCTGGACCGTTCAGTTGCTCATACAACAATTGCAACGCATAGATCGCTGTCAGCTCCACTGCTGTTGTCTGCGTGTGGCTCGTGCTCTTGTCTCGGCGCGCGGTCGTCACGGGACACAGCCAGCAGCCATTGTTGAGCCACCGAGACGAGACCAACCACAACCAGGAAAGAAGAGGAGGCGATGCCGGGCTGCTACGTGGGCAAGGCCACCAAGATCTTCCTCGCCATCCTCGCCGTCCTCGCCGTCGTCGGCGTCGCCCTCGCCTTCCGCGCCGTCCTCCACCGCTCCGCCAAGTCCGCTCCCACTACCACCGCCGCCCAGCCCGACAACCCCATCCAACAGCCCGGCCTGCCCGTCCCCGTCCAGCAGCCCGCCACCGCAGCTCGCCCGCCACCGACGCCGGCGCAAAATCCAACCTTTCCCACCCCGGCCACCGCCACCTTGCCGCCGCCACTGCCCGTGCCTGCTCTGCAGCAGCCGCCGCCGTCTTCGCCTCTTCCGGTGCCCACCCTGCAGCCGCCGCCGCCGGCAGCAGTCGACTCGCCGGTGCCCATTCTGCAGCCGCCTCCGCCGGCATTCCCGTCGTCGCCGCCGCCTCCTCCGGCGGAGATCGCGACGCCACCGCCACCAGCAGAGATCGCAGCACCTCCGCCGGCATTCCCGCTGGCGGCGCCGCCCCAGGCGTTGCCCTCACCTGCGCCGCCGGCCCCGGATGCGCCGAGCCCGACGGCGTCCTGATGCTGTCGCTGATTATCGACCGACTCTGGTGGTCTCTAGTCGCAGTGCAGATTAGATGGTGAAAGGAATGAATTTGTTAGAGTAACACCTGCTGATTCAGTTTATTATCACAGAATTCAGTTGCAATTTTTTTCTCTCTCTCTTGCTGGGGCTGAATCCATCAGGATCTCGCCGATTCAATTTTCATCTTTCATCTCCACTTTGTACCCAGTTGTTTATACTGTGCAGAGTAGTAATAAAACTTTGCTGCTTTCCTTTCCTTCCCTCAGACTGATGTAGTAGTATTCCTCCAGGGATTTTTTTTGTTGTTGTTATAGAAAACCGCGACCTTGACATCTGCAATGTCATTGAAATGAAATGTAAATTCGTCGTCATTGGGACATGGTCTGATGCATGTGTCACTGGCCTTTGACCACCTTGGACTCCTGTTGCGGATTTCTTCTCAATAGGCAGATATTGTACCCAGTGTTTTTTTTTTTTTCCTATTACCCCCCTTTGGTGCTAGCAGATGCAGTTGTAAAGGTTCTCTCTCTGGTGGCCTGCAACTTTCTTCGTTTCACTGATTATTGGTAGGTACAGTAGTAGCCACTAAATTTCATTCTACTTTTGTGAAACAGCAGCTCACCATCATGTCCCTAAAATAGGCAAAACTATACGCCTGCGGTCGCAATAGCTGAACTACGACAGCAGATGCAGTCTTCATAGCTGAACTGCAACAGCAGATGCAGTCTTAATAACTGGAGTGGGACAGCAGATTCAGTCCCGTGCAAAAAGACGAATGTCTTACATTTTCATTTTTTTCTTAAAAATGCTTGACTGCATTTGATGTCTTGTTTGTCGATACACGGTAAATCAGAGGACCATGCTTTGCTTTGCTACATCCCTTGGAGGTGGAACCATGTAAAACTCATTGTCCAGACCAGGAGACTCAACAAGCAAGGGGTGGGGGTGGGTGATTCCATCTGTTTTCTTTATCTTGGCACAAAGGGTTTGCTATTGTACTTCGTTTCTGACTAGTGGAAGAAAACAGAGCAAGTTGGGATTTCAAGCTGGACGGCGTAGGAAAACAGAGCAAGAAATACACAAAGCCATGTGATGTAAGCAGCTTCTATGAACCAATGCAGTGCAGAGACACCTGTAAACGGAGATGTTGTATATACAAGGTGTGCTTGAAAGAATGTTGATACCTTTATTCGTTCGACAGAAGTCAATAATGCGTACACTAATAAATGGAATACTACATTGTACCAGTTGTAGCAAAATGCAAAGGAACACAATCAACAATTTCTTCACTGCTCAGATATGGCCATGGCCAAGGCCATCCCGAGGGCGAGCGCCACGCCAGCCTTGGCCGTGGCAAAGCTTGTGGCGTCCGACGATTTTGGTGCTGGCGCCGCCGTGGGGGGTGATGACACGGTGGGTAGCCCGTCAGTAGTGGTAGTGGACGAAGGTGCCGGTGTGGGCGCGACGCTCCTCTGGTGCCGAGGAGGCTTGTTGCTCGGTTCCGGCGGCGGCGGCGATGGTGACCTCGAGCTTCATGCCGGCGGCGCTGCGTGCCCCTGGCACGCTGCAGATGAAATTGAAGTAGCGCTCCCGGCGGCGGCGAGCTTCACGGTGGTGGCGCCGCCGGTGTAGGACTTGACGGGGTTGCCGCCGGATGACCAGGCGTTGTACCCGGACTTGGTGACCTCGACCACGTCGTGGGACGCCGCCTACTTGAACGCTGCACGCATAACAAGTTGACAAGTTCAGATGATTGGTAGGAGATCGCCTCGAACATACTACTCTATCATGCTGCACGAGAGATTAAGTGTACGTGTACACAATGTGGCGTCCCACGCGCCGTTGCCTCCCACCGGGTAGTCCACCGCGCCGGCGAGCTGCACCACCGCCAGAGTCCACCACGGCGAGGATGCCTACGTTGGCCATTGTTGCTTGCAATCTAGGAGTATTTATCTATCTGCTGTGGTGTGGAGAGCTCACTAACCGAACCGATCCTGAACTTGTTGAACTCGCTACCTGATTGAGCTCCTCAGTTGTGTAAGGACTGTCTCATACTGCCTTATACATAGAACATACACAGTTTATTGAGAGGAGGAAAAAAAAAAGAGAGGCGCAAAAGTTGGAGATGGAAGGTAGTGGTCGCCGTCGGTGTCCTGATCATGATCGACGGCCTGATCGATTTGGTGGTCGGACAGACGCGCAATTGCTTTGACCTCACCTGCATATACCTGTTCAGTTCAGTTGGACCTCACAAATCAGTACGCGGACATTTGCATGAGGTGCCCAAAATCAGCAAGTCACCGCGCCGAAAACACGCCCCATATCTAGAATACAATAGAGAGTTACGCGTCTTTACATTACGAAGAAGAAGAAGTTGCTCAATAACCTTACACAACACACCCCGCGTTTATAGTGATATGATATATACATATAATATATCTAGTCAAAAAGTCTGTTTGGAATTATAGCATGCTGACTGCTCGAAAAATACAACACATATGTGTGTATATGCATGTTTATGGTGATATGCATGAATGTTTGCAAGCTCAGACATGCCGGTAAAATTTATTGGATTTTTCCGATCAAGATTTTGGACTAGCATGTTATTTGTCACACTCTGTTTCAAATTCCGGGGGTTCATCGAATATTTGTTGCCTCCATGAAATATTCAAACTTCTACACTCCAGATTGTGATATACTCCCTCCATATTTTTAGTGTTGACGTTCCGACAACTTAATTAAGTCAATATTGAACTAAAGTTTGTGTCCCGACGACAACAAAAGAAATCCGGAGGTAGTAGTATTTTAAGAACCACCCGAACTGGCATGTTAGTATTTTCATCTGAATTACTTGCAAAAATAAAGTATTTCACCTGAATTGAAATGTTTTTTTTTTGTCTCACCAGTAAGTAAGCGCTTCACAGAAATGCAGCGCCAGCACATTTCACGCTAAATGAGCAATAGTGGAGTGTTTGGTATAACGCAAGAACATTATTTCATTCAATCTTGCATTCACATTAACATGGTTTCATTTTGTCAACTTCTGGAACACAGAGCAAGAAACAGAGGAGCAATATACTGCTCGGTATATCTGAGCATTCGGGCCGCCCGGACCGACCCGACCCGACCCGTTCAAAGCACGGCCCGGTTAAGCCCGGCCCGGTTAGGCATGCCGGGTCGACCGGGCCGGGCCGTACCGTGTTTCGGGTCCAGACCTGAACCCGAGGCACGGCCCGTCCAGAAGCAAACGGGTCGTGCCAACCCGTTAAATCGTGACGACCCGCCAACCCGTTAGCACGAAAGCCCGTTACATAAAATACATCAGTAAAAACTCAGAATTTTGAGAGGAATCCAAATATCCAATATTTCAATCACAAATTCTAAGAATTCAGAGATGATCCATCAGAATTCAGCAAAAATGATCAATAACATGCTAACTTTATTGATTTGGCTGCCTCATTAAAAACCTTGCTATTCAAGGGAAAAATAGTACAGCCCTAATATAGTGTTCAAAGTGACATTTCACATATTACAGACTCATGCATCAACAACCACAGGAGGCTGGTCATCCAGATACATGTTTTGAAACTTGTCTAGCAGGTCTTTGTCCACTACCCTATGCTGTTGTCTTTTATCTCCTAGCTCCCAGTCCTTCACGCACATCAGTGTCTCCACCGTTTCACTTGTCAGGGAACGCCTCCGCTCCTCAATAACCCTGCCAGATAGACTAAATGCAGATTCCGAGCTAATAGTAGAAACAGGGACAGTCATAACATCCTTTGCTAATATGGATAGAACAGGATAAGTTTGTTTATGTGCATACCACCAAGAAAGAATGTCAAACTCATCATTAAAATCACCAATGGTGTCACTATCAAGATAAGCATTCAGCTCAGAAACATGTACAGTAGAGACTGAAGGGGAAGCACCAGCAGTGAAGGATGGTGAACATTCATCATCACCAAAAATGTCATCCCATGCAGTTTTTTTCTTACCTGTGCCACTTGGCTGTTGTGCTGGCCTATGTAATCTAACTGCACCAAACTTTGATTCATACTTGTTAAACATGGAAGTTAGTTCAGCATGAACATTCAAGTAAAATGTTGAGTAATCAGTGCCAACATACATAGATAACCGTTGAAGTAGTTTGTTAAAAATTTTCATCTTAGCTCTAGGATCCAAAACAAAAGCAAAGGCATAAAGCATAGGAATATTCTGCCAGTATTTAAGAAACTTTGACTTCATAGGAACAACAGATTCTCTAAGCAATGCATCATTTTCAAACCTGGATAATTGCTTAGCAATCAACAAAATATGATGCAACATAAGAGGAGCAGTAGCATAGTAAACACCAGAAATGGCAACTGTAGATTCATGGAATTGTTCAAGGAATCCTAGAATTCTAGAAGCAATATACCAGTGATCATTTGTCAACAATGGTCTAGCACCAGCAGGAACTTCATATTTAGTTGTAATGTAAACACCAAATTCATCTTTATATGGAACCAAGTGTTTTAGCATTAGGTAGGTAGAGTTCCATCTTACATCCATATCTAAGCCAAATTTACGAGGCCGTTTATCAGATGCAAGACAATACTGTTTAAATGAAGCAATGCGCTGGTTAGAAGAATTTAAAAAAGATATTGCAGTTCTGAAATCTTCTAGATAGGACTTCAATCTCTTTAAGCCAGCTTTAACTATCAGATTAATAATGTGGCATGCACATCTTTGATGCAACAAAAGAGTACAATCAATATAACCAGAAAGTTTTGGGGTTAAAGATCGCATGGCAGAAGCATTGGCAGATGCATTATCCAAAGTAATAGCAAAAACTTTATCAGTCAACGAATGAGCATCTAAAACAGCAGCAATCCGATCAGCAATATTCTCACCAGAATGAGATACATCAATCAAAGGTAAACCAATGATTTTTTTCTGCAAATACCAATCAGAAGATACAAAATGTATAACCACACTAAGATAATCCTCCTTAGCATTACCAGACCAAATATCGGAAGTAATACAAACAGAAGAGACATCATTACTCAAGATATCTATCAATTTAGCACGCCTAGAATCACAGTATTTGAAAAGATCTCGTGTAGTTGTGCTCCTAGATGTACGAGTAAATTTAGGATTGTGAGCCTTGCGAATATATTCCTCAAAAGCATCAGTTTCACCAATACCTAACGGTAGATCAAGCCTAGCTATCAAGCGAACAAGTTCAACACGAGCAACTTTCGGATCATACACCCAACCACAAACAGCACCATCATCAGAAACACCAAGCATGCTTTGGGTCCTACGAGTACGTGCAACTTTACTAGTACATGCCAGTTGATGCCTAGCTAACATCCATGTACCTTGATTAGAGGGCGCTTTTAGTTCTTTCTTACAAATTGGGCATCGAGCACCATACCTTTTCTTCACGCCATTTACCTCAGTGCACAACTCCTCGAAGAAAGTCCAAACAGTCGAACTGTTTCCCCGCCCTCTCTTGGTTGCGGCGGTGCTTGAAGAGTCTGTGGGTGTGGGGGTAGTGTTCGTGTCCGCATCAGTGCCAACGTCCGGATCAATACCTTGCATCTCGAAGTCATAGTCGATGGAGGTCGGATCCAGAGAAGAAGATGGCCTCTGAAAAAAAATGGAGGGCTCGAGCTTGACTTGAAGAACAACTAAACATAAAAGCTGAAAAAACTCGAGAAGGGGACCGGAGTTACCTCCATGTCACGGCAAGCCGGCGTCGCGTCGAGTCGGGGAGAGCCGGTGCGTCGCGGATCTGCAGCAGACAGCAGGAGAGGCGGGGTCTCGGGGTCGGGGCGGACTGGCGGCGGCGGACGTCCGGCTTGAGGCTGACTGGCGGCGGCGGATGCCCGGCCCTCGGCTTGAGACGGAGTGGCGGCACGCCGGCGTCACGTCGAGTCGGTGAGAGCCGGCGCGTCGCGGATCTGGAGCATATACAGCAGGAGAGGCGGGGTCTCGGGGTCGGGGCGGACTGGCGGCGGCGGGGGGGGGCTCTGGTAGTCTGGTCTGGTGGCGGGCGCGGCGGCCTTGCGGGTGGGGTGAGGGATGGGGAATGGCCGAATGGGATTAGGGTTGGGTGGGAGCAGTTATATATTCCAGCACTGGACTGTTGTTGGGTTGGGCCAGGCTTTGCAATCCGTTACCGGGCTTTTTACCGGGCTTGTCGTATCCGGGCCGGTCCACGGGCCGGGTTACGGGTTTGATGGCCAGCCCGAGGCACGGCCCGCACCGTGCTGCGGGCCGACATGAACCCGGCTACTACCGGGCCGGGCTGTGTCCGGGCCGTTCTTTCCGGGCCGGGCCGCGTTTCAGCCCGAAAAGCCCGGCCCGTATGCTCAGATATACTGCTCGGTAGTGTACCAACAAAAACAGAAAACACCCATAATAATAAGCAGGTTCTCTATTTGCATATCTGGCGCGGCGCTCATTGGATTGGGCGTCGCAAATTTGACGCTGGAGCACATGGTCCGACGTGCATGTCATTGACACATGAGCACACATTAGCAAGAGTCAAACTGTCAGGATTCAGAAAGATAGACCATTTGTGAAGCACAAAGAAATACAAGTGCTGTCCATGTAGTGTGGAAGAGTATATGTATATATCATTATTATTATTGGATCAAGAATATAAACAATAGATACAGGTACTAGTCATGTATAGAGAGAGAGACAGAGAGAGAGAGAGAGAGGATGGTGGGCAAAATAATGGAAGGAGGAAAAATAAGAATAACACAACGCACAACTTAGACTCTCCGCAACAATCGTCACGTCTCGCCGGACAATACAATAATTAATTAATCCTCTGCAAAATGAATGATGCGTGGGTGTCACGATGATCCGAGAGGCCTCACATGGCCATGGCCAAGGCCACGGTCGCGGCGAGCCCCATGACAGCCTTGGCACCAATCATCATGCCACCGACGCTGGCGGCGTCAGAGGACCCGGGCGGCGGCGCCGCCGTGGGCGTGGAGACCTCGGTGGAGGACGGCACGGCCGGAGCCTCTGCTGGAGCCGGAGTGGGGGCCACGCTCCTCTGGTGGCGAGGCTTGCTGCTCTTGGTCGGCGCGGGCGCGCCGGTGCCGGCGGCGGCGGCGACGGTGATCTCGAACTTCATGCCGGCGGCGCAGTGGCCGGGGACGCCGCAGATGAAGTAGTGCTTGCCGGGTGTGGTGAGCTTGACGGTGGTGGCGCCGCCGGTGAACGACTTGATGGGGTTGGCGCCGGAGCAGGCGTCGTAGTCAGCCTTGCTGACCTTCACCACGTCGTGGGACGAACTGTACTTGAACGCTGCACACAAAGGATAGGAAGGGACAATGATGAGCTTCTACATACTCAGCCAAGATCAAATGATCAAATTGAAAAAATGATCGAATTGAAAATGCATGGAAACAAAACTACTAGTATCTTACAGATGCTGTCGCCCTGGAGGATCTTCTGCTTGGCAGCCCAGGCAGCGTACTTGGCACCGCTGGCGGCGTCCCATGAGCCGTCGCCTCCCACAGGGTAGTCGGTAGCGGCGGCGGCGAGCTGCACTGCCAGAACGGCAGCGACGAAGAAGATGGCTTTGCCCATTACTGCCATCGTCTCTCACAGATTCCTTTCTTCTTCTTCTTCTGGACAGATCTGAACTTGTTTATTGTAACTGACTGATCGATGAGCAAGAAGAGAGAGTGGAGGAGGTAGCTGATGAGGTGTTCCTGCGAACCAGGCAGGCTTGTTATATAGGAGAAGAAGAAAGAAGAAGAGAGCATTTGAAGGTGGCGGTCGTCAGAGCCTACGCCTGATGAGTGATGACAGATCATGGAGGCCATGCAGGGTTGAAGGTGACTGGGGTTGGTGGCCAGACGCGGCTATTCTTTTGACCACCACAACAACCGTAGTACTACCTTACCTTGCATGCCGCCGATTGTTCCATAACAAATGCAGAACCGCAATGACCTTCCTTCCCCAAAACATTGCGAGCCATGTGCAGCAAATATTTTATAATGTCAGCCAAACAATATGTAGCTTAATAAGTTAACATGATTAGAGGGGGCCTGCATTTACATTTTTGAAATCCGTGGCTTCTGGTTGGTTGGGCATGTTTGTTTACAGGCTCCCACGTTGTTTCGGAGACTCGAAAAGTTTAGCAACAACTAGCTGCCGTGTTCATGGCCTCCACACACTACTTTTCGCGCGGTGCTAACCGAAAAGCGTTGGAATGATGTTGCTTTAGATTATTATCAATTTTTTTAGGCGCTTGCTGGGAGGCATGCAAATGCAAGCCTTCTTCTTTTGTTATATAAAACTGGGAAGAACCGTCACCAGTTCATCACATTCAGTTAGTTTGTGTGTACAGCTGATGACACGCGTTCAGTTGCTTGGCGGTGCTAAATTTATCTACACAATCCATGGCACGATGTGTGCATTACATAACATTTTCAGATACATACGCTTTCGGATGCAGAGACAGTCTGTATGAACCTCTATCTTCTTCATAATCTGGCTGCATTCGAATTTAAGGTTTGATTTGGTAAAGAAACAGCCAAATCAATGGCCCAAATTAATAGCGTAAATAAACTAGGAGATGGTTTGATTTGGTGTAAGATAGTCATGCATGTGAGTGGCATCGGTTCCCGTGAATGAACCGTCAACTCTCTCTTGGATGGGAGATGATGGAAGGACTTGGCCATTTCTGAGGAGCCCAAAGATTCCTGATCAGAGTTGTTAAAAAGAGTTGATGATGATAAGGGTGCTTCATCGAGGCAATGAGAAAACTGTGCTGTTGGGGTAATGTTGTTTAGTTTATATGCATGTGGGGGTGGTTACCACTTGCTCGGGCAGTATCCATGTGCCGTTTGCCTTTACCTTTCATTCAGGTCCTCCAGTACTCGCGGGCACAGCTTGCAAAATGAGAACAACGAAGGTGCGGTGAAATGACAAGCACTTCGAGTCAAGTCTTTGTGCCACTATACCATTGTTTGTACTGTTGCTTCCAACAAAAGGTTGACTAATGAGTGATTGTTTAATGATTGTTCAGTTTAAGACGATACAACGTTCAACTCTTTATCACTTTTAGCCATAATATAGATCATTCTCTCCGACATATGGGTCCAGCCGTCCAGGCCCATCTTTTGTTTGTAACTGAAGCGTGGACTTAGAAAAGATTTCTCCGGATGCCTAGCTAGCGTTTCTTAAATAGTGGATTGATCTAAACACTTTGCCTTTTTAACCTGAACTTTCGTCTCCATCAATGGTCATATTTGTCATTATTTTATATTTTTAGTTTTATCTCAATATAAAAGAGAAAAGACTCAACCAAACATCTTTAGTCCACATCCCCAGCTTCAAATCCATCCATAGATCTCTGCAGCTTGGTAGTATGAGCAGCATCACAAAATGTATTGATTTTTTTTAGTTTTGCAAGCTCTGCCAAACAAAAGTGAGTATCCAGTTATCACCTAGTTAGTATTCAGCTCATCATGGGGTTACTTGGCTCTGTTTTCTTGTCACTACTCTTCATTGACACTATGATGATGCCTCCAGTAGATCTTCAAATACTGAAATTTAGGAGACGTCCTCGCTACCTCACCACCACCCTCCGTTGGAATTGAAGCTCCCTGCGATACTCCACGGGTGACGATAACCACCTCCACCAATGCGGCGGCACATCACAATTCATACCGCCGGCCTGCCGTGGCGCTTTGCCGCCATCTGTGCTGCGTCCATCATGGGCTGGCTGATAATAGCCCAAGACAATCCAGCCATTTGAGTGGAGAGGTGGTCACTGAATTTATTACTTTGGGCGGAACCTATTGGACTGGTTTCACAAGCCCAATTGGTTTATACTCACTATTGTCATATACTTATTGGTTTAGTATTTTTTTTAAAAAAAAATCTCTTGGTTTATTTCACGTGGCCCCACTACATGCTCATAAAATGGCGCATGTACTATAGTAGATGGTTACTCAGTTTTTTTTTTTTTGCTGCAAACCAATGAACCATCCGCTTAACAATGTATCAACAAATAAAATACCACGGACATATTACATGAATGAATTGTAGTAAGAAGAAAAAAGGGTGGAGAGAGAGAATGGAATGGAAATCTCAGTACGAAGAAAAAAAGCGCGGCCGGGCTTGATCAATCGATCAGTCGATGTAGACGCCGCAAGTGTCCCTGATCTCGCCGTCGACGCCGGTGCGCACACCAGCTCTACCCATGTTGATCATGGCGACTGCGAAGTCGGCGAAGAAGGTGTCAAGGTAAGTGGCGTTGTTCATGAGCTGAACGTAGGCCCCAGTAAGGCTATCTTCCAGCAGCGCGGCGTCGGACTGGAGCAGCGCCTGGTGTGCGTAGATGGACTGGTAGTACCCGGTGTCGAACTTGGCCGGCGAGACCGGGTCCAGCGGCTGCACGCTTGCCACGTTGTCCGCCGGCGTGCTGCACACCGTCGCCAGGTTCTTGGCGTACGCCGGGTCCATGGTCGGGTCCACGTCGCCGGCGCCGGTGAAGTTGTACAGCCGCTTCGAGAAGGACGGGCAGTGCGCTATGCCGAGCGTGTGTGCGCCGGAGAGCACCACCATGTCCTTCATTGTCAGGTTCTGGACCGCGAAGAACTGTGTCAGTACGGTCACGTTGCCGTCGGAGGGAGGGAGGAACTGTAGTGCCTCTTCCAAGATGGAGACGTTGCCGTCGCGTCTGCCGGTCTCAACCTGGTAATCAGGACCCTCGCTCTGCACCCATCCATGATCATGTTATTATTTATTAGCAATAGTTGATCATAACTACTACTAGTATTTTTAGTATTGAGACAAACTAAATGCTTACGAAGTAGACTGCGTCGCGCGCTGCCATTGCCATGATGTCGGCGCAGGAGACGATGAGAGGGCAGGTGGCCTCGATCTTGGCCTTGATGTCTTCGATGGCCTCGTACCCGCGCACCGTCGAGTTGGGGTCGGCGTCCTGCTCGGAGGTGCCGTTGTGGGACTTGAGCATGATGGACGCGTCGCACCCGCGCACGAAGCAGTCGTGGAAGTGGAGACGGAGAAGCGCCGCCGGGAGGGTCACGTCGGCGGCGAACTTGGCCTTCAGCTCCGCGCGCACAAGGTCCTCCACGCCGGGGCACGTCGCGTTGTAAAAGTCGTACTGCAGGGCGCCGTCAGCGCGCGCGGTGACCGCCAGCATCGTCATCAGGATCGCCGACGACGCCACGGCGACAAACGACCATGACTTATTGGAGGCCATGATTATTGCTCCTTCCTGATGATGATCGAGCTTCTCTCGATCGATCGATCGATCTCTTGGAGAATTGGATTGCCTGCGATGCTGGTGATGACGATGGCTGCAGGGTGCGATGTTATTTATAGCCGTAGTAGCTGGGAAGCACTAGCAACAATTCAAAATGATTTCTTTAGTTGGGACGTGAGGGCGATCGAACAGGGAATGTTCTCTTCTCTGTAAGGGTTGACCTTGTTGCTAGATACGCAGTTCATGCATGGCATGAACATCAGGACATGCACCCCACTCCTTCCTCCCATCATGTGGCCAATCACCACAACTACTCAAGGTGACAGAGCAGAGCCGTTCAGGAGGGGATGAATGCAAACCATCTACTAGTCGCCGAACGGGAGGGGAGTATAGGAGGAAAACATAATTGCCCAACTAGTCGCCGTTTCATTTCTGCTAGTATTATTTAGCTGTAGTATTAATCATTTTCAGAACCTACAGAAAATGCCTAGTTGGTGAGAATTAATTTCCTCCCTTGCTATGCTGGATAAAATTAAACTGGACTCATGTCTAGTATTTGACTTTGTGATGTAGTCTAAGTTTTTTCTATCATCATTGGAATGGTTCCACCAAATTGGTCTGATTCATGAAAAAAAAAGTACCAAGCTAAGTGTTGCTGCCACACGCAAACGAACTGGAGCAGTACCAAATAAAATGCATGGTACCACAAGTACACGAGTTACCATTTTTGACAGCTGTTTTGGACGAAGGCCAAGTGCGGTCAGTCGCAGGCATCCAAAATCAGATGTGTTTGGCGCTCTGCTTGCTCTCGGTAGTGAGCTGCTGGATTTGATGTTTTTGTTCTCATGTTTCCTAGCCTTCAATCAACTGAAAGATTTTATTTTTTGTTACTTTGTGTTTTGATTTTTTTAGGATTATTATCTATATAATAATTGTAAATCATTGGAGTTAGATCTGATGGCTCAAAGTGGTGATTGAAAGCTGCTCAAATTTTTAATTAGCTGAAAATTAGCAAACCCCCTTTGTGTTTATGTACCTTTTGTTATTGTGGTTCCCTTAACAAAATGTTCTTGTTTTATGTACCTTTTGGTCCTTCTTCAAATAGTTATAAGAAGATTTTTTTTTTTGGATCTAGCACAGACTTTATCTAGTATTTGACTTTTATTATGTGTGTATAATATAGTAATATATGTTGCGCGCATCTGGAAGAAGAATTATGCTCAATAATTGTAACTGCTATAC
Organism: Eleusine coracana subsp. coracana; assembly: GCA_032690845.1. Lineage (NCBI taxonomy): Eukaryota > Viridiplantae > Streptophyta > Magnoliopsida > Poales > Poaceae > Eleusine > Eleusine coracana. The sequence goes on from CM064430.1 coordinate 552,441, forward strand.
GTTTGCATTGGTTGCAACTTCCAGTTGCTGAACCATCCATCCATCCATTCATGCAATAGTACTAAAAACTACACGGTTTTCGTACAAAAATGAAGCGAACAATCCATTCATGCACCATAACGGTCTTGCGCAGTTATTAGTGCACCGAACATTGTATTTGAGCAGAGCTGACAGTGGTGAAGTGAGTTAACTCCAATAAGCAGATTTTTTTTTGACAGGCAGCACGGAGGTCAATAAGTTGAAAAAAAAAAGCACGATAAATATTTTCAGAGATAGGAGCTAGGCAAACCGGTGGTTGTTCATTTATTCAGGATACCAGCACTTGGGCAGTTGCCCCAATAGTGCAGTGAGAAATCATATACAAAGCAAACTGATGCAAAATAAAGGAATTTACACACGAAATCATGCACAAGTTGAGTCACAAATTTAAGAAGGAAAAGCAAAGCAAACCCACACGGGCGAATCATCAAACACCGTGCAATTGATGAAAGGGCCTCAATTCGAATGAAATCACTTGCGGTCGCAGAGCAGAGTGTGCTGCTGCTTTCTGTCTCAGAGCTCGAAGAGGAACCCGAGGAGAAGCGGCGCGGCGAGAGCGAGGTTCAATAATAATCCGCCGTTGAGGTAGTAGGTCCTCGCGGCGGCGTTGTTTGAATTGTGCGGCGGCGACGACGGGTTGACCTTGGAGCAGACGTTCCTGATCTCTCCCTTATGGTGCGTGAGCGCTCCGATCTTGCTCATGGCGAGGAAGGAGGCGGCGAAGTCGGCGAAGAACTCGTCGTCGGAGGTGGCGTTGGCCTGGGTCGAGACATATGCTTTGGTGGCCGGGTCGAGCAGCAGCGCGGCATCGGTGGAGAGGAGGCCTCGGTTCCCGGCGACGAGCTTGTAGTAGTCGGTGTCGAAGGTGGTCGGCGTCTCCGGGTCCAGGTCCACCAATTTGTTGCTCTCGTCGCCGGGCTTGCACTGCCCGCGCAGGACCGTCGTGTAGTTCCCGTCCAGCGTCGGGTCCGACTCCGAGCTGCTGCCGTTCTGCCCGCCGTACAGCCGCGGCGAGATCGTCGAGCACCGCGCCTTGCCGATCGTGTGCGCGCCTAAATTTGTATTTTTTTCAAACAAATAATTTTTTTTGAATTCATTGGGTCCATGATGATGAGTTCTTGTAGAACTGGGCCACATAGTACATATGGGCCAGCAGAAGAATGGAAGTAGAAACAATGGGCTGTACTGTACCGGAGAGGACGGCGAGGTCCTTGGCGGTGAGGTTGAACTTTGCGAACTGCGCGATGAGGTCGCTGATGCTGGCGCCCGGCGCCGGCGTGTTCGCAGCCACGTCGGCGGCGACCGATCTGTTACCGTCCTCTCGGCCAGTCAGCAGAGGGATGAACGGCCCTTTGCTCTGTCATCAATATTACCATATGCATATTATTATCAACAGATAAATTGATGAAGCATCACCGATAGTATATAGCATCAGAGTGCATGCAGCTAGCACGTATATATCTATATGTACCAGTCTGATGGAGTCTCTTGCTGCGAGCGCGAGCGTGTCTGCGCAGGACACGACGCCTGGGCACGCTTCGTCGAGCTTGGCCTTGATGGCGTCGACGACCTCGTACCCACGAACGCCCTTGTTCAGCGGCGAGTCCTTCTCCGCCGTGTTGTTGGGCGTCGAGTTTAGAAGGATGGATCCTTCGCAGCCGCCGACGAAGCAGTCCACGGAGAAGAGACGGAGCACGGGGCCGGCGAGGTCGGGGGATTTGGCCAGGATGGCACTCATCTCCTTCAACACGATCTCCTCCGCCTGTGGGCACGTCTTGTTGTACGCGCCCAACTGCAAGTGACCCTCAGCACCCGGCAAAACGGAGCTAACCATCATCACTACTGTGAGTACAACCACTGCTGCTGATGCTCTTACGGCGGTGGCCATCTTCCCTGCTCTCTTGCTTCAGCTATGGCAGATGATTATTGCCCTTATCGATTCGATCGATCTCAACAAGATAGATACACTGACGGTTCTTTTGGGTGGTATAAATAGAAGATTGATGACAGCATGTAACGATCGTTGACAAAAGAAAAATGTTGGTTCATACGTAGCTCGCGAGCAGCAAGTACAAACGTACTCCCTGCCGTGCGTGTGTAGTACTCCAGTCTATTTCTGTACTTGTGTCTATCAGCTTCTTGCTCTTGCATCTGTACTACCACGAGAGAACCCCACGATATATAGAATGTCAACGGCTCCAAAATTTAAAATACCACACATACGAGTATGTGTCTTTGGCGATAAGGTTACCTGTCTGTTTAATCTTATTAGGAACATGTATATGTATAATATTGAATCAGCAGCGGCCAATTGCTGCATAAAATTCAAACAAAGGACCCATTGCCTGTACAATATATATATAGGGATAGCGCTAGGTCAACTCTGATCATTTCAGTTCAGTCTTACATACATAGCTCTCCAAGGCCAGCACATCATTCAGAATATGAAAGCTACTCGACTTTCACCCGCCGCAAAATTTATCTCAAACTTGCTACTATTTTATTTTTCAAATGAAAGCGACTTCTCGATCATACTTTCTTTAAGGTTTGATGATATTTGCCTTTGCTGCGCTTGAGACATCAGCAGCAGCAGCAGCTACACTGTTACTACGGAAGCTGCAATTTCTTCTCTCTGGTCTGTGGGCCTTAGCTGGGCTTCATTTCAGTCCCCAGCTATAATAGTACTCCTGTCATTCTTAAATTATTGTTGTCATTGACTTTTTTAGTTAATTTTGATCATTCGTCTTATTTAAAAAAAAATTAATTAATATTATATATATTGTCATAGTTTTTTTTATTATTATCAAATAAAATTGAAACATAACTTAAAAATTTTACACATTTTAAAAAATAAGAAGGTGCGAAGGTCCTCTACTTATGTTATTTGTTTCCAGAAAAGGCGGTAGTAAGTAGGGGAACGAATGTAGCACATAATATGCAAATGTAAATCCCCACGAGAATACAGAAGTGACCAAGAAGAAACTAATAATGTACTACCATATATGCTAGTGCTGCTACCACCTTTGTCGCGAAATGAAATAATTTCTGAGAATGAATCTGGACAAGTGTCTGTCAAGATTCATAGTCAGAAATGCTTACATTTTGCGACGAGATTGTACGTAGTACCTAATGAACTAGTACAGCAGTTGACAACAAATTAAATTGAATAATACAGGGTGTAATCGAAACGGTAATAAGCTATATCACGCACAGAGATACAGAGCAAGACATATTAAGAACACATCCAAAAAATAGTGTACTACCTAAGCTAACTGGAGTTGACGACGTTGCACTGTTTCCTGATCTCCCCTTGTTGTCCGGTGAGCACGCCGATGGACGCCATCTTGACCATGGACTCCGCGAAGTCGCGGAAGAAGTGGCCGTCGTACCTTCCTGAGGCGGCCTGCAAGACGTACGCCCTTGTGAACCTGTCGTCGAGGAGGCACGCGTCGGACCGGAGCAGCCCCCTCCTCCTCGCCACGTGGCGGTAGTAGCTGGTGTCGAACCTGGCGCAGCTTCCAGGATCCAGCTCCGCCGCCGCGGAGGCGTCACTGGTGTTGGTATTGCATCGCATCCTGAGCCTGTCTGCGTACCGGGGATCGAGCTTCGGGTCGGTGCTAATACTGCAGTTGTTGTTGTTTGAGTCGTAGAGGCGGTCGGCGAAGGCGTTGCAGTGCGCCTTCCCCAGCGTGTGCGCGCCGGAGAGCACGACGAGGTCTTTCACGCCGAGCCCCTTCGCCGCGAACGCCGCGATCATCTGGTTCACGTCCCCCTGCAGAGGCGGGAGCTCGCCGCAGTTGGCGGCGGCGGATGCGCGCCCGTCGCGGCGGCCGAGGGGGACCTGCCACGTGGGGCCCCTGGCCAGCTCGACGGCGTCCCGCGCCATGAGCGCCAGCACGTCGGCGCAGGAGACGACGCCCGGGCACGCCTGTTCGAGCTGGGACTTGACGCGCGCCACGGCGTCGAACCCGCGGAGGCTGCCGTTCGGCAAGGCGTCCTTCTCCGCCGCCGCGTTGTTGTTGGATGGCGTCGAGTCGAGGAGCACCGACGCGTCGCAGCCCTGCACGAAGCAGTCGTGGTAGTGGAGCCGGAGCAGCGCCGCCGCGAGGTCCGGCGAGGGGCGGACCATACGCGTCGTCTCCAACCGCACGATCTGCTCCGCCTCCGGGCACGTCGCGTTGTAGAACCCGACCTCCAACTGCCCTGCCGCATCAGCGCCGCCTGATAAGATTACTGCTAGCGTCAGCACTACTACAACCACCATTGCTGGTGCCATGGCGCCGGAGGAGCTCGTCGTCGCTGCGGCGGCCATCTAGCTACCGGATGACAGGTTGCCGTGCAGCAAGTATAGAGCACGCCGGCCAGTGCACTACTAGTACACTGTGCTAGCTGTGCTCCGACGGGCACTGAGATGGATGCCCACTGCGCCTATGTATACTACTGCCACTACATACTGTTCTTCCATCCTGGCCCATTACTAAATTAGTTTAACCCTCTCTATGTTGTTCTATACTCTACTCTATCTCTATGACAACGTACGATGCAGCTTCGATTCTTGCACAAGATCAGTTGACTTTGCTGGATTTTAAGTGCCTTAGCTTGCAGCAGAATCTTTGCATTCGCTCCCGACGGGCTCTTAGCTTGTTGGGTGGCCGGTGATTTTGGGATTACTTTGACCACATATAGCGCATTAGCTCTTGTGTCTTGTGTGGGCCTGGCGTCTTAATTAGCCACCTGTCCACTCTCATCTTCTTTACCTGCGAGCTAGTGAAGCTCTGACACCGCCCACCGCTAGTAGTAGTATATCAGATTCACGTAGCAGCTTGCCACTAGTTTACCACACGCGTATGTAGACACGTCTACACTGTTCGTGATCGTGGCCTGGAATCTTGAGTTTCAAATGTCAAGCACTCGAGCAAAAAATATATATATATAACGAAGAACACGATGCCATGTGAAACCAAGCTAGTCACACAGTAGATTGCCTGCGACGTGATGCTCATCGTCGCGGAGTGGGATCTCAACGAGACCCATGTTCAGTTAATTTTGTCACTCCATGCCCTGCCATATGTATAACCATTCAACATTATTGCATCCACCCAACATGTGCATATATATGTCCCTAGGCACTAGCTAATTAGCTATGCGTTGCACAGTTGTACAAAAATTATTTACAAATCACAAGACAGCTCCATTCAACCATGTACCATGCACCGCAAGTCTAAGCTATTGTTTCTGTATGGTAACTTCAATGCAACCCAAGTTTTGAATTGGATGGGATCGTTCTGGATGGATAGCGTACCTATGGGCTATGGATGAGGTGGTGGTACATGTATCTTTGGTTAGATTTCGGGAATGCCAAATCAACATGCATGCTTGCTTTCTTAAAATGTCGTATATTATGTTCATGTATAACTCAAGTATTTTCCAACATAACCCCGCAAAAAAATTATTTTCCAACATAATAGTATGTTTATCAACAAACCATGCTAATTAGTATTAATCATTGCTACTACTAACCATATTTGAGCTCTTCATAATACTGACAAAATAAACATGTAAAATAATAATTATCAATGGCTATTAATATTTATTTATAACAAACTGATTAAAATTTTCTAGTCTAAACTAATAGCTACTAATCATCATAGTTGAGAAATAATTAGCAAAGTTAGAAACGTTGTTCGTCTTTTTATTTCTTGAACGAAATGTTATAATATCTTGATAGAATATCCTCAGAATTTATATCATCTCATCATGGACAAAAATCGTTACACAATTTAGGGGCGGAACCTACGCGCGCGTGTGGGGAGGGGGGCGTAGTCCCCTGGAGATAGTCAACAAGCAGCCATGTCCAATGTTTTTCTCTGAAAAGCAACCATGTCTAATGTTTTTCTCCAAAGAAAAAAAAACTAGTAAGGTTGCAAAAATATGTCAAAGGGCCTATTGGTCTGCTAGGATGTCAAAGAGTCTACTCCATTCCACTTATCTCAAAGCCCAAGAAATTAGGAATGGACCACTGAAATAGCATGTGCTTTGATGGGCCTGGATGTGTGCCCTAGACAATGTGATAAAGATAAATCATATTGTATTAATAAGGAAATAAAAGTACTCCATCCTCTAATTTCATATGCATTTGGTTGCTGAAGTAGTAAATATCACACAGGCCGTGCACTAGAGCTGATGACTTATAGGAACTAAAAAGTCGCCCAATGCAAGTAATATCTTGGGCCCTATGATCATGAGTAGTAAAAAGATGCATGCAGTTTTGTTAATTGTTTGTGTTACTCGTATAACCATGAAGCCTTATTTTGTTTGCTGAAGTTTCATACTTAGGTGGCGAAAACAGAGTGGAGTATTGTCTTGTAAGCACAGGCACTGAGTTCAGTATCTTGTGCAGCATGCATAGAGAAGAGTAAAGAATGAGCAAAAGCATGACAGAAGCAAGCTACTAATAGTAATGTGTCAGTATTACACACCAACAAAGCAACATATTGTGTAGAGTACTCTTTTTTTTTTTTTTTTGCGAGGAGTGTAGAGTACTCATATGAAATGAACGTATATGAAAATGTAGTATTTTATTATTTTGTTATTGTTACATCATGCATTTGAACGAAGTAACACAAAAGAAAAGAAAAAGGGAAACTCTACATCATCAGTTACACATACATGTATTGGTGGACGACCAGCATATACATATTATGTACCCAGGCAGCTAGCCAGGCAGGCAGGCAGTGTCAAATCAAATGAACCAAAAGCTTTCAACAAAGAAACTTCACACATAATAAATTCAATTATAAACCAAGAGAATTAATTAAAGCCTCAAAGTAAACCATATAGAGTGGAAATGACGATGAATTAGTTGTTGACGAGGTAGCACTTGTTCCTGATCTCTCCCTGGGCCCCGGTGAGGACGTCGACGGTGCTCATCTTGACCATGGACTGGGCGAAATCACTGAAGAACTCGTGTACGAAGCGTCCCGTGGCCTGGCGCTGCACATAAGCCCTGGTGACGGGGTTAGCTAGCAGCTGGGAGTCGGAGTGGAAGAGTCCCCTGCGCTTGGCGACGAGACGGTAGTAACTAGCGTCGAAGCTGAGGAAGCTCCCGGGGTCCATCTCGTTAAGCGTGGTGTTATCAGCGAGGCTCCTGCACCTCGACTTGAGCCTCGCCAGGTACGCCGCGTCGAGCGCCGGGTCGACGTCGGCGTCGTTGTTGGCGCCGGTGAAGTTGTAGAGGCGGTCGCTGAAGAGGTTGCAGTGGGCGGTGCCCAGCGTGTGGCCGCCGGAGAGCACGACGAGGTCCTTGATGTCGAGGCCCTTGGCGCCGAACATCTGCACGAGGCGGGTGAAGTTGGCTGTTGGTGGAGGGAGCTGGGTCGTCTCGTTGGCCATGGAGACGCGGCCGTCGCGCCGGCCTAGGGATACCGGCCATGACGGCCCGTTCGCAAGCACCACGGCGTCACGAGCCATTAGAGCCAGGATGTCGGCGCAGGATACCGTGCCTGGGCACGCCTGCTCGAGACGGTCCTTGATCCGCTGCACGGAGCCGAACCCGCGTAATGTCAGGTTCGGCGTCGCGTCCTTCTCCGCCGTGTTCGTCGGCGTCGAGTCCAGAAGCACCGAACCGTCGCAGCCCTGGAACAATTTTTTGATTCTATATTCATTCATCTCGAGATGCATGATGATCAGCCGACTATATAGTGATGATGAACTCGGAATAACAATGTATGTACCCTGACGAAGCAGTCGTGGAAGTGGAGACGAAGCAGCGGACCGGCAAGCGACGGCGCCTCCTTGAGGATCTTCACCATCTCATCCCGGACGATCGCCTCCACGTGCGGGCACGTGTTGCTGTAGAAATCCATCTCCAGCTGGCCTCCTGCAGCCATGGCGCCGCCCACCGAGACCAGCAGCACCATCATCAACGCCGACATCGTCCTGCTCCTTATTCTGCTCATCAAAGAGCTCCACGCCATGTTGTTCATCTCCACTTCTTTATACACTCTCTGGCTCAGTCACAGAGGAGAGCTGATGATCGAATTGAGAGAGACCCTCTCAGCTCTGCTTGCTGCTCTCCGCCTGTGCCTGTGGGGATGAAGAAGACGGTATGGCCCGGTACCTGCTTATATAGCCTCTACGTACAGTCGCGTTAGCGTTTGCCCGTGACGGCCAACCAGGTGATTACACCACTAATAAGTACTAATTAATTAAGTTGATGAATGCTTGTCTGTAGGCACGCATCCCACTTCCCTCAATATTCTAGCTATGACCTTCCAGTTCAGTTTGAGTATCCTTGACGACCACCTTTGCTGCTGTGCCACTGCCAGGTATCTTAATGTAACTACTACTGTGTTGCATAAGTATTTCGCACAATCATCACACAACACCTGAATCTTTGTACTTGTTGCAACCAAGACTGTTCAAAGTTATTAATCTCGGGAGGAGCATGCAATGATCATAGTAGCAGGTTCAGTACTCTTGCATTTCCTTTCAGACACCGTTAATCAATCCCTTGATGTCAAAGTGAGACTGAATAGTACTGTAGTAAGTAGCAAGCGCAGTTCCTTTCAGACAAACCGCCTCTACCAGCTCACCATGTGACGTGCCGACTTCGCGGGAGCAAAGGCAAATGGTTTCATGGTCCCTATCCCTGATTACTGCACGCTTGAGCTGCAGGTACCTGTGCCATGTTACTTACTACACATCATATCCCAATCAGTGGATGATCGACTGAACAGCTATGGCAGGACCAGGAATATTAGGAACGACGACAACGATCCAGTTCCCTCATTGCAGCTTGCTGTTTGCTGGTAACCTCTAAAAATGATTATTACTTTACAGGGAGGCAGGAGGCTTGAGAGCATGGAGACAGAACTGATTGCACACTTTCCTAAACTACTAATTAATACACTAGTTCGTGGCTGTCTCTTCAGATACGTGCCTTCAGAAGAGAAAAGACAGGTTCATGGCAGTAAGAAGTACTACGCAGATCAACTTGGAGGGTGAGAGCCAAGCAACAACGAAGTGTTGCAGACCATCCGGATGAGCGTCGAGCGACCGAAAGCCCGGAGGCTCACGTTGGCACCAGCGCCGGCTGAGTGTTCGGAGAACTCGGAGACGACGGCGGTCCTGGGGGTAGTGGCGTGCTCACATCAAGGGAAGGTAAAGCCGCTGGGGTCTAGATTCTGGGCCTTAGCCGACGAGTTGAGGTCCGATGACGAGGACAAAGGTCTCGACGATGCTCCGGCGACGCCGGCAGTCTTGACGGTTCCGGCGCCGAAAGCTGCCGCGCGACGGGAGAACAACAAGGTGGTAAGTGCTGCTAGCCCAGTATCTACTAATAAGTTGTCTTCGTCCCATGGTAAGAATGCAGGAAAAGGAAACTGGACGCTGGTGAAGCGACGGCGAGACACACGGCGTGCTTGGATTCCCAAGCCTTGGCAGGGGCCTTTACCGCTACCTCGAGCGACACCTTCCAGTTCTTTCAGCGAGCTGTTTGCCCAAGCTACGTGGAAGCTTTCTAGTCAAGGCAGATCCTCTGCTCTCCGTCACCGGAAGCAGGCTTCAGTGTTGCCGGAGTTGGGCGAACCGCCGCCGGAAGAAGAGAAGTCGGAGATTTCAAATTTCGAATCAGGGGAACAGGTGGCGCGGTTACCAAGCGGAAGTTGTCGGGGTGGCAGCGGACATCAAGTAACTGGGCTGGGCCGGGTGGCTCGAAACCTTTCAGTAGCCAACCAAACCCACCCAGTCGGTTCAGCTGCACTGGCCGCATTTTTCTCTAACGCTGGCAGGCATCGGTGGGTTAGGGTTACTCCAAACTCACCACACACCACCACAGCAGCTGCTCGTCGCTCCGGCGATCGTCGGATCACGCCAGCGGTGATCGAGCAAAGGGAAGCGGAGGAGGCGAATATGGACCGAGGTTTCGCTGGACGGTTCAACGCCGACGGCGGCTTCCACGCGAGAGGAAGAGGAAGAGGGCCGCCATATGCAGCAGCATGGCAAGAGGAGGATGAAGCGTGGTTTGCGGGAGGTGGTTTTCATGGTGTTGGTGGCTTTGCTCCCGGGTACGGGGGAGCGGGGCGTGGTCTACGGGGACGTCGTGGCGGCCGCTTTGGCTTCCATCCCCGGGGCTATCGAGGCACTGGAGGTGGAAGAGGAGGACGGTCTGGAAGCTTTGGTCGTGGCCGTGGACCGTTTGCTCAAGAAGTCGCTGCAGGCACCTATAGAGCAGCGGGTCTGAACCGGGTTGATCCTCCAGAACCGGTGATCTTACCAAGGGTACCTGCGCCGAATGCAGGGGTGCCTGTGGCTGAACCGCAGCCGACTGTTCAGGCCAAACCGGCAGCTGGTTCAGAACTGGAGGAAGGAGAAGTTAAACAGGGGGATGAGCTAGAGGCTTCTCGCAAGACCAAGACGTGCGGCCGTTATTCTCAAAAGGGCCATATTGCTGCTGAGTGTACGGCTGATCTCTATTGTGATATCTGCGATGGTCATAGGCATCCCAATCACAAGTGTCACATTCTGAAAATGCCGAGACCAGTAGCACACGCTGTGGGATATTCGGTGGCCGGGCTGGGTTTTTATCATATTCCTTATACCGGATTCAAGAAGAAAGAGTCTCGCTGTGCTCGGGTCCAGATTGTGGGGGGTACACTCTCCCTTGATCAAGTTCTTGAACAATTGAACAAGGCGGTGCCCGGAAAGTGCAAGTGGGATCCAATTCCACAAAGTGATGGTTCTATTGTAGTTACTTTCCCCACCAAAGCTGAACTTCAAAGGGCGCTCATGTTTGGAGGAATAAATGTGAAAGAGAATGGGTTATCTACCGGTAAGAGGTTGGAGTTTGAGGAATGGATTGACAAGGAAGAGGGTTATTTGCTTCCAAAGGTGTGGATCCATGTTCATGGTATTGGCAAGAAGCTTAGAGAATTCTTGAACTTGTGGGCAATCGGCTCTATCCTTGGTTCCACTCAAATGGTGGACATGAAAACAACACGAAAGAGTAACTTTGGTAGAATTCAAGTAGCTGTTTTGGACCCCAAGTTTCTCCCTCCTAGCTTGGATGTTGTGATTGGGGATAGGTATTTTGAGTTGACCTTCGAATATGAGAAAAGTGGTTTTGATGAACATGGAGAGGAAGTAGACCTTAACTTTGGAGATAGTGAGGATAAAGGATAGGAGGACATGGACCATGATGGTACTCAAGGGAACTTTGATCATGCTCGTGATTCTAAGAGAGCGAAAAATGGTGAGGCAAGCTTGAAAGAGAATGATCACACCTCGGATAATACTAATAGTTCTCAATCTCCGAATCAAGTTTTGGAAGAAAAACTTAGAGCCTTGGCGGAGAAGATCCTCGATGAGACTTGTGATAAATTGATTGATGAGTGTGCTGATAGGGTGATGGCGGAGGACGATGACATGGAGATTGATGGGTGGCTGGAGGACGTTACCTCAGAGGAAGACTCCAATGTGGAACCGGATGATGGCGGGGTGTTCTCTGCTCATGGCTCGGCCGAGTATTTTTCTCATGTGGACGGTGCAGGTGTTGTTTTCTCGGCTTCAGACTCTGGGGAAGATAACGCTGCAGGTGGTGGCAATGCTAGCAAGGAGATGCAGCAGCCGTTGCAAGAAGGTGGCAATCTGCAGCAGCAGCCGTCGCAGGTGGCGGTGGCGCTGCAGCAACCGCTGCAGGCGGTGGAGGCTCTGCAGCAGCCGTCACAGGTGGTGATGGCGCTGCAGCAGCAGCTGCACCAGGCGCAAATGCAGCAGCAGCTCGGTCCGCAACATCGGGCACAAGAGAAGCTGCTGTCCGGCCAGCAGCAAGAGGAGGAGCCGTTGGTGCAGACGGCTCAGGATCAGCAGCAGCTCAAGGCGATGAAGGAACTGTTACAGCAGCCACCCGCGCTGCTGCAGCAGACCCGTGAGGAGGAGTTCAAGAAGACAGGGGAGATGCTGAGCCCGATCATGGTGGGAAATAAACCGGCAATGCTGCAGGAGGCTACGGCAATCAAGGAGGCAATGGTGACTCCACAACGATCTAGCCCCCGGCTGGTCGGAGTGGGGGATGCTAATATGATGGACAGGGCAAAAAAGAGGACGGCATGGAAGAACCTCGACGGCGAAGGTAACCCACCATCCATTCTCTCTATTCCCGAAGCATCTATTGTTTCTAAAATATCAAACTTAGGAATTAAGATGGGTTTGAATCATGAGGATGTGGCTAGTTCGGTTCCCATTATCAAAAGGAAAGAAAATGAACGCCTCTCCTTAATGCCTACTAGGGAGGTAGGGGAGATGGACGTTAGAGATGACATTATCAATAAAGAAATAGATGATGACTTAGAATTCGAAAATCTCACTCTTGGACACTTATGTAGTGATCTTATGGAGGAGGTTATGGATGAAGACAACGATCACCTTAGTTGTGAATTTGAGACTGTCTTCAAAAAGAATAAATCCAAGAATTCTAAGAGGAAACCAAAAATCAAGGTGGTTAAAAAACAAAGAAATAGGTTTCAATGAAAGGCGTCTTTTGGAATAGCAGAGGTCTTTCAGACTTGGCTAAACATGGGTTTCTTTCAAAAACTTGCAAGGAGCAGAAGCTAGACTTCATTGCACTCCTTGAGACCGGGAAGAAAGATTACACAAAGTCCACCTTGAATAGTATGTGCGGGGGGCAAGAGTATTTTTGGCATTGGACTCAACCTCATGGTAGGTCCGGTGGCATTTTGTTAGGAATTAATTTAGAGGTTCTTGATATCGGTAGCGTTGATGAGGGGGACTTCTATGTGAAGTTTCATATACGACATAAGAGTGATGGCTTTCGTTGGATTTTGGTGGCAGTCTATGGGGCTGCTCAACCGGAGTTCAAAGAGGCTTTTCTAGCAGAACTTGTACAAAGTTGTTCCAAGGAGAATTTACCGATGATTGTGGGAGGTGATTTTAACATCATCCGATCCCCAAAAGAAAAAAATAATGACAGATATGATGATAGATGGCCTTTCCTTTTTAATGCTGTCATAGATAGCTTAGATCTTAGGGAATTGGAGCTTTCTAATAGGAAATTCACTTGGGCTAACTCTCTACCCACGCCGACCTATGAAAAGCTTGATCGTATTCTAATGAGTACGGAGTGGGAGTCTAAGTACCCCCTAGCAACAGTTCAAGCGTTAAATAGGGACATATCTGACCATACACCATTGCTCCTTGATATCGGTAATGGTACGCACTCTAATAAACAACCATTATTCAGATTTGAACTTGGTTGGTTAATTAGAGAGGGATTCCGAGAAATGGTTACAAAAGTATGGGAGGAGGAGAAAAGGGGCAAGACTGCTTTGCAAAAATGGCAATTTAAGATCCAAAAACTTAGACAATTCCTAAGGGGTTGGGCTAAGAATAAGAGTGGTTCATACAAGAAAGAGAAGGAAAGTATAATCAAGAAAGCGGATGAGTTAGATAAGAAGGCCGAGAAAGAACCTCTAAGTGCCTCCGAGCTGGATCTAAAGAACTGTTTGAAACAACGCTTAGTTCACATGCTTCGGGAGGAAGAACTAAAATGGTACCAAAGAGCAAAAACAACGAAAGTGCTTTTCGGGGATAGTAACACAAAGTATTTTCATCTTGTGGCAAATGGCAAACATAGAAGAACTAGAATCTTCCGCCTTGAACAAGATGAGGGGACCATAGAAGGGGATGATAACCTTACACGGTATATCACCAACTACTATAAAGGTCTCTTCAGAGCCTCGGATTTAAACAATTTCTCTCTTGATGAAGATCAAAGGGATGATATACCCCAAGTTTCTCAAGAGGAAAATGACATTCTCACTAATGATTTCACAGAGGAGGAAGTAAAGAAAGCAATCTTCCAAATGGAACACAATAAAGCACCGGGTCCTGATGGATTCCCGGCTGAATTTTATCAAGTGTTCTGGGAGCTCATAAAAAGTGACCTTATGGCACTTTTCACAGAGTTTCATAAAGGGGATTTACCTTTGTTTAGTCTCAACTTCGGTATCATTACCTTGCTGCCAAAGGAGAAGGAAGCAACAAGAATCCAACAGTTTAGACCCATTTGCTTACTTAATGTAAGCTTCAAAGTCTTTACTAAAGTCATGACAAATAGATTGGCTATAGTGGCAGATAAAGTGGTTAGGCCTTCACAAACCGCCTTCATGTCAGGAAGGAATATTATGGAGGGTGTTGTCATCTTGCACGAGACCATCCATGAGATGCATAGGACGAAGTTAAATGGTGTGGTCTTGAAATTGGATTTTGAAAAGGCATATGACAAGGTCAATTGGGCCTTTCTCCAACAAACCCTTAGGATGAAAGGTTTCTCACCAATATGGTGCAATTGGATTGAACAAATTGTGAAAGGTGGTAGCGTAGGGGTTAAAGTGAATGATGATGTTGGTCGTTTTTTCCAAACAAAAAAAGGCCTTAGACAAGGCGACCCACTATCACCTATCCTGTTCAACCTTGTGGCCGACATGTTGGCAATCCTTATAGGAAGAGCCAAGGCCAATGGGGATTTCCAGGGGGTTGTACCACACTTGGTAGACGAGGGGCTTTCAATCTTACAATACGCGGATGATACAATCCTTTTTATGGATCACGACCTAGAAGATGCCAAACATCTTAAACTAGTGTTAAGTGTGTTTGAGCAACTTTCAGGACTCAAAATTAACTTCCATAAGAGCGAACTCTACTGCTATGGTAAAGCCAAAGAATTTGAAAAGGAATATGCCTTTCTCTTTGGATGTACCAATGCAAGTGCTCCGTTTAAGTATCTAGGCATCCCTATGCATCATAGGAAGCTATCAAATAGTGATTGGATTAACATAGAGGAAAAATTTCAGAAAAAGCTAGCTAGTTGGAAAGGAAAGCTCCTATCAGTAGGAGGACGCCTTGTTTTAATCAACTCGGTGTTAACTAGTCTAGCAATGTATATGTTATCCTTCTTCGAGATCCCTAAGGGAGTGCTTAAAAAACTTGACTATTATAGATCAAGATTTTTTTGGCAATGTGATGAGCACAAGAAGAAATATAGGCTTTCTAGGTGGAGCGTTGTTTGTAGACCAAAAGATTTCGGTGGCCTGGGCATTCAAAATCTAGAAATACAAAACACATGTCTACTTAGCAAGTGGCTCTTTAAGCTCATAAATGAAGAGGGTACTTGGCAAAGCCTTCTAAGAAGGAAATATTTGTCAAATAAAACTCTTAGCCAAGTGGTCAAGAAATCGGGGGACTCGCATTTTTGGAGCGGTTTGATGAAGGTAAAAGAACAATTTTTTCAATGTGGTCATTTTAAAGCTAATAATGGTATGGAAATTAGATTTTGGGAAGATACTTGGCTAGGGGATAAACCTCTCAAGTTCACTTTTCCTAATCTCTATAACATAGTACGACGAAAACATGACACAGTTGCTAATATAACTAGTTCTACTCCTCTTAACATATCTTTTAGAAGGGCGCTAGTTGGCAAGAATCTCATTATTGGTATTCCTTAGTGTCTAGGATTGTAGGCCGGCCTCTTAATGGGGAAAAGGATATCTTTATTTGGGATCTTCATGCTAGTGGTTTGTTTTCTGTTAAATCCATGTATAAAGCAATAATTCAAGATGGAGTGGTTCCGGTTAGCTCTCCCATTTGAAAAATGAAAGTACCACTCAAAATCAAGATCTTTCTTTGGTACCTCATAAAGGGAGTCATACTTACAAAAGACAATCTTGCTAAAAGAAATTGGAATGGTTCTCTAAAGTGTTGTCTTTGTAGTTCTCTAGAAACTATACAACATCTTTTTTTTGAGTGTCATTTCGCTCGCTTTGCTTGGAATACTATGTTCATTACCTTTGGAGCTCAACCACCGTCGTCCATCTCTAATATATTTGGATCTTGGATTAGTAGATACCCAACTAAGCTCAAGAATCAAATTCTAACCGGAGTGGCGGCCCTCCTTTGGGCCTTGTGGTTGAATAGGAATGACATGGTGTTTAACAAGGAAAAATCAATCAATGTTTTGCAGGTTATTTTCAGGGCGACATATTGGATCCGCACTTGATCTCCGTTGCATAAGGAGGAGGCGGCACAAGACAACCTCAAGACCGGCTGCAGACTTGTGGAGACTACCATCATGGAGATCTTCATAAAGTTTGGGTGGCGGTTTTCAAAGAGACTTGAAGCCTAGTGCTGTTTATGTTTCATGTTGAGTCGTTGTCGGTGTGGCTTAGTGCTGCTGTCATGTTTGAACTTTTGCCATGTTTTGGCGATATTTGTCCTGTGGAACTTTAGTTGTGGTGTGAGTCTGAGTACTCGTTGTAGCCTAAGTGCTATATGGCTGTAAAACTTTCGCTGTGTGCATCTTCGATGCAGAGGCGGAAACTTTGTTCCATTATCTAAAAAAAAAATACACTAGTTCGTTAGTTGCACAAGCAGAGCAACAAAAAAAAAACAAGGCTAATAATATTGCTACAAACAGCACTGGTGATCCAGATGTGATGCTTCCATCCTACTCCAAGCAAAGCTAAGCCCAATTAAGCAAACAGCGAGTGAGTGTGTATCACAAAATTCTGCAAGTAACATGCATGATGTGAAACATTTTCAGTTAAATTAAAGTACTCCCTCTAACAGTAGTTGAGAGGCTGAGACGTGGTCAGAAAATTTGATTCTAGACTGTGTTTATTTCAAGGAAAATGGAACTGCATGCTGCAGTGCGAGGCGTGCAGTAAGGTTTTGGATTTTGGTTCGGTGGGAAGCTGCATTCTTCAGAGATTTCAAGAAACGTACACTGGCAAGCAGAGCACGTTTGGTGCTGGCATTGCGTGGCTGCGTCGAAGGAGGATCAGACATTCATAGCAAGAGAAGAAGAAGATTCAGGGGTGGTGGTTAGCCGTGCCATCGGAGCTGTGACCGGCCGTAGCTTCAAAGGAAACGAGCCAACAGCTCGACGGTCTGTTCCTTTCCTCCTTCTAGCTACTATATGAGCAGATGATATATATTTATATCCTTTACACATAAATATATACTACTGTAGCAGATGTGAAAACGAACTAGCTCAATTCTGTTGCTTCCAAGGCAACAAAAACTGCAGCAAGACTGACACGCTCATCTCTGAAAACTGCCGATGCAGGTACCAGGTCGCTGTTGTGTTGGTTGCTGGAAGGAACCATGTGACCAATGCTGATTGGCTGCTCGGTCCAGTTCCACGGATTCAGGCTGCGTGCCTCTGCTTTACCGGCGAAGAGTAGGTGTTACTACAAGTCACTGCATGCTTCTGTAAATTCATTCCAGACTCACCCGTTCATTTTAATCTAACAGAACTAATGCTACATGCATCATCTTTTATAGGCTCTAGCTAACTTAGATCCTACATTTGACAACAACAAGCAACAGCAAAATAGGGAAATTAAAATTTGAATGGACATTGTACGAACAGAACAGCTACAGTAGACAATTCATTATGCAAGGAGACAGAAGAATCAATCACGGGTCAAGTCTAGATCACCACCATTACTTGTCCCGGTGCAATTCAAAAGTGCATCAGAAATATTTGAATATTTGATTAACTTGATGATCCAATTATAACGCTTTCTGTTCGCGAATCCACAAGAGCTAGCGGCAGAGAGGACCCTGTAAAAGAAGAGGCTGACTGATTACCAATCTTCTCCCACAAAGCTGGCATAACTGCTCAATGATTGAAGGGGCTTCTACTTGTAACTAGAACAAACAGCGCATGCATGGTGAATTATTTGCAAATTGACGAATCGATAATGGGGGCAGTTAGAAAGTGAGTAGTTTTTTTTTTTGAGAGGGAAAATGAGTAGTTGTTGATGCAATGCCGGCCGGCTTTGTTTCATCGTGCATTCTGCAGTGTCGAGCTCACAGCACTAGGGCTCTTCTTCCTCGGTCGGCAACGCTCGTCTTACTTTGTATTGTAACACTAGTAGTGGTTATGTACAACAGATCAGTGACACTATTTATTTGTTACTGATGACACATCAAAAATAACAATAGTCTAGTATTTTTTTCATAGTGACGGACCCTTAACTCATCACTAATTTGATCACTAATCAGTAACCATTAGTATTGGTGGCCGACCTTTTCGCCACTAAGACCGCTTACGGCCTATTGCTGAAAGTCACTATTATAGTAATATTTACATGCCTAGCAAGCATCTTGCGTCCATTCTTACTGCAACAATGTTTGTTATTTTATTTTCCTATATTTATCATTTTATGCTTTTTGTTTTTTGTTTTCCTTGGAGAAGTTGTTGTTTTCGTTTAGACAAGTAAAATGTGCTATTGTTGTGTAGTAAGCAGCCCCCTAGATGACAATTAATGGGTCATGTTTGGGCCGAATCCTAGGCCTTTAGCAAGGAAAGTACTAGTTGGGCCTGCAAAAGGGAACAAGAAACCGGGCCGAACCATTGCTCCACAATTGCAGAAGCGTATCCTCTCTTTGCCCAAATAACAAGAACAGACGAAGAAGAACTCGAGTCCCATCGATTTTGACGAGCGAGATCGCCGACGACCGGAGAGATGGACGGCGGCGGCGGCGTGCTCGGCGCCGTGGTGTGCTTGCTGCTGGTCTTCGCCATCTTCCCCCTCCTCCTCTGGCGCCGTCGCTCCGATGCCGCCACCGCCGACAATCACCGCCTCCCGCCTCAGCCCCTCCAGGCAGATCGAGTGGTGCACCGCGGCGCCCCGGCGCGCCGCATGCGAAGGAGGCCGGCAGCTGCAGGATCCTCCGCGGCGTCTACTAGTCGCGATGGTATCGCACGAGCAGAAACCTCTGCTCTCTTTTGAATTCCGTTTTGCCCTTTTGGATTGAGTGTTAACCCTAGCTCTCGGATGTGCAGTTGCAGAAGATGATGGAGAGAGTGACGAGGAGGAGGTCGAGGAGGCATACAACGACCGCAAGGCCTCCAAGAAGGAAAGGAAGAGGCAAGAACGAGAGGCGCAGCGTCAGGTTTTGGTTACAAATTGTGTGGCATGCTCCACTATATTTCTTAGTGCTTGCAAGCTGCAACAAATTATTATGATTGGTAGCATGATTGGAATAACATACTGCGCTTTTAGCTTCATGGGCGTGTAATTCAAATTCAGTTTTTTTTAGTTCATGCTACCTCTGGTCGCCAATTGTTGACGCTTCGGACAGAAGATTGAACTAGAAATAAGCTAACCGTATATGTCTGAACGTCAAGAATTAAAATACAGAGGGAGTACAACATGAGGGGAGTTGATTGCAGGTTTTATTGCAGTAGAAAGGCACATTATTCTTGTTTTCTTATGCATAAAGTTGACTTACACTTCAATGTTTGATAGTCACAGTAGAATATGGTTGGAGGAAAAAGTGCATTTTCACCTCCATCTAGTTGCTTGGTTGTTCTGGTTCCATTTAAGAATACAAAATTGACATCAAAGATGTTGTGCACCTGCAAGGCTGATGAAGCTGCACGGGATTCAAGGAAGACTAAGCAAGACCGTTATGAGGAAATGAGGAGGAAGAAGGATGATGAGCGTGAGGCACAGGAGAGATTAATGGTTAGGCATTATTTAAGCATTTAACTGCCTTTTGGCTTTAGTGTTTTTTTTTTTTTTGGCTGCTTCAAACTCTGATATCAGTTGTCATAAATTGCTTTAGGAAGAAGAAGCTAGAGCACGGAAAGCCAAGGAGGAGGAGGCTGCTGCTCTAGAGTTTGAGAAATGGAAAGGGGCCTTTTCAGTTGATGCTGAAGGTACAACAGAGAGTGAGACACAAGACGATGGTCAGGGTTTGCTTCACAACTTCGTGGAATACATCAAGGTACACTGTTGGTAGTAAAATCCAGTCTAATATCGCATGCACTTATGTCAAAAATAAGGTTTTCCATTATCTGACACAGTGAAAAAAGCAACACCCTTCACTTTATGTACTTGTGACTATGTAACTTAGAGTTTCTATGCTACTCATGTAGACAACTTTTTTCTGCCGAATATGAAATTAAGAACACCATTGTAATGAGCCATGATTGTTCACTATACAAAAACGAATTTGTGCTCTTTTTTTCAGTTTATAGATAGCTACCATAGCATAGCTTACACTGAACTCTGTCAAATTTATTATGAGAAGTTATACAAATGTATCTTTTTTCTATTTTCTCTGGTTTGTCAAATTTGGATGCTGCAGTATTTTGTTTCATTTCATGTCCTAAGTATACTATTGAGTACAATATGCTTGGCTATGTAAACTGATAAAATCTGCCCAATTTTTTCCCCTTAAATTTTCCAGAAGCAAAAGTGTGTTCCCCTAGAGGACCTGGCAGCTGAGTTTCGGATGCGAACTCAGGTAAAAAAAGATTTTATGCTTCAGAGGTTTGAGTAGTAATATGGATAACTTCATCTCCTATTCTTTTGTGACTGTAAGATGATATCATGTCATTTTCAAATAGCTATGGTTATAGAATCTGCTAGATAAATGAGTTAACAACTGATACTCTGTTTCCGACATTGCTATGTTACTGTTGAACAGATGTTTAAGGATCATTTGTTTTGATTTCTCATCCCCTAGGGCATCAGGGCATGTCCAATCTGCCTCAATCTTTCCTTGGTTTTATATCTTTCTTTTCCCCAGAAGTGAGCACCAAATAATTACTTGAGCTAATCTCAGCATATATGGTCATGCAAGGCACTGAAATTTAGGCACCATATGGCGCTCATTTGTAGGATAGCACCCAAACAATGCCAATTTCCTGAGGCAGGCATGGCTACAAGATAACCCAAACAAGCTTTGCTCAGCCTCCAAAAGCACTTGCACATTTCAGATACATTCAATTTGACAAAATAATTTTGTTATGGTGCTCGTATGTTTTATCCAAGTAGCACTTTACCCTAGGTAATGTTTAGAACTGTGTTGCAATAATTGTTTGCACAATATTCTGTCTTTATCTGTTTACCTTATGGTGAGATTGGCATAGTTTTTGCAGTGAATTCCCCACTCTGATGTTCCCCAGAGTTGCAAACGAACATCATTAAAGATCATTAATCAAAGCACCATAGTAAATCAGGATTTGTGAACTAGAATGACTGAAGAGCTCACTATCCATATTAAACCGCATGACCATAAAATATTAATTTTCCTCTGTCTGTTTAGTTCCAGCTAGAAACTGTTTCCCTCATACTTTACTGACTTTTATAGCATTTTTTTTTTTTGCTTTTTTCTTATGATTGACTGTTTGCAGGACTGTATCAACCGAATTGTTACACTGGAAAGCATGGGTATGTGACTCTTCTAGTCTTCTAGGACTATCCATGGGTGGCCCTCTTGCACACTCCATTACCTTAATTCATCTCAACTAGAGGATTTCTAGTTAGAAATATGATTTGTTCCACAGGTGGAAAATGAAAGTATTCCACACCTGAACCACCCCCACAACATTATTTGAAGTGACGGGCTTGTTTTTTTGGGGTCCAGATAGACTGTCTGGTGTGATGGATGATCGTGGGAAGTTCATCTACATATCCACGGAGGAGATGAAGGCTGTTGCAGAATACATCAGGAAAGAAGGGAGAGTAAGCATATCACATTTGGCGAACAACTCAAATCAGTTTATTGATTTGGAGCCAAAGGCCCAGTACGATGAAGTGGAGAGCCAACAAGCTGATGGTGCTGCAGAGGGTACAGATCCATGAGAGCTTGCAATCTCAATCTGGATTTCTAGTTGGAAATCGGGAGATGTACTCAGCAAATAGTTGCTCATATATATCGTACTTGTGCTGACATCGTAAATATCATGTACTAGTTGATCGCATAGAAGAAAAGATCGGAAGGAGTTTGGATTTTTGTTCTGCGCTTGTAGTTATGCTTATTTAATCACCGAATGTGTTCGCTGAAGTGCAAAATCCCCTAACTATTGGCGAATAGTAGCTTCAGTACCTTACTGTGACAATATATATATATTTATTGACTTGTTGCAAATTTCATCTGAATACGATATTAGGAAGTATAAATCCAAGTCGGAAGATTGCTGTCTCTGCATGGAACCTTTGAGACAACAGTGTGTAATGACATGTTGTCACCTGAGAGAATATGCCTTTTATAGACTGAATTCGTATGAACACTTTCGGCTAGGTTTGTGAGAGGACAGCATGGTGCCTGTTTTCACTGCACCGCACGGTGCACGCTAGTAGATATGGCCTAGTTTCTGCAACCTGCCGTGCATGCAAGCCTGCCCTGCTTCTTGTCTCCGGGTATCACATGATAGATGCAGAATCTCGCACCTCCCAGGCTCCGAAGTCCGAACACAGGAGCTTGCCTCACTAAGATAAGCTTTGTTTATTGGGCGATGATCTTGCCTCACTAAGATATTGTTGAGATTATCGAAAGAGTGCATAATTTGATCTCAGTTAGTATTACTTAAAAAATTTCTTAGCCTAGTAGAAATATTACTGAACTGGTCCTGCTTTAGTTTTCTACTACATTACATCTTTTTGAAATGTACTTTATCTACTGTCGTTCTAGATAGATTTGGTGGTCCTCGATCCACGATGTATGTGATCCAAATAAGCACATTGTTAGTGGTTATTGAGTTTAGACTTCCAGTGTCCTCCTGACGCTTTTTTTGGAAGAAAACTGGAGGGGCAATGTCGTCTGAGAATTTACATGACAATTGGTTTAATGAGTATAGACTTAGACTTGCAAGGAGAGCTGAAAGTGATAATCTGGCCAGCACGTGTACATGTTTGTGGTCCTTGATTCTTCTGTACTACTGTATGGGCAGCGCAGTTTCATGCCATCCTTTTTGAAGCAAAAGAAAATCGAAAAATAACTGTATCCAAGCATGTTTTCAATCATGACTGAGAACATGGTGCACATACTACATAAAGTTACTATTTATATGTAGGTCAAGATTAACCAACAAAACGGTGTACTTCCTCCGGATTTAAATTGTTGACGTAGTTAACTTTTTTAGTTTCGTTTGATCATTCATTTTATTCAAAGAAAATTTAAATATTTATTAGATATTTTGTTATAATTTGTTTTATCATTAAAGAAAATTGAATTCTATCATATAATTTTATATATTTAAATAATTTTTTTGAATAAGACGAATGGTCAAACATAGATAAAAAAAAGTTAACTATATCAATAATTAAAATCCGGAGGAAGTACTAGACAGGTTATTCAAAGCTGTAAACTTGAGAGGATTGGTTCCTTGAGGCATTTAATTACTTGTTGCGAGTTGTTTAAGTTCTATGAAATAAAAATGTACAAGGCATGAAGGGAGAATGTATATATATCTGGGGGAAGCCAATAATGATTGGGGAAGTGAGACACAACATTGTAGGCATGAAGGAACAATTTCAGGACGCAGTAGTGATTAGTTTGGTTAAATTTACAGGAGATGATGACCAACATGCAGGTGCCTCTGTTTTCTGCATCGATCTCTATTCTGCAGTTGCCTATACCTCGCTGGCGTGGTGCCTATCATCAGTTCAGCCAGATGGTGGCCTAGTGTTCCAATCCTCGCTGCCATTGATCTCTTATTGCCGCCCGTACAAGTCCGTTGCAACGGTTGCCGGTCTTTTTGGACATCCAGCAGGCATGCTGTTCAGAACATCCTGCAGACTCCACCAGACTAGAATGATGAGTGAAAGAACTCGAGCGAAGCGTGTATTCGTTCCTCATCAGGTTAAACTAGTTTTTTTTAGAAAAAAGGGGAATATATTTCAATATAGTTAAACTAGTAGGTTAAGGTATGTACCTGGGCTGCCGCATTGCTTGGTGTTGGTAGCAGACAGATAGGTGGGGAGGAAGCGGTGTCCTCCAGTGCATCTTCCTCCTCTTTCCTCTTCTTCTTCTTCTTCTTCTTCTTCTTGTTGTTGTTGGGCTTCATCGGTGGTTCTCCTTTCACCTTGATGATGACCTGCTGCTTCTCATCCGTGTCGTTGTTGCTGCTGCTGTTGTTTCTGGAGCTGGAGGTCATCAGGAAGTAGGTCGTCCAGCCGCTGTTGACGTCCTCGGAATCACACGATGCACTCCCCAATTGGTGGTGATACTTGTTTCTGTTGTCGAATAACGAAGCAGCAGTGCTGCAAGCCGTCCTAGACGATGGTGATGAGTTGATGATAGATTCAGCCATCTAGACGGCAAATTCTGGTTCCGCTGATTAAGTGGTAGGTAGAGGCTGGAGATCGGTGGAGGTATAGCTAGGCACCTACTAGTAGTAGCTTCTTAATTGAGTTCTTGTAGTATGTAACAAAGCAGAAGAAGATGAAAACTCGTACTGTGTTTGATGATCTAGCAACTGACCGTTAATTAGTTGTTGGTGCGTGACTGAAGGTCTGTACATATATAACGGTGGGGAATGAGCATAATGATGAGAGGCAGGAACGACATTGCCAAAGAGAGTGGGGGAGGCTAGCACATGACATGACACATGATGAGCAATCCAGAATCCATATCCACTGAACACTGAGGACTGCGCGCAGCAGCACGCTTGCACTGGTTAAAAACCGACACACGCACGCACGCACACGTGTGGCGGACAGAGACATTACAGACAGCGCCGTCCCATTGCCTGGCATGCAGTGGCACACAATCTCGTTCTCTTTGCGCCGTTTTTCTTCATGCATACAGTAATGTACTGTATTCAGATGTGTACTAGTAACACTCCCTCCGTCTATTTATAGTAGCATTAGTTGATTTTCAGATATCATCTTTAACCATTCATCTTATTCAAAATATTAATGTAAATATAAAAATAAATCTGTAAAATTTAAAATATATCTAAAGATAAAATAAATTAGAATAAAATAAATAATATTTTTATAAATTTTTTAAATAAGACGAGTGATCAAACATAATGTTTAAAAGTTAACAAATGCTACTATTTTTGGACGGAGGGAGTATTAAGGTACAATTGCTATCTCTCTTTTGTTATAATGGTGTTATTTTTTTCGTGAACGCACCTAGGTGCGTATTTCATTAAGAGGAGAAAGAGTACACGACCGGCTGTGCACCCAAATAATGTCCGGTGATAGCCAATGAAAAAGGTGAATTACAACTTGAGGGAGATTAACACGAGAAAAGCGAGAAAAGCGCTGCTAAGAGCCGACCAGAGTTTTACTGAATGAATGGCGATAAGGCTCGATACTTTGCGGCGATCCAGTTTCTGCCCTCGTCCTGAATTCTGGTTTGTAGTGCTGATGGTATGAGGGCAGCAGATTGAAATATCCTTCTATTCCTCTCCTTCCATAGCTCCCACATGATGAGAAGTACCAGGGTGTCGAATCCTTTGCGCAAGTCACGCTAGATGCGTAGACGGGTTGATAGCCACCACTCGTTGAGCGCCTGGCCTGGGGCTGGCGTGGCTTGTTGGAGGTTGGAAACGCGTAGTATTTTGAACCATACCTCCCTGCTGTAGGGGCATCCCAGAAGTAAGTGTTCGATCGTCTCTGACGCTTGCTGGCAGAAAGCGCATGGCCCGTTATTTTGCAGATTGTGCCTCTCAAGGCGATCGGAGGTCCAGCAGCGACCCATGAGGACCAACCAAAAGAAGAATTTCACTTTTGGAGGGGCCTTTGTTTTGTTCAACTCTTTGGCGCCTGGGATACTATATTGGCCATTAAAGAAGGCCCTGTAGGCAGATGATGATGTATATTTGCCTAAGGCCGACCATCTCCAAATGAAAGTATCTTGTGCAGCCGGTGTGGTCTGTATGAGAGCAAGTCGGTCTTGTAGGTGTAGGAATTGGTTGATAAGAGGCACTGTCCTTGATCCAGTGATATCCGAAATCCAAGACTCATTTTCCAGGGCCGTTTTAACAGTTCTCGTATTCCTGATGCGGTTTGGGACCGCCCGCAGAACCTCTGGAGCTAGCTGTTCAATTGATTTCCCATCAAGCCACCGATCCAGCCAGAATAGAGTTCTGGTCCCATCCCCAATTTGTATCTGTACTGAGATGGAGAAGAACTGTTTTACAATGGCTTCTGATTTCGCCGGCAGTGAGGCCCAGGGGCGCGAGGGGTCTGTTCGTCGGAGCCATTCCCACTGCAATCGGAGGGCGTAGCCTAGCAGGTTGAGGTCGGGGATTCCGAGACCTCCCATATCAGATGGCCTACAGACCTTACTCCACGCCACCAGGCACTTGCCATTCGAGATTGCCTCAGTTCCTGTCCAAATGAATGCTTTCCTAAGTTTGTCAATCGTTTTAATCGTCCACGGGGGTAGGCCAGCTGCAATGGAGGTGTGGATAGGTATTGCGGACAGAGTGGATTTTGTTAGTGCAGCTCTCCCCGCTCGGTTGAGGAGCCCCGATTTCCAAGTTCGTAGATAGTCTGCCACTCGATCGACCAGAGGTTGCAAGTCTATCTTGGATAATTTGTAGACTGATAGCGGCACTCCTAGGTAGGAGCAAGGGAATTGTTGGATTCGACATGGGAAGAGGTTGTGGATGGTGTCAATCATGTCTTCTGGACATCGGATTGGAGTGATCTGGCACTTCTCAATATTCGTATGTAGTCCAGTGGCTGCTACGAAGAGTTCCAGGAGGGCTTTCGTTAATTTGATATCTTTTTCAACTGGCTTCACGAAGATAACCATGTCGTCGGCATAGAGTGAAGCTCTATTCCTGATTGCTCTATGTCCAAATGGCGTGAACATCATTGCGTCGTCAGCCCACCGAATCAGAGCATTGATGGCTTCCATCACTAGGAGGAATAGCATCGGCGACAGCGGATCCCCCTGTCGCAGGCCTCTTGCGTGACAAATTCGCTGCCCAGGCCTCCCATTTAGTAAGACCTTTGTACTTGCTGAAGTAAGAAGAACTGAAATCCAGTTTATCCATCTTCTTGGGAAGCCGATATGCATAAGCAGTTCCAGGAGGAAGGACCAGTTGACCGTGTCAAAGGCTTTTGCTATGTCCACTTTGAGCAGGAGGCAACTTTGTCTCTGTGCATGGAGGAGTTTCGCTGTCAGTTGAACCGCTCTGAAGTTCTCGTGAAGATGCCTGCCCTTGATGAATGCGCTCTGATTTGGCTTGATCAGTTCATGAAGTCTAGGTGCTAGCCTCTGTGCAAGTCCTTTTGCAAATAGCTTACTGAAGCTATGAATGAGACTGATTGGGCGGTAGTCATGTACGTGCTGCGCTTCATCTTTCTTTCTGAGGAGGATCATGTAGGTTTCATTGACTAGATGAAAGCTTCTACTATCTAGTGACCAAAGGGCATGAAAGGCTCTGATGACATCTGGCTTGATGATGGTCTAGGCCGTCTTGTAGAATAAACCGGTGAAGCCATCAGGGCCCGGTGCCTTGTCCGGTGGCATCTCTTTGATTATTCCCCAGATCTCTTCCTCCGAGAAACAGGCGTCAATGTTGCTTAGGTTGAGTGATGGTATTTGTAGGAAGTCAAAGTTAAGGCACGCGGACCGGGCTTTGTGAGTGCCTAGGACATCATCAAAGTACGAGCGTATTGCCGTCGCCTTTTCCTCCTCCCGTATGAGTGTAGTATTATCATTAGTCAGGGTGGTTATGAAATTCTTACGGTTTCTATGGCAGGCTTGCAGGTGGAAGAATTTTGTGCTGGCGTCACCTTCGGCTAAGAATTGAATCCTTGAACGCTGGCGCGATATGGTTCTTTCTAGCGATGCCAGCCCGAGGGTTTTAAACTTGAGTTCTTTCCTCAGATCTTGTTCTTCTTGTGATAGAAGCCGCTTCTCTTGCGCTGTCTCCAATTGGAGAATTACTTCTTTGGCTATAGCTAGCTGTAGCCGTATACTTCCCACAAATTTTTGACTCCACCTCTTTAGCGCCTTGGCCGTGTTGCGGAGTTTGAAATCAAGTTGCCTGAAAGCGTCTGCGTTTTGCAATGATTCTTGTCATCCCTCTTGGATTGCCTCAAGATACCCAGGGAACTTTGGCCAGACCGACTCGAAGTGAAATCTCTTTTTTCGTGAGTGGTTGATGTTCGTGTGCAGCAGCAGTGGCGCGTGATCAGAGCAGTCAGTCGATAAGCAGCGGAGGTGGTGGTGGCAGAAGTGATCTTCCCAGTCTAGTGAAACGAATGCCCGATCAATGCGCTCCAGAGTTGGGTGGTTTCGCTCATTGCTCCATGTGTACAGGCGACCATTAAGGTGTAGTTCCTTGAGCTCTAAGTCATTTAATAGTCTCCGTAACCGGCCCATCATCCGACGATGTAAGTTGTCGTTGTTCTTGTCTTCCGCTTTATAAATCATGTTGAAATCTCCACATAGCAGCCATGGGCCGTTGCGGCTCTGTCGGATATCTCGTATCTCTTGGAGGAAAGCGACCTTATCAGCATCAGTTTGAGGCCCATAGACCGTGGTTAGCCAGGTGGTGAAACCATCAGCTAATAGGCTTAGTTTTGCCGTGAGGGAGTTGTTGTGCAAGGAAAAGTTTGACGCTGCCCAAACGTCCGTATGCCATGCAAGAAGGGTCCCCCCACAAGTATTATGAGCAGGCAGGTAATGAAAATTGAATCTGGGACCAAGCATTTGAAGTACCAGGTTGGGGTCGACGACCTCAAGTTTCGTTTCTTGTATTGCTCCTGATCAACGACCAATCTTACAGCATCCCGCCGCGCCCTGGCATTGAGCCCGCGCATATTCCAGAAAATAGGGTTTTCGTTATTCATTTGCATGGAAGAGCGACCCGACCAGTAGAACAACATTATTGTTGTACTACCATTCTATCTGGCACGGCAGTAAAAAGCTTCCTAATTGCCGCGCGATGTCCTGCAGATAGAGGGGTGTTATAAACCTGTTGATATAGTATTATCGCCTCTACGTCTGGAGCGTGGTCTTCCGAAGTGATCCCCCATTTTCGCATAAGCACATTTTGTGCTTGGGTGATAGGGTTGGAAACTCTCACCCGACCCTGAGCTGCGATCCGTTCGCTACGGCGGGGCAGGATGCTTGGAGGTAGCCACGCATTGTTTTGTTGTGCTCTGGTGCGACGGCGCGGTGGGGGTGTGTGTAGGGCCGGATCGTCGCAGGTGCAAGTGGCCACTTCGATGAATGCATTGACCCTGGATTGTGGCGACAGATGAAGTGGGATGCACGGTCGAGGTTTTCTGTGGCAGTTAACGTGTTGATGGTGTGGTGAGGATGGAATAGCAGGCATCGACACATCTTGGACTTGGACCATCTCCAAGGATGGTTCGTGTATTGCGTCTGACCCCTGTGGATTAGCAGCCTGAATGGGGCTATCTGCCTGCCTGGGAGTCGGAGGTGTGGACTCTGAAGCCTGAGCCGCTGGAGTCTGTTGTCGCGGCAAGGAGGCTTCATGAGATGAGCAATCGGAGGGGAGGCGCCAGTCTTGTATCTCGATCAGCACAATTTCTACGGCATAGTGAAGAGCTGGCAACTTGCTGTGGATGAGGTCTTCCGGATTGAGGTGGCGCAGGAGGGCGGCGCGCGTCGGCCATGAAGCCAGACACCGTCGCTTGTGGTCTCGCCGAGGGTGGCGGGGGTCCAGCGGGGCCTTACCTTTTGCCGCGTCTCTGAAGCTGGCCGGGGATGGTCCTTCCGATTCTGAGGAGGAGGGAGAGAAGAGGAGCCAGGGAGGCAGCTCGCCGCCACCTTCTCCGGAGTCGAGAACCCTAGATCTGAAGGGTTCGGCATAGGGATTGAGTGTGGAGGCCGCTACCAGGGTGGTAGACGGTGAAGGGGTTGCTGGAGGTTGGGTGGGAGGCGCGGTGGTGGTGTAGGGCGCGGGGGGCGGGAGCGGAAGCTTTCGCTTTTCTCCATCCAAAGGAGTCTTCTGTTGGATGTATCATAATGGTGTTATTTCAGATTAGAGTTATTATTATTAGTGTACAGGAGGTCTTTTTGCACATCAGGCATCCAGCTGCAGCCTGCAGGCATGCTCCAAACGTCCTGCATACTCAGTCCAAGAATGTGGTCCACATTTGTATGTTCATTGGGCCGGCCCACAATGAAGCAAATGAATCCCAAATCTAGCAACCTCACTGACGAACGGCATCATGATAAACCACTGAGCTCTGATTGATCTCTTTCAGAAAAAAGTTGCTAACTCTTTTAGAGTAGCAGAAAAACTTGCTATTAGTTTGTACTGCTACATGCATCCACAAGTGAGGGGATTTCCCACCATATAATTAATAATAATGAGATATATACACTAATGAACAATGCCCGGCATCATCAGCACCTTGAATGAAATCAAACTACAGTATATATATATATATATGACTCGACCGGGGGTAGGTATATACTGCTACGTACGTGTCAGAAATCATCTACAGTTTTTGAAGGGGGTGCTCTAATTATATATACTAGTCGTCAGAACGAAATCATCAAAATCTCATGATGTTTAACCGCGAGCGAGATGATGAAGGTTAGTGGCGCGCCGGCGACATGGAGGAGGGCCTTGACAGGGAGATGGAGGAAGCAGGGCCTTCTTCGGAGACGGAGCTGGCGCCCATGGAGGAGAGGCGTGTTTCTTCACCGGCGGACTTGCTCCGGATGGCCATCTTGACCTCCTTCTCCTTCATGTCGACGAAGGTGATGAGGTCCCGTATGCTGGTGAGTCTCGCCGGGCGGCGCAAGCTCCTCTGCGCGTCTTGGCGGTGGTACTGGCAGTACTGGCAGAGTATCCTCGCGAAGTATATGAGGAGCGCGACGAAGCAGGCGGCGCCGCAGATGAGGAAGAGGCCCCAGAAGCTGCTCAGGTTGAGGCGGTCGGCGCCGGCGGCGGCGTCGCTGCCCTGCGACGCGCACGTGCCGGCGCTCAGCCACTTGTCGTGGATCCTCTGCAGGTCGCCGTTCTCCGATAGGGTCAGGATCGCCGTCGAGAGGTCCACGGCCAGAGGGGAGTCGCGCTGGAACGCCTGGATTTTGTTTTCATCATCAGTTGGAATGTAATTCAGTCAGTCGTCAGCAGAAGTAATTTTAATTGAGACAGTAAGTGAACTGAAGAAAGATTCAGAGACAGAGAGAGAGAGAGCTCACGAATCCCCATCCTCCCTTTGTGAACTCCTGTCCGACGGTCTTGAACTGACAGTTCGTGGAGAGGAATAGCTCGACGTAAGGGAGCTCGTCGACGATGGCCGCGACGCCGCCATTGTTGGGTCCACGCTGGAGGCTGGACGCGTAGTCGCTGATGGCGAGCTCTCGGAGGCGCGACTCGGGCACGCCGAGCTCCTGCATCATGTAGCTCTTTGTGAAGGATCCGACCTGGAACCCGATGGGCTGGTCGGTGGAGAGGAGGCCGTCGAGTCCCTGTATCCCCGTGGCTAGCTGCTGCACTGTGAGGATGGATGTGAGGCTGGCCGTGTAGCTGGAGGTGATGATGAGGACCACGAACATCCAGATGATGAGGACGAAGCGGCCCAGCGTGCTCACCGTGTTCTCTCCTGTTTTTTTTTTTTTTTTTTTTTTCTTTCAGTCAGTGGATTCAATTGATAATAACAATACTAGTAAGAAACAAGTGTTCTCTTACTGTGCGCGAAGAACATTGTGGAGAAGCTGAACCAGAATATTGTGACGATCTGTTTCCTTGGAGACCCCCTGAACTCCGGGTTGAACCTGTGTTCTAGGATCCACACGACGGCGCCGACGAAGAGGAAGAAGACCCCCGTGACGGCCCACATCTGGATGGTGAACGGCTTGAGGAACGCCCACGCGTTGGAGCTCTTGGGTCTAACCGACGATAGGATCACCAGCCCGGACTCGATGTACGGCTGCGTGAAATCCACGATGCGGGTGCGGTTGGTGACGATGGAGATGTCCCCGACGGCGGCGTCGAAGTGGTCGTCGGCGACCTTGTTCACGAGGTCGTTGTAGCTCGGGTTCTTCTCGCCGTCGCCGAAGAGGACGAAGGTGACGGGGACCGGGTACGGGAGCAGTCCGGCGGCGGCCTTGAACACGTCGACGCAGTACCCGCTCACGCCGTCCGGGGAAGAGGCGTCCTTGGAGACGAACTCCTTGTATGTCGTACGGAACGGGACCCCGATCCGTAACGGCTTGCCGTTGTTCGGGAACACCCACCCGCG
Source organism: Eleusine coracana subsp. coracana (assembly GCA_032690845.1). Taxonomy (NCBI): domain Eukaryota; kingdom Viridiplantae; phylum Streptophyta; class Magnoliopsida; order Poales; family Poaceae; genus Eleusine; species Eleusine coracana. The sequence continues at coordinate 584,501 of CM064430.1, forward strand.
CGGCGCCGACGTCGTCTCCCCCGGCCAGATCACACTACTGAGCTGTTTCTGCTGCTGTTTCTTCTTGGTGGTGGCGGTGGCGTTGACCAGCAGGTCAACGGAGAGGCTTGTGGCGTTGGTCCAGTAGCCGACCCGGCGCACGCCCGTGCCGCCGACGTTGAGCACCTCGTACGCCGGGTTCACGGAGCCGCCGCCGCGCACTTGGCCCGTCACGCCGGTGAAGTTGGCCACCGTCAGCTTCTGCAGCAGCTGGTCGCCCTGGTCGAACACGCGAAGCGAGCTCAGACCAAGCGCGCTGCTGCTGCTGCTTCCGTTGCTTCCGTTGTTGTTGTTATCATCCGACGACACCAGCCTCGGGTCCGGCGAGAAGGAGATGTTGCCGCCGCTGCCCAAAAACTGGTCGATGGCGCGCGCCGCCATCCACACCGCGTCGTAAGCCAACAGCCCGTACGCGTTCACTCTTCTTCCTCCTCCTGCTGCTGCCCTGGAGAGCAGCCTGGTCTTGGCATGGGAATCCGGCGTGTACTGCCGCAGCGTGACCACGCCCTGGACCAGGCTCAGCATCTTCTGGGCGGCGCTGTTCATGGAAGTGGAATCCATGGCGGCGGCGAGCCAGTCGGTGGCGATCCATACGTACCCGGCGGCCATCATGCCGAGGGAGTGGGCGGCGGCGAAGACCTCCATGCCGGAATCCGGGCTGGCATGGACCACAAACACGCGGGACTCCATCATATTAGCCTGCAGGAGGAGATCACCCAACGCCTGACGATCAGCCCCCGGAGGGAATGCGGCCTTGAACGAGATCTTGCCGCGGACGAGGAGGTCAAGCGCGTCGCCGAGGGCGTCCACGCCGCCGCGGCCGTACTCGTCGTCCACGTACACCGCCGTCACCTCGCGCCACCCGAAGTGACCCACCACCTCCGCCACCGCCGACATCTGGAACGCGTCGCCGTGGGCCACCCGCGCGAAGTACGGGTACTGCGACGACGCCAGCGACGGGTCCGTCGCGGCGAAGGAGACCAGAGGCACGTGAAGCTCGGTCGACACGTGAGAGATCACGTGACCGATGCTCGATGACTGAGGACCCACAACCGCAACCACCTCCTTCTCCATCAGCTCCAGAGCTGTGTGTGCAAATTAATTACTGTATTCATCAGCAATTTTCATTTCCGTTGACCACTAACAAACTATTACTACTATTTCCTTTTTCATTATTTTATTAAGGGTGACTAAGAGGTTGACTACTACATGACTGGCTCAATCATCAAAAACTTGTTTATTATTAATCTGTCTCCAGACACCACAAATACAAAAATCCAACTCTTTCCTTTCTTATTCTTATTTGCAGCAATAATTGAGGTTAAGTAGGCCTGCACTACTAGTACTATACTAGGAGTATAAAACTGGAACAGCACAACCAAGACTCTTTTGACTCTCTGAGGAGCAAGGAAGCACACAATCTGTTGAAGGTGTGCACCGCATGAGTGACTGAACTCAACCTCTCAAGTCTCAACTGGGCAGTTGCTAATTAAGCGCCACATTAATGTTCATGATAAATATAAGAAAAGAAGAATCATGCAATGCTCATGTCCTCAAAAACACAATCTAGTCTAGTATACTATGGCTCACACAGTTTGCGAAAAAAAAAAGGGGGGGAGATAGATTAGAGACACGCAAGCTGCTGATGCGAACAGGGCAACCCACTGAAATCATCACTAAATTAAGCAGTTCAACTCCCTCCATCTGATTGCTAATTGTAGCAGGAGAACGATTGACTGTTACCGAAAAACGAACGAAAGGGGACGACAACTTCTTTTGCAACAAAAACAAAAACAAAGGGAGAACCGAATCAAGGACATGGTGCAGACACGCAAGAAAAAAAAAAACGAAGAGTGAGGTTACCTTGGATTGTGCCCACGAATCCGCTGCACTTGGTGTCCTGCATCACCACGCTGAGGTTGGTCCCTCGGAGCACCGTGGAGTCGCGGTTCACGTCGGCGACGGCGAGCTCGATGCCCGTCATCGCCGACCGACCGATCACGGAGTCGAAGGTGAAGAGCGCGCCGATGGTCACGTTCGCCGGCTGCGCGACCGCCATGCCGCTCAAGCTCAACAAAAGGCAGAGGTCAACAACGAGTAGAGCAACCACAGCCCTGCTCCACGACGCCATAATCTCCTCAACAACCTAACCACGGGCTGGCTCAGAAACGCTCCGAGGAAGAAGACGAACAAGGAGAAGCTCGAGGAGGCATGGCAACCAAAATCCAAGCACCGACGAAAAGGGGGGAAGAACAGGAGCTCCCACTCCAAGAACCTCCTCGAAAGGGGCTTCAATGGAAGAACACAGATCAACCGGCTTGTGATTGTTGGCCAACGGAAGCCACTAAAAAAAAAAAGCAGAGCTTACAGAGCAAACCGCCCTGTCCCCCCGCAAAGATTCCAAAAGCCGTGGTGCGGGAGGGAGCAGCAGCAACAAGCAAAGCTCTCCGCCCCTCTCCTTCCGTTGTTGTTATGCAGGAAATGGATGGCAGACAGGGGTTTACCGAGCCAGCCAAAGCCAACTAGCCCAGCGACCTCTACTTGTGATGAATTCTGATTGGTGATGCGGAATTGAATCAAAATTGATGCAGACCCAACTGCACAAGTGGGTGGACCAAGCGTCTGTCGTCGTCCCGGGTAAAACGTGCCCGTCGCATCTAATTTAGTTATTACTACCCAACTAGTAGTAGATAGATTCTTCTCCCACCCATTTTCACTACAGCTACAGGTGGTTCATCATATCTGATGATGAACAAGCCCTACTCTAAACTGAATTCAACTCAGCTGATGCCACCAATCATTAGTATTCTATTACCAATTGCGCTGTTTTAGTCCAATCACAGGACGCAACTTGACATCTTGCTGATCCATTGAGTATTGGCCTTTATCGCTTACCAAGATGAGATACTATCCTAGTATTACTTATTTTACTGAACCAGAGCCAACTAACACGTGCGGTGCAGAAGCTCATTATTTTTCAGAGAAAAAATCGCACTTTGTGCCCCAGTGATTGCACACCAAAGAGCAGTGGCGAGTGTGTGGTGGCTCCAATCCAAAGTCACGTGGTGCTGATGAGCCAAAGAAAGAATATCGTCCTTTCCATATTACTAGTACAACACTACCGTCGCTTTGGATGGAAGCAAGGAACTCCTCTTTCAGGGAGCACAAGGAAATAGGCACCGTCACACCCACGCCGTCCGCTGATTTTCTTCCCTTGTTCGTCGCCTCGCTTTCCTCTTTTCTTTTCCTGATGCGGCCACCTTTGTCCTTTTTTCTGTGTTTTTCTGCTTCACTTTCATTTCGTTATTACGGGAATAAAGGTGTCGGATGAATCCAGTTCTCTCACGCACTTTCATTTCCGCAACGTTGCTTGTGTGAACTCACGCAAGAAACGCTTTTACGTAATTCGTCATTAGTCATATTGAAGTGACTTGATGCTGCTTCTGTCCAATACAAAACTGACAGAACCCAGACCTTATCATCTATAGCTACTACTGGAGTAGTATCTTGCTGGGTTAGTTATGTAGCTGTTTTACCAGCTTGCTGGAGTGCTGGCAGCTCGATCACAAATACACCTACAATATGCCACTGTTTAGCTGTTACGAAATCAAAGTCAACCTGGTCAACTCTCAACTCTGGCCGTATCTGTATCGCAGAAAAAACAAAGACCTGTGCAGCAGGTGTGTGCATAGAATAGTCGTGATGAGAATATATTGCTTGTCATTCACTTGGATATGCCTGCTCCGAAAATAAACCAGGGCCTAGATATTATGTGCATAATGGCGAGATGACGTGGGACTGTTACTGAGGGTGCCCTACAGAGTCTCCATCAACAAGATTTCTTTTATTAATTACAGATTGTGAAATCAACAGGCAAGCCAGGAATTCAATTAATTCATCAAAAATAAAAGAACAAGAGTTGTAAACAAATGTTCCACTACTGGAACCTGTCGATTTTACGTGTTGCTGAATTTACTGCTATCATGATTTTGATGGTCTATGTATTTTTGGTCTTCCTCTTTCTTTCTTTCTTATATAATCCTCAAAATTGTATTTTTTTTATGAAATGTCTCCGTTCACTCAATCTCAGCATTACAACACAATACTGTGAGTCCTCCAACCTTGTTTGGATGCTTTATGCAGGGTTTGTTGTTATAAGAGCCTTAGTAGCACTTTAGATTCTGTGTTTGACTCTCTGTGGGAGTAAATTTACTAAGATTTAATAATATTATACTTTAAGTAGTAGGCGATGCTCTCGTCGATAGCGAGACGTCAATGATGACTTTATCAATCTCGAGGATTTGTCGACTCAGTCTTCAAAAAAACTCATATAGGTAATGTTTATGTACATATATTCATAGAAATAAATATGTGTATATTGTAAGTGTCTGAGTTGTACTGTGTAATGTAAAAAAAAAACCAAAACACTGGACACACACCCATCGTTGCATGGGATTGAGCGGAAGAAGGCTAGAAAACAAAATAAAGCAGGGTCCTTGCTTGGCGGGCCCTACATGTAAGCTCGGGAGAGGTCAACGGTCAACGTCTTCTTCCCTCCTCTCTCCTGTCTTCTGTGGAGAGTGCATGCATGCGCGCGCGGAGAAGCGGGCAAGAAACGCTCTGGCTTCACAAACGAACTCAGTGGTCTCCTCTCGTTCATCAATGCAATGCAATGCAAAGCTCTCCTCTTCTTCCCCATAAATAGACGCCTTCTCCTTCCCCTACACGCCGATTGATCACTCATTAATCCTCATCAACGTCGGCGTCGTTGGGCCGGAAAAGGACGACCAATGGCGCAGGAGAGCAGCGTCGACGTTGTTGCTGCCAAATGCACCACCACCACCCGGCCAGCAGAGGACGATGGCGCCGCGGCGGTGGCGCCTCCTCCGGCGACGCCGTTCAAGTTCAACGTGCACGCGCCGGAGTTCGTGCCCATGTCGCCACCCGCCGCCAGCCCCATGGCCAGCCCAATGTCAGCGCCGGCGGCGGCGGCGGGCAGCTACTACTCGCCCTTCATGCAGATGCACCCCGGCATGGGCACCGACTGGAATTTCTTCACCGACCATGAGCCTGTCTTCTTCATGCCCGACTTCGCGCAAGCCAAGTTCGGAGCTGCCGCCACCGCCGCCGCCGCCGGAAGTAACAGCGCGCAGGGAAAGGTCACCGGCGCCGCCGCCGACGTTGCACAGAAAATTGTCAAGCAGGTATATATACAGTACGTGTTTTTATTATTTAATTTTTCCTCATCAACTGAAAACGATCATATCCCAATAAGAACCTACGTACTACCATGCATTTCTTTATAACCTCATTCATAATTAATAGGTCGAGTACCAATTCAGCGACATCAATCTGGTGGCAAACGAGTTCTTGCTCAAGATTATGAACAAAGACACAGAAGGTTACGGTAAGCTCCTTCCAACAAATGATTGAATTTCATCTTAATTTCCTCGATCATTAACGTAAAGCAAACAAATAACTGTGCATTTCGTTTCTTTCCCGCGAGCTTTGTTCAGTTCCCTTGTCGGTCATTGCATCCTGGAAAAAAATCAAGTCTCTTGGAGCAACCAACCAGATGCTGGTTAAGGCTCTTCGCACCTCCACAAAGCTTGTAAGCCAACAACAATTTCGGCCAAGAGGAAGCATTTTTAACCTGGGATCAACTAATTCTCTTTTTTTTCTGTTCTTCTACAGATTGTCAGTGATGATGGCAAGAAAGTCCGCCGCAGGCAACCATTCACTGAGAAGCACAAGGAAGAACTGCAGGTCAGTTACTTCAAATGTTGATCTCCTATTCCTTTCCAGTCCTACAGAATCCGCATCTAATTAATGATGCTAAACTGATTTTTTTTTTCTGTGTGTGTGCAGTCTCGCATGATCATAGTAGAAAACTTGCCAGAGGACTCGTCAAGAAATAGCCTTGAGAAGATTTTTGGTGTTGTTGGAAGGTTAGTCAGACAAAAAAAAATCATAAAGGGGCAGATAAAAAACACATCACATATAGGTGCATAAAACATCTGTATACATCATAATAAACTTCAACTGACTGTGCATTATGTTCCTGTATGCTGATCAGTGTCAAAAACATCAAGATATGCCATCCACAAGAGCCTAGCTCAGCTAGGGCTTCAAAGTCGGACACGCTAGTGAGTAACAAGGTATTTCACATTCTCTCTGAACCATCCAATTATGCACAGAGCAGTTATTTTTATATATAAAAAAATTGACAATGACTCTTTTGCATTTTCCCCCCAAAGATGCATGCACTTGTGGAGTACGAGACCTCACAGCAAGCTGAGAAAGCAGTGAGTAGATTGCACTTGCCAAAATGTTTAGTGGTGCAAATATCATCGCTCATTCGATTCAGTTAACCTAAAGGTATGGTAATTCAGTATACCTTTTCTCTGTCAGGTTGAGAAGCTAAACGACGAACGGAACTGGAGGAAAGGCCTCCGTGTACGCACAGTGCTCAGGCGCTCTGTAAGCAAAGCTCCCCTCCCCTTGCAGATCAGTTATCTGCACTCCTACAGGGCCACTGGATCCTATTATCTGGCATAAGTGAGCATATCATTTATTTTTGCAGCCCAAGTCGGTGATGAGGCTAAAGCGGCCAGATTTTGACCACTTTGTTGGTTCCGATGATGACTCTCCGCACTCTCAGATGTCATCAGCTGACTCCCCAACACCAGACCACTCACCGGAGGCTCATGTAATAAGCAACCTGTACCTCTACTTTCATCAGGAACAAATTCCAGTATTAGGAAGTTATTACTGAAAATAAGTTTCCATCTGACTGACAGCACGAGGATCACCAGAATGGTAGCAAGAAAGGGTGGGCAAGAGGGCGGGGGAAGCTACATGTTATGGCACCGCACAGCCCACAGTCAGCTCCTGCAGGCATGGTCGGCCATTTTGATCCATCGAGCCCTCGAGCAACATCCCAGAAATGCCCGTCGAGTCCCAGGCAGGCTTCACAGAAGTGTCCATTCAGCCCCAGGCAACCTCCCCAGGGCCCGAGGATGCCCGACGGGACACGCGGGTTCACAATGGGCCGGGGCAAGCCACCAGCATCACCCACGTCCCGGGCAGTCACCGCTCCTGCTCCTGTTCTTGTTTAGTTTAATCAGTTCCTGCAAGTCAAACTCCTATATATATAAGTGGTGCTGTATCTCTCTCTATGGATACTAGTGGTTGAGCTTTTTTGCTATTTCCCCCTTCTTTTTTTTTTCTCAAGGCCTTGAATAAAGTTGGCTGGCTGCTGGCATGTTGACATAGAACAGTGTTGAGGCTCTCATCAGAGTATCACATGAAACAGTGATCAACTTAGCAATAAAGAATTACCATTTCTCCAACTGATGATACTTTTTTTTTTCAAGAGGTTAACAATTGATGGAGCCGCAACAAAGCTGACTAGTATGTTCAGTTCGGGTTCCTACATATCTTGTCTTTCTTCAATTGCTAGTTGCCGTAAACAACGAAGGATTTAGGTAAGATAGAAATCGAAGAGAACGTTCCTTTTATGACTCATTTTTCTTTTATTGTTGAAAGGTTCTTAGTTGCACATATTTTTAGTAGGTTCAATCTCATTAACATTTGTACTAGTTGGATCAATTTGATCTTTGTACTAATTGGATCAATTTGGTGGCGGCCTGAATAGGAGGAGGCAGGCGGGAGAGGGCATCCCCTTCCCTATGTGGATAGATATACTTTTGACGTCCTTTCCAATTTCTTTTGTGCTCATGATATAAAACCGCTATAGCAACTGAATTAAGCTATATTCTTCCGTTCAAATTTGAACATTGCTTCTCATTGAAATCGATCGACCACAAAGGGTGGTTCTTCTGATATTGATACGTACTCAAACTTGTGGTATACTCTCTCCGTTCATAGTCATTGCACAGCTCAAATTCAAACTTAACCATTATAAAGAAGAAAGATCAGTAAGAGGATCGAGGTGAACTCTAGCTAGTTCTCCTAAGATTGCCGAGTACTCGGGCTGGTAGTCTAGTGACAAGCTATTCGGTGGTGAGCGTTGTTCATCCGGGTTCGCGTTCGGTTCCCAGGAACCCACTATGAGTGTGTTACTGGTGTTTGTCCCAAATAATTTGCAGATAACTCTTCATACATGGTGTCACAATGAGAATGTGACGCTTCTCGTCACGTGCTGAAGACTGTGTGTTTTTCTAGCGATCTTTAGAAGGACACATTTTTCATGTTGACTGTAATTGTAGGGTTGGTCGTTGTGCGCCGGTGTGTGTAAGCGTGTGTGGTGGCGTGCATGAGTGAGTTTACATATGTATATATGAATAAATGCTATAATTATACCCAGTAGGAGAGATTGAAAAAAAAAAAAGATTGCTGAGTACTCAAACCTACCTACTCCTACTTTTTTGGTTCATAGACATTAGTGAGCTCAGATTAGAACTAACCGGTCATAATAATGAAAAAAAGAACAGGAGGAGGATCCAGGTGGACTGTAGTCCTCACCTGTCATAATCAGGTTTGCATTATCCTGTGTACCATCGGTGTCATTGTTATTGCATCATCAGATCACCATCCAAATCCGTGTCACTCCACCGAAAGTTCGCTCCTGGCTCGCCGACCTGTGGGCCCCTAATGGAAATGGCGGTCGTACAACACGTGGATCCCACGTGTGCGTCTCAGAGTCCGTGCCGCCAACCAATGCTATCTGCTGACGCCAAAACGAATCCCCGCTCTCTGTTTCTCTCACTGTGACCCGGGCCCCACGCGACCCCATCGATACACGCCAAGCGCAAAGATCCATACTGACTGACGCGTGGTCCCACGACCCCTTGTTTGTTTTTTTTTCTCTCTCTGTTTGCGTCTGTCTTGTTCCTCGCGCAGGCGCAGGCCGCTGGCCGCTGGCGCACACAGAAAGGAAGGAAATCCCAGCAGAGCCAGAGTCAGAGCGAGCGAGAGGAGAGAGAAGCCTCCTGCGTGCGTGTCAAAAGGAGAGATGAGGGATCTGCTGGCCGCCTCCTTCGCCGCCGGTGCATCCTCCTTCGCCTCCGCGGTGGGCCTGCGCGGGTGGTGGAACGACGTCAACGAGTCGCCTGAGTGGCAGGACGCCGCCTTCTTCTCCCTCACCGCCGCCTACGCCCTCGTCTCCGCCATCGCACTGGTCAGTCCGCATCTCCCAACCCAGCCGTGAATCCTTCCCTACCTTTCCTTGTATTTATTTCCCCCTTCTGTTAAGATGGGGGAGCCGCGCACGGCCGGCAGGCCGGCCGCCCTAGGCTTGATCTGCGGCCGATTGCTGCCGTCCTTGCCGTCAAATTTCAATCTTTGTGCCCTCTCCTGCACCGGGTGTTGGAGCGCGTTCGATTGCAGTCTCTCATATTCATATCTGCTGCTTTTTGCCGGGTCGTCACCACTCGCTCTCCTCTCCTTGCAGATTCAGCTCATTAGGATCCAGCGCCGGGTGCCCGAGTTTGGATGGACCACACAGAAGGTCTTCCACCTCATGAACTTCCTCGTCAATGGAGGTAAAAAACCAACCAATCACATCCCTTCCGAATCCCTCTACTACCCTGCACTATCCTGTCCTGCGGTACCTAATTGTGATTGCTCTGCTTCAGTTCGTGCCGTTGTCTTTGGATTTCATGTCCATGTCTTCCTTCTTCCAACCAAAGTAACAAATCTCTCCCTATTGCAACTCTTGTTCCTACCAAAGTAACATAAAAAGATCGTGGCCCACAATTTATCCCCTTTCGGTTGTTGTTTTGACTCCACAGGTATATAAGTTGGTGCTACTTGATCTCCCTGGCCTGCTCTTTTTCTCCACCTACACCTTACTTGTGCTTTTCTGGGCTGAAATATACCATCAGGTGCCTGCTACACACTGTCTCATCCTTCATTTTACTATGCCCTCTCTACCTCACCTTCTCAAGAAATCATTGGAGCTTTGTTGATCAACTTGCAGGCTAGGAGCCTTCCAACAGACAAGCTAAGGCCTGCATACATCATCGTTAACGGCGTCGTATATGTAATTCAGGTATGTTTCCGTTTTGCAAGTAAATAATCATTCATATTATTGTAAAATTGTATCTCTGTTTTCTCTTTTACTGTTGCAAGATTTCAAGTGCTGTTGTATAGTTTGATCTTTGCCAGCTTTGATTGCCACCTCTGATTGGGCATCTGGACAGGTTTGCATTTGGATATACCTCGGAATAAATGATAATGCTATGGTTGAGCTTGTGAGCAAGCTCTTCATTGTAGCTGTCTCTTTTGTCGCTCTTCTTGGCTTCTCAGTATACGGTGGAAGGTAAAGTAAAATTTCTTTGTGCCAGCTCTCAGCCTTAACCTTAATTATTTATAATGTGAAACCTCGCTGTTGCTTTCATACAGGCTATTTTTCTTGCTAAGGCGTTTCCCCATTGAGTCCAAGGGGCGACAAAAGAAGCTTTATGAGGTGACTACTGCTCTACTATTAATTTAATAGTTTTGAACATTTCCGTATTAAAGCACCCATGAAAGGGCTAGTGTACAGATTGATGAACAAACTGTGACATAGCATATTTGTTAAGGTCCATCGTTAGGTTGAGGATGCCTATCAATCATAAATATTGTATTGCTTGGGACATACTCCCTCCGTCCCAAAATATTTGACACTTTAGCATCCTCCAGCTTTCCCAAAATAATTGTCATTCTTACTTCCCGATGCAAATTTCTCTCTTTCCAATGCATCCCTATATTTATCTCTCTCCCTCTTGTTTACTGTTCACTCACCTTTTTCACTTCTCCTTAACTCCTGTACTCGGAGCTAAAACGTCAATTATTTTGGGACGGAGGAGTAGTATTTAGAGTTTATAACCATAATTATGGCATCGTGTCTTGTATTGATCTTTTATGCAGTGACTAGATGATTATAGTCTATCTTATTTCTGCGTGTAATTTTCCAGTTGTTTGGTTTCAGAAATTAATTTTATTACAATATCTGAGGTTTCTTCAAACCAAACCTAGTTACCTAGGTCATTTGGTCGTTTAATATAGAAATACGACTGTTAACTGTTTCTGGAGTCTTTGTAATTTCCATTCTGACATTTCAATTTCTTCAGGTCGGGACTGTGACAGCAATTTGTGTTACCTGTTTCCTGATAAGATGTGTTGTGGTGAGTATTTTGTTCCCAATTACAGGTTGAATGGTGCTCATAATGACACATATTTATTCTTTGGTTGGTCTGAGAGTAGATCTCTGATGTGACCTGTATATACGAATATGAAGCCACTGAACCTGATGTTGTTGTACACTGTTGTGACAAGACCTTACTAAACATTTGGTTTAAAAAACATCCCACATGTCTATAATTGAGTACTTTTGTCTTTTTATTTCTAACCTTTTTTTCTTGTTTTTCATGATGGTAGGTGGCATTGTCTGCCTTTGATCCTGAAGTATCCCTTGAGGTTTTGGATCATCCAGTCTTAGATTTCTTCTATTATATGGTAAGCTCCATAAGAAAGCACTAGCATGCTCTCATTGCTCCTGGATATTGTAGTCCTTACACACTTACTCTCTTGTACAGTTGGCAGAGATACTCCCTTCTGCACTTGTGCTCTTCATCCTTCGAAAGCTTCCTCCCAAGCGGGTATCGGCACAATACCACCCTATTAACTAGAGTCTTTATGGTGTATGCTAAGAAACTTTGAATATAGTTGAAATTGCTGAAAACCTACATCTGGCTGGAGCTGAATGCTTTTGTGGGCTGTATTTATGGATGTATTCTTGATGCATCATCTTTTGAGAAAGAGTTTCATGTGTTAAAGGGTAACATTTTTTTTTTTATGTCGTTCTTCTTTTCCTTTCGGACTTCATGTGTGATGTTAGGGCCTGACATATCTAGCAGTGCCGGTTGATATCGCATTCCTGAAAGATGAATCCTACCGTGAAATGTATTCCTCCGTTGTATGCTTATCATGGAAGTTGCTATCGGTATTAGAAAGTTAGTGTCTGTTTCCATCCAAGAGGTGGTGTGCAAATTGATAGTTGATTTTTGTACGTGTACCTAGTCTTTGCTGTGCCCATACGGCCGTGATTTGAGACTGATAATAAGTGAGCCCTTTTTTTGTTTTTATTTACAAAAGTGGACTGATTCATGATGGGTTCCTACTATCCACACTTGCTGAATTCTTGCCAAATGGCATGAACCAATTCAATAGAAACGAAAGCTGCCGGCTTCGCCGACCTGCAGCTGGGGAGACCTCAAGTCAACCTGCCCTGTCAGTATCGACTCCACAGTTTTTTCATTCTTGGTTCCCGTTTCCAAAGGTCAACTCTGTACGTTCCTGTCTTCTCCAAAATCCAAATTACACTCATGTTTGTCAATGGACAGATTGACTTGAGATAAGATCCGACTGCTTGTTCCATTCTTTCCTCTCTTCCACCCCCATGTTTCAGACGTAAATTACCCGACTGCCTTTGTCCCTGCAGGTTCTGTACAGCTCAGGGAACTTGATCTTGAGGGGAATGTCATCAAACCATATAGTAGTACTACAGAATCGACTCCTGTCGTGTGAATTTTATTGACAGAATCCACAAAAAGGGAGTTTCGCTCGATCGTTGAGAGAGGTTCAGGAGCTTAGGCAATGGGCGCAGCCACCCTCTTCTTGTGTTCTTCAATTTCTGTGCTCATCTTCTTCCCTTTGGTGGTCGCCCAGTTCCAGGGCGTCGATCTCTGCGAGACCAAGGCCAATGGCAGGTACGTGTGCCCCGATTGCTCGGTGAAGAGCAGCTCAAACCGTGGCGCCAGCTTCGATGCCAACCTCCTCCGCCTCCGGGACTCCCTCCGCGACATGGTGGCCGCCAACGCCAGCTTCTTGAACGCCGCCTTCTCCGGCGGCGACGCCGAGGACACGGTGTACGGCCTCGCCATGTGCCTCGCGGACGCCGAGCGTGCGGACTGCGCCGCCTGCCTCGCCGGCGCCGCCGACGAGCTTCCGGCGACGAGGTGCGCGAGCCACAGGGACATGGTCCTCTGGTACCCTCAATGCCTCGTGCGCTACGACAACGCCAGCTTCTTCGGCGTCGCCGACACGTCGCCGGCGCGGCGGTTCGTCGTGCCCAATCCCAACAACTTCTCCGTCCCGGCGCGCCTGGACGCGTCGCGCAGGAGGCTCGCCGGCCGGATGCTCGCCGCGGCGGCGGCGGCATCGCCGGCACGCTTCGAGTTCGACGTCGAGGAGGTCACCTCGAACGTGACGCTGCACGGGCTGGCGCAGTGCACTCAAGATCTGCCAGTGCAGGAGTGCAACAGGTGCTTGGCGTCGCACATGGCCTGGCTCGCCGGCTGCTGCGGAGACATGGAGGGCGTCCGGCTCAACGGGCCCAGCTGCTACCTGCGCTATGAGTTCATGAGCTTCATGCCTGGCACGCCGCCTTCCATGGCGCCGCTGATCGAGCCTCCAGCTGCAGGGACTTCCTCTTCTTCATCAAGAAGGAAAAAGACCAGAACTTGTGAGTAGCAATTCTTATTCTTTCTTTCTGGAATTCAGGTTCAGAAATTGTGTAACTCAGACAAAGAAATCTGTTGTTCCTTTCGGTTCATTCATTGTCTCCCGGTGCAGACATATTGGCAGGTGCGTTGGGCGCGGTAGCACTGTTGGTCTCTCTTCTTGGACTTGGAGTCGCGTTCCTTTGTTACAAGAAGCGCCACTGGCCATGGAGAAGGAGAGGATCAAATAACAACAACGCAAAGAGGATGGATTCCTTTCTGCAGCACCACCATCCAAGGAGGTACAGCTACTCACAAGTGAAAAGGATGACAAAATCTTTTGCTCACAAGCTAGGCCAGGGAGGCAACGGCGTGGTTTACAGGGGCAACCTCCCGGATGGTGGACGTGATGTTGCGGTGAAGATGCTCAAGGAGGCCAAGATCGCTGGGGAAGAGTTCATGAATGAGGTGGCCAGCATCAGCAGGACTTCTCACGTCAATGTGGTCACGCTTCTAGGATTTTGCTTGCAAGGATCAAAGGTAGGCCTCATCTATGAGTACATGCCCAATGGCTCCCTTGAAAGGTACATCCCCGGTCATGGAGAAGAAGGCACACTCAGCTGGGAGAAACTGTTTGACATCGCCGTTGGCACCGCACGGGGGCTTGAGTACTTACACAGAGGGTGCAACGCTCACATTGTGCATTTCGACATCAAGCCTCACAACATCCTGCTGGACCTGGATTTCCGCCCAAAGATCTCTGATTTCGGACTGGCAAAGCTGTGCGCACAGAAGGAGAGCACTATTCAGGTGTCCATCGTCGGATTCCGGGGGACGATCGGTTACATTGCGCCCGAGGTGGTCTCAAGGCACGTCGGAGCAGTCACCAGCAAGTCCGACGTGCACAGCTACGGCATGATGGTTTTTGCGATGGTTGGTGCAACGAGCAGCATCAACGACGATTCTGATTCCGGAGCAAGCAGCAAGTATTTCCCTCAGTTCCTGTACGAAGATCTAGACCAGTTTTGTGCAACTACGTGTGGAGTCGATGTAGAGGCCACGGGACTTGTGAGGAAGATGGTGATCATTGGGTTGTGGTGTATTCAGAGGAACCCTTCAGATCGGCCTTCCATGAGCAGAGTCGTCGAGATGCTGGAGAAGAGGACTGAAGAGTTGCAACTACCACCACAAGCATCTTGAAGACAAAGAGTTACCAATGTTATTACCTTAACATCATTTCAGTTTCACTAAAATGCGTCAGAAGATGTAGTTCAAAACCATATGATTCTTTCAAACTGTTCCATGTAATTGTACAAACTAAAATGCGTCAGAAGGTTTGGAGGGAGAGAACCATTTCTGAGTGAGGACAATGGAGTATGGACAAACTAAAGTCTGGTGATGATCACGATTTGATCTGTTCAATTTATATAGGGTGTGTTTGGTTGGTTGGCTTACGCTTAGCCTGGCTAGGATCTAAACCAGGCCAATCTTAGTCTGTCTTTGCTAATGCAGTGACAAAAACTATAATATGATAAATCAAAGCAGAAGGACTCTGCTCCTGTGTGAACTATAATATGATAAATCAAAGCAGGAGGACACATGCAATAGGAAAAAGCAGATTAATCCAGTCAATGGTTCCACCTCAAAATTCGTCTCCCACAATCAGCACGATCCCAAATTGTTCACATAACAAAACAATTAATCCTGCAGGCAGTACTTCAACAATCACAGTAGCAGGCACCAGCTCAAAGCAGTTAACAGCCAACTAGTTTTTTTTTCTCAGAAAACAAAAACAAAAGGTTAACTAGCTCAGCAATAGATCGTAGTGCGTCCTCCGTGGTAACAATAACCTTGAGTACGATGTCCAGCCTCAGCTGGCAAGTTAGTCACTCCGATTCAAATGATGCTACCTACGTTTCTCGAGAGGATTAAGAGGGCTAAACTCTTACTGTCACCAACAAAACTAATGTTCAAGGCACCAGGGGAGGCTTGCGTCAGTGCACATCTAAAGGACAAACCTATTTCCAAAAGGAAGAAAAATCTTTCTTGAGGTCATGAACCAAGATGCCGTAATTCCTTGACATGGTTATCTCACTGCATAAAGATACAATGAACTCGATAAATCTCTGATGCTGCTCCTCAGGGAAACAGAAGCTGCGAAATAAAATCTCTGAACTATTACTCCCTCATCCTCATGAAAGTGGAATTTACCTGTACTTGGGGAAGCAGCTGCTGCTGGAATCTTCCGTTTCCCGGACGACCTGTCTGAGCAGGACCATGGCATTGGGGGCGTCCATGGTGGCTAACATTCAACTGAACCTTCCCATACACGTGCAGAATCGAGTAAAGTGTCAACAAACCAAACCCGCATAATTTGGCTCTGAAAATTAGCAAGTAGGGCATAAATAAGCAAGAGAAGATACCTGCTTGTTAGCAAGAGGACGAGCATATGAAACTTTTATGGTACTACCTCCCAGCTCACTTTCATTTAGCATTCTCACGGCCTCCGCTGCTGATGCACTACACAAGAAAAAAACAAAGTCCATCACCGAGCCAAGAACCCAGCTACAATTTTTTTTTGAGGGGTTGCAGGCCAGTATAGACCAATTAACAACACATATAACATCTACTGCTGCAGTTTCTTATACAAACCAAACCACATAAGATTCTTAAAAAAAAAACTTAACATATGAGACACACTACTAGGTGACAGGACCTTCAGTGTACGAGCTACGTTCACATATAAGTTAAAAGCACAATGAGGAATTTTATCAGCTGCTTATTAGCTACAAACACAAATACCTGTTTGTAGTTGGCAGGTTTAGCAGTCTACTGGACAAAAGATCGAACTGAAAAACACAAATACCTGTTTGAGTATGTGACAAAGCCACAGCGCTTCCCTTCTAGTACTTTGACATCAACAAGTTCTCCATATGGAGCAAAGGCTTGCTTGAGATCCTCAGAAGTCACGCTTTCGCTAAGGGAGCCAACAAATAGCTGCAAGAAACAAATGCATACTCAGTTCAGATGTTCAGAAACATGACTCCTTTTGAAAGGTACAAACATGTACATGTACTCACTCTTGAAGTGTTTGGATACTGATGTTGAAATTCAGTACCCTGTGCACCATGGGGACGCACTGCATACAAGAAATGTAAATGATTAGATGTTGTCATGAACACTGGTATCAGAATTTGTAAGGGATTGCTGATATGATAATCACTAGCTGTATGCTGAATTTTGAATGCCCAGTACTTAAGATTAAACCAACACATCATGGACCGTGTAATGCATGATATAGTCTGAATTTGTGATCCATCTAAATTTCATATTTGTGCACCAGTAGACAAGAGTTCGTGGAGAAATAATCAAATAATGTGCCACGGAAATATGACAAGATGGCTACCTAGCATACTAGCTACTTAACAGGTGATTTGTGAGAGCAGTGACCTATTAAGAAGCTAAAACTGGAAGTCAGTTCAGAAATAAAACACTGGACTAGTTGGCGGGTATGTGTACGCACTTTTCTTGTTGGGAACAGGTCTGATACGCATAGGCCTTGTAGAACAGTATGCTCCATCCATTTCAGTCATTGCTTGCCTCAGCTCATTGGCATCTCCAAACTCAACAAAGCCATAGCCTTTGTTGCGGCCAGTATCCTTGTCAAAGATAACTTTTGCACTCTTGACAGATGGGTAACGGCTCTTGAAGAGATGTTGTAGCATGAAGTCTGTAACATTAAAGGCCAAGTCCCCAACAAAGATGGAATGATCAGAATTATCATCTGTGTATCTCTGAGGAGGGTCCTCCTGCTGCTGCGTGCCCCAGTTGACCTTGGAATGTTGATTGTCAGGAGGTTGCTGATTATGAGTGGGCCAGTCGAGCTTAAAATCACGATCGGAGTTAGGCATCTTCTGGCCATTGTAACTCTGGAGAACGTGATCAGTTGTAGAATGGTCGGAAAAGTTGAGAAAGCCAAAACCATCTGATTCCTCAGTGAGCTTGCTTCGTTTGATGACAAGGGAAACAAGCTGCATCCAGATGAAGAGGTTTGAGTAGGGCATTTGTTCGTGGTACCAAAATATTAGTACTGTAATTAAGAAGGAAACTACAGTCTGAATTGAGCAAGTGCAAAAGATACAAACAAGATTAAATGGGGATAACTGCACGTATGGATCTATATCGAGGAAATTCGAAGTATGTGCAGTAAAGAAGGTCAATTAGATGGAGATACTGTTAGATTGAGCATGGCCGAGTGACAGAAAACTGGAGTGGAGTGGAGCAGAAATTAGGAAGCCAAAATGAAGCACCTCGGGTACTCGGGTAAAGCAGCTGTAGAGGTAGTCCTCGTTCATCCAGTGCAGCAGGCCGCCGATCCAGAGGGAGCGCGCCTCGTCGGGACCTCCTCCTCCTCCTCCTCCCGCGGCCTCCTCCGGCGGCGCCGTCTTGGGCAGCGGCAACGGCGTGCCGTGGTAGTGGTAGGGCGGTGCATCGGCCCAGCTCAGTGGAGGCGACGACGCCATCGGCCGCAGGTAGGATCAAACCCTAGGCACGAAACGATCAAGAGCTCGCCGCCGCTTCCTCCGAGAAAGAGAGGGGGGGGGGGGGGGGGGGGGGAAGAGAGGAAGGAAATGGAGGCGTGGCGTGTCCTCTTTTTTTTTTTTTTTTTAGATGGGTGGCGCGTCCTGGTTGGTCCGGGAGAAAGCCGTGGACTGCTGTCGTAAGCAAGGACCGGAAGCATCCAATGCACTTCGATTCAAAATGATCTCGTTTGTCTAAATTTTAACTGGAATGTCTTTAGTTAAAAACATCAGAAATCCTCCTCTTCGACAGACTAAAATCAGAGAAAAAATTAGTTGAAATTCAAATCTCGTCGGACTTTAGAATAGAGGGATTAAGCTTTTATGGACTCTGATCTTAGAAGAAGGCTTTAACATGATGTCAGAACGACCTTACGGGTGATGAAAGATGACGGTTGGACCAGATTAAAACGGAAAAACATGACAACGACGAGTTAGCGTTATAGTGAAAAAAAAAGCTAGAGACACGACGATTGGAACACCGTCATAGATAATAGGAGGAGGGAGATGGGCGGGGAAGCGAAAATCGACTATTGGTTTGTTAATAGAAAAAAGATGTAGTTGACAGAAGAAATAATCATAGCCGTTTGATCTAGACCCGATGGTCATAATCAATGACTGAAAAACTTTATGTTTTTAGTCGATTGAAAATTAGTTGTTCCCTAAAAACATAGTTGTGAGTTAGTTCGAGTTATCAAAAGCTAAGAACACTCAGAAAATGTTCAGAAACAATTTCAAAAACATAGTTGTGATTTGTTTCATGCTCTTTTGACCCTATTTGTTTAGAGTTTTTTTAGCCACACTTTGATTATAAGCAGCTGCCAGAAAAAACGAAGATTTTATCACTTCTCATTTTTTGTAGTTTAAAATTATGAGGCGGTGGTCAATATAAACGTGAATCAACAAAAATAAACAAAGCATTTGGTGAAAATTATCATTTATTTTCATAAAATAAGAAAAATAAAAGGAAACAAGCAAGGTCATTACTTCGTGATTTAAATCCTACTAGTAGTACAGTTCTTCTGGTTGACTCGAAGCTCGTTTCCCGCCGTAAGATATCCAACTGACATATGGGGCCTACGTACGGAGTGGGTCCCACAGGTCAGTGACTGAGGACGCATAGAAGGTGGGTCAAGCGCAATAGTTATTACGCCACGTATTTAGTACTCTGCACAGGCAGGTAACTGGACGGTGGGACCGACTTGGCAGTGAGTTGGAACAGAGTGGCAAGGTCCGAATAAATGAAGGACGTTGCAATTGCCTGCCGCCAGACTCATAAATGGTGCCAATCAATTCTCACCTCCGCCTACCTATTCTTGCTATATCTACGCACACATGTACCCCAGATGCCGATCATCCTTGGTACAAAAATGCTTCCGTTGCTAGTTTTGGTCACTGCTCATATGTTACCTATCAAAAATAAATTACTGAATTTCTGTTCATCATGATCAGAATAGTTTTGGTCACTGGTTATTGAATCGCAAAACATGATCAGAATAATCCAAGCAACAATTATTATACTTCATAGTAAATTTTTTTGGTAAAATTAGTCATAAATTGTTCAATTCACATTCTCCTGTGTATTTAACACTTTGAAAATTTTACAATATTTGACGGTGTTTGATGTGACAAAAATGCTTGCTTAAATTGTAATACCGGCAAATCATGTGGCAACTAGCAGATCATTAAAGTATACTTTTAAGTTTGTTGCTAAATTTAGCACTAGGATTTTTAAGGACAAAATCAATAGCACTAGGGTTCCACAAGAATTTTCATGCATTCATTTATCACAGACAGCTCACCTAATTATGAGACTTTGGTCTTCTAATTTTGTGTTTCGATATTCCTCTTTTCAACAAGACCTTATCGAAAAGGGGGAAAACAAATCCAAAGAGGCTCAGGGAGCCTGGCCAGCAAAGTTGAAAGCGGTGTTGACTTCATACTGTCATACGCAGGCCTAACTTATTTGACTATAGCCACTGAAAGTATTTTATTTTCTGTAAGATTAAAGAGGAAATGTGGTGCGGCGGTGGTCAAACAAGAATGCGTGGTGGATCTTTGGGTGTACGTAATTGATTTTCCAGTGCTTCCCTTGCTTGTCTTCCACAGCGAGCTGTCCACTTTCTCCACTCGCGAGCTCCCCCGCCGCCTCGGCCGCTCCCTTGTCGCCGCCATTCGCTGCAGGACGCCTTACCTAATGGCTCCGACCGGGCGGCTTCTCGCCGTGCCCGTCATCTCCTTGCTCTGTAAGTAACTACCTCTTCCTGATCTGCTGCTTAAACCCAAGCATCTGGTGGGATCCTTGCTTGGTTCTCGCCCGTTCGCGGCGCATTCTCTCCGCCCCGTTCTTGATTTCGGTCTGTCAGGAGCAGCTTCCTGAATTTTCTTTTTTCTTTATACAGTCCGTCAGAATCCTATCACTTCTTTCTCCAAAGTCAAAACTTTCCAGGAGAAAATGCGAGTGATCTATGCTAATGTGCAGGTATACTGCTACTGTTGGGCGATCCGGGCAGCGCGTTTGCTCAGACTCATGACGGCGGCCTATTGCCGGAGCTCGCACCAAGCGGCCTCATGCCCATGCCGAACATCTCACCCAGCGGTCTCATGCCCATGCCGGAACTCTCCCCCAGCGGCTCACCCAAGCCATTTGTTCCCTTCCTGGCACCTTCTCCCCTTGCTCCATTCTTTAACAACAGCACGCCCAAGCTCTCAGGTATGTGATGTATTCCACTCCTTTCCTTGCAGGCTAGTGTAGATTTACATTCCCTTTTGAATTGAACAATTTTGCAAGTGCAGTTTGTCAGCTGAAACTGTGAATTCCTTAATGTAGGAAAATGCACATTGAACTTCACTGCAGTTGATAAACTGATGTCCACCACGGCTGTAGATTGCTTTACCTCCTTTGCGCCTTTCCTGGCGAATGTAATTTGTTGCCCCCAGCTTCAGGCGACACTGACCATCCTCATAGGCCAGTCAAGCAAGCGGACTGGCTCTCTTGCGTTGGATCCCACTGTTGCCAACTATTGCCTCTCGGATGTCCAGGAGCTGCTGTTGAGCCAGGGTGCCAGTGACAATCTCCACAGCCTTTGCTCAGTTCATCTCTCAAATGTGACGGAGGGGTCGTGCCCCGTTAGCACTGTCGACGCATTCGAGAATGTCATCGACTCGTCTAAGCTCCTTGAGGCCTGTCAGAAGGTGGATCCTGTTAATGAGTGCTGCAGCCAGACATGTCAGAAAGCTATAAACGAAGCTGCCCAGAAAATCGCCACCAAAGATGGAGGTTTGACAAGCTATGCTGGGAGCCCCAAAATTGATAGTTGCAGGAATGTTGTTCTAAGATGGTTATCAGGCAGGCTTGACCCACCGTCTGCAAAGCAGATGCTGAGGCAGATATCTAACTGTAATGTCAATGGAGGTACTTCCAAAACTTATTGAAATGTCCATTCCATTCTGTTATTAGAGTGAATGTGTATATATATTCTGTGTCAGCTATATTTTCATAGAAATTAAACATTTCATATCTCAGTTTTGCTTAGTTCCTTTGAAAGTGCAATAGCTAAAATGTACCACACCGTCTGAAATGCTAAACGTGTAAACCATGATCATGCAACATTGTATTGACTTGTCATGTCATTGTCCTCTTTACAAAAAAAAAAAGCGGAATTCTCGTCAAAGAATTTTTTTCCTTGCATCCAAAGATTAAATTCATAGGAAAGTGCACTAGTTTGGTTCCAGGGGGCATACTATACGAGCACCAGAATTGTTTAACGTCAAGCATGCACAAAAGTGAAAGAGGTCAAACTTTACGGGGAAGAGAAGAATAATTCTTTGAGTTGGATCATGTAACTTTAAGGGTCTTACTTTTTTGGAGGTGAAAGAGGGCCATACTTTAAAGCAAAAGACCGAATAATCCATTTAAGAGTGTTTGAATTTTCCTTCTGCTATGTTAATCTTTGCAGTGTTTTTATTATAGGTAGTTGATGGTCTGGAACTCAATAGGATCCTAAGTTTCCCACTTGAAACGTTCTCGCCCAGCAATATGCTTCATAGCTTGGTGTCATGCATTATTAGAATATCTTATTTAGACTCGATTAAGAAAAAAAAAAGATCTGTACCATTAGTTTGAGGCAAAAGGTTTGATGCTTTCATTATTCAGAAAAAAAATTCAGTGTATTTAAATATCGATGAGTAGGTGTTTGCTGAATTTCGAAAGTTTCTTGAACTTCAGCTTTATGGAATCTGGTGATGGATATATTATTTAATTTCTTTACTATCAAATTTTTAACGAATTTACTATGTTTTGAGTCTTGTTTCCATTGCTTACTGCGAATAACTTATTTTCACTCCAACCTCCAGTTTGCCCCTTAAGCTTTCCAGACACAAGTAAGGTGGCAAAAGAGTGTGGTGGAGTAATCAAGAATATCACCACATGTTGCAAGTCTATGTTAAGTTATGTAGCCCATCTACAAAAGCAAAGCTTCATTACAAATTTGCAAGCTTTAAATTGCGCTTCTTTCCTTGGGGAAAAATTGCAAAAAATGAATGTCAGCGCCAATGTATATAGCTCATGTCAAATAACTTTGAAGGATTTTTCTCTTCAAGGTAAGTTATTCAAGATCTATTGATTATGGATTAGGATAATATTTTTTCTCTGCATTGCTTGGCAACTGAACTCATGGTTTCTATTTTTCTTTTGAACAACTGTGCTTGGCAACTGAACTCATGGTACTTACTGAATCTGCTAACAGTTGGATCTCAAGGTAAATTTTTAAAGATTATAATTACTTTGTTGTAATGTGCATATGTTTTATTCTTTATTACATAGTGTGTTGTGTTCGTTTTGATGGTAGGCTGTATACTGTGCTTCCTTGTAGCACATCATTGACTGTACATGTCTTACCACATCTCTGATAATGAATACAACAATATGTGCTATGTGTTATGTATGATGTAAGAATACGCGTGATGGACGGCTTGTAACATGGTTTTAGAATCCAAGACCTAAGCTAGTAAGTGCACATTTAAAATGGGCGAGGACCAAATCCCTAGGAATTATTTGAAATTGAAACATCCTTAACATTCATGAAGTAGTCCTTCAAACTGGCCGCTAATTAGGAAATGTTCTTGGATCATGCATAATGTGAAATATTTAAATTAGTAGCACCAGTTAGCTGTATGAAGCACGAAGGGTTTCTTCTTTATGATGGAACTGCATTTAGATGCTGAAATTATAAGCAAACCTACTATTGGTTACCTTGTTGCCTTGCAAATTTGCTTATGTGATCTTGCTGTGTAGGTTTATATTTGTCTAACTAGCTGATAGATTAATTTTGTAATGCTGCCTACCTGACAAATGATCATTTTGTGCTCTAACTTATACTACAAGAGTCTTCACACAATTGATGTGTATAACTGTACCAAAAAGAGATTTATTTTACTCCTTGGTTGTGATACTCTCTTGTGATTTCACACAGAATCCGGATGCCTCCTTCCAAGCATGCCCTCTGATGCATCTCTCGACCGTGTTTCGGGGATTAGTTTTACATGTGACCTGAATGATAACATTGCAGCCCCATGGCCATCTTCTACGCAGGCACCATCTTCTTCGTGCAATAAATGTATGTTATCTACCTTCTGTGCTGATAATATGTCCTGTTTTAACTGTTCTATTTACACACACATGAACTCATTCAGGTTCTCTTTAATGCACTACATCATTTGAAAACAGTGTTAATATGGTACATGAAGGGTAATCACGTTGTAGCGGTAGGTTCAGTGATCCTTGCACTTTGCTTTCTGCTTGCAGGATGTATTTGTGCTTTTCAGCTTTACATTCTTTTTCTGTCTTCTGGTTGGTAGCCAGTCTTGGAGTTCCGTAATTTTTGACCCATGGAATAACATCTGGTTTTTCCTCCAATAAAATAATTTACAAGATGTTAAATTGCTTGTACTCTGTAAATCATCTGTCTTGGATCTAGAGCTAGCAGCATATCCTAGTACTTGTGACATAGGAGTAGTAAAATATATACCCGTGGTTTTATTGTGTAATTTATTCCTGTGGTGCTTTGAATGTGTCTTTTTGGTTCTTCATTTATTTAGTAGGTGCTCACTTTAATTTGTTGTGCTTATGTATCCAGCTGTCAATATTCCAGAGCGACCTGCAGCGACATCAGCACAAAATGGTAAGCTAACTACAACGTTGGTTTTCCTCTCTCATTTATCTAGGTGATAAATTGGAATGTAGAAGCAGAACTGATAGTTCCCTTTGCAGGGGTGAACCATAACAACCTGAAGTTAAGGCTGCTTATTTCTTTGGGCTCCCTCTTCCTCGCACTTTTGCTACAAGCTTAGTCTGTCAATTATTCAGATTCAGGATAGCTAACTGGAATCGTGAAGGGCGCTTTATTTTTGTGAGGTTATCATCGCATCAGAGTGTTGTAGGTTCAAATCTGTTGTATTTCTTTTTTTTTTTCCTGTTCTCCTAGTAGGTATTAGTGTAATTTGTTGTAAGCCATATAATAATAGTGTAAGAAATAATTTATATTCCTTTGTATAGCAAGAAAGAAGAGGGGATTTTGGCAATGTGAAATGCGCACAACAATAATTTAGCCGAATTTGCCCGATGTTACCATTCATCGAGACTGTCCTAATGCTATACAGATGTGTGAGCAATGTGACGATCTCCTACAGTGAATGAAGATCCTCTGTCAGACAGTTCAAAAAAAAAAAGCTTTCAAAATAAAGTTAAAAAAAAAAGATCCTCTGTCGAGGAAATAATCCTGAAACACTTCCTTGTTGTGTCTCTCATGCCGGGAGATATGACTGTTATTTGGTTCTCTTACATGTAAGCAACTTCTCTTTCATTTTTGAGGAAACAAATTTATTTTGCTGTTGTTGGATAATTAATAAACGTGTAAAGTAATGATAATCATGGAGGCTCACTTTATCTAAGAATTAAGTTATGTGCTCGTAAAAAGAGACCAACTAAAGAGGCCAGGGTTGTGCAGAAGCAGAGCTTTGTATCCCTTGTCTAGCAATAGTAATTAGCTACAGGATGAAGTACTGACTCCTAGAGTCCTTGTATAATAGTTTAATAAGGGTTTGGTATGATCCACATCTGTGTGTAGCCCATGATGCCAACACTGTTAGTCTGCATGTTCATCAAACATGATATATACTGTAGGGCCTTATTCCGATCCTAATTGGATTGGCTTTGTCCACATCAGACGTCCAGTACTCACCTCCTTCCTCTAGTACTTTTCCATCCTGGATCCTATTCCCCTTTCTTGCCTACCACCTATATCTAAACCTAGCTTTGCTTGGTCACTTCCATGTCCATCGATAACGACTATGCGGATTAATTAATCAATCAGCATGTTGGTAAAGAAGAGAAACTGGAATGTTTCCAGTGAATTTTTGTAATGCTGTGTCAATCGGCTTTCATGTCAATGTACGAGAAGCTTGAGCTTGACGTAAAACCAAGGCAGGGGAATCCAGTGTAGTTTACGCTTGTGTGTTTGTTAATTACGACCAAGGCCAAATCTCCTCACGTACTGAGGCAGGCAAATCATCATTTTATTTGCAATAATCTGCACATGTTAACGCTGCACATTCCTAGAAGAAGAAGAAAAAACAGATTCTTGTTTGCTAGTAGTAAAAATAACGAAATATTAATTGATGATGAGAGATTCCGGAACAAAAAGGTTAGGACACACTCAACTTTTGGACGTACATATGGTGGTAAACAACTTGGAGTGGAAGAGGAAGGAAGTTTCTCTGCTTCAGCTAAGAACATGCACCATTTGATCGAGAAACCAAACACTACCTCGAAACCAGCGACATGGAAAATTTCCGATTTTATTATTTGCTACTGTTTCCCTAATTCCTTAGTAGTACGTACAATTTACAGTGTCTGCACCCGACACGGATTGGAGGAGCAAGTTAATGGAAGCACAGCTAAATATTCCTCTCCTTTCTGGTGGGCCCACGGATTCTAGGACAGTCTGGTAGGTACGTTTCCACGGATCCGTTCAGTCCATTCAGCGATAGCTTAGGTCTTTGATAGTAATAGGGAGACTAGAGGCTATCTCCTCAATTATTGACAGTGTTTTATAATCCTATGCTCTGTTGCTGTCAAAATATGGATTCTTTATATTCAATGGCTGAATGAAAGGTTGGATGGTCATTCGGATCTCTATGCATGTGTTATATATTTTTAATCGTCATGACAAATCTTCTTTTTTTTTTTAGAGTACAAACCTTGAGAAAACTTTTCTTTTCCATTTCTCAAAAAAAAACTTTTTTCTTTTACAAGATAAGAAAGAAATAAAACTTGAGTAATAATATTCAGAAGTACTAGTAGCTATGATGAGATTTGCATGTGAAATGTGAGAAAAGAAAAGCAATGGGGACGGTAAAAACACGAGGAAGAATAATGGACGGACGTGGCGAGAAATAGATAAAATCTGGAATAGCAAACCAGCAGGAAGGCAGGCAAACCACGGTCGGTCACTCAAATCTCTCTCTCTCTCTCTCTTCTCTCTCCTGAAATAGTTGGTGCTTTCCCAAACTAGGGACGACTTGGGATTGGATGCGGTAAGATTTGGGATTTTGAGATGACGGTGATGGCGACGGTCTCCTCACGATCCGCTGGCCACACATGACATGTCACATGCAAACCAACCTGATTGTTCGGTTGGGTTCCCTCCCTCCTTCCACTTTGATTAATCATCATAATAATAACTCCGGCTAGCACCTTCCTCCTCGTCCATGATCATCCCATGACCCCCTCCTCCGCCACCCCTCGCCGGAGTGCCCGCTGCCGGCGTCGACGCAATGCCGCCGCCGGAGGGACGGGCGCCACGGCCAGGGCGCTTGGCGCCGGTCTCTGGAGGCACCGGCACGGCTTCTCTTCGGTATGATGAGTCCTCCTCTGTTGATCCATTAATTTCTTTGTGGATCCTTTTCCTTTCCTTGTTTTTCTTTTTTTGGTGAACAAAGGTCAAATTGTTTCCATGTTTTACTGAATCTGTCATAACGGAACTTTTTTCCCCCTTTCTTATCATGCGCTTCTTTGGTCATGGATTGGGCTATGCATGTGTTGGCACATCCGCACTCCTGAATTGTTTGTTGGTTTATTATAGTCTTGTCCATTTGATGAACCAACAATGCCCAAACCTTTTTGAGATTGTGAATGTGTGACAAGTCTTGAGTAGTAACAATGGTTGATTTGTGTTGTCAGACAATGGTTGGCAATGGAGGAGGGACGCCGCAATGTCCGTGTCGCATGAAGCAGCAGCAAGGAGACAAGTACTACGGTTGGTCGTGGATGGAGAAGGCAACCAATTGGGACTGCTGCTGCTGTCATTATTATTATGTGATGATGAAGGAGGAGGAGAGCAAGAGGCGATCAAGAAGATCAAGCAGGGTTGTGGAAGTGGAATGGGAGCTGGAGCTGGAGAGGGCTCGTGTTCAGATCATGGAGCTAGAGGAGGCGAGCAAGAGGCTGGAACGGTTGGTGCGGAAGCTTGCGGATGGGAAGAGGCGTATGAAGGACGATCTGAGGCTGGAGAGGAAGCACAGGCGTGAGCTGGAGGCGGCGAACGCGAAGCTGCTGCGCGAGGCGTCGGAGGCGAGGCAGAGGTACGAGATGGAGCGGAAGGCGAGGGAGCTGATGGAGGAGGCTTGCTCGGAGCTGACGCGCGAGGTTGAAGAAGACCAGGCGGAGGTGGAGCTGCTCCGGCGAGAGATGGAGGAGGAGCGCCGGATGCTGCAGATGGCCGAGGTGTGGCGGGAGGAGCGCGTCCAGATGAAGCTCTCTGACGCTAAGCTCGCTCTCGACCACAAGTACTCGCAGCTCAACCGACTGCAGGACGAGATGGAGTCCTTCCTCTCCCTCCGCCGCAATACTAACCTCATCGGCGACGCGGCAGCGAGCTCCTCTCTTCGTCCCAATCATCATCATCATTATCATGTGAATCATGATGATGACAAGAAGGTGGATGTGGACTCGGTGTTCGAGCACTTTCGTCGCAAAGAGGAGAGGGAAAAGGAGATAAAACAAGAGAGCAGTGCCTCTGCATCATCGTGCTCGAATAATCTTGATGAGTGCGTGAGCCCGGCGACGGACCTCTTCCTGGCCAAGGCCGGCGACGGCGACGACGACTGTGCCTACTCCGGCGATGGCTCGGCAGACTACAGAGACAGCACCAGCGATCCTTCAGTTTCAGTTGCAGTCTCCTCTCACTCTCACAATCACAATCACAATCACAACGACAGGCGTTCCAAGAACACCGCGCTGATTCGACGCCTCTGGAGGACGGCAATCACCGAGAGCAGGAGGAAAGGGCCCCAGCAGCAGCCCAACGGCGGTGGCTGCTCGCCGCCGCCATCCCACAGGAACAGGAGATCATCAGTCTCTGAAGCACCACCACCAGAGCATTGCAGTTCGTCAGGCTCTCTCAATCATCAGCAGAAACAGAGGGAGAGGGAACAGAGGCGAGGCACGCAACATCACAAACAGAGCCTCAAGGAGAAGCTCATGGAGGCAAGGATGGATTACCAAAAGCAGTGAAACAACACTGGATCTGGATGGGAGAGATAACAAGATACTCTCTCCAGTCCCAACATCTCACACAAGAATCTTGTAGAAAAGATTATTTCCCCACGCCTAGCCTCTGTACTACTGTACTGTGATACAATACAAGTATGGTCCAGTGTACATTACTGACGTTAACAGCGGGGCGGCCCCATGGCCCTTCTCTTCTGTGTCCTCCTGCCTGTTAATTTTTAACTATGATTCAACAAGTAGATCAAGGCGAATCAACACTTGTCTGATATCCCAGCAAAATTAACAAGCGGAAATGCTGCCAAGAATTGGGGAGACTGCCTATGCGGCTATGCATTATCTCCACATAGACAGCCCATCTAGCATGCAGGCCCGCCCACCTCGGCCCGCTTCAGTGAAAACAAACGCTCCCACCACGTGTTCACCATTCACAACGGTCCATTAATCGCGTCGTGGACTACAGCCCACCTGTTTGAAGTAGCACGTCTTTTGTTTTCCATTTTCACGTTATCCAGTAATCATGCTTTTGTATGCATTAAACAAGCAGATAGAAGCTAGTAATAGTAGTGTTTATTACAGTCAATGATGCTATCGAATTAATAGTTTAGCATCATGAATATATAATCTGCTCTGGTAATTAATTTGTCATTATGTGGTACTAGGTAGCAATAATATAACGAAAGCAACAAGCTATAAACTGGTGGTGGAGGGATTAGATTTCGTATGACATGCCGACCTTGAGCAGCTGCGATTTGGGTATGGCGAGCATCTTCTCCCCCTGCCTGCAGTTTTTACGTAGGAAGGCGTAGGCGTAGTTGACGATGAGCTTCTTGAGCAGCGACGAGTTGGGTCGCGCCACCACCTCCGTCTCCCCCATGATGTACACGACGCCCTTGTCCATCTCTCTCTCGATGAATCGCTGCTCCTCTTCGATCCGTGCAATCTCCTCCAGGCTCATCATCATCTGGTGCTTCATCATGATTCCGGTTCCGGAGCTGCCCATCCTGGAGAGCTCCGAGAAGGACTCGGCCGGCGTGAGCATCTCCTCCGCGAAGACTCCGCCACCACCGGCCGTGGCCGTGACGGACCTTGCCCGACTCAATGCTATCAGCTGGCTCTCAGCCGCTGAGTGGTTCCGCATCATCATCATCATCATGTTGTTATTATTATTATTATTATTATTGTTCAGGGACCTGGCCCTGCTTGAGGATGTTGCCATCATCATGCTGATGCGTGTGCTGTCGCATCGGGAGCTCGGGTAGCTGACTTTGTTGTATGATTGATGGTGCACGCCTGCTGATCCGTAGAGGTTGACGTCGCGGATGTAGTACTGGAGTCTCTCCACGAGTCCGGCGGCGAAGTCCCTGGCCTCCTCCAGCCGGTCACGGTACCCGTACCTGGCCACGCACCGGAACACCCGGCTACTATCGCTGCTGCTAGTACTGCTTGTTGCCATTATTGGAACATCAACCTTCCGGAAGAGGAACCGCTCTGAAGGGTCGACGAACGGCACGGGGAGGTGCTTGACGGAGACGAAGAGGAGCACGGCGTGGATGGACGGGATCTTCTCCACGAGGTGTGGAAAAACCGGCGGGATCCCCTGCACCAGCTCCGTGTAGAAGATCCCGACACCCGGAACAACCTGCAGCAGCTGCTGCTGATGATGATTGTTGATTGAGTTGGTGGTGATGTGTTCCAGCTCGTACTGGTACTTTTTGACGTGGACATAGTGCCAGACCACCATGACCGCCATGAGCGCCGCCGCCATGGCCGTCGGGATGTACCCTCCGTGCGCGAACCGGTAGAGCACGGAGGAGAGGTAGACGGACTCGGAGGCCACGAAGACGACGAAGAAGAGCGCCACCCACGCGGCGTTCACGCGCCACACCAGCAGCATCACCACTGTCAGTAATAGAGTGGTGATGAGCATCACCAGCACCACGCAGATGCCGTGCGCCTCGGCGATCACCGTCGTCGTCTTGGCCGCCAGCGTGACCACGCACGCGACAAGGGCGAGCATGAAGTTCACCTCCGGGATGTAGAGCTGCCCCTGGTAGTGGCGCGAGGTGTGGAGGATCTTGACGCGAGGGAAGCAGCCCATGGCCTGCGAGTGGGAGATGGTGGCGAAGGCGCAGGAGATCATGGCCTGGCTTCCGATCACCGACGCCGCCAGAGCAAGCACGAACGTCGGCCAGAACATCTTCTCCGGCGTCGACTCGTAGAAGGCGTTCCCCACCAGCTCCGGGAACCTCCTCAGGAACGCGGCCTGCCCAATGTACGCCAGGAGCACGGCGGGGACGAGGCCGAAGCCGAAGCTGAGCTGGATGGAGCGGATGCTGAAGTAGCCCAGGTCGGCGAAGAGGGCCTCGGTGCCAGTGAAGCAGAGGAGGACGCCGCCGAGGGAGACCCAGGCTTCCTTGCCGTTGCGGAGAAAGTAGTCAAGGATGTACTTTGGGTTGAAGGCGCGGAGGACGCTCACGTCGTGTCGAACAAGGTTGTACACGCCCACGCCGCCGATCAGGAGCAGCCACAGCAGGATCACCGGAGCGAACAGGTAGCCCACCTTGTCCGTCCCGAAACGCTGCACCCAGAACAGCAACACCAGGATGCCCACCGTCATCCAAACGATCTCATCTGCAAAAATTTAATTATCTTCCTCGTCAGTTATTAATTAATTCTTAATAATAATTTTCCCTTCTTCTTATTAATATACTTCTTAATTTATTTTTTTCAGTACTGATTAATAATTGATCATCAATGAAGACATATTATTAACGACCTATATAGCTACTGACACTACAGGGAGAGATAGCGAAATATATATAGAGAGAGAGATTGGATTGGAGGGCGTCAACATGGGACGGCTAGCTAACCATCCAAGAAACATATATCGGCCTCTGTGGCAACCAACGCAGACACGTAAAAAGTCATCAACAACAACGACCTAGCTAGCTAGCCGCCCTCTCTGCCCCTCCCCAATTAAAGAAAGACGACTAATATTACTTAGCTTCAGGTGTGTGTAACACCCCTCCAACGGTACTGCTGTTAATTGATGACCACAGCTACGTACGACACAAACACCTCAACCGATGTGAAGTTACAGCTCCTCTCGGCTAATATCTCTTCATATACTATCAAATAAATCACCTACTATATATTGTTCATTTCCCTGCCCGCCCCCCGATGTAATTAATTGTTTGTTGCGAAAAAAATAAGAAAAAAGTGGGAAAACGTTCTTAACTAATACAGTATTGTACAAATAAATAGTAATATGCTTGAATCGCAGCCCCGGAACCTAAAACCGGAGTACTTGACAAAGATCTATCTTTAATTTGCGCAAAAAGAAGTAGTGAAAAAGGCCATCCATGTGTGGCTTTGAGTAAGCATTACGCATGCATGGTTCACATATGACGTTCTAAACTTGTTGTTGTTTTTTTTCTTTTGAGAAAGTACAGATTAAAGGCACATCTCGACACGACAACCATGTTCCATCACAGGTACAAACAGACTGGACATATACATCTAACCTCACGTAGTGTAGCACGGGCTTGCCTACTGCGCCC
Source organism: Eleusine coracana subsp. coracana (assembly GCA_032690845.1). Lineage (NCBI taxonomy): Eukaryota > Viridiplantae > Streptophyta > Magnoliopsida > Poales > Poaceae > Eleusine > Eleusine coracana. The sequence continues at coordinate 616,698 of CM064430.1, forward strand.
CAATATATGGGATCCATGTTCTGTTTCGTTATCTATGACAATGTAAATAATTGACCCCATGACAATGTAAATATCCACACAAGCCAATAAGTTTCTTAATTACTATTAGGTACCCGACCGAGAGTATGTACAACCTGCAGTAGTCTAATTAATAATGAACTGATGGACGAAAAATGTTTGTAATTAAATTGATCACTCAGCATCAGTGACGCAACCACTGGCTTAATTGCATACTAGACACTACGCTATGCTACAGTCGACATACAGAGAGCGATTGATGTATCACTTTTATCTTTTCCTTCAGATTGATCGAGTTCAGATACGAACAAATTGCATTGGTAACAGTAGTACGTACGTACGTACGTACCTGTGGTGAGGTTTGGTGCTTTCTCTTTGAGCCTCCCGACGGCGGAGAGCACGGAGATCGCCGGCGTGAGGCACGCGTCGCTGATGACCATGGCCGTGGCGAGGATTGTGAGCAGGAAGAGCGAGATCCGGACGGGCTTGCTTGTCTCGAGAAGCTCCTTGATCCACTGCGCCCGGTGCTCCGCCGTCGAGGCCAGATGCACCGTCCGCCGCCGCTGGCTTCCTCGGAGCGACGCCTTGGCCGACAGCACGCCGCCGCCGTCGTCCTGCTCGTTGTTGTGCATCACCTCGTCCTCGGCCTGGTGGTTGGGGACCAGGCTCACTTTGGCGTGGCGAGAGATGAGCGAGTAGAGCGCGAACGTACCGCCTGCATGCAACAATCCACCCGAGATTATTGATCAGATTGAAAGATGGTTAATAATTATGGTATTTCATGCATCATATGCAAACGATTAATTTCACTTATTATTATTAAAGAAATTTTTTTTTTAAAGAAGCAATGACGAACAATATATATACCGTCGCCGTCGTCGTTTGCCCGGAGCGCGATGTAGACATACTTGATGATTGTGAAGAGGAGGAAGCTGTAGATTACAAGGGAGAGCACGCCGAGGAGGTCGTCGGTGTGGCGGATGCCGCCGGTGAAGGTGCTCGAGTAGACGTACAGCGGCGACGTGCCGATGTCGCCGTAAAGCACGCCGACGCACTGGAACGCCAGGCGAAGCGTACGAGCCCAGCTGTCCTGCTGCTGGTTTCCTCCTCCTCCTCCGGCGGCCCTCGTCGCGTCCCTGTACAGCGAGTCCTGCCGCTGCACCACCGGAGCCGCCATGCCCAGAGCCAGCTCCAGGTCTGCCATGTCCTCCGACTCCGAGCAGCAGCTGCTGGCCTTCCTCATCTCCGTCGTCGTCGTGGCCATCTATCTGATCTTAAATATCTGCTCTTCTATATCGGATGCTCCTTCTCTCTCTCTCTCTCCAACGATCACTAGTTAATTATTAGCTTATATATGAGAGTTTATATATTTCTTGGACAGCTAGCTGCAAGGACAATGAGGTCGCAAGAGCTCCCTCTCAGGCCTTTTATAAGCGCGCAAGCAGCAGTGCAATTTGCAGAAAGCGCCGTCTCATCTTGTGTGTGAACTGTGAAGGGATTCAAGTGCATGTGTGAACACAACACACAACTCCACGACCTTCGATTCTCCTCCGATCCTCCATATATATACGTGTTTCAATTACATCAACTGGACTACGACTGATTTCATGATTCCACATCTGCTTCCCTAGCTACGTGTATGTACGTATAGTTATTAGTTTTTTTTTTTGCGAGGGATATAGTTATTACTTCACTCATCATGTATAATCAAGAACAAGCTTCAAATAATATGTATAAAAACGACTGCAGTTTGATTAATTTATTGGATTGCGTCACAAGATTGATATACGTACGTGGTCCATCCGGCCAGTTCAAGAGTAGTGTCGCGCGTGCAGCACGTACAACGACATATGATCGAATCTTTGTTTCTGTTATAATAAAAGCTACGAGTATCCATATACTACCGTACAACGTAATCTCATATCTCCGGACATATTTCGGTCCAGAGCTCCTACCTACATGCTATGGTAGGAACACTGTTCTTTGCATGCGTGACTTCAGTCTTTACTCTTGCTTGCTTCACAAACTCCTCATCCCAGCTGCTGAACGAAGTCGCTGCTCTGTGCACATACAGCCTGCATCTTTTCAGAACAGATTGTCTCTGTTTCTGAATAGATGCATGATGCATGTTCAGCCCCCTTTATTTCCTATAAGTAGTAGTATTAATTAGTTTTTTTTGTGTGTGTGTCTGAAGAAGAAGTAGCATTAGTTATCATATGAACAACACACACCTGTCATTAGATCTGATAATTATCCAACTCGTGCCTTAATTTTGCTGTTAAGGACAGTCTACCTTACATTGCAGCGGATGCACCACTGCACCTGCAATTCAGTTAAGAGTGGAAAAATAAAGCCCAGAGCTAGAGGAGCACCAAACACGCGCATTAAGCACCCAAAGCGATGGCTCGCGACCATGAAATCGACACTCTGAAAATGACCACCCCTGCTGCGACCAAAATCCATCTGTTCAAACCAGTTTCTCTAATGTATAAGGTTATTAATCCGAAAATTCCAAATTGCATCCGAATAAAGACAAAGTCAACCTGAACTGACCAGCAGGTTGCACTGTACGATTCAAATTCCGTGCAAATATAAAGTGCGCATTTCACATCGTTTTATTAACCCCAACCAAAAGAAGTATGTGCATGCATGCATCATGGCATACGCTCTACTATTATCGACAATGCAGTGTCTCATGAGTCACGTCTGCCAAAATAAATTGTTTCACACAAACTTTTTACTACTCATATGCAGACCTATCAGATCCGAAAGAGAAATGAGCGTTCATTCACATATACTTTGAACCATGGCTAGTGTTGTGTGGACACTGTTGCGAGCAAGCAAGTACTAGCTCTCTATGCGCGTGGGCTCATAAAGACGAGCAAAGCATGCCAAGTCATCGGAAACGGATCCTCTGCCGTGCTTGAGGCGCGGCAGCGCTGTAACGTGTCTTCGGTGTTTCAGCTACATAGACCTGCTTCTTTTCGTCTCTGCATATTTGAATGAAGGATCAGCAGCCTAAATATTTGTGTGAAACATTTTGATTTTTCTGACCGCATATCTGAATGAAGGATTTTAATCCCCACCTGAATTTTCATTGAAAACAGTCCGTCAATAGGCCGAGCTGTTTGAGTTACATCGAGCAGTGAAAAACGGTTTTACATTTGAAGGGAGAAAGTGGAGCACCAGACATCTGCTACACGTTGTTCATTCCCTAGGCACTCTGAATGAAGGATATGATGCACAAGTTGACTTTTGGTTTTGGAACATCAAAGGAACCTCTAAGCACTGCACGTCTAAAGAAAAAAACCCGTTCACAATAGAATTTTCATGAGTGCTTATTTCTTCTCTTGAACTTTCATGCAATCCTGTATCGACTTGTTTTGGCCTCCCGTGCAAGCCATTGATTAATGCACAAAGATTAATAGTTGAAGAGGGAAAAAAAATATATCAAAGCCCATCCCAATATGTTGCCTATGCAACTGAAATGAAGAAGGCGTACGTGTCAGAGGCATTCCTTTTCTTTCCTTCTCCTATAGATTATTTATTTATTATTACATAGTTAAGGAATATTGATCAGCTGCATCCGATAATTTTGTTCTTTTCATGACGAAGACAACCATTGTTAGGAAGGAAAATCAGCAACTGCACACAAGCATTTGGCAGAGACGAGGAGCTAGCTGCCTATACCTAGCTAGTTGATTTGTGCCGGGCCAACCGAACCATCAAATCTGGGGCATTCACACTTGCCTGGTCTGTTTTTTTAGTAAGAATGACAAGAAAGACTTAGGGTCTTTTTTTTAGTAAGAATGATTCGGTTATAATGTATCCTCAATTAGAGACTATCACATACTCCTTTGCTCTGTTTTTGATGTTGTTGATTAGTTCAACTTTGATCTTAACCAACAGCATAAAAAAATGGAGGAGTAATACCTTTTGAATTTCCTATGCTTCAATTGATTTTTGAGCGAAATATGCTTCAATTGATTGAAATTGCTCATGATTTCAGTCGATGATGCATCACAAAGCAGCAATTGGGATGAGTTAGGGTTTCAAAGGGTTTAGATAAAGCATCATGAGTGACAAGTATGACGGCATGTACGATTTCTTTTTTCATATTAGTTTTTTTTTTGTGAAGTTCTTTTTATTGTAATTTAAATTTATGAGGAGAAACGACATGCATGATCTCAATCAGAGCATATGGCGCATATGCGTTTTACTTTGTGTGGTTGGTATTTTCTGTGTGAGTAAATATCATAAAACTACAGATTTAAAAAGTTATTATATCATAAAAGTACAAATTTAGTATACCCTTTATCATAAAACTACAGATTAAACAAGTGTTATTGCAAGACTACATATTTAGTGTCCGTGTGAATCGTAAAACTACATATTTTATAAAGTTAAAACCTGTAGTTTTATGATAAATTGACTTCTTAAATCTGTAGTTTTATGATATATCTTGTTAAATCTGTAATTTTGTGATGCAAAGACGTATTAAATCTGTAGTTTTGTGATACATCTTCTTAAACCTGTAGTTTTGTGATAGTTTTATAATAAAAATTGTAGTTTTGAAAAATTTACTCTTTCTATGTCTACCTAGCTCGTGGAGACTGGAGACTATGGCGAGTCGGCGACACAGCAGAGCCATTCATCACAAACCGAGGAACAGAAGAACCGGACGCACTCCCTTAGATGGCTATCAAAATGTGATGTCGATATACTTATGTCCACTTCTCATACAAAAAATATGCTTATATCCACGCGCATTGCATTGATCTCGTTCCATGTCTCAATCAGAATAATAAGATGGCTGGGTTCAATGCAATTATGCAAATCACTATCGTCATAGATCTCGGGAGGATACACTATTTTTTTTGCAAAAGGGAAATTTCTCCGGAGGATATACTATAGACGACGATCCATGCTAATTTCTGGCCTGAATGATTACCTGCTGGTAGAATCAAACCAATAAACAGATGACAAATGTGTATAGTTGGCCGAGGTTCAGTCTAGACATTTACAATGAAACCGATGAGAGAGATTCACACCCCAAAAGTCCTCCATATTAACACCTGCAGTTTTCAGCTACTCAATTTTCCCATCACTTGCTTGGCGACAACAGCATAACGACACGAACAAAATTAGCTAGCTATTCGTCGTGATTGGGACGTTTGGTTTCCTTTTCGTTTCTTGATAGGATCTTATTCCCGCGTGACGGAGGGATGAACAGCTAGGACCAATTTACTGCAAATCATTATTATATATTATTAGAAGGCACATCCTTATATTTTGTAGAGCTTTTCACGATCGAGTTGGAAAAGGTTGTGAGGTCAAAGGTAACCAATCGCACCCTATATTCTTCTTCTCAATCATTTTAGCACCGAGTCGAAGCCCTGCCTTCATTCATGTGAATATACTACGGTCCAAACTGTTTTTGCTCTCGGAAGGCCCAAGACAACACGTAGGAGGCCCACCAGAAGTTGCATGGAGCCATGGAGGAGAAGGCGAGGCAGCTCATCGGCCGCCTCGCCGCCACACCGGACGCCGCCGTCCCCCGGCTCCCCTTCCTCCACCGCGCCTTCACCCTTCCCCTCCTCTCCGCTGCCTCCGTCGCCCTCCGCCTCTCCCAGATCCTCTCCTCCTCCGGGCTCCGTCGGCGCCATGCTCTCCCAGTGCCAGTCGTCAGCGTCGGGAACATCACCTGGGGCGGCAATGGCAAGACACCCATGGTCGAGTTCCTGGCCCGAGCCTTCCACCGCCTCGGCGTCTCGCCCCTCCTCCTAACAAGGGTGAGTCTTGTTCCTCGGTTCCTGCATTATACTTTTCCTGATCCATTTCTCCCAATTTCCAGACCTTCATTTTCTTTTTTCTAAAAAAATCACTTCATTCTGGCGCTGCAGGGTTATGCAGGCGGCGATGAGTTTAGGATGCTTCGGAGGCGGCTTTCCGACACTTCGGCCAGGATTGGGGTCGGTGCCAACAGAGCAGCCGTGGCTTCTTCCATGCTCCAGAAATACGGCTACATCCCTCACTCTGCAGCCTGCAACAACCTGGAATCCGGTAAAATTGGGGTGGCCATACTAGATGACGGTATGCAGGTACGATGTTTTTCCTGTTTTGTTTCTTTCTGTTGATCTTGGTTGGAAGCATAATATATGAACCAACTCATCACTGCAATACTTTATGCATATGTTGTTTTGATGTCTATCTTCCTTTTAGGCAGCATTGGAGCTTGCTTCGAGATGTTGAGATTGTGATGGTTAATGGGTTGGCACCTTGGGGAAACACTCACTTCATTCCACGAGGACCCATGAGAGAACCTTTGAGTGCATTTGCTCGAGCTGATATCGTGGTCATTCATAATGCTGATCTGGTAAGCCGTAATAGAGACACTACTGACCAATATCTGAGACTCTCTAGATCGAGTCACCTTCCTCCCTCTCCATTTTCATTTAGTTTTGTAACTTCGCTGTAACCATTACTGGCTGGTAGGTGGGTACATACTTTGCTGTTGAGAAGAGTATTCTTTGCCTTAAGTTGAGGGACATGTATTGTGTGGTATTCCTTCTGCTAGTAAGTGATATGGACAAACATAGAGCTAATCTTGAATTCCAAAATATTTGACTGTCAATTACTCCCTCCAGATTTCTTTTGTTGTCATTAGGACAAGGTTGCTAGTTCAAATTTGAAATAGCAAGCTTGTTCTAATGACAGCAAAGAAAACTGGAGGTAGTACATTGCAAAACTTTCCTTTCTGAATTTTTTATTCTCTGCAAATGGGTAACATTGCAGATTGGAACTTGAGACTTGACCAAACAAAGACCATTGTTATCCATTTTTCTTCCACACTTTTTTCTGTGCCATTGCTTAGAGATTTTTTTTTCAATAGAGTGAACTGTGATACAGCTAAAACCTGAAGTAATTTATAATGTGTTTGGATTGTTTTCTGAATTAAAATACACAGGCTTCTGAAGAGCAACTTGGAGCGATCAAGTCTAAAATTGAGCATAATGGAGCAAAATGCCCAGTATTCTACAGTGGATTGACTCCCTCACATATTTTTGAAGCTAACCAACCATCAAGGAGACTTCCTCTTAATGCGTTGAAGGATAAGATGGTGCTATGTGTTTCTGCAATTGGCTGTCCAGATGCTTTCATTCATACAGTCAGAGAGGTGTTGTATTTCTTTGGTCACTTTTCCTTTCTTTCCATTGCGTAAACCTCTTTTTTTCTGGCCTTGTGTATTGTCCAGTGCTTGCTGCTGTAATCCTATATATCATAGGAGACAATCTGTGCATTTACCAACATGTTATTGCTAGCAAGACTTTCTTTTTGTTAGTTATTAAACCTCGTACATGTGCAAAACATAATCTTTCCTTAAGGTGTGAGCATCCAGATTTATCAGAAATATGTGTCTAGGGGCTCTGATGCCTCCACTAACGAATTCTACATGTCACAATGTTTTAACTACTTGTAAAATAAAGGATCATGTGTGCAGTACACATAAACTTAAGTAAATATGTAAAATTTTTGCATTGAATTCATCCTAGATGTCAAGAAACAAAATAGAAAAGAATCAATCTGGCATTGTTCATCATTTAAAACAATGCTGCTTGTGATTTTTGAATCTTGATACCACAAATGAATTTTAAAATGTTTTTTATAGTTTTACAGGCTTTTATTTATTTGTGCTACGGATATGAATTATCATATTTCTTTTATAATGGGGGGGGGGGGGGGGGGGGGCACCGGAACTCTGGTCACCAATGAATTCCCATAATAATAACCTGCAATAATTGTGGCACACTTCTATTTCCTTGATCAGTTATAAGCACTTGATGCTTTTCTCAATACTCCACATGAATAGATTTTCTTTTTTTCCATGTTGCCTTATCTGTGGAGCCTGCCTTAGGGGCTTCTTACTACTCTGCTTCCAGATATGGTTATTGCGGGTGTCAAAGATAGTTACGTGAATTTGGCTATGTTTAGTTTACAGAAAAAATATCATTAAAAAGTCCAAACAACAAAGTCATATTAGTTTGTTAGAAGCAGAAAATCATTCAATGTCGAATCACATCTCCTATCCTTCCGTCTGCAGATCGGTCCGCTCAAAATTGAAAGGTTGGATTTCAGTGATCATCATTTCTTTAGTGGTCATGTAAGTACATCTATCTCTTTCCACTTGTAATTGAATTGGTTCCACACTAACAAATCAAGAGACTCCTGTCTTGCTTGTGGACTGCAAGATATATGAACCACATCTTGTGAATATAGCGGCTTATTGCAACACAGCATTGGTAGTTATTATCAGTGATGACTACTTAATCATGTGGTTATTGATTCTCTTATTATATACCTATTCTAGGACCTAGAAAAAATCCAAGGAACGATGAGGAATATCGGTAATCTGCATAACGAAGATACAGTTGTCTTAGTTACTGAGAAGGTAATGCCTTTTCAATGTGTACTGTCTTCTGTTTTGCTTGATTATTGATTGCACTGACTGACTTTGGTCATTTGAGCAGGATTATGACCGTGATCCTGAGGCCCTTAGGACATTGGCTGTGAAAGTTTGGGTGCTGTGTTCTTCGTTGCAGATTATGCCTCACAAGGAACATGGTGAAGATGAATTTATGAGGAAAGTTAAGGAGATAATTGCAGCTACTGTGCGTAAACAGTCAGATCTGGTGGATAAGTAATTTTTAGCTGAACACTTTTAAAAGAAATACAGTTTTTGCATTCTATTATTTGAGACTGGACCATGATGTATATGAACATTGGCATGCAAAGAACTAGTATTCGTTGCCGTTGTTGGGTCAGTAAAGATACGCGTATTCGTTGTCTGGTCTTTTACTCGGAGGATATTCTGCAGAGAAATTAATTTTCCAAACAATATAAAATATGCATGTGCGACGTTATCTCATTAGCTGATCTGTAGATAGTGTCTGGTTTGGGCCACGACCGTAGGCTTTCCAAACAGATTACAACATATCCCCCACGGCCCACGGCCCACGCCACCCCAGAAGCAAAGAAGCCCCTTACTAATCGATGGAAATTACTACAAGGACCAGAATGAAAAAGTGGAGGTCCCATCATTACTCTGCGTCGTCGTCATCTTGGCCGCACCGAAACGCCCCGCCGGAGTCTGGGGGCTGGGTACGGCGAGGCAGGCGGCCGGTATCCTCCCTCGCCGGAATCACCACCGCCGCAATCTCCCACCGCCAATACGCTACGCCCTTCCCTTCTAGTGCCGGACCCCACCCTGATTCGCTCCAATTTTGTCTGGTACCCACCTACCCAAGGGCTAGGGCTAGGGTTTGGTTGCCGGATGCGATGGCGTCGCCGCCGTCCTGGTCGCGCTCCGTCACCGAGACCGTGCGGGGCTCCCACCAGTACACCGTCAAGGGCTTCTCCCTCGCCAAGGGCATGGGCCCCGGCCAGTACCTCACCAGCGACGTCTTCGCCATCGGAGGCTACAACTGGGCCGTCTACCTCTACCCCGACGGTAAGAACCCCGAGGACAACGCCGCCTACGTCTCCGTCTTCGTTGCCCTCGCCTCCGACGGCGCCGACGTGCGCGCACTCTTCGAGCTCACCCTCCTCGACCAGTCGGGCCGCGGACGCCACAAGGTCCATTCCCACTTCGACAGGTCGATGCAGGCCGGACCCTACACGCTCAAGTACAGGGGATCCATGTGGTACGCTGCTTCATTTCCCTCCTTCAGTTTCAGCCACATTTTCCCCTTTTCATCAGATTATTACAAGGAACTAAAACTGTCGACACCACTAGTTGAGGTCTCATTCCTCCAAGGACTATACGAGTAACATAACAATGTTACTTTATTTGAGGACGAGGGTTATTAATCCTATCTGTTCTGTTATGGCATTTCGATGCCCCTGGGTTTCCATTTCCTAGTTTCAGAGAAACGGAATTTGCGTTCTAGATTTGGTTGCTTGCCGCATTTTGCCACGCTTAACTTTAGTCAAAGTGTGGCTGTGGCTGCCACAAAAAGTTCGGCGAACAAATTTGGCGGCTAGATTTGGCAAGAATCTGAGTCTATGACATGTGGGGTAGGGGGCTAGGAAAATGTGGCATGCCGTAGTTGTGGTATTGAACCAAACAGTCTCCTAAGAATATGTGGCACGACTAAGTTGCGGCGTGGTAAAGTTTGGCCATGAACTAAACACACCCTATGCGACTAGGGTAGGGTTTATTTACAGCTGGCAGCCAGCCACTTCATACTGTATTTGCACTGCACTTGTAGTTAATATGTATATTCTCTTTCCAGGGGTTACAAGCGTTTCTACAGACGGTCGCTCTTGGAAACGTCTGATTTCCTAAAGAATGACTGCCTAGTACTGAACTGTACTATTGGTGTTGTCAAGAACCGTGTTGAAACACCAAAGAACATCCAGATTCGTGTTCCACCATCTGATATGGGACATTGCTTTAAGGAGCTCCTCAGATGTGGGATCGGCTGTGATATAACCTTCCAAGTAGGTGATGAGAAGGTCCGCGCGCATAAGTGGGTTCTTGCTGCTCGCTCTCCAGTATTCAAAGCCCAATTCTTTGGTCCTATCGGGAAACCTGACCTACAAACAGTTGTTGTTGAGGATGTGGAACCTGTTGTTTTCAAGGTAATGGTTGCATGCAAGTATCACCACTTTGCTGCCTTTCTTTTGGTATGATTTTTCCCTCTGTACACCACCACTGGTTAGCTTACCAATCATCTGCAGTTATAATGGACCTGTACCCAATTTGCATAGGCAAACTTTCTCATATTTATCGTTCTTCTTTTTTTAAATATGAACATGAAATTTTATTTAAGTGAGCAAATTAACAACTAAATTACCATAAGTGTGTTTGGTATCATCACATGTAAACAGTCTGGGCCTTCTTTTCATTAGAAACAATTTTGGTCTTTCTGTATTATGATGCTTCTCAGCTTGAATAAAATTTTATCCTCTTGCTTTGGTAGAAAGAAATCAACGTGTTGATATTTGGTTGAAAGTATCCTTTCTGTATCATTACAATTTTCCTCCCAATGCAGGCAATGGTGAACTTCATATACGCTGATGAACTTCCTAACATCCATGAACTAGCTGGATCCGTCTCGATGTGGACATCGACAGTTGTAGTACAACATTTACTGGCAGCGGCTGATAGATATGGGTTGGACCGGCTACGTATCCTATGTGAGGCAAGGTTATGTGATGAACTGACGGCTGAAACAGTTGCAACAACCTTAGCCCTAGCTGAGCAGCACCATTGCGCTGAGCTGAAGTCTGCCTGTCTAAAGTTTGCTGCTGTTCGTGAAAATTTGGGAGGTATCATTTTGTTTCTCTGGAATATAGTACATGTTGTATATTTAGGTTTTAGAAGAGAGTGTGTCCTACACCTTTGCCATGTTATTTTGGGATAATTTCTGTAATTGCCTAGGGTAAACAATTCAACTAAAGGTATTTGAATAAGAATTCTAATTTTAACATGTAAAAATTCTTCAAATTAACCCAGAGACAGCAACGAGCCAAAGAGCTGGTAGTGTAGTATCTAAACTCTAAAACATGTTTAGTTTAACAGATATCACAGTTGAATGGTTCCCTGAAAGCACAGGCTGGCAGCGAATAAATGTGTGCTATTTATGATGATTGGAGGAACAGTATCACCTTTACTTGTATATTATATTGCCTTTTAAAAAAAAAAAGAAAACCCGTATAAATATGTCTGTGTTTCTATGTGGTAGAAGGAGTAGCGCCTTAAGCAGTTGCTTAGGCCTTTTTGATTTATGGATGACCCTTTATTTTTGTGATCTATATTTGAAGTGATGAAGATGACATTTAGCAAAACCAGCAGAAGTTTGATAGCACAATCTAGTTTTGCAAAAAGGCTCTCTTGTACTCTTTGTCTCTCAGTAGTAGGTCTCAACGTGCTTGTGCAAATAAAATACCTCTTGTTTGAGAGGGTAATCATCTTCGAGTTCAAAACTTTCAAGCAATTATTTGTTTAGATGCCTTCTTTAGAGACTTATGTTCTGTAGGGTTGTAAGCTTGGTATGTAAGACTTAAGAGCCTATTCAGTTGTTCTGTGCCCCTGGCATTTGCTATCACTAGTTTTAATACGATTGTGTATGTCTGCTGCTGTTCTTATCCTTTTGCTTTTTCTGTCTTTCTGCAGCTGTCATGGAGACTGAAGGGTTCAATTACTTGGAGGAGACATGCCCGTCCCTATTATCTGACTTGCTGGCAACTGTGGCAGTAGTGGACGATGATCCTGTATCAGTTAACAGGAAAAGGGGTGTTTTTGGTAATGAAGGTTTGATTCACGTAGATAATGCTGAGGCTTTTTTTGAAAGGCGCTCCCGGAGGAGGGTTTAGCTAGCTGGGTTAGATCCACTCTATCAACTAATGTAGCTTCAATCTGCTTCTTTGTGCTTCCCATGATCTGTGACGCTATGGTGATAGTTAAGTGCTTTCATCAACGAATATTGATTCAGACTCTAGTAGCTTGTGAATAATCTCATATCCTCATGATTTGTGCTTTACAGCAACATACATTGTAAATTTGTCATTACCATGAAATATGTATGTTGCAGGTTGGCGCGAGCTAAGATCTGCGTCAGCCAGGAAAAAGAATTGTAAGGAATCATGTCTGGATGCTCTGTTATGGTATCTTGTTAGGGACGATGTGAAGTTTGTTTTTTGCTCGGATGGACAAACATTGCAGAGTTGTGATCTACATTCACTATACATTTGTATATAAAGAAAAAACATTCACTATATAGCTGCACACGAGTGAGTCTTGCTCCTTTTACAGGAGGGAAAGAGACAAGGAAGTCTCTGGGGGCGGGGTTTCACTGACTCGAGTCATGCTCCCTGACGAGTGGGGCAGCATGGCCGTCATGCAGTGAGACACTGCCCATTGACTTAAGTCAGTGGATCCGCTTCGGTCTCAGGTACATTTCCAGGAACAGTGAAGCCATAGAGAGTCAAACAGAGCCAGCATGAGACTGAAGCTTCATCATCTCCTGCCCAAGAGATGCATCAGAGGGCATATAATCTGCATCTGGTTGAATCCTTTTGATGCCTGTGCGTGATAACATATGGCAGAATGCACCCAAATGAGGTGAGCAAAGATTCTTACTCGGCGGAAGATTCTCCGAACTATAAATCTTTGTTATCCAAAGCGGCGTAAGAGAGAGGACGTACCTCAATGACAAAGCGAGCCAAGGGCTTATCAGGACGATGTTCCAGCACTCCTTTCAGTATGTTCACCTCAAGGCCCTTCAACACATGCGCCATGTCAAGAAACAGCTCGTAGTCCTCGCACAGCATCTAATGAAATGAAATAGTTCGTTCAAAATTATACAGTGACAAAATCAACTCGGCCATGCAGGATCTGTTACCTACCTCGATGAGAAACTGACCAGGCCCATCAAGTTCTTCAGCTCTCAGAGGGAAGCTTTCAAGTTGCTTTTTGATCTCATCATGGTGCTCCTCGCCGTCCAATATATTGTGAATCTGTTTCAATGTCATGGCAACGGAAATTCTAAGGAGCGGATGGATATATACAAGTTACTAGGTAGTAATAATTAACTAGAAAGAATATAAGCTGAACTTACCTTTTCTGCTTTTTCAGATACACTTTGAAGGAACTGCATGTATGTCACAGTTTTGTCCAAGAGAGCATCCATGCTGCACTGTTTATATTTACAACAAGATAGTCAAAACTTTGCTCCATTTTGCCAAAGAAACAAAAGTTGACATCAAATGTTAGAAGCTGAACCTTTGATGCATTCGGAATAAGCTCCCGCAACTCCTTCATCCTATCTTGGATCAACTGTCTGTCTCTTGGTCTCGATCTGTGGAGCTCAACCTTTCTACATCTTCTTTTGATTTCAGATGAACTTACCCTTAGTGTATCTTGAACCATATGACCAGTGCATTGTTCAGTTATGTTCTTGTCGATTTCCAAAGGCGAAGCATCAGTCATTGAAGAGCTCATGATACCTTCATACATGGTCGTAGGTGAAAGTTCTTGACCATCTGGGGGATCAGGAACTGAAAATTCATCCAGCTTCGAAACTGAAGAACCAGTTGAGTGAGAAAATTCACTTCTTGAAGCATGTCCAACCTGGCTAGTTATTGTATCTAGTAAAAGTTCTGCATAATCTTCGGTTTGGAGCTGCAAGCAAAAATCAGCACTGTTGCCATTCACTTGAAGGAGAGTATGGTTTGTATGTTGTTGTTTGAGCGTACTGTGCCACATCAACAACTCATTTTCTTCCCTGGACATTGCCTCGAGATCTTTGTGAAACTCTGAATGAATTAAAGAATTCGAAATCACAAAATCATCGTTTAGAAGAGTAGTGCTGACATGAGTATGCTCCTGATATCCATGTGCTATATCTGTCAGCATAAAACCAGCGAAATTTTCATAGTCCAAGAGTCCATTTGGCGGATCCAATGGAGTAGTTCTGTAAGCACCTACAGAGACATCTTCAAATATTGGAAACTCCGACGCAGTCAAGAGCTGTGCAGAACTCTCCATCATCTCAATCAAGTCATGGGCCATGACGCCTGGAGGATCGATCGATAGAGTTGGAGTAAGTCGCCTTAAAGTATGGGAATGGCCAGACGCGTTGGCTAAAGAGCACTGAGAAACTGAGACGTCGTACTTATAGAACAAGTTTCTGATGAGTGCCACCAATGCTGAGCTCTCAAAAGTCTGAACGAAGGAAGTTTTCAAAAATGTTATGAAGTCTAGATACAACCATGTGGCTGGAAAAACCGAGAAGCTTTTAACTCCATACACTTTTTTACAGTTATCGTTGCATAACCGGTACATCATGGTTAAACCAAAATTAATCTTTAATTTTGCCAAACATGTCAAGGTTATGCTGTGATTGTTCAGGTCTCTCAAATCTGTGTAACGAGAAATAAAGTATCAAAGTCAAAGATTATTTAAACTGAACATACCGTGTCTAAAGAGCCAAGTTGAAGAACCCCATAAGGAAGTACCGGTACAAGAAGAACTTTCTACGGTCAATAGAAAGTCATTATCAATCTAGTCAATCAGGAACTGGAACTGGTTTCCAATAGAGGCTTAAACTGATAGAAGACAACTGGAAAACATACGTCTGTACCTTGATTCCTGCTGCGAAGTGAAGCTTCCAGTCTTCGTGATACTGAAAATTAAAAATAAGATGCTGAAACCAGCAAGTTCAATGTTACACGAGTAGTAGTAATTTCGAAATTAACTCACCATATACATAGATGCTGAACAAAGCTCATTGACAGAAACACAGCAATGTCGTCCTGTAAGTGCTACTTTACCAATAATCCTGTCAAAGTTGAAAAATGTTAACGACTGCATCTCACCAAGGAAAGAAACTGACAGTAATCACAAATAAATGCATCCAACATTAACAGGAAGTATATCAGTAGAAAAAATGCTTATGCTGACCATCACAAAAAAAAAAAAAAAAAAGATTACCCTTCTCCAAGATGGTACAAATGGCTAGACATTGTAAGCAACGTTGCTTCAACGGTGCAAAATGGATAACTTTTGGCGCAGCAAGAGGATGAAATTATCTGATCCTTACTAAGGATGGGACCAGCACAAAGATTTTCCATCTGGCTGTCTTCCATCATGCTTTTGATATATCCATCCCCCCAGGTAAAGATCCTACAAAAGGTAAAGTTTACGTAGCATGAAAGAGTAAAATGATGACATATTACAAACGGGAATATAGACAGTGAATTCTTGATACTATGCTGCTTCATACCAACTTTGTATATAAATCTTTTGCTAATGCTCTCATTCAATAATAACAGCTGTAGTGACACTAGTGACTTCCTTGTTTGGTGAGTTCTAGTTCTCAACACGATAAACAGTATTAGATCCTCCCTAACTCAGTACTATTGTGCTGTTAGAGAAACAAAGAATGAAGATAACAACCAAATGGACTTACCCGTTCTTCTCGCTTTTGAGTGACCAAAAGACCGCATACGTCCATAGACTATCAGAACACAACCCTTGTAATATCTGTGTAAGATGCGTGCTGATCCCCATGCACCAGAATCCCAAATTCACGAATAAACACGAACTAAGAGAGGCAACTAGCAGGAGGTGCGAGATCTTTCTTGAAGTCAGTGACTGGGATGATGCTCACGAGATAACATCTTGGCAGGAGCTCTTGAAGTCCAAAACGTAAGTTATCAATCTGAAACTCTGGTACTGTAGATTTATCATTCAGAGATAAGAAAACGCACCATAAATTAAATTCCAAAATTTACAGTTTCTGACCAAAAAGATCAGTCACAAAGAATGAGAAAACAAGAATATGAAAGATTGGAGTTTCGGATGGTAGAGAAACAAGAAGACTATGAAATTCAAGATGTAACAACAATAGACAAGGTTTTATTCTAGCTGACAAGGTTTGAATTGGACCTGAAATTGGAATATGACACAAGATGCAGAGCAAGAGAGGAGAGATGAGAGGTGGCGCTAAGGAAGTCCCGTCGAGTAATGAGAGCTCTGTCGGTTCCCAGATTAAGCTAACTCCGGGCTCTAGCTTCACAACTTGGTTTAACTATCGTTTCAAAGATAGGGATTGTTTTCTATTTATAGAATTGACAGCACAAACTCTCTATACAGATGAAGAAACAATATTGGTAAGTTCCATTATTATAAATAATCATTTTTTGAAATGCTGTTATTATGAGTGTTGCTCCTGATGCAGACTCAAGAAAACAATAACAAAGGAGCTAATTTTACTATACCTTTTCTTATTCTGTTTCCATAATAGCTGTTCCGTTCCATGAATTGTAGAGTATCATTTAGACAGAAAAAGAAAGGAAATTGTAAAGTCAATAATTGACTGCTGAAAATATTTCATGGAATGATGACAAGCTATCAATATAGTTGGCATTAGTATATATGTGCATGATTATGAAATTGGCTGGTTCTTGAATTCATTTTACAGTAAGTCAACGCAATACTGTATTGGTTTGCACAAGTGGAGGAAGCTAAGTAGTAAGTAGTCGATATAATTGAATACCAGCAGAGAAAAAGACAAGAAATCATAGATGCGTAGGTGCCTAAACTACTTTGGCTATATATATAACGGAAGACAATCAACATAGCAATCCTCTTTTGTCCGCCATGACATAAGCTCGTAAGCATCAAGCATCTTGTACATGTTTGCCTTGATTCCGTCTTATTAAGTTGTTATGTTTCGTTTGGTCCACCCATCATATAAAACTAGTTTATGTACTTGCGAAGGAGCAAGCCTATGGAAATTTTAGTTCTTCAACTATCGCCAAAAAAAAAAAAAAATCTTCAACTGGCACAAAAATATATTATCTCATGCTGACAGCTTTTGCAAATATATTATTTGTCTGTATCAAACTAGACTTTGGCCAACTTTAATACCTTCTCAAACAGACCAAAACTGTCAGCAAGTACGTTGGCGATACGCACAGCAACCTCAAATTGCAAATACAGATCATCCTAGAATCCATGTACTGTACAACCTATTACATGCACATAAAAGTGTGTTATTATGACTAATAGAGCTATAAATGCTTCTAAAAAAATACAAGTTACACGAATTAAATCAAGAATGACTTTACACTGATTTATCTATCACTCCGATCCTGAGACACCAAGGTTGAAACTAGAGAATACTTATTGCTTCTTTGGTTGAAGTAAGCCTTGACAATTTACTTCATGAGCTTAGCTCAATCAACCTTCTTAGTTCTTCTCAACCTCATTTCTTCTGTCTCTGAAATACTGATGATGAAAACCAAGAAAAGGTCTCTCATCTTCCTCATTTGAGTGGTAAAGCTCCAAACCTGCCTCACAAAATCTGTGGAATTGCGTTTAGTGGGACCAAATTGTTACTCCACAATCGTATTTTACTATTTACATTCAGTTGGCCTGCACAAAAAATCTAAAATAATAGCATAGATGGGGATGAGGGCACATTCCATGAAACCAGTAGAACTTATAGGCCATAGAAAGAGCAAGATTACTCACAATTCCACAAAAATCTCCAGTGAACAATGGTTGCCTTCCAACATCAACTTTCAATATGGCAGTACCTGCTGCCATTAGCAACCGCATAGAGTAGAATCATTACTCAGGTATTCCAAATTAAAATGAATTGTTGATAACATACTCTAGTAATGATGTAGTTCATTAGCATTACCTCGAGTGAACACAAGCTCTCATAACATATATACAATTGTATTCCTGCATTTAGGGCCACCCTGATGTCCCCTTTTGTTTACATGTTGGGAACACACATGCTCTGAAGTAATTGTACAGCTGTCTGAGCAAGTCAACAAATGGCACAAGTACATCTTATGCTCAGATACATCAAAGCCAAATTGCCTTAACGAGTTCATTTTTGCCAGTAGTTCTGAAGTAAATATATTAGACATATCTTGTTTTTCGAGCTTTTCGAGTTAATTTGTTATCTCTCACCCCTTCATGCAGAACTTCATAAGTAGTATAACTAATATGTCCCTTCTTCATCAAGTCCTCAACAAGTATCTTTGGTGCAGCTATCTCCTTCTTATCAGCACTAAAGATGGTCTCAACAACCTCAGGGACTACTCCTATTCTCACCATGGTGTGAATAATACCAACTGCTTCGGAAACGCGATGGTTCACTGCAAGTGAATTTATTACACGGCCAAAAGTGGTTGTTGATGGGACAAAATCCTTGTCTATCATTTCTACCAGAAGCACATACGCGCGGTCAACATTTGCAGTCTTACATGACCCATCGATTAGAACACGATAAGTATACGAATCAGGTGCATAGCCCTTGCCAACCATTTCATTAAAAATCTTTTCAGCCATCTGCATCTTCAGCTTACTCGAAAATGCACCAATCAGAATATTGAAAGTGTCAGCTGTCACAGAGTATCCTTTCTCATCCAACTTCTGAAACAGTAGGTAGGCTCCATCAAGATCCCCATTCTTGCAGAATCCGTGAATTAGCGTATTGAAGCTAACAGCATCAGGAACTAACCCTTCTTGACTCATTCTTACTAACACCCCAGCAGCCTCTTCCAGCTTATTGACCTTGCAAAAATTCTCTATCAATATGTTGTATGTGATGGCATTTGGCTGGCATCCTTTGAGGATCATCTCTTCGAAAGTATCGTTGACTTCCTTGGCCTTCCCAGCTTTGCAAAGACCATTAAGAACTGAGTTGTATGTGATGGCATCTGGAGTTATGGCATACGTCCACATCCTTTCAACAAGCTGAAGTGCACAGTCCAGCTTCAGTCTTTTGCAGTACCCGTCAATCAACGTGTTGAAGGTAAAAACATCTGGAAGATATCCTTTGACAATAGCATCATTCATAACAACTGTGGCGTCTGAAATATTACCCATTTTGCACAGACCATTTATGACAATATTGTATGTCCAAATGTCTGGATGGCAGCCATCCTCAGCCATCTCATTCATAACCTGCAATGCATGCAAGATAAGTCCTTGACGACAGAGCCCCATGATAAGAGAGTTGTAGACAACAAGATCAGGCTTGAGGTCTTTAGCTTGTGCCTCGTTAAACAGTTCAAGGGCCCTCTCAACATCACCCTCAGCACAGAGCCCATTGATCAGTGAGCAATAGGTGACCCTGTCAGGCACAAAACCTTTGAATACAGCATCTTTGAGAAGGTCAGTAGCTTCCAGCACCATGCCCATCTTGCAGTAGCCGTCAATGATGGTGTTGTAGGTGAAATCATCTGGCACGCAACCTTTATTCATCATCCGACGAAGATACTGTGCAGCATCCTTGACCTTAGACTCCTTACAGAGGCCACGGATCAGTGTGTTGTATGTTACAACATCTGGAACAATGTAGGCACCCATCTCTTGGACGAGCGCAACAGCCTCACGCAACCTGCCACCTTCACAGAGGCCGCGGATCCATATATTGTAGGTGAAGTTGTTTACCGACATTCCCCTCTTGAGGACCTTGGCTAGAAGCGTTCCGGACTCCCTGATATTCCCCTTTCGGCAGAGAGCATGCAAAACCTTGTTGAAGGTGGGAATGTCAGGGAACAGATGTCCCTCCAGCATTTCATCGAACAAGTGACGCGCATCGTGGCCGTAGCCACAGGCATAGAGCCCAGTGATAACCGTGGCATAGGCGGCCGCCTTGGCATCACAGCCACGCTCCGGCAAGGTGCGTAGGAGGCGCAGCGCGACGTGCGGGCGGCCGGTGAGGCAGAAGGACCTGAGGCGGATGGTGTGGGTTCGGGTGTTAGGGGCGACACCGCCGGCGAGCATCCTGACGTAGACCTTGTGCGCCTGGTCGTGGTAGGCGGCGTCGACGAGGGCGTCCATGATGGCATTGTAGGCGGGGGCGGCGGGCGTGCAGGCGAAGAGGTCCATGCGCTCGAAGGTGTCGACGGCGTCGCGGAGGCGGCCGGCACGGGCGTAGGCGCGGATGGAGGCGACGTACAGAGGGTGGAGAGAAGCGGCGGGGGCGAGGCGGGATCGCGCAGAGGCGAGGGCGGCATCGACAGCATCGAGGCGGCCGGCGGCGACGAGATCTCGGATGAGCGCGCGGTAGCCGATGACTGTAGAGGCCGTGGGCTCGGAGGCTATGAGAGCATGGGGGCATCTGGAAATGACGGAAATGGCGGATTGCGGCGGCAGCATCGCAGCACGAGCGGACCGGCGGCGGCAGGGAGGGCGACAGCCGCCATTTCATTTCCGTTCCATCCTTCTTGCTCTTGCAGTTGCTTGCTCAATAGCAAATGGGGAAGGAGGGCCTCTGTGTAAAAGAGCCATTCGTTTTTTTCTTTTTCTTTTTTGAGCTGGCCGGGCCTTTTGATATACAGCCGGCCCACTAAACTTGATAGTAGTAGCTTTACGGCCAATAAACTTGTTAGCAGTTGTCAGGCCCAACAGCTTCCAAAAAAAGAAAACAGGACCGTCTTCAGCAACCGCCACTGTGATAGTTTTAAAAAAATCTAGTACTTCTGAATTCCCATGTTTTCTATCCTATTTTCACTGCTTGGTCTATTTTGCTTGATTATAAGTGAAAGAAGATTTGCAGATTCTTCAATGACGTTATATGATAAGAAAACAATGTAGTACCTGGTAACAGAGTGAGGGCGAAACACTACTTAGCATAGAATAGACAAAGTACTGTCCGGATAGCAAACTTCTGATACAACCCAACTAGTACTGTATTATCTCTGAATGCAACCATAGCATTATATGGGAATGATGCTAATGAATGCACCCAAAAAAAAGGAACACATGGCTACAGCTACATTACATTCTACAGGCAGCGGTGCATCCTCGTTAAGCTGATGATATACCCTCGATGTGGTACAATTAATGGGCCATCACAACAACACGATGTCACGGGTAGTCAGTAGGCCATCTCTAGATAATGTCAGTTAGTCCTGAAGCTACACGCTAGCGGCTGCTTTAGTGAGCTGTGCGACCCTTCACTGCAAAGAAAAAACCAATAAAACGTTAGATGGTTCTTACGACTGTTCACTGCCGTGGATCATGTGTAGTAACATCACCAAGCATGAGTCATAAACATACCAGGGCTGACAATTTTTATCCTCTTAGTTATAGCCCTGACAGAAGTAACAGATGGGACCCCTGCAGAGTAAGTATCGATATGCAATTGTTAGGAACAAAATAAACAGAAACTTGGCCAAGAGCTGAAGGAAAACGGGAGTCATTGAATGATCTAATCCAACTAGAGGGAGCTCAAACCTTGTGAAGTGATATCTTCAGTGGGATCGGCTGTTGTTGTCTTGACTGAATCAGGTAACAGTGGATCCATGGTCATACAATCGCTCTTTGGGACAGGCTCTAGTCTGTATTTGTTTGATTTGCAGGAGCACATCTTAGTATGCAGGATTCGTCGAAGACTATGATTCCAAATGTGACAAACAAGGAAAAAAAAAACATGTCCCATACCTTTGAACTTCAGCACTTGTGGAAGTGTTCTGGCAGTGAACACCTTCAGTGTCGAGATCAAGGTCAAGTAAAAGCTCAGAAAAAGAAAATTCACTGTTGAAAAGATCAAGATTTGTGAAATCAATCTCAAAGTCATCTTGCTTATCACCATCAGATGAGGTAGAGGCCATCGGATCACATATTTGTTCGTTTAAACCTGGCCTTGTATCAGTGGTGTCAAAATTCAGCTTGCCTTTGACATGTTCCCTCTTGGATGACTTATGGACAGTCGATTTCAGAGGCGAGCTGACATGATAACTCCTCTCAACAGCGTAATAGGTACCCCCTTTGAGAGGACTGACAATGAGAGTCTTGGAGGAAACTATAGAGCATTGAGAGGAAGAAGTATCCTGTTGGGCCTGAGCATGAGCATTTGCAACCACAGATGATGACCTTTCAATTTGATATCCAGTGAGCTGACCTTCCATGAGATGGCTTTGTTGAGGTGTAGAGGGAGATGAATGGACCTGAGGCTGGGCTGGTCCAAATAAACTCTTTGCAACAGATGAAGACTGGGCATGAAGGTTTGACAGGACTGAATGTTCTGCTGAACTTGGTTGAGCAGCACAAGCCATGGAACTTGGTTGAGCAGCATAAGCCACGTTCTGCTCTTGGTTATCAATTGACAGTTGGGATACAGCTTTACCTACATAATAACATAGCACGTTAACATATTTGAGGTGGCACGGAAACTGAAAGCTATTGCAGAAAATCAAGCACCTTTCACGTGTGAGGTCGTGGCTGGGGCAATGCAGGATTTCTTGGAGGCTGAAGTAGACTTTCCTGCAGACTTTGTAGCCTTCCTCTTCTTGGTGGGCAAAGCGGTGGGAGCTTGGGTGGACACATCTGAAGAAGAGTTATGAACCACAACTGAAGTGGATGTGTGAGCGTAGTGGTGAACGGCAGGTGACGCATAACCAGCGGTGCCTGAAACAACAGAGAAGGGGCAACGTGAACTTGAAATCACATTGCTTGTACTAACTAAGGTACCAGGCGTTGGCAACATCTCAGGAGTAGGACTAGATTAACTTGAAATGTCTGCTATATACGTAGTAAATATAAATCTGACTAGCAATATTAAGCAGAAGCACAGAAATGTGTATGTGCAGGAGTAGAGCAGAGTGATGGAATCTGTTAGCAAAATGGAATGAACGCATCGCATACTATACATAATAATAGATAGATACTCTATTTAGCAGAAAAAGAAGCTAGATCTTGACTTGATGAACGTGTTTATTTAGAAGAAGGGCAGAACAAACCGTCGAACAGGTGGCGTGCAAGCGGTACCTTGAGGAGGAGACGAAGATGAGGCGACGAAGAGCGGCGGGACGAGCGGCGGCGAGGCGGGCTGAGCACCAGCGGGAGGAGGCAGTCGCATCGGCGGCGCCGGAGGAGGATTGGAGGTGTAGTATGTGGAGACGAGGCTGTGCATTGCGTTCATCGCGGAGTCGATGGCGACGCGCGACTCCTTGAGGGCGATGTAGTCGTGGAGGATGTCGGCGAGAGGGAGGAGGCCCTTGGGGGCGGGCTTGTGGTGGTGGGGCTTGAAGAGGTGGGCGGCGTCGGAGCGGAAGGCGGCGAGGGCGGCGTGGAAGCCGTTGTCGGCGAGGTAGCGCTCGACGAGGAAGGCGACCTGCACGGGGGTGACCTTCTTCTTGGCGTTGCTGCTGGCCTTCTCCTTGTCCTTCTTCTTGCCGGAGGTGGAAGCGGAGGCGGGGGGAGTGGGCGGCGCCATGGTTCTGGTGGATTCGATTCAGATCTGCCCTGCCCTTCCTCCCTCCCTTTGGGGACGGAGTTGGATTTTGAGCTCAAGATTTTGGACAAGAAGGGAGGGAGGGAAACTCGAATCATTTCATCTCTCCTCTTCTCTCTCGATTCTTGAGGGGCGGGCGGCGCGGCGGGTTCAGAAAGAAAATGGCGCGCGCGGGAGGCCCCGCCGCGCTCCCGCCATCTCCTCCGTTTTCATTCCATTCGTGGGCCGGGCTTCGTCCCATATGCTCCTCCTCCCGGTTTCGTCCATCTGCTGGGCTGCAAATGTCCCATACGTCCGCCCATCTCCTCCGGTTTTTCATTCCATTAGTGGACCGGGCTTCTAGGCCTTGTTCGGTACCAATACAATACTAAACTGTTTGTCACGTGGGCCAGATTGACTTGTGTCCTTCTTCTTCTTCTTGCCCTGCAACTGCAAACTTGTGTTGTGTGTGTTCAAAAGATTCTTGTTGGCCTGCTGCTTGTTTTGTTGTCTGTCGGATCCACTCTAGTTAGTGGTAACATTTCTTTTTTGTTTCGACTTTTGAGGCGACTGGTGACGACTAGGAGGTGGCGGTGGCCCAGTAGCAGCACGAGGTTACAGTTGCAGGTTAAGGTTAGGTAGTGAAACAAAGCACTCAGTTAAAAGTTACTTCTTTTTTTGCTCCACCATCCTCGCTGCGCGTGAGGCTGAGACAGAGGAGAGTACAGAGGAGGCAAAGCATGCAAAAAAGCAAAGAGGAAGCAAAAACAAGCAAAAGCAGAGCTGGCAAGGTCCACACTGACAGACAGACGGGAGAGTCACTGGCTGCTTGCTAGCACCTCATCGTCTCTCTAATCTCTATCCTTTTCCCTTCCCCTGCAAATCTGCAAAAGCCAAACTAGTGTGCCTGTAAATCTCATCACTGTGCCTTCTTTGAAGGAGGGGAGAAGTTGCAGTCAGCTGGTGGATAGAAGAGGAGGATTTGCAGTTGCAGCTGGTGGGAGATGCAGCTGCAACCTGAATTCTTGTTGATTTCTTGAAGACTCCATCTCACTCACCCAACAAGTTAGGCAGTGAGGATGGAGATGGTGACGCCGCTCCTCTTCCTGCTGCTGCTGCTTGCATCATCAGCCGCCGCCACATCCTCCTTCTCCCTGGATTTCTTCCCCGGCACCGGCGCCGCCACCCAGCTCGCGCTCTCCGGCGCCGCCAATGCCACCTCCGGCGCCGTCTCCATGGGCTACCCAGGCGCCCGGGTGCAGTTCAAGGATCCACTCGTCTTCTCCTCCGCAGGCCAAGGACTAGGACTAGGAGGAGGAGGAGGAGGAGGAGGCTTCTCCACCTACTTCTCCTTCGCCCTCCCGCCCGCCGCATCCCTGGCCTTCTTCCTCACGCCCTCCTCCTCCTCCGCAACATGGCCCCCCGCCCTCACCGTCGTCTTCTCCGCAACACACATCCGAATCGACCTCGCCGGACGCACCACCAGGAGCAAGACCCAATTCCGATCCCCTTCCACCACTACCAGGAGCAAGACGAGGAGGCTGCATTCGTGGATCGACTACAACGCCACCTCAGGCACCCTCCACGTCAGCCTCTCCGCCGCGCGCCTCCCCAACCCGCCGCCGGCGCTGCTCGCCTACCCGCTCGATCTGCGCATGCTGGCAATGGCAGCCGCAGTGGCAGGCTTCCAGTTCCAGTCCTCCTCTGCCACCGGCAACTGCAGCCTCTTCAGCTGGGCATTCCACTTCCACTTCCACGGGCCCCACTACCGGATGCATTCCCAGCCGCTCAACCCCTCTGACCTGCTCACCACGCCGCCGCCGCCGCCGCCCGACCACCGCGCCCCCGACCTGAGACGATACAGCTACAGCCGCTGGGGTGCTGCCGTCTCCCTGCTCTTCGCTGCAGCGTGCGGCGCCATGGTCACATTCTTCGTGCTCTTCCTCTGGTACTCCGTGTCGGCACGCCGCCCCGTCGCGCCGGTGGAGCATCCCACCGAAGTCGTCTACGAGAAGATTGTGCTCGTCGGGGCCAAGGACGACGACGCGCCTCCTTCCGGTGGTAACAAGAATTGTTAGCTCTTCCATTCCTCCATCTTGTTGTCTTCACTTCTTCAGTTCTTAGTGTGTGTGTGTGTGTGGCCCTTTATTAACATCAATCGCTGCGATGTGCCCTTTGCTTGTTGTAAGTACTTCTAGCATCAGCTACAGACTGCGGTGGAAAATGCAGATTTTGCGCTGCCACAAAACAAGAGAAGAGCGCAAACTCTGCACTTTGCACCCAAATTAGAGGGTCTGTCTTCCTAATTTTTTTTAGTTGTAACTCAGTCATGTCATCCACAAATGCTGCTGTTTCGTTTCTTGTAATGAGATGCTTGCCTAGTGATGCGTTAGTATTTCAGTCCTCAGCTATGAATCTATGATTGACAAGTTGATATAAGTGCTGCAATCCTTTTATTATCCTAATTGTTCAAAAATATTACCATTTCAATCATCATGAGCTGAATTGTACTATAATATCACAAATTCACAGCTTATCCTCCTATTCCAGGGTCAGGTACCCATAGGTTTATGGTTCTGGTTTATCTATTTGTTTCAGGTTCCTTCTTTTTGTAAATTGTGATTACTCCAACCTGCTTGTAGCTTTCAAGAGACAGCTTCCATTGGAAGCTTGATGTTATGGGTCTATTGCAAGTTGCCAAGTAAGATGCCGCTTGGAGCAAGTGGCTTCAATTCATATCTCCACATCGCATAGCGACCAAAATTCTAGGATAATTTTGGTTAGCCGAAGCCACTTTGCATTACATAGTACTATCATACAACTCCTCTGAATTCAGGATGGGTGCTACAAAAGCCTATATATGCTACATTCCAACTTGGTTAGGAAGAATGTGTAACTCAGAGTGTTTTATTATATTATTTATCTTGGGGAAAATTTTCCATTTCAGTATAGTGGTTTCTGTTTCCGTACCACAGTAGGAGTAGTTTGCACAAGGAGAGGACAGTTGGAATCAGCTGCTGCCAGATCAGTTTTGATTGGTGATTTTTGTATTTTTAGACGAGTGGTGGAGTAGTGGGCATCTGAAATGAATCGAATACAGCAGCAGAGTTAATGGCAAGCGTTTGCCTTTGGCTTGATGGACGATGGGTCTTGTTGGCCCGCGTTGACACAGCACTCAGTTGTCATGGAAGCCTCCTAGCTTTTAAGTATGATGTATTGGTACTTCAGTTTTGGATCCTCGGTAGAAACAGAGGACCTTTTATGAAGAAGAAACAGAAAGATCCTCGGTTTCTATTGTCTCTTGGGTTCTTATCTTTTGAACGCAAGAGTAGATATTTACGAGGATCGTGTGCTGCTCCTTTTTTCTTTCCTGAGCCTTGGGTTCTTTTCCAGAAGCAGCAAAACGATCCTGAACCGGTCAATTATCAAACTCTGCTCTGCTCTTGTTCTTAGAGAGAGCTCTGCTTTCAGACAGGAAAGGAGAAAATGACCTAAAAATGATATCTTTTTGGAGCAGAGGAGACGTTATATTCGATGATGTCATGACTCCACATGCAAATCAAATCGAGAAACAAGGGGGATGGGTTGCGTCATTGTCATGCGTGTGTTCCACAAGCAAGCAAAAATAAACAGTTGGATTGTTTGAAGCAACAGATTTTCCAACTGACATCCTCTTGTCCTCTGTCGGATTTCCTCCTCTTCTTGCTTCCCCCCTTCTCCGGCCTCCACCAACCCCGCCTTCTCTTCTTCTTCTTCTTCTTCTTCGTTCTCTTCTTCCTCCTCCTCGCTACCCCACTCCAGTTACAAAATTCACTGGGATCTTGGAGGAGGAAGCTTTGCTCTTCTTTGTTAGAGGAAATAAATAAATCAAAAGGGCAATTGGGATTTAATCTATCGACCAATCGCTCAATCTGGGTGGCGACGAGGAGGAGAGGAGAATCGCTCAATCTGGTGGTCCTCGTGGTGGCGCGGCGCCGGCGCTAGTGGGGAGGGAATCGTGGAAAAGACCGCGGTTGCTTCCCTCTCCGACGACCTCAAGCGCGGCACCTGGCACTCCCAGCGACATCAATTCCCCCCACTGATTGGATTTGGATTGAATTTAGTATTACAAAGCAATGGATGTGAGTCTCTCTTCCTTTCGTGCACCCTTTCTCTTTCTCCACTGGAAAATACTACTACGGAGTAGAATTGAATAGGGCTGGGTAGAAATGATTTCAGTCGAATCGAACTGAATTCTGCTCCACCCATCGGCAGCTCTGTATATATCATTACCCATGAAGGTCATGATTGATTGATTGACGCTGTGCGTCTTTGCTGTTCCTACTCATCCCATTTACTAGTGCTCTGTAGCTTTTGAGTATTGTGTTGTTTCTTCTAACATGACAATCGCGTGTGTTTATCTGTCATGAGAAAGAGAGAGAGAGACAGAGAATGAAACCACAGCCACAGCTCACCATCTGTTCGTCATCTGTTCACCGTTTGTTAGTGTTGGTACCATAAGGATGCCTGTCCCTTTGATTTCGTGATTCATGCATCCATCCGTCGTCATTTATTAGTGTGTGTTGTTGTCACTTTCGCAATCAACCAAAGATACACTAGTAGATATAGGGCAGCGGAAAAAATGCATCTTTTTGTTAGACTCCGTTTGTTTTCTACAAGCAAGTAAAATTCTGCTACTTTTGGGGATGCCACGACCTAACTGCTGGCGGTGGCGGCTCTCCTTCCTTTTTATAGGCCTCCACCTCCACCCCTTCTTCTTCGTCTTGCACCGAGGCGCAGCACCTGTACCACCACCATCACCTCCAGGAGGGCTGCCATTACCCTTCGCTGTCCTCCTCTTTCACGAGTTCAGGGGAGAGGGCGCCCCTGCTCCTGTTGCCCCATAAGAGGATCATGGCCGACGAGAAGGGCGAGACGATCGAGGTCTCCGAGGATACGGCACACCAGATTAGCGTTGGTAATCACTTCGTTTCTTGGCTCGGGCCCTCTCTATTTTTCCTTCTTTTACTCTCCCATATTGTTGTTGAACTGCATGCCTGCCTGTAGTCAAGTTACAACTAACAAGGAATCTCAAACTGTTATTAATTTCCTAATAATCTGCATCTCTTCTGACAAGTTTATGAGTTCAGTGGCAATATGGAATGAAATTCTCTGTTGTGTCGAGGAACTCCTCGTACATTCATTTAATTGTATATTCCAGACTCTGATAATGATAATATAAATATCCTGAGGAAAGAAATAAAGGGACCACCTGATGTAAATCATTGATTTCGCTCTTGGTTTGAATAACTGGAGTATAAGCACATGAGGATTCACATCTGTATCTTTTCAGCTGCTAATCTTTCTTCTGAATGCATGCTTGCATATCCATCATCATAAGTCATGGTAGCCTTCTTTCAAGACTGTCTGCCACTTCATGTCGGCGGAACTCTGATCCGAAGCATGCCAGAAACAACACATCCTACGTAAGAAGGGTAATCAGTGTCATGCCTTTCAGTGCTATAAAGAATCACACAGTTGTCCTCCCTCTCTGCAATATCTTACAGGCCGAGGGCATTGGCCCTGCCTTTGTAATATCTTGTACAATTACACCTGTGACTGAATCCTGTAAGATTTTTGTCATTTCCAGATCCTTGGTACCAAGTTGGATTTGTCCTGACAACGGGGGTGAACAGTGCTTATGTTCTAGGATACTCTGGATCAATTATGGTCCCTTTAGGCTGGATTGCTGGGACTTGCGGTCTGATTCTAGCTGCCGCGATATCCATGTATGCAAATGCACTTCTTGCACGGCTTCATGAAATTGATGGCAAACGCCACATCAGATACAGAGATCTTGCTGGACACATATATGGTTAGTGTTAATTTCATAATGCAATTTCTTTGAATCAAAACGGGGAAGTGCTATCATATCTGAACAGAATAAAAAGAATCTTATAGCTATCATTGATTGTCAATTTCTTTTATTTGACTGCAGGAAGAAAAATGTATGCGCTCACATGGGCTCTGCAATACATCAATCTTTTCATGATCAACACTGGCTTTATTATTTTAGCTGGTCAAGCATTGAAGGTATTCACAAGATTAACCAGAAACACAGTGTATTTTTAAAATTTAATATTCAAGATAACTGTTCATGTAGCCTGTTCTAAAAATAAAACATCTCTGAAATTTTGTTGAAGAGAAGATAGTTGTAACTAGAACATTTTTTAAAAAATAAGAAAAAATGTGTTGATTCTGGATAACTGTTAATTTGCTAATGCAATGATGTACGCATGTCACAGTGTAGTTCAAGATAATGTGATTAGTGCGGGAGCTCCCATATATTTGCTGTCATAGAGAAATAATGAATCTCATGCATTTTTTTGGCGAACATGCAAAAGCTTTGCTTGTCAGTTTTATAGGAAAATGGACCACAAATGGGTCGAAACAAACTACAAGAGCTGGCCGTAACTCTACCGGGCAGAGTTAAGGCCATAACACAAATAATCTGGAAATGTAGGAAGATAATGTGCAACATGAAGGTTACATCTTTTTTCAAGATAATTTGATCAATGAAAGCACTTAACCTAAAATTTGCTGTAGAAAAAACGTTAATGTTTTCTTTTGGCATTTATATTTTCCTCCAAAACTTATTTGTAATCTCCCCTGAACCCGCAGGCAACATATGTCCTCTTTAGGGATGACGGACTTCTGAAGCTTCCCTACTGTATAGCGATATCAGGGGTTGTCTGCGCTCTTTTTGCCTTTGGAATCCCTTATCTATCTGCTCTCAGGATTTGGTTGGGATTCTCAACAATTTTCAGTCTCATATATATTGTGGTGGCATTTGTGCTGTCACTGAAAGATGGTAATATCCTTTGGTTTCCTTTTCTGCACCCTCTCCGGCTTTTATACCATTATTCCATATGCATTTACATTTTAACATTCAGCACTGTAAATTGTTTAACATGGCATTTTGTTTTGCTAACTTTTCACAGGGATAACCACACCTGCAAGGGATTATAGTATTCCACAATCACACTCAACTAGAGTCTTCACTACGATAGGTGCTATAGCTAACCTTGTTTTTGCTTACAACACTGGAATGCTGCCAGAAATACAGGTGAGTACAAATGGCCATTTTTTAGTGTTATTTGCCTTCACACTGTTCTTACAAGTCAAATATGTTCCAGGCAACCATAAGGCCTCCTGTGGTGAAGAACATGGAGAAGGCTCTATGGTTCCAATTCACTCTTGGTTCGGTGCCTCTCTATGCTGTAATCTTTATGGGTTACTGGGCTTATGGCTCCTCAACATCAGGCTACCTACTGAACAGTGTTCACGGTCCAGTTTGGATAAAAGCCGTTGCAAATATATCAGCCTTTCTTCAGACTGTCATAGCGTTACATGTAAGATACTTTCTTTGTGTGTTTTTTTCCTATGGTTAATTTCATTAATCATGCTGCAGTGCTATTTTTCTTTTTGAAATGAAAGATATATTTGGGGCTGCTGCTAATTTATTGACATGACTTCCGTTCATATATGAGCTCTGTTATATGTGTGTCCCAGATATTTGCGAGCCCTATGTATGAGTTCTTGGACACAAGGTACGGAAGTGGACGAGGCGGTCCATTCGCAATCCACAACATAATGTTCAGAGTTGTTGTGAGGGGTGGATACCTCACGGTGAACACTCTGGTGGCAGCGATACTCCCCTTCCTCGGCGATTTTATGAGCCTGACGGGCGCCCTCAGTACCTTCCCCTTGACGTTCGTCCTTGCAAATCACATGTACCTGATGGTGAAGAGGCATAAGCTGTCGACCCTACAGAAAAGTTGGCACTGGCTGAATGTTATTGGGTTCAGCGTATATGCTGTTGTGGCAGCGGTTGCCGCCCTAAGGCTTATCATGCTTGATTCTAGCACTTACCACCTCTTTGCTGACCTTTGAGGCCAATGTTATCCATGGAAATGAGCACCTTGATCAGCAGAAATTTTCATCTGTTTGTGTATGTGTGTGTTTTAAGTGTGAGGAGCTAGTAGGGGATTGGGTTAGCTCAGTATAGTAATCGATTTATAAACATGTGCTGCAATAAAATAGAGTATCAATGGAGATGTGCCTCTCTTTTTTTGTTGTTTAAATCTGGTTGGTGTGCATTCAAGACTTTTCAGCAGAGAATTATATTTAGTTTCTGGTGAAATACTCTTTTTATTAATTATGTCAGTCAGATTTCTGAAATTAAATTGGGAGAGAGATATAACATAATAATAATAAAATTAATGAAATCTCGATCACAAGATAATAATAGAAAATAAAAGTCCCTCGCAAAAAAAGATAATAATAAAGTATATGTATACTGATAGAAAAACTACTGGATACACTTGTAGTGGACTTGTAGCTAGCTAGTTATTGCTAGACGCTATCGACAGTAAGTTGCTGAGCAGTAGTAGTGGATGGCTTCTTGTACTTGTACCACTTGGCAATCCAGAGGTAGACGAAAAAGTTGATGAGGCTGAGCGCGGCCAGCAGCCAGAAGAAGTAGTCGAGGTGGCCCCGGTTGAGGTTGTCGGGGATCCATCCGGGTCCGCCGTGCCTGGTGGTGATGGCGGTGACGACGGTCACGAGCAGCGAGCTGAGGTAGCTGCCGAGCGCATTGGACGTGAGCGAGAGCGCGGTGCCCATGCTCCTCATGTTGTCGGGCGACTGGTCGTAGAAGAACTCGATCTGGCCCACGAAAGTGAAGACCTCTGCGGCGCCCATTATGAAATACTGCGGCACCTGCCAGAAGATGGAGATTGGCAGGTAGGCCGTGGAGTCGAGCATTCCCATGTCGGCGGCGACGCGGAGCCTGACGACCTCCAGCGCCCCGGCGGCGAGCATGGAGAAGACGGAGATGACGAGGCCGATGCCCATCCGCTGGAGCTGCGTGAATCCGCTGGGGCGTCCCGTCCAGCGGCGCGCCATGGGCACGACCACGCGGTCGTACACCACCGCCCAGACGATGACGCTGATGGTGTCGAAGATGGAGAGCGAGGCGGCGGGGATCTTGAAGCCGCCGCCTCCCATGCGCGGGTCCAGCGTGTTGGCCTGCAGCACGAACATGGTGCTCATCTGGCTGTACACCGCCGCTATCACGATGCCGCTCGCCCATACCGGAAGAAGACGCACCACCATCTTGAGCTCCTCCACCTGCGTCACCGTGCACACACGCCACGGATTCTTTCTTATCGTTTTGTTCAATATGTCCTCGTCCGTCACCATCGCCGCCCGGTCCAACCACCGGAACTGCTCCGTGTGCTCCAGCATCTTATTAGTATTATCCTCGTCGTCGTCGTCGTCATCCTCGTGGAGCATGACAATGGCAGATTTCTTGGAGCGGCGGCAGGCGGCCACCATCACCTGCAGCAACCGGGTGAGCGGGCTGCCCCGTGGCTTCTGGTGCCTGTACCGCTTGCTGCCCATCAGGAAGCTGGCCACGGCGACGGCCATGGCGGCGGCGGGGATGCCGAATCCCCATCCCCAACCCACGTTCATCTGGACCCACACCAGCACCGACGACGCGACCAGGGCGCCGATGTTGATGGACATGTAGAACCAGTTGAAGTACGAGTCCTTGCTCCGCCGCTCGCGCGGGTCGCCGTCGTCGAACTGGTCGGCGCCGAAGGAGGAGACGCAGGGCTTGATGCCGCCGGTGCCGACGGCGATGAGGTACAGCGCCACGAAGAAGGCGGCGTTCTGGCCTCCCGTGGGGGTACCGCCGCCGGACACGGGCGGCCTCAGCCCCGGCACGGTGGCGCTCATGGTCAGCAGCGTCAGGCCCAGGATGTAGAGCGACATGAAGGCGGCGATGGTGCGGTACCTTCCGAGGTAGGCGTCGGCGACGAAGGCACCTAACAATGGCATCACGTAGCAGGTGCCGGACCAGTTGTTGACGTTGTTTGCAGCGGCGGCGTTGCCCTGGTGGAGCCGGTCGATCATGTAATTCACCAGGTTCGAGCTCATGCCGTAATACGCCAGGCGCTCGCAGCACTCGTTCCCCAGGATGAAAGGGCACGCACGCCATGTCCCCGTCTTGCTCCGAACCGCCGGCTTGCCGGAGTAGTCAACAGTCCCGTCCAGCGTCGTCGTCGACACATCGTCGTCTCCTTCGCCGCCCATTATTATTGATAGATCCATGTTATTGATATGCACCAACTTAATTGCCTAATAAACCTCTTCTCTCAAATCAAATATATACACCGCAACAACACTATTAATTAGAGACTTCGATTCGGATCGGTATACTCGACCTCCTATCTCACAACGAACAGCAGATACGAGAGATAGGAGAGAATTCAGATTCTGACTCGGAAAGATCATCGATCCCTTGCTACATGCGAGATGTAATGCAACACGGATTCAAGTTCGAGTGGATTAGAGCTTGTTTGTGTAATTTGCAAGTTTATGAACTAAGATCACATTTTACTTTAAAAAAAAAATTGTAGTCAAACTTGTTAAGTCATAATATCATTAATCTATCATTGGCTAACAAAACTATGCAAGGATTTGGTGAGAGCAATGTGTGCCATGGCCATTACATACCTTTTTCTAATTTTTTTTAAAGACTTAGACACTCACATATACGTATGAGTCTCCATCTCTATAAACACACACCTCCTACACCATGAGCATCTGCAAAGATTCACAAAATCTGTCGACAAAAACACTATCTTCTATTAAAAGAATATTTAGCCGCTACTCATGGATGGTATCTAGGAGAACATTCTAGTGCTCTTAGCGGGTTGCATCCTTTCCTGCTCTCACTAAGAAAATATATTATAAATGTTATTTGAAAAATTTAAAAAAATACAAATGAATTCTCTAGATTATTGTCTGCAATCATGCAACGTTTAAGAACATATTCAAATATGCAATAAAAAAGATAAATCTATGTACAGGTTTCAAATCAAAAATAAATAGTTGTAACCTACTTTGTTCAAGCTGATTTTTCTCTCTTTTATTTCTCCTTATACAAGTATATATATGATAACGTGCATTATATATTCATATTTTTGTTTAAATTGTATATAAGTTATATCTAGTGTCTTTTGTGTGTGGGAGCATAGAAGTACGTGAAATATTATCCGGCGGTGGTGGCAATTCCCCTAGGCATGGGGCTTCCAAATCGCTATTCTTTCTCTCCTTATAAATTATAATCATCGACATTAGCAAAAAATTATTGTTCAATCTATTGTTCCCATTTACTTTATTACAATCACGTCAGAACTTGGGTTATGGAGTGACGGTATATGATGCGTACATAAAGAAAAGAATAAATTACATAAAACTATAACTATTTGTGTTATTGTTACAGAAAACTATAATTTTTTATTCTTATTTCATAAAACTATAACTATTTTTATCTCGAGTTGCAAAAACTATAACTTTAACAAATTTCGTTTTAGAGTGATCGTGTGTCCCACCTGTTAGTCTAATAATACCATTTTATTTCCCACGTTAAATATTATATCATCATAATAATATGAAAGATATCAAAACAGAGCTACTTAATTAGACCATATAGACTTTCAGCGTCTCATGTTATCTTGTCTATGCTATGCGTGCATCTTGACAGCTCTATATGGGCCGTGCCAAGCACAGACAAGACAAAAAATATAGGAACCACGGTAGTTGGGCTAATGGACTGGATCACGGTGTAAAAAAAAAAGAAAGACTGGATCACAGCCCGCCTGAGTCGAATAGAAAATCTGGCGGGGTAGTTGGGCCCCGTGTGCAGTGCGGCGCAACGAAAATATCTCGCTCATCGGCTCAGCGCTGTGGGGGTGGAGAGGATTGATTGGTGTTGGCTTCTTCTTCGTCTCGTCGTCTCCTCTCCTCTCGTGTCTCGCCAACCACCCAACCCCAACCGAGAGATCTCTCCCAACCCTAGGTTGCCATGGCTCCGCCGTCCGAATCCCGACCCCACCCGGATGCCGACGAGCTGGACACCTCCGGATCGGATCAAGGAGATCAGCCGTCGACGCCACAGGGTGCCCCGCCGCCTCTACGCCAGCAGCTTATGGGGGCGTGCCGCGCCGACGAGCGCCTCAGGCCGCTCCCCACCCTCAACGTCTCCTGCTCAGCTGCTGACGACCGATTCATTTCCCATCTCTCCCAGGTTCGTCACTCTCCCTCGTCCAGGCTCTTACTTAGGGTTTCACGATTCATTCGCTCATTCTGTTGGTTGCTGGTCTCTGCAGCACTTTGAGGTTTCGGAGGTGGGCATGCTCGCAAGATGCCTCTGCGTCCCCCTCGTCTCCCTGCGCGTTGGCAAGGTTCAGAGGCACGGCACCCTCCTGTGCCCAACAACCACTAGGTATTTCTTCATTCTCTTCATCATCTAATCTTAAAAAGAAATAAAAGGAGCTAGCCTCTCTTATTTTATCACATTCAAAACCAACTGACTCCGCATCACAAACATCCGTCCATTCTTGCTGCATGTGACAAGTAAGAGTATGTAGTTAACTCCTTGCTGTGTAGCTTTTCAGTAACATGGATTATCCTGCCTGCACCTTATGGGCATCAACGCTGCATGCATGATACTTCATTCCATCGACTTGCCCCCTGCGAAAAATCACCTTATCATTCGTTTAATTATGTACAACAACTTAACCTGGCATATGATTTCGTGCTATCAATATTTTGAGTGGAGCTTGGTATTTCAAATCTTGTTAGTTTAGTGTCAGTGAAACATCTTGACCAATATATCATTGTGTAGCAGCCATTGGAAATTCGCTGCTGCTTTGGTGCGTTCAGAATAATGACATGCCACCATATCCATAGGATGTTGCAATAAGGCCCAGTTTGTTAATGTGTTTTTTTTGCTCTTAGGAATGTATTCGTGAAACATGAGTTTTCATGTTAGTATGTTATATAGAAGTGCAGTAAGTCATTGAGCCATTCTTCACCTGCATGGGAATGATTGTGTGTTAAGACTTGAAAAGTGACATGATTCATTAGACAGGGCTGCCATCTCCTTTATCCTTACTATTTTATCTGTGATTAACCTTACGCCTCCTCTGCCTTTTTCTTGATATAACAAGTGTTAATTACTTCTGCAGTTCTGCTGTTTGCGACCCTTTCTACTATGTCAGTATTGCCTCTGCTTTTGACATGAGAATGTACCTTCCCTTTCACTTTATTATGGCATAATATGGTAACTTCTCAGACAAGATTTTTGGTAGCTATTGCATCTAATTTAGAAGGATGTGTATCAGCGAATGTTCATGTTGGTTCTAGGGTTACATGCTTCATCTTGTTAGTGATGGCATTGTTCATCCTACCAAATAAATATATCTTTTCGTTTGTAGGTAATTTGGGCGTGTGTCATTATCTCTGATATATGAGGAAAGAGAAGGTAGTTTCTTTTATGGCCTTGCAATATTTGTTACATGCACCATTAATCATTAATAGCATATTGCAATACTTGATGAGATTGATGAATATGACTCCAGATTTTTGTATGATTTACATTTTGTAAGTACTTTAATTATCTGCTACAAAGAGTGCTATTTTTTTTAATGTCCTTTTCTGCAGTTATCATGTAGATGTTTTGCTGAGCCGAGACTCTAGTGTCCATACTTTGCACAATCCTTTACTGTTTGGTTCATCATTAACACTTGCCTTTATATGCTATCCTGTTAGTGCCCATTCCAAAATCCAAGCATTATTATCACATAAACTTGTATTGTTTATCAGCATTTCTGCTATTATGGCCATTTCATTTCTGACACCAGTGTTTATTCGTTTGATTTGCTCCCAAAATGGGTGTCACTGTTCCTTTCTACTATGAATGGTCTTTGCTTTGTGTACATTACAGGATTTATATCCTCTGTACCCATGAAGTTGTCTTTGGTTTGCTTCAGCCACTTAATTTTTAACCCGTGAAGAAAAGTTCATGATGTATGGTTATTCTGATCTCATGTGAGAAAGAAAAAAAAAAGACCCTAGAATTTTGGATGCCTACCAATTTAAAGGAAGCTCTGCTGCCACTGTTTTAAAAACTATTATATGGATGAATTCTTCTCTTAACTTGCTCATGATTTGGTTAAACTCGGATATATTTTTGACCTGTACATGGGTGGCAACTAATAAATTTTGCTGGCCTATATAATGGTGGTAACTAATGGTTTTTGCTCTACTTTCTTTTGGTTTTATTGTAAAACATATCCTCTTGGTTTCTGAGCTTGGGCTTCAAGATTTGGCCACTTTAGTGGCCCCCTTTTAACATGATATAACTTTTCTATGTAATGAACTTGTAAAGAGACCCTTCATTTTTTTCTGTGATGGATGAAGTCGCTCTGTGGTGTGCAGAAGTGGCATAGGCTCTCCAAGGCCTATGGTCCTGGTTAGCTTATTTTCCCTTTTTTCTTTTGTGGCCAACGGTAGTCGGCATGCATCTTTTAGTATGCTGTCCTCCTTTGTTGTTTGTCCTCTATACTGAAACATACAACATTCTTTTGCATTTCAGAAAAAAATGTTTTCCGGATCTGAGACGACAGTTTCTTGTGATTGTCATGTTTTTTTTTCCTTTTCATGCTAGTGGCGGCATTGTGCATGTATATATGTTTGCACATGCTTGTACTTTTTTTTCCCTTTCTGCTATGAGTTTTTTTAATTGAATTCTAAAATATCATAAATTCACTTGTACCTGTCTTATCTTTGCTTTGATCAGAAAAAAAAAACACTGGTTATCCATATGTTCGGGGAGCTCATATACACTCATTTCCTATGTGCAGAGGGAAGCTGAACCTTGGTCTCCTTCCTTCATCAAGCATGCACCTTACCTTTTCTGGTGATGATGGTTATTCGGAGCAACTAGCTCTCTTGAACAACAGCTGTGACTTTTCTGAAGCTGTGATTGAAGAAATACCAGCTGATACTTCAGGGCGCTCTTTTGAAATCAAGATTTCACAGTCTAAAGTATATTACTACTGGTGTGCTGAGAAATCTAAGGAACACGGCATGGAACTTCTTACAAAGGTCTGTACCTACCTTTTGCATAGTTGTACAAGTACAGTGTTGTTTTTTATACAGGTTATATCTACTTTAGATCTAATAGCTACAAATCTTAAGCACTTGACCTAAATAGAAATGATACTAAAAGTGAAGAGAAAGATGTTGTCAATGGAGATATGCAAATTATTTATATGCTTATTATTTTCTTGTGTGTCTATACACAGATGAAAAGCCTTTTGGACGGGAGACCAACACTCTCTGATCTTACAGGCATATCCATTTCACGACTTGACGCATTTGCCACTCATTTACACACTTATCTTCTTACGTCAACTATTGGTGATGTTAAATCATTGGGATCACTAAATGAATCTGAGATCACTTCAAGAGCACATGATTTATATTTACAGTCCCACTCGATTGTTTCCAAGACATCCAGATTTCGTGCCTCTCCAATTAATGCA
Organism: Eleusine coracana subsp. coracana; assembly: GCA_032690845.1. Taxonomy (NCBI): domain Eukaryota; kingdom Viridiplantae; phylum Streptophyta; class Magnoliopsida; order Poales; family Poaceae; genus Eleusine; species Eleusine coracana. The sequence goes on from CM064430.1 coordinate 655,909, forward strand.
ACTAAGCCAAGCTCTGTCTACCAAGCCAGACTAAGTCCCAGATCAGGCACTTTCAAAGATGGGGTTACAAGGTCGTCATGTACAAAGGTTGTTGGGAGAGAGAAGCTGAAGCGACGTGGGGAATGGTCAGGCGTAGCAACTGTGCCCATTGATGCAAATCCTCTGATGTTAGAGACTGTCAACCTTGAGGCTACAGGTGAGAAAAGTGATGCGGATTGTGCAAGAAGCATTGTGACCTCAGTTCCATTGGGCTTGCCTCTTCCATTTCCTTCGCTGCCATCTATTTATCCCCGTACCACTTGTCCACTGCCTGAGGTTTATTCTGAGAAGCAGTTTAAGCCTTATTACTGCTGGTGCCCACCTGGTCCGTCGCTGCAATACAGCGTTATGCCATTGCATCTGCCAGCTACATCTGTAGAACCTTTGCCTCTACCTTCTTTGAGTGCACTGCTATCAAATGAAGTACCGTCTTCTTCAGCAATTTCTGCAAATTTGGATACAGCTGATCTTCCTTCCCTTAATCTTCCCTCGATACTACATGACCCTTTACTTCACCTGCCACTTCCCACATCACCACTTGTTCCCCTACACGGTTCACAGGTTCCAACATTCACGCCGCTGATGTCTGATCCCATTGTCCATATACCAGTCATTGATGTGTGTTCCGCAGGCCAGGCATATCTGGTAAGTTGTGGACCTATATCTTCAACTGTTCCCCTGCTCCCTAGCTTAAACCCTCTGCTTCCAGAAACTGAATCGCTGGTGGAGAGAAGTGCTAGGGAGACACTAATGAGGCTCATTGCTTCAACACCATCTGCAAGCACTGCTCAGTTGGCGAACATTCTTCCTGTGGTCGTGCCTGATTTTCCTGAAAACGTCCCTAGAGTCCATAATGTAAGTTAGAAGGTGTTGCAGATCAACTCGTTTCTAGTTTCTTTGTCATGTGGCTTATATGTGTGGTACTCTGTTTCGTAGGTTAACAAGAATATTGTTGCTACAAATTGTTGTATTGATATGTTTGGATGTGGGATTGGAGCCATGGAGTTGCGCTCAGATGACGAAGCCCCAAGGGAAGATGAATCTCATGCAACATCTGCATATGATGACACCAGCGATGATTGCAACATGGAGTTGCACTTCCAAGAACATTGATACGCATTTAGCACTAGACAAGTAGTTTGATCAGCTAGTACTTGTCGGGTGCTGGATGTCATTATATTTTGAATGTTGGCTGCATCTGCGTGGTTATAGGCTATGGTTTTGGTGATGCGATGCTCGGTATGCAGTTTGTTTGCCTTCATCTGCCCAACCAAGAGGCTCATTTGGTTGGCAAAATGTAATTAGTTGTATGTACTGCATTTTACGAACTGTTCAATTTCAATCGTCTGCTATGCAGCTTAGTTGGTCGTTCTTAGACAATTAATGGGTAGCTGCTGCTCACAGATATCGTTTGCATGTGTTCTGTATGCATACGGCATACATAAACCTCGTAAACTTCTGAGACTTTCCTTGGATCTCATTTCCTTTATGTACGCATTACATACCATCACTCCACAGCCCAAGTTCTGTTCTGACGTAATTGTTGCAAAGTAAATGGGAACAATAATCTTTTGTTAATATTTGTTATTATAATTTATTAATGATTATAAATGGGAACAGTAATCTTCTGAAGTAATTGTTGTAAAGTAAATGGGAACAATAATCTTTTGTTAATATTTATTGATGAGACTTGATTGTGTCGTTCAACATTCTATTGTGTATTGAAGTGGTTATACGATAAAAAAATAAGGATATATTTAATATTTGCTTCATATATTTTATTTTGTTTTCATACTTGCGTGATTTTCAAATATAGAACATATATACTCCCTCTGTTTGTTTTTCATCCGCGTATAAAGTCCTGCACAAAGACCAAGAAAAAGAACTGCCGGTGCTAACTCACTACCGATTTTATCGGTAACACTTGGTTTTTCTACCGATAATTAATTTGCATGGGACATTGAGTAGTATGGCCCCACATGCTACCCAACCAAATTCTCCCATTCGCAATCACGCTAGTCAGGTGAAGCACCATTGAAATTAATTCACAGAAAGCTAACAGACTCACGCTAAACAAGGCGAGTAACTGTAATATGTGGAAGAATAGTAGAAAAATGCTTAAGGATATATACGCAAGTGAAAAATAGATGGAGGGAATATATTTTATTTGCTATGAGTAATCACATGTACTCTGTAAATTCTTAATCAATATATATTTCTCTATATGAAGAAGTAGCATCCAACAACTTAAAGTCCGCTTCTAATCCGCCTCCAGTCCGAATCTGTATGATCTTCGACATCTGAAAATATCCGTATTCATATTCACATCCACGTATTATCCGTGCTGCTCTGAATTCGATAAAAATATGTGAAGTAGGATATGGAGAGTGTATTATCCGATCTGGTCCGCTTTCATCCCTAATCATATAAAGCAATGAAATCTCTCTTTCAAAAATAAAAAAACAGCTTCTCATCGTTAGGGAAAAAGAATTCTCCCACCGGCCAATAGTAAAAAAATAGCGAGAGAGAAAGCAAAAAGAATTGTTGTATACCCTCTGTGTTTCTCTTATATTATTACGCATTTACACATTGCGAAACCAAGACAAGTACATATTATATGCATCAATCAATTTTACTAAGGGAATAAGAATGTTATGAACTAGACTACATCTTCACAAACCAACAGCGTAGCAATACGCAATTATGAGTTATAGGGGCGCAAATGCCCTGCTGCAGTGCTGCTGACCGTCTGATAACAACCCTCACCATTCAGTGGTCTTTGGGTTTGGCTTCAACATCACATGCTCACTTTATCCTAACCACACACCATCATCTAAGGTTTTTATGTGCATCAAATTCCAACCCATCCAAAAACCGGCCAAGCAAAGCAACTCCTATGATTGCTTTGTTATGGCAAGCGCAGGCCTGAATAACCTCCGGACCACCCACTGCACGGGTCTCAGCACCTGTGCCCTCTTTTTACGCCAGAACCAATCGCAGC